>CM062819.1:864646927-865846927 GCA_031772625.1 Pinus tabuliformis
AAGATAGTCACTAATGCTCTTTCAACGAAATGATGATGAGTCACTATCACTTGTAGTCTCAGTGGTATTTCTAGTGGTTGAATGGAATCCATAGAAAATATGCAAAGAACCCATAAACATGTGCCATAATCAATAATCTGATTCAAAATTATAAATTTGAATGGAAAATTGATGTCCTTTGGTATACACGAAGAATTTACCTAATCCCAACCTAAAATTTAAGTCTGAGGTTCTTAAGGAGCCTCGTGACTCACCAATCATAGGACGTAGCTTTTTTAAAATTTACTATTATGCACACTAGTCATTATTTTTGGAAGAGGATGAGTAAAGATATTCAAAAATATGTAACAAAGTATGATAAATGCCAGAGAAATAAAAATACTCTAGAGTTAATACATCCCTTACATATTTCAAACCAGAAATTGAAAGAAATATCAATGGACTTCCTTGAAGGGTTACCCATATTAGATGGAAAGGAAAAAATCGTTGTAGTAGTTAATGGAATCACAAAATACGCACACTTTATAGGAGTAAAGAAAATTGACTCTTCTAAACAAGTTGTTGAAGTATTCTATAAAAAAGGTTTACAAATTACATGGTTTTCCAAAAATCGTTGTTAGTGATAGAGATGCCAAATTTAAAGGGAATTTTTGGAAGGAATTCTTAAAACAAATTTGAACATCTCTCAGCATGAGTGTTATCAGCCTATTTTCCCTCAGTCAGTTGCAGTCATTCTTATGCTATTGACCTTTTTGTATAGTCTGAGCCTTGATTTTGAGCTTTTTGGAGCATAGATGTTGGTTTTCCACATGCAATCTACTACCTCCCTTGGTTCTTAATGCACAATCTAGGTTGCGAGTGCCAAATTTCCCTCTTTTAACCAATGTTCATAACTTTTTCAAGAATTTTCCATTCCCTAAGAGATTTGATTGATACCTTATCTTTATCTTGGCTAGGGGTGAATTATTATGGAAGTTTCTTAACTTCTCTTCCCCTAAGCATCATATTCATTCTCTTAAGGAGGCTAAAAGGCCTATTTATACTTATCACATCCATGGGTCAGACTAGTTTTTGTAGTTTGTGGAGAGAATTCTAGAACCCAAGCTTAAGATTGTTGTCATTATTATAGTTAGAGAAGGAAGGTTAAGGAAACCAGGCTGCCAAGCTTAAGGAGAGGTTGCCTTTGTGACTTGAAGGTATATCATGTATAAATTTTGATTATCAATAGAAGTGTTTGATTCTCCTCCCATTTATATGTTATTATGGTTGTTATGTTCACATTTTTATTCTACATAAGCTAATATGCCCTTTGCGGGAGGCAAAGTTGTCTTGTTTGGTGGTGCTTGTGTGCAGGGTTAAGGATCATGATTGATTGGAGCGAGATCCTAGTGTAGGGGCAAGCTCTCTATTTTCTACATCATTTCCCACACTCATTATTGGTATGCGAGGTTTCAGGTATGCCTTCTTCATCCACTTGTTCGAGAATCAAAGAAGGAATGCATGAAACAAATGTAGGGTTATCACTTGCTTGTTTGTATTCCACTTCCACACACTCATCTTTCTAGTGATCCCTGGGCAAGGATCAGGGAGCAATAGCTCCTTATGGTTGTACATTTATAGCTACAATAATGAGTTCAACCTAGCATCCCCAAATATATGGTCAATTACAAATCATCAATAAATCTTTGGAAGCTTACCTTTGTTCATTTTGTAAAAGATAAAAATAATAATTTTTCCAATAGTTACACCTTGATAACACAACAATACTTATCAGACTTCAACTAAAATGACTCCATTTTAGGCTCTTTACAATTATGAGCCTCCTAAGTGAAAGGAACTCGATATAAAGTAAATAAAAATTCCAACGGTAAAGGATAAATTAGAAGAAAACCAAAATGTGCTAAAGACACTCAAGGAAAAATTAAATATTGCAAGAAATGATATGAAGCAATGAGTTGACCAACATAGGACAGAGAAAGTTTGAGATTGGAGATTGATATTTGTGAAGTTCCAACTCTACAAAAAATTATCCTTAAAACAACAAGGAAAGAACAAGTTGACACCAAAGTTTTACTGACCCTATTAGATTAACAAAAAGATCAACAAAGTAGCATATGGCTTGAACCTACCAAAGAAAAGTTGCATTCACATTGTTTTCCATGTATCTTCTCTCAAGAGAGTGTTCGGTAAGCACCAAACATCACAGACAACACTCCTTATGTTAGATGATGAAGGGAAGATCATTTTAGAACTGCTACCCACTAAAATGGGTAACCATATAAGAGAAAACTTTTCTCCTATTCTTCACATAGTCAGCTAACCATGAAGCCCCTAACACCGCTAGTTGATGATGTGCCATTATATCTTCGCCACCTGCATCAATCATATGCTTCTCACTCATCCAGTAAGAGCGCATGGATGAAGGTGGGTTTTCTATTAAAAGGTACTCTAATCATTTTGAAATTGGGTGCTTATGCTTCTTCGTATTTGGGCTTTTGATATGGATTATGGGGTGACATGGAGGAAAGAGGGATTTTGATCGTGATCTTGTTCCCTCACCTTAAATGGGGGGTTAATCTTCAATCCTAGTTCAGTGGTACCTCCCCTAATGGCCCAATGGGTATAGGAGGGGCACTACTTGGGAAGCCATGATTAAAATAGTGTAGTTCCATTTATCCCTATTCCATGCTTACCACTTTCCATCGCACATTACAAGCCCTTATCTCACATCCATTCTTCAGGTTCAACTAACCATTCATTCTCTGGGATTTGGCACCCATACATCCTCATACCTGGGTAGGGCTGAGAACTTTTCCCTAAGAGGTTGATGCAGCTAAAAGAAAAAGAAAGAGCATATCATGGAAACAAAATAAAATAAAAAGAATATCAAAACGCAAAATATGGTCAGGAGATACACATTAGCACGTGAGAAAAAAAGCCTAGCATGAGCTCTAACTCACTCATTATGGCCATCACTCGATTCCCAAGCACATTTTGCTCTATTACATCATAAAAGGAATCCTTGCATGTCCCAATCCAGATGAGCAATGAAATTACTCATCCCTAAGGGGTAATACGACTACTATACATTATTCGAAGCAAGCTCTAACCCTTTGAGCTATGAGCAGTAATACAAAGAAAAATCAAGCAAAAGTAAAAGGCACACAAGATGGGTGGAAAAACAAAGGTCGAGTTGATAACTCATGCATCCACGATTGCTCCCTCCTCACATCCATACACTCAAGATGTGGATCCCATCATGTTGGTCCCTTTGACCATGGCACTTGGCCATGAATTCTTCTCCCCTTCATACCATCATTATTATTCACTAACACCTATCAATTGAAGGGTGGACTAAGGAAATGTTACCTTCCTATGGGGGCTACAAACACCTCATAGGGCTTTCATTTAGTGACTACTATCTAGGGAGGAAACACCATTGCAAGCTCAAAGCCCTGATTTTGTAAGGGAATCCTTATTTGAAATGTTAAATAGCCCATTATATTCAAGTCTAGTTCACTTAGATGCAATAATAATTATTGTCCCTGATAATTGGTTGCTTTCACTAGACTTTACATTGTGATTGTCAGGTGGTTCAGCAACCTATTACCTAGGAAACTTACCCACATGTACCCAAGCCCCAGAGAAGTATATTCGCACCCACATGTGAATAATTGAGAGCGTTGGGTCTCCAAGTAGGAATCGCATATAACCCTAGGCACCTCTTACACCTAGGACGTTCTACCACATTGCATTATATTTGATGATTCTTCAGTGCGATACACTTGGACCCAGCATGCCCCCAGGTCGTCCTTATCACCATATGAGGGATGATAGTTGATCCAGGCCCAGATGAGGATGGTCACACCTTCAGAGACTTGGTGGGGCTAGTAGCACCTAGAAATCCCTCAACATTGGAGCAGAGTCAGACATTATGAATAGTTGGAGACCCAAGGGACCACTTTAGGGTACCCCAATTGGATTGTATGGACCACAAAGGGGGGATATGTTGAATTTTGTAACTAGGTTTGGTCTTCATGATATTTTATGTACTCTTTATTTTATATATTTGATATAAAAGAAAAAGGGAAAATATTATATTTATAGAATGGGTTTCATGCTCAAGTTTAATTTGTTATAGGTCAAGGCACCCATTGTGTGCTTCTAGGTTTTGTCATAGAATCAAGAAGTCAAAAGAGTCATTGTCATATATATTAGACCCAATTGGGCATTTTGTAACAGGTCAAGAATTTAATTTTGAGTCAAAAGTGTCAATATACCCCTCCAAAACCAAGTCATCCTAGCAGTGAAGAAGTCAACCTAATTAGGGTTATTCGTCCTCCTTGAAAGCCTATATATAAGAAACCATTCAACCTCATTTGGATACTCACTCACTCATTTGATCAAGGAAGCAAGGACAAGAAGCAAGAGGGCAAGTGAAGGTCTAGAAGGAAGAAGGAAAGACAAAATTTTGATTTTCTCTCTCTCTATCTCTCACACATGCGAAGGAGGCTAGGGTTTCTGCAGCTACAAGGACAAAAATTTTGAACTACAAAAGAAGGAACAAAATCTGAAGTAAAGAAGTCAAGTTAATCATTTGCAAGCCTTTGAACAAGAAGTGGCCCAAGCAAATAAGGAGAAAGCCTAAAGAGCCCAAAATCACCACACATGCGAAGTTGCAGCGAATTGCAGGAGGGCTGAAGTTGCAGGACTACAATGAGGGATGAAGTTTGTTGCTAGGGGCTAAAGTTTATTGTTGGGAGTCGAAGTTGAGCATTTGGAAGAGATTTGACTTGGTTTGACTTGGTGAAGAGAAGCACATCCTCAAGAAGGTTGACTTGGTCTTGGAAGGGTCTTGGTCTTAGGTCTAAGGGTCTTGGAATTCATCATTTGAAGATTCTATAAGAAGAGAAGATATTTTTGTGGGTTTTCCTCTCTAGGAGAGGTTTTGGCCCTAGCTAGCAGCCTATATCTTGTGTCCATTTGTCTATTGATCTTCATGTTTTGGTAGTTGTTTGATGATAAGAACACTATAATAATAAGAGAAGAAGAAGCTAATCATAAAGAAAAGTAAAATAATATCACAAGCAATTATCAAGTTAAAGAGAAATCACTTCAATTTAAGCCCTATTGATTTCTCAACACGTGTTGGGAATGGGTCCCCTAGGGTCAATTTTGGGGTTAAAAGCCCAAGTTTTGGGGCAGAAAGCCCAAATTTTGTAGGAAAGAATGTAAAGTCTCCGCATTTTGTGACCGCGGAGCGTGAAGATGTAAAAAGTCAAAAAAGGTTTTTCACCCTTAGTTTAGATAGTTGTGTCGGCTTGATGAGATCTGCCCTTGGTCCGTGGACCATGGGATTGTATAAAGAGGGTGTCATAGAAGAGTCCAAGGCAACGAAGTAATACGTTTTGGTAGAATTCTTAGTAAGTTCATCAGTTTGTGAGAGCTAAGAGCTAAGAGTCTTAGCGTAGGAAGAGGCTCTGCAACTGAGTGCACAAAGGCCTAGGGTAGAAGTCCACAGCTGAGTGCGTGGACCCCTGCAGCTGTGTGCGCAGGGTAGTCAAAGTCTATACTAGAAATCTGGATTATCAATAAAGAGAAATATTCTGCAATTATCTGTGTATGTGTTATTTTACTTCTGTTATGAATGTTGCGATTATGATTATGTTGAATACTGGAGTATGAATTAATGCTATATTGATGCACGAATCTATGTATTTTACTTTGTCATATGAACACAAGTAGGAATACCTATTTACGTGAAGACAACTGTAATGCATGTTAAAGTAACCAATACTTAAGCGAATCTGAGTAGATATAGAAGTAAGAGTAGCTACAGAGGCGTGCAAGTGCCTGATCTATCTATTTATGGTCCGCGAAGGATGATCGGAGACTTTCGCAGAGGCTTCTAGGACGAATAAGAGAAGTACTTCAATAATCCCAAAAGGGCTTATCGATCTACGCAAAGGGAGGTTAGGGCATATAACTGACATCACAACCATCTCAGGGTGCGGAAACTTGGTTCCTGCATCCCCCCATACTGCTTCAAGTGAGACTTCAGTCCGTGCTCCGTGGATTGATGCCGAAAGGGCCAGTAGTGTAGGGATTTGCTTGGCTGCTTAACACTGAACCTGGGTCAGGGCCCATCAAGCCAACAAATGGTTCTGTTGTTGGGACCAGGATCTGCATAATGAGATGTGTGATGTCACATCATTAGAATCCAACTAAGAAGGAGATTGAAGATTGGTTGGATAGAAAGATCCACAAATTCGTGGCACAAGAAAATAGGAATCTGCGATTGACGAAAGAATAGTGGTTGGACAGATATCTGTACACAGAGATACACGAAATCTTCTTTTGTTCCTTCCCGGTTGAATTATATGAGTGGATCGCGAAGTTGGCAGACGACCAAGGGAGGTGGAGGCTTGATGGTCCGATTGTTTGGACATCGGAGTTAGTGCGGAGAGTGGAAGCCTCTAAAGATAAGATCGCGCGCACTGTCGATCATTGGATTGACCGTATCATATGAGGTTTTGTGACAGAGTTCGCGGTTGACACTTCGGTCAGTTATAGCGAAGCAGAGCGCCGCTTCTTCAAAGGACCACGAGGTAAGTATTTGAAATCATTAAATACTTGGATTAAGATGCTCTTGTGTGAAAAGCGGGTTATGCAGTTACCTTGATGTTTGGGGCTACACGAAGTGGAAGGACTTTCAGGGATGGAGGAAGAAAAGGCCCTAAATATAGCCCATTGATTGAGCCTCCTCTGAGTGATGACGAAGGAGCAACACAGGCTTCTCAACTGAGCGTTATTCAATTGATAAGACAGGGATTCCCACGAATACCTACACCGCCTCCATCCTCACCTCATCCACCCACACTGCCTCCATCCTCACCTCCACTGCTTACCCCCTCACCCACACTGTCGCCACCTCCACCACTTACCCCTCACCCACACTGCCACCACCTCCACCACCATTCAACATGGCGAACTCCGTAAAGCTACCTGTGTTCAAGGGTGTAGGAAATGAAGATCCGGACTAGTTTTGGTTCGTCACGAAGGCTATATGGGAAGCTCAGGGTATCACGGATGATCAAATGAAGAAAGCGACGTTGGTTAGTGCTTTGTAGGACCACGCACTAACTTGGTACATTAAGTACTACATGAATAATTCGACATTTGCGTTGGCAGATATCCAGACTGCGCTAAACAAGGAATTTAGTAGACCTAAGTCTGAGGTGCAATCAATTGTGGGATTCAAGGAGATCATGATGAAGCCTGGAGAGACACCCTAGGATTTGGATCAAAGATTGAAGTGTATGATCCGTGAAGCCAACATGAATCTAACTGATGGGCAGCATCACGAATGGTTTGTGGCCTCGCTCCTACCTCATCTAAGGGTTACGCTATCACAACAGAAGATCGAGACCTAGGCAGAAGCTCTGGAAATCGTGATGAGATTGCACGAGACACCAATGCAAGATGCTAATCTGGGGGTTCAGCAAATTCACACGCAGTTGCAGAACCTTTGCCTCAAAATGCAAAGTCTGAAGAAAGACAGAACAGCTCGACTAGAGGCGTGTGAAGAAGTGTGGTGCCTAAAGTGCAAAAGCCAGGGGCATGACAAAGATCACTGTCCTGTTTTCGCAAATTATGTTGCATCAGGGGGACCAATGCCTTTGAGGCCGGAAGCTGCAGTAGGGCCAAGTACAGGGCCCGCGCTATGGTGTGCTATCTATCAGGTAGTTGGGAAACATGCGACAGACAATTGCCATTTGTTGTAGAAATTCATACAGACACCGCAACAGCTCTTCTGCAACTTTTGTCAATCTGTGGGTCATGATGAGTGCAATTGTTGGAGTTACGAATTAATGATGGACAGGACACCTGCATACAGGGTGCAGGCAGAAACACGGCCTCTGAACCAAGGCGTTGGAGGAGCGCGAGGCGAGTATCAGGGGTGCGATCAAGGCTGAGGTGGAGGAGGACCTGGTAGAGGTCGAGGGCAGATTATTTGTTACAATTGTGGAGGACCAGGACACTACGCGAGACTGCCCAAATCCGACGCAGCTGTCATGCCGCTATTGTACTCAGTTTGACCATGTGATGGAGGATTTCCCTATATTGTTAGATAATATATGCGAGAAGGGGGCGCAGCCTCAACAACTGACTCAGAACCTACAGATGATGAGGGTTGAGCCTCGCGAGGAAGACCCTAAGGTAAATATTGTGCTGTGGAGTGGAGCGACAACTGGTGAGGATAAGGGGAAGTAGCCTGAAAAAAGGTGAGTTGGTCCGCAAAGCACCAGAAAAGGAGACCGAGTTTGATCTATAATGCGCAAAAGAAACATTTATGGAAGTGAAGAAAAGTTTCGTTGAGGCCTCTACTTCAGGGAGTCAGGAAGTCAGCTGAAGAAATGGACTCGTCCATGATTACCACGTACTTAGAGACCTGCATGAAACTGCTACGCAATAGCATGGCTGTGAAGGAACTGCAGGAGCTGATCAATAGGTGCACTGGCAAGGAAACTGCTACTGATGGACCACGCGTAGTTAGAAAGCTTGGTAAGCATAAGGCAAGAACTGAACTTGAGATGAGACTCATCGCACAGATAGGAGAATACGAAATGAACCAAATTATCTTGGACCTAGGGTCCGATGTGAACGTTTTGCCGAAACAAACATGGGAAAGAATTGGGAGACCTGCACTACAGTGGTCTCTGATCTAGTTAAGGATGGCGAATCAACAAAAAATCATCCCAATGGGGAGGCTGCAAGGGGTTACAGTTGATATCGAAGGTGCAAGCGCACTAGCTAATTTTGAAGTGAGAAATTGTGGATGACAACAATCCCTACCTCACACTCCTTAGGATCGATTGGGCCACTGACATGAATGGGGTAACCAATCTGAAGAAGTGAAAGATGATACTTGAGAAGAAATCGATCTACGTAGTGGTGCCACTAGACCCTACAGAAGGACCGCGCTATACTGAACCAGTGCACGATTATGAAAGTGATGATTATTTGGACCAGATTTACAAAATAATGGCATGAGATCGGGATTGGGTGAATCTGACAGTAGACGGACGTATTGCATGGGACCGCAAGAGCTCCTGCACATCAGATTCAGACAAAGAACTAGAGCACTGGCAGAATCGACTGCATGAAGTATCTACACTGTGTTGTAATGTGATGACCAAGTCGTTGCGCTGTGTATCATCAGAGGTAAGAAATTTGTGTTACTATGATGGGTTAACTGATGTTGATCACTTTTTGGATGTATTTGAAAGGAAAGTGCCAAATAAAAATCGCTTCCAGGCATTGGATTAGGCGCTATGCCCACAAGGTGGTGGGGTATGCACAAAGATAGTTTTGATGATTGGCACAAATATAGGAGGATGATGAGGGTCCGCTTTGGTCATCTGAAGGTGTGATTAACAAAAAAATATGATGGAAGAAATGATCCACGCGACCATTTGGCCAAATGGACTAAAGTGTACAGAGTGAAGCCTCAACTAGAGTGGGTCCATCTGTTTTTTCATACCTTGGATGTTATACCAATGAATTGGTACTTGGAAACTGAACTCTGCCATGGCACCAAAGAATGGGATATTTTACACCAAGGATTTTTATGACGTTCAGTTTTGAGGATGGATTTGAATCTATTGATGAAGCGTTGCAGGAGTTTAAGACAACAATTTTTAGGATACCGCAGGATCCTCTAGATTTGATTCAACCTAATTGGACTACCTAGTTGAGCCACTCGCTCGAGTGCTACAATGTAGCAACGGAAGAAGAAGACGAAGACCCGAGGAAGATTAATATTCCAGAGACTGAAGGACACTACAAAGTTGAAGGACCACAGCTAGAGAACCCAGACATAACCAAGCCGCTCAAAACCAGGTAGGTGAACATTGGCACGGAGGCAGAGCTGCAGTTTGCAAAGATTGGGGACTATTGGGACGACACGACAATATATAAGGTTGTTGAACTACTCCGCGAATATCAGGATCTGTTCCCCATGAAGTTTTCAAATTTGAAAGGGATAATAGGATACCTGGTTGTCATGAAGATCACCCTAAAACTGGACACAAAACCTGCGAAGCAAAGACCTTACCGCCTCAATCCGAAGTACAAAGAAGGGTCCGCTTAGAGTTAGACAAGATTCTCGTGGCAAGTATTATTGAATTGGTGGAAGAATCTGATTGGGTGAGCCCAATAGCGGTTCAAGAAAAGAAGCAGAAAGAAGAAATAAGGATATGTGTAGATCTTATAAAGTTGAATGATGCCTACGTGCATGATCCCTTCCCAACTCCGTTCACCGATGAGGTCCTGGATAATGTTGGCAGCCAAGAATCATATTCGTTCATTGATGGATTCTCTGGGTTCCATTGGATCAAGATCGCACCAGAGAATAGAAGTAAGATGACCTTCACGACTGAATGGGGATGCTTCCAGTATACAGTGATGCCTTTTGGGCTAAAGAATGCATCGGCAATCTTTTCACGTGTAGTCATTGCAACATTCAAGGATTTCATTCGCAAATTTCTGGAGGTATACTTTGACAATTGGATAGTGTTTGGATTGGTAAAGCGCCATGTGGAAAGTCTACGCTTGATGCTAGATACATGTCAGAGGTACCAGATCGCGCTCAATCTGAAGAAATGTTTGTTTTGTGTCCCTTTTGGGATCTTGCTGGGCCATGTGGTATGCAGACAAGGCTTGATGGTAGACCCAGCAAAGATCGCGGTTATAATCAATTTGGAGGCGCCAAGGAGTGTGAAACAATTGTGCACAACATTGGGGCATACGGGATACTATAGGAAATTCATCAAGAGCTATGCCCCAAAAATAGCTAAATAAGGATGTTACATTCTATTGGAATGAAGAATGCCAGAAGAGCTTGGATGTGCTAAAGGAGAAAATGGTCACTGCGCCAATCCTAGTCTTCCCATATTGGAAGAAGGAATTTCATGTGCATGTGGACGCATCATGTATTGCATTGGGAGTAGTACTGACACAGGTCGGTGAAGGGGATTTGGATCACCCTATAGCATTCGCGAGTAGGAAGCTATTCAAAGCTCAGAAGAATTATTCCACAACAAAGCAAGAAGGACTAGCTATGGTGTACACGCTCCAAAAGTTCTGGCATTATTTGTTGGGCAGACATTTTAAGATGTATACAGACCATTCTAGATTGAAATACCTGGTCAACAAGAGGGTGTTGGGGGGGAAGATATGCAGGTGGATTTTGTTGTTCCAGGAGTATGATTTTGAAGTTATTGTGAAACTAGGACGCTTGAATGCAAGACTGGATCACCTTTCGTTTATTGAAACTGGCGAAGAGCCTACTAATTTGGAGTAAGGACTGCCTGAAGCGCAGCTCTTTGCAGTGTGCATCGCGAACAGCCACTTTGAAGATATTATACACTTCCTGATGACAGGTATGGCTCTGGAAGGATATACAAGCCAATAGAAGAAGGAACTAGTGGTGTGCGCGGTAGACTTTTCTATCATTGCAGGGCACTCATACAAAATAGGATCAGATGAAATATTGCGACGTTATGTGCGAGAGTTTGAACGAAACAGCATCCTCGCTGAGACTCATGGTGGAGTCGCGGGAGGTCACTACGCAAGAAAAGAAACAGCGCAAAAGATTCTACACGTTGGGCTTTGGTGGCCGACCTTGCATAAGGATTCAAAAGTGTATTGTAGGGCATGCGACACATACCAAAGGGCTGGCAGACCCTCGCACAGGGATGAGCTACCGCTGAATCCGCAAATATCGCTACAGCCCTTTGAGAAGTGGGCAATTGACTTTGTAGGACCAATTTAGCATCCAGGGAAGAAGACCGATGCGCAGTACATCATCACCGCGACTGAGTACTTAACAAGATGGGCGAAGGCACAGCCTATGAAGGACTGTACAAGTGTGACAGCAGCAAAATTTATCTTTGAGTACGTACTGACAAGGTTTGGTTGTCCAAAAATTTTAATGAGCGATCGCAGTACACACTTTCTTTATGAGACGATCAGCGCGATGACAGATGAATTTCAGGATTACCATCAGAAGAGCACACCATATCATCCGCAGGCTAATGGGATGGTGGAAGTTTTTAATAAAATATTGGAGAGCACACTAACAAAAATTTGCAATGCTCAAAGAAACGACTGGGATTTTTGCGTGCCCACGATTCTATGGGCTTATAGAATGACTTGCAAGAAGTTGACTAGACAAACGTCATTCAGACTGGTTTATGGCACGGAAGTTGTGATGCCAATAGAGAACATTGTACCTAGTCTGCGCATAGCGGCATTCACAGGAATGGCAGATTGCAGAGCCCTAGAAGAGAGACTCGTGCAGCTAACAAAGCTTGAGGAGGATAGATTTCTAGCTAGATTCCATCAACAAGTTCAAAAGGAGCGCGAAAAGGCATGGCACGATCGACACATCAAATTACACACCTTCAAGGTAAATGATTTAGTTCTATTATATGACAGCAAGTTTGATAAATTTCCAAGAAAATTTCGGATGCATTAGCTAGGGCCATATATCATCAAGGAGATTATAGATGGTGGATCAATTCAGTTGGTAAAGTTGAATGGAGAACCATTCCCAGGGTGAGTGAATGGCAGCCGATTGAAGCCATACACCGGTGATCCAGCTAGATGACTACATGATGGAAGCACAGTTTTAGCGCTCTAGGCAGCTGAAAGGAGGCGCAAGACTATAAACTACACTGCCCGAGTTGGGGAGTTGCGTAATTGGGGAACTGCGCGGAATGAAGGCATGTCACAGCGTTAGTAGAAATGTGCAGGGAGCTACGCTATCCAAGAAGGGACCACGCAGGGCAACCGAAAAGTGACCCTTATGGTCACTGTTCATGACTTGACAGTGGGAAAACGGCTAAATGGAGCGGGGGGGCAGAATTTAAGTTGTTATTTATGGGCAAGATCTGTGAAAATCTGTCACCAATCCAGCATTTATGAACAAATTTCGAGGGTCGGGAATGGTCGGATTTGAATTCGAAAATACCTATAAATTATAGGTGGCTACCCAGCAAAAAACACTTGCCAAGTGTTGAGCTCTCAGGCGCGTATGAACCGTGAGTACTTTGAAGCTTTGATAGTGAGTTCAGCGTTTGAGAAGTTTCCAAAGGAAACACAAGAGTTGTTGTCTAGTATCATGTCGGCGCCCGCAGAAACCGCGATCACTGGAGAAGTAATGGTAGCTGAGGGAACTGCCCCAAAAGTAGCAATGGCAGCTGAGGGAGCTGCCCCAGAGGTTGCGAGCATTGAAGTACCAATAGAAGTGCCTAAATCATCGAGGTCGCCAGGCCAAGGCCTACTAACCAAAGAGGATCCAAAAGCAAAGAACGATAAGCAGAAAGCACCACAGCCGGTGTGCACATCACCCAGAAAGCACCCACAAAAGGAAAAGCCCACTATGCAGGAGAAGGGCAAGCTAATTGACCTGGAGCCTGAAGAGGATGTTGAAGAAATCCATATGGATGAGGAAGACATTGACATGGGGGTGGAGGACATTGATGTTGAGGGGTCTGACCCTATCTCTAAACTGCCTGAGTACATTCCTCCGCGCAGAGGCAAGACAAAGGTTCTGAAGGACATTGATGAAAGCAAGGTCATGCTGCATACACCCTTGCTGCCAGACAAAATCGTCTTTGAGGGACCGCGCTTGGGGCACATCCCCCATTTAAAATTGGAGGATTGGGATTTGGCTGATACGGAGCGCTTTCCCCACTTAGCGATAGATCAACTCATGCACTGCGCCTTCTAATAAAGACTCTAGTGTGACCACACTGGAGCCAAGAAAGTGGGCAAAAGGGGTGGATAAGACGGATCTATTAAACATGTTGTGGGTACCGCATTAAAACCGCACGCCCATAACCATGATAGTAATCAAGCAGTTGTTGTGCTTGGTGCACGATGGGTGCCTGTGGCTAGAGGAGTTGATATCGATCACTGACATGCTGATCCATAGGATCACTTGACTGTTGTACGCAGGAGAAAATCCGACCATGGCATTTGGCAGAAAGACAGGTGAGCACGACCTCGCCAAACAAATGAAGGATAAATTCAAGCTCGCTAAGAAGCCGCGCGGCTACTCCATCACTAGCATAACCAACCTCACAGTTAAGGTAGCCGCTCAAATCTTGGCAGGAAAAATTATGAGGAAGTGTTGAGTAGATGAAGTGTCGGCACCAGTAGTGTCACTAGCGGCCAAGTGTGCGGAGGGCGTACAATTCACCTAGGTGCGCTACCTCTGCAGTGAGTTCCTTGAGAACTGTAGAGAGGCACATGATCAAAGCAAAACGTTTCACTATGCATGGTTGATGTTGTCCATAGTGCTGGTCGTGTGGCAGTCACCAGAGGATAGTCAGTTTCCTCTAGTTGCACAAGACCTATCAGAAGTAGCGAAGTTCACTTCGCTCTGGGCTACGAAGGACCCTCAAAGGGTCAACGACAGTCAGGTCTTTTGGATCTTGATGGAGATGAGTGTCCACATGGACATCAACCATAAGCCACAGTTGTCATTGACAGTTTTTGAACAATTGTTAGAGTATGTGGAACTCAAGGCAGACTTCCACCATGTCTCCATGCGTGCATGGAAGGATCCTGAACAAAAGTGGTATGACCTTCCATACCTAGCCACAGAAAACACAATCGCAGTGGTCCTTCACTGCTGGCCAACAAATTGGCGCAGCGCTTCGGACTTGACAGCTAGATCTAACAAATCTGCATTGAAGCAAAAAAAGGAAGAGGCCAGGCTGAAGATGGAACAATTGGCCAAGAAAAGGAAGAAGGAGGCTGAGGATAAAACCAAGGTGGAGCACGCTGTCGCGAAGCAAACAGGAGGACAAGAAGAAGAGGAGGAGCGCGGCTCTGACAGGAGTCAGAAGTCGCCTTCCCCGGAGACAGAGGAGGAAGAATAGCAATCAGAGCAGGGAGGAGCGGACTTGGAGACTACTCTATTCCGAATTAAGCGCACCAGGGAACAGGAGAAAGTAGGGCCGCAAAAGAAGTCCAAGGCTAGCAAGACTTCCCTCAACCCAATCACCTTAATTGAAGGTTATTTGAATGACATTGGCGATGTGGTAAGGGATGCGACCGTGGAACTGTTATAGCAGTTCGAGCAGCAACAGAAACATGCCTTGGGCGCCATTCAAATAGGTCTATGCGAGTTGCAGATCCAAGCGTCGTAGGTACAGACCAATGTGGGACAGAGCAGTGCGGCGTCAACTAGTTTGGCACTAGGCACCTTCGAAGCAGCAGGGATGGTGCACACACTAGATCCCCGGGCAATGGCGCTACCAAATGGAGCGCTGACTACAGAAGTAGAAGCTGACAAGGCCACTGTCAGCACCCTCAAGGGTTTGGACTCAATTTGGCTGCACTTCTGAGTGAAGCCCTGCACACTTTGTAGGATGGTGTGATCACAGAACTTTGAGCCTGTGAATAGCATTCGCTACACGTTATCAGTGAGCAGAGGGTGAACAACGCGTAGATGGCTGCACAAAAGAACTTCATTTTTTATCTCTTTAAGGTCATCACGGACAAGAATGAGCGCACGGCCAAGGTCGTGGCTGAGGCATGCAAGTCTATCCCAAAATTGGAAATTCCTGAAGATGAGCCAGTGGATGTGAGGATTCGAAAGCTCGCTGTCAGAGTACGCGACGCAAGAATAGAGTTGGCAAAGGTTCAGTTTGAACTAAACCTTAATATTGCAGAACTTGAGTTGAAGGCCCAACCTTCGACTCCGCCAGAAGTCAGAGAGCAGCGCGAGGCAGTTATTAAGGACACCGTTGCAACCATAGACAACATAGTAAAGGATTGCTGGAAGTAGTCACCAGTTTACAGGAGGATCCCAATGTGCAGAGGCTAGAAACAAAGGCACATGAGTTGCAGCAGCAATATGACAAGATTAAAGAAAAGCTACAAGAAGCAAAGGCGCTGAAAGAGCAGGTGGACACAGCACAACACAGGGAAGCATTATTGAAGGCTCGGTTGAAGCCTTGGCTAGACGAAGCATATGTACTCATAGCCACCATTGAAGGAAAACTAGCTAATCTATAGGAAATGTAGCAGAAGGTACAGGTAGACGGTGCAGGGCCATCGGCGGAGCAGTTGGTCAAGCAGATGAAGTAGGCGGCAACACAGTGCACCACTGAAGTCGCAGTGGTACAAGTGGAGTTGAGAGGTCTTTGCTACAAGATCTTCGTGCCAGTAGAGTGGCTCGAGGGCGAGTCACCAAATTTGTGTTGGGGGCCTACTAGGAACGGGTCCCTGTGATCAATTTTGGGGTTAAAAGCCCAAGTTTTGGGGCAGAAAGCCCAAATTTTGTAGGAAAGAATGTAAAGTCTCCGCATTTTGTGACCACAAAATGCGAAGATGTAAGCAGTCAAAAAGGGTTTTCTGCCCTTAGTTTAGATAGTTGTGTCAGCTTGATGAGATCCGCCCTTGGTCCGCGGACCATGGGATTGTATAAAAAGGAAGTCTTAGAAGAGTCTAAGGCAGCGAAGTAATAAGTTTTGGTAGAATTCTGAGTAATTTCATGGGTCTATGAGAGCTACGAGTGAAGATTCTTAGTGTAGGAAGAGGCTCTGCAGCTGAGTGCACGGAGGCCTAGGGTAGAAGTCCGCAGCTGAGTGTGCGGACCCCTGTAGCTGTGTGTGCAAGGTAGTCAAAGTCTATACTGGAAATCTAGATTATCAATAAAGAGAAATATTCTGCAATTATCTGTGTATGCATTATTTTACTTCTATTATGAATGTTGCGATTATGATTATGTTGAATACTGGAGTATGAATTAATGCTATATTGATGCGCGAATCTATGTATTTTACTTTGTCATATGAGCGCAAGTAGGAATATTTGTTTACGTGAAGACAACCATAATGCATGTTAAAGTAACCAATACTTAAGCGAATCTGAGTAGATATAGAAGTAAGAGTAGCTACAGAAGCGTGCAATTGCCTGATCTATCTATTTAGGGTTCGCGAAGGATGATCGAAGACTTTTGCGGAGGCTTCGAGGATGAATAAGAAAAGTACTTCGATAAGCCCTAAAGGGCTTATCAATCTACGTGAAGGGAGGTTAGGGCATATAACTGACATCACAACCATCTCAGGGTGTGGAAACTTGGTTCCTGCATCCCCCCATACTGCTTCGAGTGAGACTTCAGTCCGCGCTCCGTGGATTGATGCCGAAAGGGCCAGTAGTGTAGGGATTTGCTTGGCTACTTAACATTGAACCTGGGTCAAGGCCCATAAAGCCAACAACATTGTTTTAGAGCTGAGGTTGACAAAAGGCATAATGAAGAAGACTACATTCTTGAAGAAGTCATTGAAGTTCTCACTGAAGCAGTTTTCTATGATAACAAAACATCTCAAGCAAGGGATCAAAGCATTTGGGGATCTCTTATTGTCTATCAAGAACTATATGACCAAGACCTTCACTATGAAGGATTTGAATGAAAGACTATTCTCAGCTCTTACAGGTTCTTTTGAATATGACAACATATGGGTATAATTGGTAGTGGAGCTTCTAGACATATGACAGGTGATCTTAATTTTAGGTATGTTCTATGCTTAGAGCAATTTATTTCAATTTTCACAGTTAGCTCCATATCTTTTCTAGATTAGCAATCACATTAGCATTAAAGTAAACTGCAAATAGAACATAAACATAAATCACAGAAGACAAGCCAAGACAAGAGGACACAAGATGTGGCGCTAGCCAGGGACAAACCCCAATGTGGGGAAACCCTTGATTAATTCTTCTTATATGTTCTTCAATAATTCAGCAGAGAGAGAGAGATAGTGCATTTACAACATAAGTCAACACTTTGACTTATCTAGATAAGAGCATAGATCATCTCTAAGAAGATGATACATGAGATCAATTGAAGACATGTTACTTCAACTAATTCTCCAAGGTGACACCTTCACCTATCGTTGTGCTGCATTTTGTCATCATGTTGCACCTCACCGCACTGCACCATGCTCCACCCATCATCACTATGTTGCATCTCACCACGCTTCATTAATCATGACTGTACCCATCACTGTACTACATTATGTGCCATTGCTACACCATGTTGCCATCCTGAACTATGTGTTGGCCTCACCTTGCTTGCTTGTTGTCCCTAGCATGCTTGTTGTCCTTAGCATGCTTGTTGTTGCATGCTAGTTGTCCCTTGCATGCTAGCTGTAACATTGCATGCTTGGTGTATTTGCTGCTAAGTACCATACAATTGTCCTAATGTTAGTTAGTTGTCCCTTGCATGCTGCTCTCCTTCGGAGACAGATGCTCTGGCTGTTTCGGGAGTTCCTGACAGTTCTGGCAGTTCCAGTTGTTCCCGGCAATTCCGATAGTCCTGGCAGTTCCGGCTTTTTCGGCAGTTCTTGCTTTTCCGGCAGTTCTGACCTTTGCGGCTTTTCCAGTTTTTCTGGCTTTTCTAGCAATTCTGACTTTTCTGGCAGTTCCGGCTTTTCCATCATTTCCGACTTTTCCAGCAGTTTCGACTTTTCTGGCTTTTTGGCTTTTTCGATAGTTCAGGATTTTCTAGCAGTTCCGACTTTTCAGGTCGTTCCAGCTTTTTCGGATTTTCTGGCATTTCCAGTAGTTCCGACTTTTCTGGCAATTTTGGCTTTTCCAACATTTCCGGATTTTCCGATAATTCCATTTTCCTAATTTTCCAGCAGTTCCGGCATTTTTGGCAATTCCGACTTTTCTGGCAGTTCCGGCTTTTCCGACTTTTCCGGCTTTTCTGGCAATTCCAGCTTTTCCAGATTTTCTGGCTTTTCCGATAGTTCCGGCTTTTCCGGTAGTTCTGAATTTTCCAGCAGCTCTGGTAATTCTGGCTTTTCCAGCTTTTCCAGCTTTTCCGGCAGTTCCATGTTTTTCCGACAGTTCCAGCTTTTTCGGCTTCCAGATCAGGGTAACATTATTCCTTAGAATCTCTCCTCCTACTAAAACCCAAAGACAAGTAGAGAGAGGAAGAGATCCCAAGTGTGTTGAAATGACTTGAAGGCCACCTCTATTTATACTAAAACGTTGAGCAAATGTAGGGTTTACTTGGTTGTTGGCCAACCTTAATGAATTGTCGTATAACGCAAATAAATTCATAACTCCATGAACACTTACCGGAATCGGATGATCTTTAGATCAATATTACACCTCTCGATGAGAGTGATCCAAGAAAAATATCAACTACCATAAATAAGATGACCCACATGGAGTTTGGCCCTAGTTTCCAATTTTAACACTCCCTCTCAACTAGGGAGAACTACATTCATTGATCCATATGTCCAACTATACTATCTCTGCCATCAGTGCCCTGCATTGCTTTGCTTTGCTTCGATCTGCTGAGCTCTGCTCTGCTCTACTCTGGTTTGTTGAACCACGAAGAAGAAAAATTGATCGAGAATGTCTCATACCATTCTCTACTGACCCAAAGTCAGTTTCATCTGAAGAAAGTGTGTCACATCACTCTTACTGACCTGAAGTCGGTTTTATTGGTCCCAGATCAATATCACAAGAGAGTGTCTCAAACCACTCATACTGATCCCAGATCAGTTTTATTGATCCCAGATCAATGTCACAAGAGAGTGTCTCAAACCACTCATACTGATCCCAGATCAATGGAGGTCATCCTAGCATAGGGAGTATAGTAGATACAGCGATGCATCCATCGATAGCACTACTATGGTCCCTATCCTCATTTCCTTGCTCATTGATCAGATGAGAGGTACTTCCCATGAGTCCCAGACTGCATGGGTAGGATGCCTCGACAGGAGAACTAATCATCCTATCCACAGGAACGAATCATCCTATTAGTGGATGCGACGAAGAACTAATCATCCTAGCCCACAGGAGAACTAATTATCCTGTTCCACAGTCACCACAGAGAAAAAATCATCCTGGCCCACAGGAGAACTAATCATCCTGTTCCATAGTCGCCACG
Source organism: Pinus tabuliformis (assembly GCA_031772625.1). Taxonomy (NCBI): domain Eukaryota; kingdom Viridiplantae; phylum Streptophyta; class Pinopsida; order Pinales; family Pinaceae; genus Pinus; species Pinus tabuliformis. The sequence goes on from CM062819.1 coordinate 864,666,915, forward strand.
GGAGAACTAATCATCCCGACCCACAGAAGAACTAATCATCTTGTTCATAGTGCACCACCAGGGGAGGGTGAGCCACCCTCTGGTCGTATGTTTCTCTAGTAAGTACCCCAAGCCCCCCAGACCTCCCAGATCTCAATGCATGCAACATGAAGGACCCTTATAATAAGGTCTCTCAACAACTCCACGTCGTTTGGGAAAGTCACAAATTTGACCTTTCCCTAGGGCTTTAACAAAATGTCTATGACCTGTACATCATTCTCAATGCGATGGAGCCTCCTCGCTCATCGACTTACCATATCGCAGATAAGGTAGTATCTTATGTCTATCTGTTGGAGCAATCATCGAATATGGGATTCCTCAATAATCGAATCCCCCCTCTGGTTGTCACAGAGAATCACAGTGGTATTCATCATGTGTACAAACAACTCACTTAAGAGCTTCTGCAACCATGCAGCTTCACACAAGATCATACTCATTGTTATAGACATTTTTGGGCACTGCAACCCCAAGCATAAAATGTCCATAAACCAAGGGCTCCTAAGTCCCTAAAAGTGTTGTTCCAACCCCTAAAGGAACAAGGTCAACTGATTACAGCTTCTCCCAGAAGTTCTCCATGAAAAACTACTCAGAACTGGTCAAAACAGGATCATTTCACCTGCTCCATAGGCAAAGTGCATTGCATCTCACCTAAGTACACTCAGTGGGTGCGTTGCATTTCAGAAAGCCCTTCTATGGGGTGCGATGGGCGAGAAGAGACAAATGGCAGTGTCAATCCGCGAGGTGGAGAAGCATGGAATCTTCCAGAAACTTCTCCTGTGACACTTGCCTTTCTGAATTCGACCAAGGATGAGTAAGAGATCATCAATCTCCAAGTGGAAGCAAGAACTATCAGAGGGAAGACACTAATCAAATCACAAGCTGACTCATCTCCCTTACAGATATCTATATATGGATCCCTCATCCCAGAGATCCAGGAGGCTGGAATTTTGCATCTTGTAAGGAATTGATGTTGGTTTCTTGAGGCAACATCATAGTGTTGGGTGATCTAAGCTTTGCATGAGGTGAAGAAGGGCTTACTTGCTGAGAGGATGATGCTGGGTCAGAACAACTGGTTGTAACTCTCTTGGCTCTTTCTTGATTATCAATAAAGCTATTCAAGTTTTCCTCCATACTCTTGTGTAATCTATGTTTTGTGCATTTGTATGGTCAATTTACATCTGATCCTAGATTGTTTATGATAATAGATCCATGTTCTTGTATAGTGTTATGCTGCTTTAATTCTATAGGTACTCTGTAAAGCTGGGTATACAAGGAAGCAAGTAGCAAAGGACTATCAGAAGAGAGAGGAATCGAGCAAGGAACCAAGCGCAAGACAGAGGTTGGTCTCCTATATTCTTCTCTCATCTATCTTTCATAAAGGAAAACGAAAGTAGTTTTACTTTGTTTGTTTCTAAGGTAGCTACCACACCTTAGTGGGATTAGCAGTTCTGCATAGACACTTTTCCCTGTAACAAAATGGCGACTCCGTTGGGGACCGACTAGGTTGTTTGTTTATCTACATTTGTTTACTTTATAAACTTACAGACAGAGCCTAAAGTTGAGCTAGGTAGCTTTCGAACTGCATTTGCGTAGATAAATGCCGCTTCAGTCAATCTCCGGGTTTTGTTTATGAATTAAACAACTGATTTACAAACTCTCTAATTTCCCTTGTGGTGGCTCTAGTAACCTCCTTAGATCTACCCCTGTTGTTGATTTACTAATTACCACTTGCTCGGCCAAAATCCCTGAACTAAACTGCAAACTGTGACCCGGAATCCAAGCAAAGTCTCGTCCCTGGCCCAGCGCACTCTCTGTTCTGTGAATCTAAAATTCAGCGCACTTCCCGAGTGTAGTAGGTGCGCTGCATTTCAAATTCACTGTGTTACAGGTGCGCTGATCAGACTAGGCATTATTCCAGAATTTTGGTTTCTGTTCACTCTTTTCAGATCTATTCAAGAATTTTGCTGCCTATAGTTAGTACACCTCTGTTTGAAACCCTTTTCCTTACTAATATTCCACCTCCATTGTGCAAAGAACTGTAAATGTTTTTGTGTATTTGTTGAGTCATTTTCGATTCTCCTTTGCAAAAAAGGTAACGTAATTGTACTGTCGTTTCTTGATTTGAAAGTGTCGCAAGTGTCGTTTTCAGTCATAGAAGAGAGTCTGATTGCTCTTGATAGTCGATTACCCTGTTACTATTGTATTTGATCTGAATTAGTAGTTTTTCTAGTGTTGAAAGCAAGTCTTCATTTCCAAATCGCAAAGTGTTGTCATTGTCTTCATTTTGATTTTAAGAAACTTGTTAGTAATTGTCGCTTTGAAAAGTAATTCAGATTTGCGCATTAGCTTTCTTTTTATCATTCACATATTAAGAACACTGAAAACAAATACATGCATGTGCATTTGCATTTAGACTTTTTGACTGGTTTGATTTAGGACAATGCATATAGTGTGTGCTCTTTGCTCTTTGTTGAAAGAATTATGTCTTTCTTTCCTTAGTAGCTAGGATTTTCATTGCACAAAGAAGATAAAAGACTGTTTATCATCTTAGATTGCATTTTAGGAATTGTACATCTACATCACGCGGTGAACCTGAAAGGCAAATTTCTTAAACAAGATCAACTATAAAATAAATTTAATGAATCTAACAACGCTTTGGAACCTAACGCACAACATCTAGAAGTCCAGGCTAGAGACGTATTCTGGCGTCGTAAAGCCTGGTAACTATTGTTCTCACTGTTGGTTGGGTGATTCCTCCACTTTGAGACGATAAGTGCCAGTACGGACTTGTGCTCCCACGTACCGTCGAGTATATTTTGGGAGACCACAATAGGCTTAATCCTTTATCCATAGGAAGCCGTGTCTGCCGCCCTATCGATCGCAATGCACTGAACACAACATTCGGGAAGATTGACTGCCGTACCGTAAAAAGTATTATGCAGTTTTGCGATTGGTTTGGTAATCCCTCTACCTAGATTTCCAGAGCAGTCCCTTTCGTTCCTTTTCAGACTCCTTAACGGAAAAGGTCCATCTGAGCACTTGTCACTTCAGGCTCATTAAAAATCGAAGGCGACTAGAGTCATCTTTTGTTTTTTCTCGACTCTTTAAAATTGAAAAAACAAGTTGTGTCAAAGCGTCTAAAATTTATTTTAAACAGAATAATCGTCACCTTTCCTACATTGGTCTTAGGTTGAGAAAATGGAGTCTACCAACCAAGGAGTTCCCCTTGGAGGAAATCCTAGTCCCTTCTCCTCTTGGGGAGATGTTGGTGCACCCCACATGGCCACATTGTCACTTCCAGGATTGACGATTGGCTTGCCCGTATGGCTTTTCTCAACCTCCGTCATTCAGAACACCACGATTCCTGAACAATCGAGTCAGCAACTAGACAATTCCAGAGTTACCCCCCAACCCTCTACTTCATCCAATTCTTCCTCTCCTCCTTCCTCTTCGCTTTATGGGGCTGGTAAAGCCAAAAATCAAGTATCTAAGAAGAAGAAAGAAAAGAAGAAGAAAGAGAAGAAGAAGAAGGAGCCAAAGGCGAAAGGGGGCAACCAAGCGTCATCTAGCGAAAATCCACACATTGCACCGACCAGGCCTAAATCGACATGTGTCATTTGCAAAGGAGACCACTATCATAGAGATTGTCCCTACATCCCTTGGATCTTAAGGGACTGGTCTCCTCGTTTGCACAACCCGGTGTCGTCAACCTCTGATGATCATGTTGAAAACACACCGTCGACTAGTGAAAGTGAAGCCCCTGGACAAAAAGGAAAGTGCAAATTTCCTTGTAAATTGTGTGAAGGCGATCACGCCGTCCACCGTTGTCCCTTCTTAGATGAGGCTAAAAGAGTTTTGGACGATCATCCGGTTTCACCGTTACGACTTCCTCCTGGATATAAGAAACTCTTACCGAGTCTGTCACTAGTTGAAAATCCGGCTGACCCACCCAGATGGTCGGCCGAAGCGTCTATCATTGAAGATAAACCATCTGAACCCATACCAGATGAAAGTCAAAAGGTCGAGGCGGCAGTTGACCCGGTCTTGCCTTCAGAGGTCTTATCTTCAGATGATACAGTCACCGAAGAGAACAAGGATGACATCGTCCAAATTCTTTTTGTAAACACAGACTCCGATGAACATGGGGGAAATTTACCCATTCCTTTACCGCAGGAAGGAAGTTCGTCAAAGTCGTACCCGACCATCTATTCGGTCCCACCTCCAAGCAACCTAGTTGTTTCCTTCGACTGGAATCAGCTAGGCAGACCCCGTTTACCGGCTAGTGTACCATTCTGAATCATTGCTCAAGTATATAGAATGGTTATGGCTGGTACCATCATAGATGAAGGGGCTTTTGTGAGTATCCTTTCCTCGACTTCTTGGAAAGTGCTTGGTTCGCCATTGCTTTTGCCTGAGATGAGAAATCTAATAGGCTTTGACAAAGAAACCAGTCGACCGTTAGGGATCCTTCCCAATGTGCCCATAACATTGAGAGGGAAAACTGTTCACATGAACGTAATGATAGTCCAAGGACCCCTGGATTATATTCTACTCCTTGGACGAGACTATATTTATTGCATGGGAGCCATTGTCTCATCACTCTTTAGAGTAATGTGTTTTCCGCATGAAGGAAGAGTGGTCAAGCTCGTAGACCAGCTTTCATTCCCCGGTTCACGCATAGCAAATAGTCATATACCATCCCTGAATGGTCTTTTCACACAAGGAATGTCTCATCAATCCCTAGTCTGTCCACCTGATGAGCGCGAGTGATTCGAGGGACATGACTGAAACCCAGGGGGCATGCACCCTGGTCTGCTTCGGCAAGAAAAATTCAGATATAGGATAGGTTTCCGCGAGAGATATATGACTAGTCCGACACTCTCGTCCGTGATTGGAAAAGGGGGTTGGACTGGAATAAGATTCCCTTGTCAAAGTTATGTGGGTGGAGGCGTCTGCACCACCCGCCTTTGTCTATTTCGGTAGGCATCGCGGAAGAAGTGTTTTGTTTGCACTGTAGATAAACAATCTTTGGTAACCTGAAAGAGGTAAACCTTTCCCGATAAAACAAATGTTTTGTCGGTAGAATAAGAGGTGACCTTGAAACTCTATTTTATACCTGGGGGCATGCAAACCTTTTGGCGTGCAAGCGAAGAGCGACCATTTATTTTTTTAAATTTGTAGGTCCTCTAACCCTTTAAACTCGTAGGATTGGTCGTTTCCTAACTTGCATAAAGAAAGGATGTGGGGCAAAACTTTAAAAATTGTCGTTTTCATATATGAGACATTCTTATTATATGACTGGATTAATCGAGTAGTTTTAACGTGGACTTCATGCTCGTTAAAAAATAAACATAAGCAATGAGCAAATGTTTCCCCTAGCGTTTAAGCTCAATAAAAAATGAACCAATTCCCGGTAAATAATCATCGTGAATGTAGTACTTCAGCCTTTAAAGCCTTGGTCGTGTTCCCATCATCACCTCCACTCTGTATTGGCCGATCATTCACCTCCATTTGATTGTTCACCCCTTTTGAGGAACAGCTGTGAAGAGTGATCCTATTAGCCATCCTTGTAACACTGCCGTGATTGGAAAATTCCAAACCTTACCTGGAATCAGCTGCTACCCAATTTTATCACTCGTTCCTAAAAAACGAGTCTCCTTTAAGCTCTTTTCGACTGACTCATAAAATATGAAAAGATTGCCGAGCCATTAGCCTCTCCAACTCGTTAAAGGGACCGGAAGTGCTATCCCTCCTTTAGATTTTAATATTTTTGGACTTGAGGGATTATTACACAAAAAGATCGAGCGCTTGTTTTGTTCGGCTCATTAAAAGTATCGAAAATTCATCCCTTCTGTATTGTTTTATACTTTTTCAGACTTAAGGGATTAGATGACGAAAAAGGATTTTTGGAGTTTCCTTTACGTCCCTTTTCAGACTCTCTAAAATTGAAAAGGACCGAGTTATCTTTGTCGTTAAAACCTAATAGCGACAAACTTGTCCATAGCAGACAAGAACGAGTTTCACTATCGCTAGGCTCGTTAAAACATAGCGATGGGTTTTCCCGAAGGGAAAATTATAGAACAAGCATATGTTATCCTCCTCAAGCTTGACAAAAATAAAGAGGTACTGGTCAACAATGACTGGGGAAAAATTGGGAAGAAAACTTGAAGAAACTTTGTTGGTAGCAAGTCGCTCTTGAACATGACACTTTCACTCCGCATCCAAGTCAGGTTGGGTTGTTTCATCCACCGGTCACATCACCATGGTCACATCACACCATCCACATTTGGGGTTAATGCTACCAATCCATCATGTCAGTGTCGCCGATATGTTCAAGAGAAGTCACTCAGAGAATTCACCTGTGTCTCACCCGCTACAATACATTTACGCTCCATTCTTTCATGACCGCCACCCTGAACCTTATATCACTAGACCATTTTCACCTCCATTAAAATCATTTGCTCCGTTTTGTGTCATTGATGTGGGATTCATTAAGGCCCTCCTATGACGGATCGCTTCTTGTCGACATCAGCTCATTATCCAAGAAGCCGATCTAGGGACACCCCTTTCAGTACTTTGAAGCTTGCATGCCTCAATGGCAAGTTTCTCACTTCCGGCGACAGGTTTACATCAATGGCCTTCGACCAAAAGATTTTGCGTGGTGTTCGACGCCAAGTCCTTTATTCACACCACGTGAATTGTACTGCAGTACCTTGAGGGTCATTATCATTATCGGTGATTCCTCTCGCACCTGTTAACAGCTTACATCATTGGCTGGTAATCAGGCGATGTCTTTCCATGTTCGACTCCAGAACATCTCTCACATGGATCGACTTGTACTTTGAGTGAAGATCGAACGAGATTGAAGACCCCAGATCTAGTTTCATCCATCCGGGCTGCGATATATATTCAGGAAAATAAAGACATCAAATGTACATCATTTTTGCACAAATAATCATCCAATCAAAGGGATGATGGCTCTACCAGAATCATTAGTCTACACTCAAACGATTGTCTGTCCTATGTACATGAAAATGAATTTATAAAGCTGAGCATGGGAATGCCCGCCTCAGCTAGATCATGAAAATATTATGAAGATAATGTATTGTATTGTATCTTATTACAGGTCTCCTTCCAGCTTGAAAGAACTTCGGATCCTCATGATAAAGCATTTCACCCAACATCAAAAAATGTTAACGACCTCATGCTTTAGGGGGCAACTATTATAGACATTTTTGGGCACTGCAACCCCAAGCATAAAATGTCCATAAATCAAGGGATCCTAAGTCCCTAAAAGTGTTGTTCCAACCCCTAAAGGAACAAGGTCAATTGATTACAGCTTCTCCCAGAAGTTCTCCATGAAAAACTACTCAGAATTGGTCAAAACAGGATCATTTCACCTGCTCCATAGGTAAAGTGCGTTGCATCTCACCTAAGTACACTCAGTGGGTGCGTTGCATTTCAAAAAGCCCTTCTATGGGGTGCGATGGGCGAGAAGAGACAAATGGCAGTGTCAATCCGCGAGGTGGAGAAGCATGGAATCTTCCAGAAACTTCTCCTGTGACACTTGCCTTTCTGAATTCGACCAAGGATGAGTAAGAGATCATCAATCTCCAAGTGGAAGCAAGAACTATCAGAGGGAAGACACTAATCAAATCACAAGCTGACTCATCTCCCTTATAGATATCTATATATGGATCCCTCATCCCAGAGATCCAGGAGGCTGGAATTTTGCATCTTGTAAGGAATTGCTGTTGGTTTCTTGAGGCAACATCATAGTGTTGGGTGATCTAAGCTTTGCATGAGGTGAAGAAGGGCTTACTTGCTGAGAGGATGATGTTGGGTCAGAACAACTGGTTGTAACTCTCTTGGCTCTTTCTTGATTATCAATAAAGCTATTCAAGTTTTCCTCCATACTCTTGTGTAATCTATGTTTTGTGCATTTGTATGGTCAATTTACATCTGATCCTAGATTGTTTATGATAATAGATCCATGTTCTCGTATAGTGTTATGCTACTTTAATTCTACAGATACTCTGTAAAGCTGGGTATACAAGGAAGCAAGTAGCAAAGGACTATTAGAAGAGAGAGGAATCAAGCAAGGAACCAAGCGCAAGACAGAGGTTGGTCTCCTCTATTCTTCTCTCATCTATCTTTCATAAAGGAAAACGAAAGTAGTTTTACTTTGTTTGTTTCTAAGGTAGCTACCACACCTTAGTGGGATTAGCAGTTCTGCATAGACACTTTTCCCTATAACACTCATAGCTATGTATTTGGTCTCGGCAGTGCTTATAGCAATCGACTTTTGCTTCCTTCTCATCCATGATATTGAAGCAGAATCCAAAGAGAACCAGCGCTAAGAAGTGCTCTAGTGATCCTCCACACTGCCTACCCAGTCAGCATTCGAATAATCATGCAGTTTCATATTTCTGGCAGTGTATCTCAATCCATGAGATATTGTTCCCCGAAGATATCTCAGAAGATTCTTGGCACCAATCCAGTGAGGTTCAACCAAATATGAGCTCACCATGCTAACTACAAAACATATGTTCGGATGGAAGTTCACCAAGAACATCAATGTGAATGAGTTTATTAAACTCAGAGGCATTTCCCAAATCTGGTCCGACATCACTACCATATAACTTCTGAAAGTTAAGATCCTCGAGGTAGTCACAGGCTTGCAGTTTATCATTCCACATTCGGAATCCAACTCCCTCTTACTTCTGCAAATGAGAGGGTCTGCACCTATCAGAAATAGGTCATCCTCATAAGGTATCGGTATGAGAGGTCTATCATCCACAACCTTCAGGTAATGGTTTGGATCGGTTTCACTCCTAGTGAATCTCAGCTTCATCAGACAGCTATCAATCCTCTCATACTATGCCCGAGGTGTTTTGCTTCAAGCCATAGAGGGATTTCTTCCACCTGTATACATGAGATTCTCGATCATGAATCTCAAACTCCTCAGGTTGTTCCAAACCTGTGGACCTTCTGCATGAGGGGAATGGTCCCCTTATAAGATTTTCCTTTGATACATCTCAGACATGTACCTTCATACTCTACATGAATTTAGACATCCCTATCACCATTTGACTCACATCAGGTAGGGCCCCATAGGTAGACTTCCGATGTTATAGATGCAATATGTCAATTGACATGATCCCCAATGGACCATCCTGCAACTTGATACAAATTGCCAACCTTGAACCCATGAGAAAAAGCATCTTTGAAAATTATATTTTTTAACACGTACCTTTCAATCGATGAATGCCACCATGAAACCTTTGACTTCCATTTCCAAGATGGACACCAGGTTCTTCTCGTGATCAGGTACATAAAAGAGATTCAGTAAATGAATCGAGTTACCCTCATTCAATTGAGGGGTGACATTCCCTACACCCTTTCCGGGATAGGTGGCATCGGCTCCAAGTATAATCCCACGATTGTTTCCATCTCTACCAAATTAGAGAGTGCATCCATCTATCCGATGAAGTGCCTTGAAGCACTACAATCTATAAGCCAGATTCCCAAAGAATCTGAAGGAAAGGGCCAATATAAGATAATGCTTCTTTATCTTATCAGAAACAACATTTGATTCTTCATACCTGAGGTTCCTTGCTTTCTATGAAGAGTCGGTCACTTCCTTGATGACCTGCATTACCTATCATTCCTTTGATCATTGAAGATGTCCCTGGAATGATTGTTATCATCATCAAGTGATGTGTCCTTGCCATTAATGGCCGAACTAATTATCTGCCTTTCCTTCCACCGTGAGATTCGGTCTTCCAATGAAGTGATCTATAGGTAGGCCATATTCCACTACGCCATTCTGATAATATTCTCTGCTTCGACTTCACCCTTGGTTAATTTGAAGAGGGATGAGGAATCCACTGATCCTTTTGTCCTTTCCCAACTGTCTTCAGTGATTTCTCTTTCACTCTTGCTTGGGCATTGTCTTCACCTCAGCTCCAATACCATGTTAATTTTAGGTATGTTCTATGCTTAGAGCAATTTATTTCAATTTTCACAATTAGCTCCATATCTTTTCCAGATTAGCAATCACATCAGCATTAAAGTAAACTACAGATAGAACATAAACATAAATCGCAGAAGACAAGCCAAGACAAGAGGACATAAGATGTGGCGCTAGCCAAGGACAAACCCTAATGTGGGGAAACCCTTGATCAATTCTTCTTATATGTTCTTCAATAGTTCAGCAAAGAGAGAGAGAGATAGTACGTTTACAACATAAGTCAACACTTTAACTTATCTAGATAAGAGCATAGATCATCTCTGAGAAGATGATACATGAGATTAGTTGAAGACATGTTGCTTCAACTAATTCTCTAAGGTGACTCCTTCACCTATCGTTGTGTTGCATTTTGTCATCATGCTGCACCTCATCGCACTGCACCATGTTTCACCCATCATCACTATGTTGCATCTCATCACGCTTCATTAATCATGACTATACCCATCACTATACTGCATTATGTGCCATTGTTGCACCATGTTGCCATCCTGACCTATGTGTTGGTTGCACCTTTCTTGCTTGTTATCCCTTTCTTGATTTTTGTCCCTAGCATGCTTGTTGTCCTTAGCATGCTTGTTGTTGCATGCTAGTTGTCCCTTGCATGCTAGCTATAACATTGCATGCTTGGTGTATTTGCTGTTAAGTACCATACAACTGTCCCAATGTTAGTTAGTTGTCCCTTGCATGTTGCTCTCCTTCAGAGACAAATGCTCTGGTTGTTTCAGAAATTCTCAGCAGTTCTGGTTGTTCCGACTGTTCCCGACAGTTCCCAACAATTCCGGCAGTTCCACATGTTCCCGGCAATTCTCGCTGTTCCCGACAGTTCCGACAGTCCTGGCAGTCCCGGCAGTTCCGACTTTTCCGAAAGTTTTGGCTTTTCCGAATTTTCCGACTTTTTTGGCAGTTCCAGCTTTTCCAGATTTTCTGGCTTTTATGACAATTCCGGCTTTTCCAGTAGTTCTGGCAGTTCTAGCTTTTCTAGCTTTTCCGACAGTTTTCCGACAGTTCTAGCGTTTCTGGCAGTTCCGGCTTTTCCGATAGTTCTTCTGGATCAGGGTAATGTTATTCCTTAGGATCTCCTCCTACTAAAACACAAAGACAAGTAGAGAGACCAAGAGATCCCAAGTGTGTTGAAATGACTTGAAGTCCATCTCTATTTATACTAAAACGTTGAGCACATGTGGGGTTTATTTGGTTGCTAGCTGACCTTGACAAATTGTTTTATAACGCAAATAAATCCATAACTCCATGAATACTTATCGGAATCGGATGATCTTTAGATCAATCCTACACCTCTCGATGAGAGTGATCCAAGAAAAACATCAACTGCCATAAATAAGATGATCCACATGGAGTTTGGCCCTAGTTTCCAATTTTAATAGGTGAACATGGACAACTAAAGACCCTATCAAAAGAAATATCTTCTCATTCAGTCGAGCTTGGAGATAAAAAGAGCTATGCAGTAAGAGGAATTGGATCAACCACGTTGGAGCTAGAAGATGGAGGAAACATACATCTCAACAACATCCTATATGTCCCAAGTTTGAAGAAAAATTTACTTTCCATTTCTTGTCTAGAAGATAAAGGAGATAGAATTGCTTTTGTTGATGGAAAAGTTATGGTATGGGGTAAGGGCTCTAGCATTAATAATGCAAAAATCATTGGGATTCGTGAGGGAAGGCTCTATAGATTACTTACACCTCTCTCTCAAGCCTTGGTTCACCTTGAAATCAGTCCATGTGAACTTTGGCATAGAAGGTTTGGACACCTTCATTACAAAATCTTACCATCTTTAAACTCAATGGTGAATGGCATCCCTGAACTAAAGGAAGAGCATGAAGGAATTTGTAAGGGATGTGCATTAGGAAAAAATGTGAAGAAACCTTTTGGAAGCAGTACTACAAGATCTAAGGAAATTTTGGATCTCATTCACTCTGATGTTTGTGGTCCTATGGCTACAAAATCTCTTGGAGGTCATCTATACTATGTAACTTTCATTGATGACCACTCAAGAAAGACTTGGATTTATCTTCTTAAGTCCAAGGATGAAGTATTTGATAAATTTCAAAAAATCAAGGCAGAAATAGATAATCTTACAGAAAGAAAGATAAAAGTGCTAAGATCTGACAATGGAGGCGAATACAAAAGAAAGATAAAGTACTAAGATCTAACAATGGAGGCGAATACACTGTTGATTTTTAATGTACCTTGGACAAGTGGTTTCCCATGGGTTAGTCTCTACCTAGGGAAAAGTGTCCAAAATAATTATTTTCCTAAGTGTGACTTTATAAAGTGAAAGTGACTTTGTAAGTGGTAAAGCCAATGTTAAATTATAAAATGAAAAGTGAATTTAGACATAAAGTACAATGTGGGTACTTTATTTAATGGGTGAGTTAAAAAATAGAAAATGAGAATTAAATGCACATTTATTCTCATCCCTTGATCTAAATGAATCTGAGCCATTAGATCTTAGGTTTGCCCAAAAGTCATTTAAGGAAACAAAAGGGGGAAAAGAAAAGAGAGACTACATTCATTCTTCATGAGCAGATTGGAGAAAGGAGGCTGCGAGCTGGAGAAAAGTTTTGAAGGAGAAATTTGTTGCAACAAGTTAAAGGAGTGATTTCTAGGCAAAGCTGGGCATGGAAATCAAGGCTTAGAAGACAGCAGAAGGTACAGTATGAACAACATTGAATGTTGTGAGTTGCACGTCGTTCGAGAGAAGTTTTGAAAAAAAAAGGAAAAAAAATCTATACAGTCCGTACAGTCGTATCCGTACAATACATATTTTCAGCTTCAAGTGGGCACGAAAATCGAGATAAAGTGGGCATGGTTTTCAAGGAATTTTGGGCTGAAGAGATAAGTTGTATTTTGTTGTTTTGATTTTTCTGCAAATGCATTTTCCCTGAATTTGAAAGATAAATAAATTTGAAGAGCTCTCTAATAGGTTTTCCCCAGGGAAGATTGAAGGGGTTTTGCCTGGGTCTAAGTTGACCAAAAATCTGTGTGTATTTTTATGTGTGTTGTTGATCTGGTTGTGTCAATATTTATTTTCAGCATGTGTTGACAGTCCCATGTGTTTTAATCTAAAAATTTCATTTCCAAAATTCTATACGTTGAATGTATGTTTATGGGAAAGGGCATTTAACTAAATGGGAGTGATAAGGTGAAATTAAAACTGAGTTGGGATTGTTGGAAACCTTTTGTAGTCATCAAATTTCAACATACACATCAAAAGAACTCATTTATTTCTGTAATGAGGCTGGAATGAAGAGGGAGTTGATAGTTCCGCACAATCCTGAACAAAATGGAGTAGCAAAAAGAAAGAAACGTACAATTGAAGAATGTATTAGAGCTATGTTACATCAGCAAGGCTTACCTTAATTTTTGTGGGGTGAAGCATCCAAAACAATAGCCTATATTCAAAATCGAAGTTCTCATAAGATACTTGACAACACGACTCCTGAAGAAGCGTTTACCAGAAGAAAACCATGTGTAGATCATCTCTGAATATTTGGCTGCATTGTCTACATTCACATTCCAAAAGATAAGACGAAGAAATTGGATCCTACAAGCATGAAGGGCATATATGTTGGTTATAGTGCCTTGTCAAAGGCATATAAAATCTACATCAAGGAAGGTCACTGAATTGAAGTAGAAATGTGATTTTTGATGAACGCATTGCCTGTAATAAGTCTAAAGATATCCCTATTGATTATGATGAAGAAGATATATCTATATTTGTAGAATGTCTAAGGGAAGAAGAAGATACTATAATAATTATGAAGAAAAAGGTCCCAGTGAACCTGTTCAGCAAGTCATAATCCCTGAAATTCATAAGAGACCCACTTGGTTAACATTAACCAAGTAAAAATTCAAAGAAAGTAAAAAGCCTAAAAGATATTTAGCATATGCAGCCTATATGACAAAATCAATTGAAGCAAAACCATTCTCTTTTGAAGAAGTTGTTAAACATAAAGAATGGAAAGATGCTATGAAAGAAGAATATCAATCTATAATGAAAAATGGAGTTTGGGAAATCGTTCCTAGGCTGAATGACAAATCTTTTGTAACTTCCAAATGGCTCGGCAAGATTAAGCACACAGTAGATGGAAGCATTGAAAAGTACAAAGCAAGGTTTGTGGCTAGGGGTTTCTCTCAACAAGAAGGCATTGACTATGAAGAAACATTTGCTCCTACAGCAAGATACACAACAATAAGATCATTAATCTCTTTGGCAGCAACTATGGGATGGAACATCCATCAAATGGATGTCAAGACAGCTTTCCTAAATGGCACCATTGATGAAGAAGTATATATTGAGCAACCCTTGGGATTCGAAGTACATAGTAAAGAAACTCATGTCTACAGGTTGAAGAAGGCACTTTATGGCCTTAAACAAGCCCCAGGGGCTTGGTATGCTAGGATGGATACATATCTACTAAGGATTGTCTTTTCAAGGAGTTTTGTAGATCCAAATCTTTATATCAAAGTAGTAAAGGATGAACCAGTGATCATTCTTCTATATGTGGATGACCTACTCATAACAGGTGTGGAAATTCATATTCAAGAATGTAAGAAACAATTGGTAGCAGAATTTGATATGAAGGATCTAGGGCTTATGCATTATTACTTGGGGTTGGAAGTTTGGCAGAAACCTAGAGAAATATATCTAGGTCAAGGAAAGTATGTAATTAAGATGCTACAAAAGTTTGGCATGATGGATAGCAAACCAATGACAACTCCCATGATCACCAATTTGAAGAGGTTGAGAAGTTCAAAATCAAGCCTTGTAGATCCCACAAGTTATAGACAATTGGTTGGCTCTCTGATGTATCTTGTAAACACACATCCAGATATTTGTTTTGCAGTGAATATTCTCAGTTAGTTTCATATGGAGCCTAGACATGACCATGGAGAGAAGCCAAACGTATGTTGAGATATCTACAAGGGACAATACATTACTGCCTGAAGTATGATGGAAAGAACAATATCCAACTAATGGGATATACAGATTCATATTGGGGAGGCAGTGAGACTGATGGAAGAAGCACTACTGGAGGATGTTTTAGCTTGGGATCCTCTATGATCTCATGGATAAGTAGAAAGCAAGAATCAGTTTCTTTGAGTAGTGTTGAAGTTGAATATATTGCAACATGTGAAGTTGGTAGAGAAGTTGCTTGGTTAAGGAGGTTGTTATCTGATTTGTTTAAGGGACCAATAGACCCTACAATTATACATTGTGACAACACAAGTTGCATAAGGCTGTCTGAAGACCCCATATTCCATGCAAAAACAAAGCATATATCATTACATACGAAAATTTGTGCAAGATGGGATGATACAGCTACAATATATCTCCACCGATGAGTAGGTAATTGATATTTCGACAAAATATCTTCCTAATAAGAAGCTTGTGTATTTAAGAAGCAAGCTTGGATTGGTTGATATCTCCTCCCTAGTTGAGAGGGAGAGATAGACACACCATTCTTGTCTTCACATTATGAAGGAATAATGGAGGATTGGGTAAGCATCTAAGAACCGATACTCTTTGAGGATGAGGTAGGGCATCTAATAGGTAAGAGTAGTTGAAGAGGAGATTCCTTGAGGATGTATGATTCCAAGAAAGGAATGGTCCTAAAACGACATATCTTGTGAACATTCGAATGGGGTATGTGCCTAGAGAGACAATGATGAAGGTGTCTATAAATCATTGTCTCCCTAGCATTGTTCTCTAATCTATTGGAGATATAGAGTTGTTACTTCTTAGTCAAGGCCTTGTTATATGACAATGTTGGTTAATATGATGAAATGCTCTGATATAAGCTAAAAGGATAGCTTATGAGATGGCTTACCAATCCGACTCTTCTTATGAGAATCCTTCAGTATGAGGATGTCCTTGTACCATTGTTATTATGAATAACTCCCTAGTTAAGAGGGAGCGTTGAAATTTGTAACTAGGTTCGGTCTTCATAATATTTTACGTAGTCATGATTTTATATATTTGATGTAAAAGAAAAAGGAAAAATATTATTATTTTACAACATGCGTTTCATGCTCAAGCTCAATTTGTTCTAGCTCAAGGAACCCATTGTGTGCTTCTAGGTTTTGTCATAGAATCAAAAAGTCAAAAAGTCATTGTAATATGTATTAGACCCTATTGGGCATTTTATAACAAGTCAAAAGAATTTAATTTTGAGTCAAAAGTGTCAAAATTACCCTCCAAGACCAAGTCGGCCTGGCAGTGAAGAAGTTGGCCTAATTAGGGCTATTCGACCTCCTTGAAAGCCTATATATAAGAGACCATTCGACCTCATTTGGAGACTCATTCAATCAAGGAAGCATCGCAAGAGAGAAAGCGAAGGTTTAGAAGGAATAAAGAGAAAAAAAAAATATTTTCTCTCTCTCTCTATCTCTCACACGTGCCAAGGAGGCTAGAGTTTCTGCAGCTACAAGGACGAAATTTATGAACTACAAAAGAAGGGACAAAACCTAAAGTAAAGAAGTCAAGTTAATCATCTACAAACCTTTGAACAAGAAGCAGCCCAAGCGAAGGAAGGAGGGAGCCTAAAGAGCCCAAAATCACCTAAACATGTGAAGTTGCAACAAATTGCAGGAGGGTCGAAGTTGCAGGACTGCAATGAGGGACGAAGTTTGTTGATGGGGGTCGAAGTTGAGCATTTGGAAGATATTTGACTTGGTTTGACTTAGTGAAGAGAAGCACATCCTCAAGAAGGTTGAGTTGGTCTTGGAAGGGACTTGGTCTTGGAAGGGTCTTGGTCTTAGGTCTAAGGGTCTTGGAATTTGTCATTTGATGATTCTATAAGAAGAGAAGATATTTTTGTGGGTTTTTTTCTCTAGGAGAAGTTTTGGCCTTTGCTATAGGCTACATATTGTGTCCATTTGTTCTCTTGATATTCATGTTTTGGTAGTTGTTTGATGATAAGAACACTATAATAAAAGAGAATAAGAAGCTAATCATAAAGAAAGTAAAAGAATATCACAAGCAATTATCAATTTAAAGAGAAATCACTTCAATTTAAGCCCTATTGATTTCTCACATGATATTGATGGAAAGTTTAGGGCCAACCCTCAAATTGTGATTTTTAGAGGCTTCTACATCACACTTGGCACTTAATATCCTCATTGCTTGGCATTTGGAGCTCTTATCATGCATGATGTCAGCCCTAGAGGGCTAA
The DNA here is from genome assembly GCA_031772625.1 of Pinus tabuliformis. NCBI lineage: Eukaryota > Viridiplantae > Streptophyta > Pinopsida > Pinales > Pinaceae > Pinus > Pinus tabuliformis. The sequence goes on from CM062819.1 coordinate 864,684,183, forward strand.
TGGCTCACACGTGTGGGCTTGTCTTTCACTTTTGGTCTAAAGCTAGTGGGTTGGCTTGTAACCCAAAGCATTATTGTGATTTAACTTGTATCTAGGGGCTTTTAGGCTAAAATTATAACTCATCCTCCTCATATAAATAGAGGAGAGGATCATTTGTAACTCATCATCATCTCTTGGACTATTTTGGCCCTCCTTAGAGAGATTTCGGCCTCTTGTTTCTTGGTGAAGATGTGATCTTTGGATTGTTCTTGTTCATTGGAGCTACTCGCTTGACTTTGGAGAACTTGTATCAGATAAATAAGGATTGTTCATGCATATTGTCTTGTAAGTGGGCTTATTTATTGAAAATTTATGATTTTATGTCTAATGTAAGGAATAAATTGATGATCTAGGGTTTTTCTATTGTGCCCTAATTTGTTGAAAATTAATTCCATAGAAACTAGGTCTCATTATTGTATACATTACTCATGTATGATATTTGAATGCAAAAATCCTTGGTGTATCTTAATTATAGCTCTCCCAAGTGACCTTGATCCCTCACAAAGGAAATAGTTAGGGTTTGTGCTAGGGCATCAAACATCCTTACGCTTTTGTAAGTTATAGCTTACCTTAAGAATCCATAGACTCCATCCACCCAAGGACTAGACACTGGCCTTATCTAGTTGGTGGCTAAATCATCTGTTATCCATAAGTTGAAATTGTGTTTCTCTCTCTTCTCTAATTCAACCCTCTTAAGGTCGAGCAACCCAATTAAGGCCTAATGTGAATTAGCCAGGAAGAGGAATTTTTGGACTTGGACAGTCTCAACATCAAGGGTTGTAGTGGTTGCCTCAAAATCATTTCTCTTAGTGGCCATTATTTCCATTTTCATCCATCACTTCTCTTTTCCTAGTTGTTTGCCCTAGGATAAAACCCTAGTTTGGTTTAGCTTCAACTTAATGGCTTGTCAAAGGTCCTCAGTTGGCTTATGGAATCTCGCATGTGTGATGCATTACCTTGGGATCTAGAGTTGAAGGACTCTATAAAGTAAATGGAAGACCACTATGAACAAGGGTTAATGATAGCAATCATGAAAGTGAGTTATGGCACTGGAGATTTGCACATCTACATTATGAAGCCCTACCCAAAGTTAGAAGAATGGTTTCTGGAATGCCCGTTGCTCAATCTAGCCATGATGGAGTATGTTCAGAATGTACCAATGGAAAGAAGTCAAGGGGACCATTCCCCTTCAGTAAAAGCAGGACCACTGATACCTTACAACTTATTCATTTTGACTTATGTGAACCTGTGCCAATACACTCCCTTGGTGGCTACCTTTATTATATAATCTTTGTTGATGACTGCTCTAGGAAAATATGGATATTCTATTTGAAACACAAGGATGAAGCATTTGATATGTTCAAGGATTTCAAAGCATTGATAGAGAATCAAATAGGGAAGAGAATCAAATTTTTAGGTTCGACAATGGTGGAGAATATACTTCAAATGAGTTCGTTGGCTTTTGCAAGAAGGCTAGAATCAAGAAAGAGACCATTGTACCTTATAATCCTGAGCAGAATGGTGTGGCTGAAAGGAAGAACAGGACCATTGTGGAAGTTGCCCGAGCCATGTTACATGATCAAAAGTTGTCAAAACTCCTTTGGGGAGAAGCCACTATTACAACATTCTATGTTCAAAACAAGTTTCCTCATCAAACCTAGGTGACAAGACTCTTGAAGAAGTATTCATAGGTGCAAAGCCCAATGTTGGTCATCTAAGGATATTTGGCTGTCGAGTGTACTTTCATGCGTCGAAGGACAAGAGGAACAAGCTAGAAGCCACCAAAAAGAAAGGTACGTCTATTGGATATTGTGAAAATTCTAAGGCTTTTAGAATATATGTGTTTGGTCAAAGGAAATTAGAGTTTAGTAGGGATGTAACTTTTGATGAAGATGTCGCCCTTGGAAAAGTAAGGGACCTTCCTCTACCTCCTCCTATTGAGAAGAAGGATGATGACATAGACCTACTGGAAGGTCCTTCTGTGCCAGAATCTGAGAAGGTTATTATTGATGATCCCATGAAGACTATCAACCCCTAGGATCCTCCTACATGTGATCCCCCTGCCAAGAAGAGACCCCTTTGTCTTCATGATACATTACAGGATGCTGAGAGACATGTTGTTGCGAGAGGAACCCTTAGAGAAAGCAAAAGGTCATGTCGGTACCAAGGATACATTGTATCTATGAGCACAATCATACAAGTTGAACCTCCCACCTTTGAAGAAGCGGTAAAAGAGTAGGTTTGGAAGGATGTCATGGCTGAAGAATATGAGTCTATTATGAAGAATGATGTCTAGGATGTTGTTTCAAGACCCAAATTAAAGTATGGTGTGACTTCAAAGTGGTTGTACAAGATCAAGCATGGATCTTATGGTAGTATTGAGAAATATAAAGCAAGGTTTTTTGCTAAAGGTTTCTCCTAGAAAGAGGGAGAAGATTATGATGATATATTTGCACTTGTTGCCTGTTATACCACTATTAGGTCCATTGTTGCCCTCACTGCTAGTCAGGGATGGAATCTTTACCAGATGGATGTGAAGATTGTGTTTCTTCATGGCACACTATAGGTAGAAGTATTCGTTGTGACCCCACTGGGCTTCAAAGTTCAAGATAAGAAGACTCATGTTTGCAGGTTGAAGAAAGAACTATATAGTTTGAAGCATGCCCCCAAAGCCTAGTATGCCCGCATTGATAGTTACCTAAAGAAGCTTGGATTCACAAGAAGCAATGTTGATCTAAACCTATACTTCAAAGTGGTCCAAGGTATGCCTTTGATTTGATTTTATATGTTGATGATTTATTCTTGATAGGTAGTGAGCCTTTGATGCTCGAGTGTAAGAGGGATTTGGCCTCTGAGTTTGAAATGAAAGATCTTGGTTTGATGCACTACTTCCTAAGCTTAGATCTGTGGCAAGGACCCGATGAGATTTTCCTTTCTCAAGGAAAATATGTCATGAAACTATTGGAAAGATTTGGAATGGTAGAATGCAAGTCCCTAGCCACACCAATGGAGATGAACTTCAACAAGTTATGGAGATGTTGTTGGACCTAACTTGGTGAATCCCTCTAAGTATCGATAGTCGATTGGGGCATTGAAGTTCCTCGTGAACACCGTCCAGACATATGTTTTGCGGTTAACACTTTGAGTCAATTCATGGTTGAGCCTCTTCATGCACACTGAGTCACTGCCAAGCATGTGTTGAGATATTTGCATGGGACGATTAATCTTGGTCTGAGATATACTGTTGGAGACATGAGACTTCATGGGTCCACTAATGCTAATTGAGCAAGAAATATTATTGACAGGAGAAGCACATCAACGTGTTGCTTTAGTTTGGGTTCTTCCATGATATCTTAGATGAGTAGGAAATAGAGTCTGTAGCTTTGAGCACAACCGAGATAGAGTATATTGTTGCTAGTATGTCTAATTGTGAGGAAGTATGGTTGAGGAAGCTCTTTAGAGAGCTATTTGAGCAGGTTCTGGATATGACGATGATATATTGCGAGAGCAAGAGTGGGATCTGATTAGCAGAGAATCTCATGTTTAAGTGCAAGCATATTCAGATTAGGTATTACTATATTCGAGACATGATGTAGAGAGGAGCTATGAGACTCCATCATATTTCCACTGATGAGAAAATACCAGACATACTCTCCAAGGCTTTGCCAAAAGGGAAGTTCTTGGTTTTTAGAGAGCAATTTGGACTAATGGAGGTGACCCTCCCAAGTAAGGGTCTTGGCTGATCCAGAACACTAAGTATGCTCTTCCCCCCTGTTTGAGCTCATAGGGAGAGGAATTGAGTCGAAGAGCTCCTAGGGTTGAGGGAACTCGTGGATAATAGGTGTGTCTGATCCTTACCTCATGGTAAGTGTGTATCTCCCCTATTTTCATTGCAGGGTTGTGTTTGATCCTTACCTCATGGTAAGTATGTATTTCCCCTTACCAAGTATACCCTGATATGCATCCTACCCACAAGTTGGGCTTGTCGGGATTGCCAACCATCTAGCCAATGGGTGAGAAGACTTGGGCATGCCTGATCCTTACCTCTCATGGTAAGTGTGTATCTCCCCCAATTGCCTTGGGTGTGTCTAATCCTTACCTCGCATGGTAAGTGTGTATCTCCCCCAAGGTAGTGGATGCAGGTGTTCTACCACTTGACTCTTGAGGGTCAAGGTGGGAAGATCAGTAGACAATAGGATAGTTGTGATCCTTACCTCACAGTAAGTAGTATCCAGCCTATTGTCCTTGGATAGAGGCTGGTAAATTGAGCTCCCCTATGATGTCAAATTCCTCTTCGTTAGATTCGAGAGTGTTTAGCAGATGAGCAGAGATGAGCAAAAATGAGACATAACTTGATTCTGTGCTAACGATGATGAGATGAAGATTCATGATGCAATTTGAAATTTCTCCATGGCTGAGAGGAAGTGTTAATTTGGAAGCTCAGGGACAAATTCCCTCCTTTGGACAACATTCCTCATCCAAAGAAGAACCTCTTAACCCTTGGAAGAATTTAATTTGGTCAAGGAAAATATTATCTTTAATAAAAAACCCCACAAGTACACAAAAGTTCAAGTAGGCCTAAATTCGTTAGATGGTAAGAATGGGTACTCGTTGGATGACTTGATTTGACTTGCATAATTTTGATCTTTCAAGGCCAAATTTTTCTGTGGAGGAACTAAGATTTTTTGGGCTACTTTGACTGTTGTTGAGTGTTGACTTTGACCACAAAAATTTGAAGTTGACCACAAGGTTTTCTCTCTCCTTTGACCAAGTTGTTTGGGATTGTTTTCACTAAGGTTTGACCAGGAAGGCCAAATATTTTGACTATTGACCGAGCTCTTTTGGAGGATGTTTGATCGTTGACTTATGGACTATTTAGGGCATCTGTCACTGTTGTTGACTATGATAGAATTGCAAACTTTGACTTGTTGACCAAATTTGACTATTGGGCTCATCTTTGGATATTGATTGGTTTGTTTTGTTGGTTAGTCAAAGGTTTAACTTTGACTATTGATTGATGAATTGGAAAAATTGAAATCTCTACTAAACATTTGATGACAATCTAATAGAAAAAGAATTTCAAATGGTTTTCCACCTTGTAGGGTTCTTCCCTGGTCTTAGCCCAAATCTTGTGTCTCTTGTTGTTGATCTTGGTTGTCTCCTATTGTACATTGCATTATTTATCCACAATTGCTATTTGTCACTGGATGATTAATTTTGTTTAAAGTGAATGTTAATGGAAGAAAGAATTGGGCTAAGTGATTGTACTAAGCATAGAAAAGTGGAAAATTGACATGGTTTCGGAGTTGAGGTGAAGAGATGCCCAAGGAGACAAGAGACAAAAGCAATCATCTTTAAAAGATGTTGAAAGAGCATATTTGACTTGGTCAAGATGTCTACCTCATACTTCAAGGATACAAAGAAGCTGGGTGACTCATCAAATTTCTCTTCTTGGAAGATTAGGGTAGAAGTGATATTGGATGATAATGATGTCTTGGAATATGTGGAAGGAAAAGTACTTGAGCCACCTGAAAATGCTCCCACTGCTACCAAGTTCAAATACAAGAAAGGTGAGCTCAAAGCCAAGAAAATTCTTATTGGTTCTTTGAGAGATCATTTTCTTACTTATGTTGGAAAGTTGAAGAAGACTAAGGATATCTTTAATAAGTTGGTTGGGATGTATGAGGTCAACAATTTGAATCATATCCGCTCCTTGAAGAATGAACTCAAGGATATTAAGATGAACAAGGGATTAATTGCAGACTGTTGGAGAGCCTATATCTGACAAAGAGCTGGTGTTGGTCATTATTCAAGGTCTTCCCCCTATTTGGGAAACCTTCATTACTACTATAAGAAACAATGATAAATTCCTGACATTTGATGAGCCTTTTGGTAAGTGCACTCAAGAAGAAACCAAGATGATATCTAGAGGGAGGATTCAAAAGCATGAAGAAGGAGAGCCCTCTACATTTGTTGCTCAAGACAAGAAGAGGAAAGGTAGAGGGAGACCATCTAATCCAAGAAAGTCTCCTAAATCCAAGGACTCCAAGAGAAGGTATAGAAAAGGCAGGCCTCAAGTTCAATGCTTCAACTGCCACAAGCATGGTCACTATGCCCGAGACTATCCTAAAAGGATAAATGCTCCTAGATCAAATTACAACAACAATCATGTCTTGAACAATAGCAGGTTCAATGATAGAAGAAGAAGTGATGATAGAAGAAGAGATGCTCTTGATGAACGTGAGAAGGTTATCGTCCGCAAAAGAGATCAAGGAACTCAAGGTATGGAAATAATGTTGTTGCCACTCAACCTGAATATATTCTTATCTCTGCTCTTTCTAGTTCTCCTATGAATTCGTGTGATAGTTGGTTGGTAGATAGTGGGGCTTCTAGACACTCCTCTAGATACCGAGAAGTCCCCTCAAATCTGGTTGAGAGGGAGACTAATCCAAAGATTATCCTTGGGGACAACTCTACTCATCTTGTGAGGGGTTTTGCTTCTGTTAAATTTCATTTCGACTCTGGGGAATCAATTCTTCTTCATGATGTTATGTATGTTTTGGGATTAAAGAAGAATTCGGTATCTATATCTGCCTTAGAAGATAAAGGGATGAGAGTTGTCTTCATAAGAAGAAAGGTCCTCACCTGGCTTATGGAATCTCACATGAGGGATGCATTACCTTAGGATCTAGAGTTTAAGGACTCCATTAAGTCAATGGAAGACCACTGTAAGCAATGGTTCATGGTAGAAATCATGAAACTGAGTTATGGCACCAGAGATTCGCACATCTACATTATGAATCCCTACCCAAAGTTAGAAGAATGGTTTCTGGAATGCTCGATGTTCAATCTAGCCATGATGGAGTATGTTCGGGATGTGCCAATGGAAAGAAGTCAAGGGGACCATTCCTCTAGAGTAAAAGAAGGACAATGATATCTTACAGTTTATTCATTATGACTTATGTGGACCTATGCCAGTACACTCCCTTGGTGGCTACCTTTATTATATAATCTTTGTTGATGACTGCTCCAGGAAAACATGGATATTCTATTTGAAACACAAGGACGAAGCATTTGATGTGTTCAAGGATTTCAAAGCATTGATAGAGAATCAAGCAGGGAAGAGAATCGAAGCTTTTAGGTCCAACAATGGTGGAGAATATACTTCAAATGAGTGCATTGACTTTTGCAAGAAGGCTGGAATCAAGAAGGAGACCATTCTACCTTATAATCTCGAGTAGAATGGTGTGGCTGAAAGGATGAACAAGACCATTTTGGAAGTTGCCCAAGCCATGTTACATGATCAAAATTTGTCAAAGTTCCTTTAGGGAGAAGCCACTAATACAACAATCTATGTTCAAAACAGGTTTCCTTATCAAGCCCTGGGTGACAAGACTCTCAAAGAAGTATTCACAGGTGTGGAGACCAGTGTTGGTCATCTGAGGATATTTGGATGCCTTGTGTACTTTCATGTGTCGAAGGATAAGAGGAACAAGTTGGAAACCACCAAAAAGAAAGGTACGTTTTTTGGATATTGTGAAAACTCTAAGGCCTTTATAATATGTGTCTAGTCAAACGAAAATCGAGTTTAGCAGGGATGTAACTTTTGATGAAGATGTTGCCCTTGGAAAAGCAAGGGGCCTTCCTCTGCCTCCTCTTGTTGAGAAGAAGGATGATGACATGGACCTACTGGAAGGTCCTTCTATGTTGGAATCTGAGAAGGATATTATTGATGATCGCATGAAGCCTATGGACCCCTTGGATCCTCCTCCATGTGATCCCCTGCCAGGAAGAGACCCCTTTGGCTTCATGATACATTACAGGATGTTGAGAGACATGTCACTACCAAAGGAACCTTTAGAGAAAGCAAGAATTGATTTAAATACCAAGGATACGTTGTAGTTATGAGCATAGTCATACAAGTTGAACCTCCCACCTTTGAAGAAGCAGTAAAAGAGTAGGTTTGGAAGGATTCCATGGCCAAAGAATATGAGTCTATTATGAAGAATGATGTCTGGGATGTTGTCCCGTGACTCAAAGGAAAGTTTGTCGTGACTTTGATGTGGTTGTACAAGATCAAGCATAGAGTTGATGGTGGTATTGATAAATATAAAGCAAGGTACGTGGCTATAGGTTTCTCCCAGAAAGAGGGAGAAGTTTATGATGATATATTTGCACATGTTCCCCACTATACCACTATTAGTTTTCACATGTTGCCCACTATACCACTATTAGTTTTCACATGTTTCCCACTATACCACTATTAGGTCTATTGTTGCCCTTGCTACTAGTCAGGGATGGACTCTTCACCGGATGGATGTGAAGACTACGTTTCTTCATGGCATACTACAAGTAGAAGTATTCATTGAGCAACCACTTGGCTTCAAAGTTGAAGACAGGAAGACTCATGTTTGCAGGTTGATGAAAGTACTATATGGTTTGAAGCAATCCCCCAAAGCCTGGTATGCCCGCATTGATAGTTACTTGGTGAAGCTTGGATTCACAAGAAGCAATGTTGATCCGAACCTCTACTTCAAAGTGGTCCAAGGTATGCCTTTGATTTTGGTTTTATATGTTGATGATTTATTCTTGACAAGTAGTGAGCCTCTGATGCTCGAGTGTAAGAGGGAGATGGCCTCTGAGTTTGAAATGAAAGATCTTGGTTTGATGCACTACTTCCTAGGCTTAGAGGTGTGGCAAAGACCTAGTGAGATTTTCCTTTCTCAAGGAAAATATGTCGTGAAACTATTGGAAAGATTTGGAATGGTAGAATGTAAGTCCCTGGCCACACTGATGGAGATGAACTTCAAGAAGCTATGTGGAGATGTTGTTGGACCTAACTTGGCAAATCCCTCTAAGTATCGACAATTGATTGGGGCATTGATGTTCCTCATGAACACTCATCCAGATATATGTTTTGCAATTGACACTTTGAGTCAATTCATGACTGAGCCATTCATGCACACTGGGTTGTTGCCAAGCATGTGCTGAGATATTTGCATGGGATGATTAATCTTAGTCTGAGATATATTATTGGAGACGTGAGACTTCATGGGTACACTGATGTTGACTAAGCAGGAAGAGCACATCAAGGTGTTGCTTTAGTTTGGTTTCTTCTATGATATCTTGGATGAGTAGGAAATAGAGTCCGTAGCTTTGAGCACAGCAAAGATAGAGTATATTGCTGCTAGCATGGCTAGTTGTGAGGAAGTATGGTTGAGGAAGCTCTTTGGAGAGCTATTTGAGCAAGCCCTGGATATGACAGTGATATATTGCGACAACAAGAGCGGCATCTGATCAGCATAGAATCTCGTGTTTCATCATAAGTCCAAGCATATTCAGATCAGGGATTGCTATATTTGAGACATGGTGCGGAGAGAAGTTGTGAGACTCCATCATATTTCGACTGATGAGCAGATAGCAGACATACTCACCAAGACTTTGTCGAAAGGGAAGTTCTTGGTCTTCAGAGAGCAGCTTGGACTGATGGAGGTGACCCTCCCAGGTAAGTGTCCCAGTTGATCGAGAACATTGAGCTATGATCTTCCCTCCTGTATGAGCTCACAGGGAGAGGAATTGAGTCAGAGAGCTCCTGGGGTTGAGGGAATGCATGGACAATAAGTGTGTTTGATCCTTACCTCATGGTAAGTGTGTATCTCCCCTATTTTCATTGTAGGGTTGTGTTTGATCTTTACCTCATGGTAATTTTGTATCTCCCCCTACCGACTATACCCCAGTATGCATCCTACCCACAAGCTCGACTTGTCGAGATTGCCACCCATCTGGGAAATGGGTGAGGACACTTGGGCATGTCTGATCCTTTTCTCTCATGGTAAGTGTGTATCTCCCTCAAGGTCGTGGGTGCAGGTGTTCTACCACTTGACTCTTGAGGTTCAAGGTGGGATGATCAATAGACAATAGGATAGTTGTGATCCTTACCTCACTGTAAGTAGTATTTGTTGGAAAAAGTAACTATGTTTGGCCTTCAATAATGTACTTGAGTCATTATGTAATGTACTTGTCAAAAGAATAAAGAAAATAATTTTTATTATTGTAACAATGACTTATTAAAGCATGGGTTTCATGCTTGGGTCGTCATTATATTAGTCAAAGTCCCCATTATGAACTCCTAGGATTAATATTGAGTTTATAGAGTCATTGTACATTCGAAGAGACCCTTCTTGGGCTTTCGGATCATGTAAAAAGGTTTTGTATCAAGTCAAATATGAATTATGTGTCCTCCACATCATGTTGGCCTAAGGACCCCCATTCGACCCACAAGAAGCCTATATATTGAAGGAGGTCGAAGTCATTTGGAGCACTCACTCTCAAGCAAGTTCGATATCTCAAGAAGAGTTGGTGAAGTGCGAATTTTGTTGCCAGGAGGACAAAAGAAGTGCAAGTTTGGGGGAGTCTCTAGAGAAGAGGAAAATCGAACTTTTGGTGCCTCTCTCTCTTTGTTTCGTGGTCTGGGTTGGGAGATCGAAGTCTCCTAATATTTCGTTGTTGCTATAAGCTGCATGTTGCTGGAAGTTGCTGCCTAGTCAAAGTTGTTGGAAGGGGTCGAAGATCTTGGAGGCTGACATGGTGTGGAGGGAAAGTCTGGTCTTGGTCTAGGGTAAAGAGTCTCAAAGAATATTATTGAAAGGAAGAATTATCTTGACTGGGTTTTCCCCTCGATGGGGGTTTTTCCCTGGCATGTGCCTATATCTTGTGTCTCTTGTTTTGTGATCTTCATGTATGTATAATTGCTTGATGAAAGATAAGATAATAAAGAAGTAAAATAAGCCAACACACTCACAAGTAATTATCAAGAAATGAGAATCAAACCCTAATATAATATCCTTGAATTTCCAACATGGTATCGGAGCTAAGGTCAAGAGGAGTTGAAGGTGACTTTGTTGGCATGGATTCTCCCTCTATGGTGAACTACATAAGTTTGGGTTTCAACTCTACTGGAAGATGGATCAAGAAGATCATCTACTACCTATTCAACAAAGTCAAGAGTCATGGATTCTTGGTTGCCCTTACAAGATCTCTTACTAATGACAATGCATGGATCATTGATAGTGGAGCATCGAGACACATGACAAGTGAAAGTAGGCAACTACACACACTATCAAAGGAGTCATCCTCTCATGCAATGGAATTTGATGACAACAAAATCTATGATGTTAGAGGCTTGGGATCTACATCATTAAAGCTGGACAATGGATCGAAGTTGCATCTCAATATTCTCTATGTTCCAGGTTTGAAAAAGAATTTACTTTATATTTCTTGTTTAGATGATAAAGGGGAAAGAATTGCTTTTATTGATGGAAAAGTATTAGTTTGGGTAAATAACTCTACTATTGACAAAGCTAGGGTTATTGGAGTTCGTGAAGGAATTCTTTACCGGGTTATCACTCTATCTCCTCAAGCTCTGGTTCATATGGAAATAAGTCCCATTGAACTATGGCATTGAAGGTATGGCCATCTTCATTATAGAGTCATCCCTACTCTTAGTCAATTGGTTCATGGTATTCCTAATATGAAGTTAGACGATGAAGGTGTGTGCAAGGGATTTTCTTTGGCAAAGCATACTAGAAAGCCATTTCATCATAGCGAATCTAGATCTAAAGAAATATTAGATCTCATCCATTCCGATGTATGCGGGCCCATGTCTAATAAGACACTTGGAGGTCATCTCTACTATGTAACATTCATTGATGACCATTCAAGGAAGACATGGATCTACCTACTCAAAACTAAAGATGAAGTATTTGATAAGTTCAAGGAGTTTAGGGCTAAGGTAGAAACCCTAACCGAAAAGAAGATAAAGACTCTAAGGTCTGACAATGGTGGGGAATACACCTCTAAAGAGCTTATTGCATATTGTAAGGATGCAGGTATTAAGAGGGAGCTCATTGTTCCCTACTATCCCAAACAAAATGGATTGGCCGAAAGGAAGAATAGGTCAATCGAAGAAGGCATTCGAACTATGCTCCTTGATCAAGATCTGCAAAAGTTCTTATGGGGTGAAGCAACGATGACTGTTGTGTGCGTTCAAAATATAATTCCTCATAAGAGTCTTCAGAATACTACACCCGAAGAAGTATTTATAGGAAAGAAACAGAGTGTGGATCATTTCCGCATATTTGGAAGTCCAGCATATGTCCATGTTCCGAAAGACAAGCAAAAGAAGTTGGACTTGACAAGCATCAAGGGAATATTCATTGGTTATAGTCTTTCCTCAAATAAGGAGGGAAGATACATTGAAGTAAGAAGGGATGTCATATTTGATGAGAATCAAGCTTACAAGAAATCAAAGGATATTCCTATTGATTCTGATGACGAAGAAGTTCCCATATTTCAAGAAGATGAAGTTCATGAGAACTCTACTGCAAATGATTAAGAAGGTCAAAATGAGCCTATTCAATCGGTGGTTGTCCCAACCACAAGGAAGAGGCCAAATTGGTTGAAAGCTACATTAGAAGATGTTGAAGGAAATGAAGCTATGAAAGGGTCATGAGAAAACTACACCCGAAGAAGTATTCACAGGATAGAAACTGAGTGTGGATCATTTCTGCATATTTGGAAGTCCAGCGTATGTCCATGTTCTGAAAGATAAACGAAAGAAGTTGGACTTGACAAGCATCAAGGGAATATTTGTTGGTTATAGTCTTTCCTCAAAAGCATATAGAATCTACATAAAGGAGGGAAGATACATTGAAGTAAGCAAGGATATCATATTTGATGAGGATCAAGCTTACAAGAAGTCAAAGGATATTCCTATTGATTCTGATGACGAAGAAGTTCCCGTATTTCAAGAAGATGAAGTTCATGAGAACTCTACTGCAAATGATGAAGAAGAAGGTCCAAATGAGCCTATTCAATCGATGGTTTTCCCAACCACAAGGAAGAGCCAAATTGGTTGAAAGCTACATCAGAAGATGCTGAAGGACATGAAGCTACGAAAGGGTACTCCAGGGAAAGTAAGAAACTGAAAAGGTATTCTAGTTATGATGCATATATGACAAAGTTGATTGAAGCCAAACCATATACATTCAAGGAAGCCAAACCATCTACACCTACTGCAAGGTACACTACCATTAGATCGTTGGTTTCACTGGCCGCTACGATGGGGTGGAATATCCATCAAATGGATGTTAAGACTGCATTTCTAAATGGGACCATTGATGAGGAAGCGTGCATCGAACAACCTAAAGGATTTGAAGTGAATAGCAAGGACTCTCATGTTTGCAGACTCAAGAAGGCTCTATATGGCTTGAAGCAAGCACCAAGGGCATGGTATGCAAGAATGGATGCATATCTTCTCAAGATTGGGTTCATGAAGAGTAATCATGATCTGAATCTATATATCAAGGTCATGAATAATGAACCAATCATTATTCTACTATATGTGGATGATTTATTCATCACTGGTGTAGAACAAAGAATTCAAGAATGCAAGAAGATGTTGGCAACTAAATTTGAGATGAAGGATCTAGGACTAATGCATTACTACCTAGGTCTAGAAGTATGGCAAAGACCTGGGGAGATATATTTGGGGCAAGGAAAGTACATCATCAAGTTATTGCAAAAATTTGGGATGATGGACTCCAAGCCGATGGTTACTCCTATGATCACCAACCTCAAGAAGTTGAGGAGCTCCAACTCGAGTCTCGTGGATCCTACCTCATATCATCAGTTGGTGGGTTCCTTGATGTATCTGGTAAATACTAGGCCAAATATATGTTTTGCAGTAAACATTCTTAGTCAGTTTCAGTTGGAGCCTCGTCATGATCACTGGATAGCTGCCAAACATATATTGAGGTATCTTCATGGCACTATACATCACTGCCTAAAGTATGACAATAAGGAATTCAAGCTAATTGGCTTCACAGACTCTAATTAGGGTGGCAGTGAGGCCGATGGAAGGAGCACTAGCGGAGGATGCTTTACTCTGGAGCTGGTATGATCTCATGGATGAGTAGGAAGCAAGATCCCATTATGTTAAAATTGGCAACTAGGGCCAAACTCCATGTGGGTCATCTTATTTATGGCAGCTGATATTTTTCTTGGATCCCTCTCATCGAGAGGTGTACGATTGATCTAAAGATCATCGATTCCGATAAGTATTCATGGAGTTATGAATTTATTTGTGTTATAAGACAATTCGTCAAGGTAAACCAACAACCAAATAAACCCCACATGTGCTCAACGTTTTAGTATAAAAGGAGATGATTTGAGAGTCATTTCATACACACTTCCATCTTGATTTCTCTCCACTTGTCTTGGGTTTTAGTGTGAGAGAAATTTGGGAGGAAGTAGCCCTAAGACGCAGAAGGAAAGGAAGCATGACAATTAGCCCTAGCCGCAATCCTAGCCCTAGCTTCTACGCAGAACCTAACCACAATCTAGAAGAAGATCTACGTTGCCCTAATCAAGAGGGCACAGTCAAGTGAGAATCCCTAATGCTACAAGGAGGACAACCCTAATATCTACGCAGTCTAGAAGATAGCCAAGTTTGTGGACAGCCCTAGTATCTGATCACTATTTTGGGTGCAAATTTTAGAGAAGAAGAGCCACAGCTCTTAGCCACATTGTATGAGACAAGAAGGATGACTTAAGGGTCGTTTTGTGACACGTTGGAGCAGTCTTACCTTGCTAATCAAGACGCAAACTATAGGTGAGTTTTGTGCATGGTTTTGAGGTACATATCTCTGTTTATAGGGCCACAGTAAGGGACTACTACAATAGCTGTTCGGAGGTGAAAGTTAGACGGTCAAGACAATTGGTGCAACATGATGACAAGATGTAGAATAGGTGCAACATGATGATGAGATGCATCACAGTGATAGGTGGAGTCACCTTGGAGAATCAGTTGAAGCAGCATGTCTTCAACTGATCTCATGTATCATCTTCTTAGAGATGATCTATGCTATTATCTAGATAAGTCAAAGTGTTGACTTCTGCTGTAAATGTACTATCTATCTCTCTCTCCCTCTACTGAACTATTGAAGAACATATAATAAGAATTGATCAAGGATTTCCCCACATTGGGGTCTGTCCCTGGCTAGCGCCACATCTTGTGTCCTCTTGTCTTGGCTTGTCTTCTGCGATTTATGTTTATGTTCTATCTGCAATTTACTATTATGTTGATGTGATTGCTGATCTAGAAAAGATATTGAGCTAACTGTGAAAATTGAAATAAATTGCTCTAAGCATAGAACATACCTAAAATTAACATGGTATCAAAGTTGAGGTGAAGACAAAGCCCAAGCAAGAGTGAAAGAGCAATCACCGAAGACAGTTCGACAAGGTCAAAAGACTCAATGGGTTCCTCATCCCTCTTCAAATTCACCAAGGGTGAAGTAGAAGCAAAGAAGATTATCAGAGTGGCGCAGAGAAAGCTTTTGATGGTCTACATTAAGATCACTTCAATGGGAAGTCCAGGTCTAAGGGTGGAAGGAAAGGCAGATGCCTTGTTTTTAATAAGTTCGGCCATTATGCAAAGGAGTGTCTGAATGGCAGGGACACATCACTTGATGAAGATAAGAATCATTCCAGGGACATCTTCAATGATCAGAGGAATGGCAGGTCATTCATCAAGGAAACGGTTGACTCTTCAAGAAAGCAAGGAACCCCAGGTATGAAAAATCAAATGTTGTTTATGATAAGATAAAAAAGCATTATCTTGTATTGGCCCTCTCCTTCAGACTCTTTGGGAATCTGGCTTATTGATTGTAGTGCTTCAAGGCACTTCATCGGATAGAAGGGTGCTCTCTCTAATTTGGTAGAGATGGAAACAATCATGGGATTATACTTGGAGTCGATGCCACCTATCTCGGAAAGTGTGTAGGGAATGTTACCCCTCAATTGAATGAGGGTAACTCGATTCATTTACGAGAATCTCTTTATGTACCTGATCACAAGAAGAACCTGGTGTCCATTTTGGCAATGGAAGTCAAAGGTTTCAGGGTGGCATTCATCGATGGAAAGGTACTTGTTTGAAAATAAAATTTTCAAAGATGCTTTTACTCATGAGTTCAAGGTTGGCAATTTGTATCAAGTTGCAGGATGGTCCATTAGGGATCATGTCAATTGACATATCTCATCTATAACACCGGAGGTCTACTTATTATAGGACCCTACCCAATGTGAGTCAGATGGTCACTGGGATACCTGAATTCAAAAAGAGCATGAAGGTACATGTCTGAGATGTACCAAGGGAAAATCTTACAAGGGGACCATTCCCCTCATGTAGCAGGTCCACAGGTTTGGAACAACCCGAGGGGTTTGAGATTCATGATCGGGAATCTCATGTATGCAAGTGGAAGAAATCCCTCTATGGCTTGAAGCAAAACACCTCGGGCATAGTATGAGGGGATTGATAGCTGTCTAATGAAGCTGAGATTCACTAGGAGTGAAGCCAATCCAAACCATGGCTCGAAGGTTGTGGATGATAGACTTCTCATACTGGCACCTTCTGAGGGCGACCTATTTCTGATAAGTGCAGACCCTCTCATTTGCAGAAGTAAGAGGGAGTTCGATTCCGAATGTGGAATGGTAAACCAATGTTTTTAAAACCGGAACCGGTGACCGGACCGGTCCACCTAATGAACTGGTTTACTGACCAGAACCGGTCTAACCGGACTGGTTTGGTCTAAATGAACCAGTTTTAGAAAAATACATTAAATAATTAATTTTGAATGAAAAAAAACTATTTTTAATATTTAAAACCATGATTCCAAGCTAATAGAGACAAAATATGCAAAGTTTGCTCATTTATATACCATGTAAAGGTGAAAATATCAAAATGGCACCAAGTGCAATACATATCATCCACAAAATAGCAAAATACATAAGCAATGAGGCTCTAAATGGCCTATAAAGTCCAAAAACAATGTTGCAAGCTATGAGGCCATTGGCCTACTACAAGTCTACAGTGTACACATGATCAATCATCAAGTTCATCACCACTACTAGCCACGGGATCATCATCAGGAGCTACATAGACATCATCTAGTTTAGAGTCTGAGGATGCCTCAGCCTGATCTACAACCCCAATAGCAATGCCACCAATAATAATAGAAGTGGACCTAATGGAAGCACGATTTTGTCGGCCTGCACGACTAGTGCCTTCCATTGGTTCTTTGCCTTTCCTTGATGTCGCTACTGATCATGGTTCTGATGCTGCCACAAAATCTGCTTCATCCCCCGCTAAAGCCATGTCAATATCAAAATCAGCCTCAAACACAGGATCTTCAGTCTCCTCCACCCTTAATTTCCCTCCAAAACCCCTAAACTACCTTGGAAAAGCCGCATTGTGAGTCCTCAGTGGGCATGGCAAGTCACCGGCCAGTTTAGGACGGAACCGATTGATTTGCTACAAACTAGCAGGTTAGGACCAGTTAGGGCCAAATTCTCGCCACAATGCCTCCTTAACTGGGTTTTTCAACCAGTTCCAACCAATGGCCTTGCTGACCGGTCGGTTAGACCGATAACCGGTTAGCTAAGCCAATTTTAAAAACTATGTGGTAAACTGCAAGCCCATGACTACCTCGAGGATCTTAACTTTCAAAAGTTATATGGTGGTGATGTCAGACCAGATTTGGAAAATTCCTCTGAGTTTCATAAACTCATTCGCATTGATGTTCTTGGTGAACTTCTGTTTGGATATATGTTTTGCAGTTAGCACATTGGGCTCATATTTGGTTGAGACTCACTGGATTGGTGCCAAGAATCTTCTGAGATATCTTCAGGGCACAACCTCTCATGGATTGAGATACACTGCCAGAAATAAGAAGCTGCATGATTATTCGAATGCTGACTTGGCAGGCAGTGTGGAGGATCGCAAGAGCACTTCTAAGTGCTGGTTCTCTTTGGGTTCTGCTTCGATATCCTAGATGAGCAGGAAGTAGAAAGCGATTTCTTTGAGCACCGCTGAGACCGAATAAATAGCTACGAGTATGACCTCGTGTGAAGCTACCTGGTTGTGGAAGCTCTTCAGTGAGTTATTTATACACATGATGGATACCACCGTGATCTTCTGTGTCAACCAGGGGGGGGATTTGATTATTGAGGAATCCCTTATTCTACGATTGCTCCAACATATAGACATCAGATACTACCTTATCTGGGATATGGTACGTCGATGAGCGAGGAGGCTCCATCCCATTGAGACTAATGTACAGGTCGCAGACATTCTGACGAAGCCCCAGGGAAAGGTACAATTTGTGACTTTCCTGAACAACTTGGAGTCGTTGAGAGACCTTCTTATGAGGGTTCTGCATGATGCATGCATTGAGCTATGGGAGCTCCGAGGAGGTTGGGGTACTGCTTGGAGCAACAAGCGACCATAGGGTGACTCATCCTCCCCTAATGGTGCATTGTGTACAAGGTGAATGGCTCAGCCTTCCCTTGTGAAACCCCGAGGTGACTCAAGGACAGCATGAATGGTTCTTTTGTCAAGGCATCCTACCCATGCAATCTGGGACTCATGGGAAGTACCTCTCATCTAGCCAATGAGCAGGGAAATGGGGTTAGGGACCATAGTAGTACTATCGATAGACACATCGTTGTATCTACCGTACTCCCTATTCTAGGATGACCTCCATTGATTTGGGATCAATGAAACTGATCTAGGATTAGTATGAGTGGTTTGAGACACTCTTTAGTGATATTGATCTGGGATCAATAAAACTGACTTCGGGTCAGTAGAGAATAGTATGAGACATTCTCGATCAATTCTTCTTCTTCATGGTTCAGCAGAGCAAAGCAGAGCTCAGTAGAGCAAAACAGAGTAGAGCATAGTAGAGCAGTGCAGGGCACTAATGGTGGAGATAGTATAATCAGATAGATGGATCAGCGGATGGAGTTCTCCCTAGTTGAGAGGGAGTGTTAAAATTGGAAACTAGGGCCAAACTCCAAGTGGGTCATCTTATTTATGGCAACTGATATTTTTCTTGGATCCCTCTCATCGAGAGGTGTAGGATTTTTCTAAAGATCATCCGATTCCAATAAGTATTCATGGAGTTATGAATTTATTTGTGTTATAAGACAATTCATCAAGGTCAGCCAGCGACCAAATAAACCCCACATGTGCTCAACATTTTACTATAAAAGGAGATAACTTGAGAATCATTTCATACACACTTCCATCTTGATTTCTCTCCACTTGTCTTGGGTTTTATTGTGAGAGAAATCTAGAAGGAAGTATCCCTAAGACGTAGAAGGAAAGGAAGCTTAACAATTATCCCTAGCTGCAGTCCTAGCCCTAGCTTCTACGCAAAACCTAACCACAGTCTAGAAGAAGATCTACACTGCCCTAATCAAGAGGACATAGTCAAGTGAGAAGCCCTAATGCTACAAGGAGGACAGCCCTAGTATCTACACAGCCTAGAAGATAGCCAAGTTTGTGGACAACCCTAGTATCTGATCACTATTTTGGGTGCAGATTTTAGAGAAGAAGAGCCGCAGCTCTTAGCCACATTGCAAGAGGCAAGAAGGTGATTTAAGGATTGTATTGTGACACATTGGAGTAGTCTTACCTTGCTAATCAAGCCGCAGACTATAGGTGAGTTTTGTGCATGGTTTTGAGGAACATATCTCTGTTTATAGGGCCGCAATAAGGGACTACTACAGCAACTGTTAGGAGGTGAAAGTTAGAGGGCCGAGAGGCCTAGAAAGGCTCTCCTAACCAAACTGTAATCATCTCTAAGGGATAGCGTAAGGAGACAGCGTGGAGGGTTGTGGTAGGAGTAACTTTTGTAGGTGACAGCGGATCTGTGAAGGGCTGATAAGCATCCTAAGGAAGCATCGTAGCTATGGAAGAAGCTTGCCAAGGTGGGTCGTAGTCATCAAGGGACTTATTTGATGACTGTTAGGTGGAGTTAGGGCTGCCTAGTGCCCTAACCAGATCAGTCATGAACAGCATGTTGGGACAACACAATCCATGGGACAGCAAGGCTACTAGCACACTAGTGCAACAAAGTAAATAGGACAACAAGGTATATAGTGTTGCTAAGATGCATGGGACAACAAGGTATATAGTGTTGCTAAGATGCATGGGACAACAAGGCTACATGGTGCTGCTAAGACACATGGGATAGCAGTAAGGTATGCTAAGATGTATGGGATAGCAATAAGGTATGGTTAGGCAAAGTGGGACAGCAGCTGTGAAATGGCAGTAAAGGCACATGGGACAGTAGCAAGCATGGACAACATGGCAAGCAAGGTGCAGTAGTATGATGTGTACAATTGGTCATGAGGTCAACCATTATGATGATAGGTGTAGCATGGTGCAACACGGTGCAGCACGGTGAGGCGCAGAATGATGATGAGATACAACACAATGATAGGTGAAGGAGTCACCTTGGAGAATTATTTGAAGCAGCATGTCTTCAACTGATTTCATGTATCATCTTCTTAGAGATGATCTATGCTCTTATCTAGATAAGTCAAAGTGTTGACTTCTATTGTAAATGTACTATCTATCTCTCTCTCTCTGCTGAACTATTGAAGAACATATAAGAAGAATTGATCAAGGGTTTCCCCACATTGGGGTTTGTGCTTGGCTAGCACCACATCTTGTGTCCTCTTGTCTTGGCTTGTCTTCTGCGATTTATGTTTATGTTCTATCTACAATTTACTATTATGCTAATGTGAATGATAATCTAGAAAATATATTGAGCTAACTGTGAAAATTGAAATAAAATGCTCTAAGCATAAAACATGGCTAAAATTAACACGTTGCATTGAGTAGTGTCGAGGGAGAATATGTGGTTGCATGTGAAGTATGAAAAGCGGTTGTTTGGTTAAGGAAGCTTTTGACAGATTTGTTCGAAAAGTATCTGGGTCCTACTGTGATTAACTATGATAATCAAAGTTGTATCAAGATGTCTAGAGATCTCGTGTTTCATTCGAGGACGAAACATATCAATAATAAGTTCCACTTTGTTAGGAACTTGGTGCAGGATGGGATCATGAAGTTAGAATATGTTCTGACAGATGAACAGGTAGAAGACATACTGACAAAGGCTCTTCCTAATAAGAAGTTTGAATATCTAAGGAACCTCTTAGGTTTGGTAGATATTGGTGATTGTATTGATGATAAAAGAAATGGAAGAGATTTGTTGTGGCTTTGCGAGTGAAGCATTGGCTAGGGAGAGATCAAGCTGGCACTCTGTGTTGATGTCAGGAATCCCATAATTGAAAAGGTGGTGTTGTTTATTGAGCTCGGTTTTGGATACACACCTGTATGTTTGGGTTGTTGGTTATCAAGTAAGTCTAATGGTACCTAGAGGGGCTGAAAGCTTGAGTCCACCTTAGTCCCACTTGGATAGATTTCCCTGGTCAAGAATCTAGTCCATGGCATTGTGGTACCTAAATTATTGAGTGACTGGTTGGATAGATTGCCCTGGTCAGGAATCTAGTCGATGGCATTGCGGTGCCTAAATTGTTGAGTCACTGGTTGGAAAGATTGCCCTGGTCAGGAATCTAGTCCATGGCATTATAGTGCCTAAAGGTTCTTCATGTTTTCATATAGTTTGAAATCTTCCATTGTATTTGTACATTATGAATAACTCCCTAGTTAAGAGGGAGTGTTGGAAAAAGTAACTATGTTCGGTCTTCAATAATGTACTTGAGTCATTATGTAATGTACTTGTCAAAAGAATAAAGAAAAAAATATTATGTAACAAGGACTTATTAAAGCATGGGTTTCATGCTTGGGTCATCATTATATTAGTCAAAGTCCCCATTGTGGACTCCTAGGGTTAATATTGAGTTTATAAAGTCATTGTAGATTCGAAGAGACCCTTCTTGGGCTTTCAAATCATGTAAAAAGGTTTTGTATCAAGTCAAATATGAATTATGTGTCCTCCACATAATGCAGCCTAAGGAAGATCAAGTCGGCCTAAGGACCCCCATTTGACCCACAAGAAGCCTATATATTGAAGGAGGTTGAAGCCATTTGGAGCACTCACTCTCAAGCAAGTTCGATATCTCAAGAAGAGTTGGTGAAGTTCGAAGTCTGTTGCCACGAGGACGAAATAAGTACAAGTTTGGGAGAGTCTCTAGAGGAGGAAAATTGAACTTTTGGTGCCTCTCTTTCTCTCTATTTCATGGTCTGGGTTGGGCGATCGAAGTCTCGTAAGTTTTTGCTATTGTCGTAAGTTGCATGTTGTTGGAAGCCGCTACCTAGTCGAAGTTGCTGGAAGGGGTCGAAGATCTTGGAGGCTGACATGGTGTGAAGGGAAAGTCTAGTCTTGGTCTAGGGTAAAGAGTCTCAAAGAATACTATTGAAAGGAAGAATTATCTTGACTAGGTTTTCCCCTCAATGTGGTTTTTGCCCTAGCATGTGCCTATACCTTGTGTCTCTTGTTTTGTGACCTTCATGTATGTATAATTGCTTGATGAAAGATAAGATAATAAAGAAGTAAAAGAAGCCAACACACTCACAAGTAATTATCAAGAAAGGAGAATCAAACCCTAATATAATATCCTTGATTTTCCAATAGTATCCAGCGTATTGTCCTTGGATGGAGGGTGGTAGCTTGAGCTCCCCTATGATGTCAGATTCTTCTTTGTTAGATTCAAGAGTATTCAACAGGTAAGCAGAGATGAGCAAAAACGAGACATGACTTGATTCAGTAATGACGAGGACGAGATGAGATTCATGATGCAATTGGAAATTTCTCCATAGCTGAGAGGAAGTGTTGATTTGGCAGCTCAGGGACAAATTCCCTTCTTTGGACAACATTCCTCATCGAAAGAAGACCCCCTTTGCCCTTGGAAGAATTTAATTTGGTCAAGGAAAATATCATTTTTAATGGAAAAACCCACAAGTACACAAAAGTTCAGGTCAGCCTAAAGTCGCTTGATGGTAAGAATGGGTACTTGTTGGAAGCGGAATTTAATTCCTCATCCAAAGAGTGTCTACAATTGAAATTTGAGTAAACCTATAAGGAGATAAGTTAAAAATACAATTAAAAAAATAATTTCTTCTTTTCCCTCCAAAATTCACAACTCTTATTTTACTTTTTTAACTATTATTTTATTATTTTTCACTTTTAGGTTGAAATTTCCTCTAATGGTAAAGATCAAATTCTAGGAAAATATAAAATTGGCGATGAGACTACATATGAGCTAGAACAAACAAAAGAATGGCATAGTTATCAATAATTTATTCTAGACTTAAAGAAAAGGTGTAGAGTTTATGGACCTTAAGATAGAGTCAAAGTTGAAAACAATTAAGACTTCCTCACCTTGAATATTACATCAGATATGCCAAAATATAAATGGTGATAGCTACATAAAGGTGAAATCGGGGACAAAGAAAATCCCCAAAGACACAATAAGGAGAGAAAAAAAAGAAAAATAACACAAAAAAGGTTGCCACTACTTTTTCTACTCCCATTTCCAAGCAAACTATTAAAACATTGTTGCACTTATACAACAATGCAAAAAGAATGCACACTCAAAAGAAAGATGACAATGCATGATTTTAGAGACATCTTCTTATCACTCACATGAGTGAAAGACAATATAGTCATACCTGTTAATATCAAAATTTGCACCTTAAGAAATTTTTTGTTTCTATGGAGTTAAACTTTCAACGTGTTTGAAGCATAGTACCAACCACATAAAAAAGTTGGAAGTTTCACTTTGCAAGTTCGACTTTGGCAATAAGGTTTGTGTTCTTCAGCTTGAGTTCTAGGGTGACCTAATCCAAGTTGTACCACACAATATTGATTCAGATCAGATTAACATTATGTTCAAGAAGTGTTCTTGTTCGATGGTGAAGGATGAACTATGAAAGTCCAATTAGTAATTCTTCAAGTCAACATGCTCAGTATTTTATATTGGTTAGTTTTGGAAAGGTGATAAAGTATGGTTTTTTCCATCTTGTCCCTACTTGAATGTTAGGTCCCTATAATACTAGTGATTCCCCCATTACTATTGTCATTTTAGCCCCTTATTATTATTGTTGTGCCCCTGCTGTCCCCACATTGTTATTATTGTGTCCCATAGAAGCCCACTATTGTTATTATTATGCCCTTATATTATTATTGTTATGTCGGCTTTGATTTATTATGACCCCTTAGACTCCTATATATAGAAAGGAGGTTTTGTCATTTGAATCATCCAAGAATTGTTCATTTGTGTAAAGTAAAGGAGGTTTCCCCCTCGAAGAGGCTTATTTTGAAGTTGTTGATCTATCTGTTCTTCTATTTTGTGAGCTAGTTGCATAACATTTGGTTTCAGAGCTTTGGATTCTAGGGTTTCGCTGCTCCAAACAGGCCATCATAGTATTTTAGCTATAACTTTTTGTATACGATGTTTTAGAAGCTGCAAAAAAAACCCATTTGAGACGAAATCTTGGTGACCCTTGGGTCCGAACTTCAGAGTTTCTCTCGCTATATGTTTGGAGATATGATCCAAGGAAGTTAGGGTTTTTGCAGGATCCCGAATTACATCCCAAACAGGCAACCGTGGGAAAATTGTCATAACTTTCTCTCCGAGTATCAGATTGAAATTTCGTAAGAAGGTACAGAAAGAGGATGGATTGTAGTTTTTTTGCATCATTTTCAAGTCCGAAGATTGCAACAGTGACACGTGGAACTTTGTACAAGTTCGCTCTACTGAAAAAGTGTATAATTAGGTTATCTTGGGAAATTCCACATAACACTTTCTTGGAGAATCCAGTTTCGATCACACTAGTGGCGTTGGAAAGAGGACTTAGAGAGCTACCATGGTTCACAATTTCAACCCTTGGAGATCCGAAATTTCAGAGATACATTAGATTTAATATCAAGCTCCTAAAGATAAAAAAAAAGGTGTAGTCTTTTTTAAAATTTGCATAAGTTTTGTTTGAAAAAATAGTTTGAAGTGATTAAAAGGGAATAGTGAAGAAAATTATCATTAGTTGATGCCCCGAAGAAAGAAAATGGCAACACCTAGTAAGCAACCCGAAAGCTCTACTATGACACATGAAGAAGAGGAAGAAATGCAACATGATATATCAAAATTACGAGACCAAGTGCAACAAATTTCTCTCTCACAAAAAGTAACAGAAGCTAAGATGGATGGTTTGAAGAATGGCATCAATGGTATGAAAGATAACACTGAAGATTAGAAGAAACACATGGAAGGGTGGAAGGAAGGTTTGACAAAGTTGCTACAAGAAAGGCTTACTAATGGCGAAAAGGTAGTAGAGCAAACTCATGATAAGAACAAAAGAAATGTTAATCATGATTTCATAGACTCTAACGTTGGAATAAAGACCCACCACATTCCAAAGATCCATATGAAGAAGTTTGATGGCAAGGATCCCATAACATGGATACTACAAATGGAACAATATTTCGATCTCCACAATGTGAAAAACACACAAAAATTACACATTGCAACTTTATATTTGGAACCCAATCAGTTTGTATGGTATCGATGGCTTTGCTCTCGTAAACAAATTGTCACTTGGTCAATCTTTACGGAAAAAATGATAGTACATTATGAGGATAAAAAGAGCAACACCTTCTTTAGCCAATTGATAAATCTCAAACAAAAGGTTTCAATGGTGGAGCACATTGAGGACTTCCAAAAATTGAATATAATAATAAATGATATTCCAGAGGAGCATATGATTGATGTTTTCATAGGGACTTTAAAGGATAACATCCAACATGAGGTTCGCCTTTGGGAACCTAATTCATTGGAGAAGGCATTCAGATTGGCAAGAAAAATTGAAAGCAAAATTATGGCAACAAGGAAGCCTACCACTCACAACTATAAAGGGACTTTGTTACAGTTGTGATAGAAAATACACTAAAGGTCATAAGTGTGCTGAGAAGAAATTATTTTACATAGATTGTGAAGAGGAGGAAGAAAAGGAACAAGAAACGTCAAAAGAAGAGGAT
Source organism: Pinus tabuliformis (assembly GCA_031772625.1). Lineage (NCBI taxonomy): Eukaryota > Viridiplantae > Streptophyta > Pinopsida > Pinales > Pinaceae > Pinus > Pinus tabuliformis. The sequence goes on from CM062819.1 coordinate 864,710,126, forward strand.
ATACATCAGGAATCAACCCTAGAGAAAGAAGAAATGAATCCAACCATATCTTGTAATGCATTGGCAGGAATTACTACTCCTCAAACTCTCAAGATAGAAGGACATATCAAGAAGAAAAAGGTAATAGTGTTGATTGATTCAGGTAGTACCCATAATTTTATTCATTGTAAGATAGCCAAGGAATTGAATTACTTCCTATATCCAGCACCAGAGTGTCAAGTGATGGTTACAAATGGAGGAACCATAAATTGCTCTGGAAAGTGCCATAATATCAAGCTATCCATGGGAGAATATGTATTGAATAGTCCTATGCTTTCTATTCCAATGGGTGGTGTTGATGTTGTACTAGGAGTCCAATGGCTACAATCTTTGGGTACGATAGCTTTTAATTTTCAAGAACTTTTCATGAAATTTTGTTGGGAAGGAAAGGAAGTTGAATTAAGGGGTATCACAGAGAAACCGGGAAAGATAATCAGATCTAACGGCATGACAAAGCTTCCAAAGAAAGAACAACGAGGCATATTTGCACAATTATGTTCACTAGAAGTTCCCACATTGAAATTGTCTATTTCTCCAGATCTCCAAAAAGTCTTGAACAATCATTCCAAGATGTTTGAGACTCCCAAAGGCCTCCCACCTATTCGTGATCATGATCATGCTATTAATTTGATTCCAGGAAGTGTTCCTCCAAACATTAGGCCTTACAGATATCCCTATGCCCAAAAGAGTGAAATTGAACGTATGATTGCAGAAATGCTAGAGGCTGGTATAATTCAACCTTCAAAGTTCTTTCTCTGCTCCAGTAGTATTGGTGCACAAGAAGGATGGATCATGGCGCATGTGTCCGGATTATAGGGAGCTCAACAAGCTCACTATTAAAAGATAAATTTCCCATTCCTGTCATTAATGAATTATTGGATGAATTACATGGAGCAATTTACTTCACCAAGTTGGATCTTCGTTCAAGATGTCACCAAATCAGAATGAAGACTGAAGACATTCCGAAAACAACATTTAGAACTCATGAGGGTCATTATGAATTTTGGTCATGCCTTTTGGCCTTACCAGTGCACCTTCTACATTTCAAGGTTTGATGAATTCCATTTTCAAACCCACCCTTAGAAAATTTGTGATAGTATTTTTTGATGATATACTAATCTACAGTGAGTCTTGGAAGGATCATGTTCAACATGTTGACAGGGTGCTCAAACTATTTGAGGAGAAACAATTATATGCAAAAACCTCCAAATGTTTCTTTGGAGTACAGGAGGTGGAATATTTGGGTCATATTGTATCTCATGAAGGTGTTAAGGTAGACCCTAGCAAAATTAAAGTCATTAAGGAATGGAAAATCCCCACATCCATAAAGCATCTGCGAGGATTTCTCGGGTTGATAGGGTATTATCGCAAGTTTGTTAAGAATTATGGGAAAAGAACAGCACCTCTAACAACATTACTGAACAAAGATGCATTTTCTTAGACTCCAGAAGCAACGAAGGCGTTTGAATATCTTAAAGAGGCAATGTGCCAAGCACCAGTCTTAGCTACGCCAAACTTCACAAAAACCTTTATTGTGGAATGTGATGCCTCAAGAAATGGAATTGGCGTTGTTTTAATGCAAGAAGGAAGACCCATTGCTTTTGAAAGTCATCCAATCAAAGGAAAGTATTTACACAAAGCTATTTATGAGAAGGAAATGTTGGCAATACTACATGCACTTAAGAAATGGCAACCTTACCTAATGGGAAGACACTTCAAGGTAAAAACGGATCATGATAGTCTTAAATACTTTTTATAACAAAGATTATCTTTAGAAGAGCAGCAAAAATGGGTCACAAAAATGTTGGGTTATGATTTTGAAATCATCTACAAAAAAGGGATGCAAAATGTTGTTGCAGATGCACTCTCAAGAAAGGATGAGGATGTGAAAGCATTGCTTTGTACCATCTCTATCATCCAACCAGATTGGATAAACAAAGCAAGGGATGAATGGAAGAATGACGAAGAAGTGTGGGCACTCATTCAAAAGTTGCAGCAAGATCCCAGTACATCTGACACATTTAGTTGGAAATATGATTCGTTATGGTGCAAAGATCGCTTATACCTCTGTAAGAATTCCCAACTCAAGCAAAAGATTCTTATGGAATTGCACACCTCTCCCTTAGGAGGGCACTCAATATTTTTAAAAACTTACTATAGAGTTAAGGAATTTTTTTGGGATGGCCTTAAATCTGATATTCATAGGTTTGTGGCGGAATGTTTGGTTTGCCAACAAAATAAAGTTGAGACAATTAAAACCCTGGGTCTGTTACAACCTTTATCCATTCCAAGTCAATGTTGGGAGGAGGTTTCAATGGATCTTATCATAGGTTTACCCAAGTCCCAAGGAAAGAGTGTCATCATGGTGGTAGCTGATGGACTTACCAAGTGTGCACACTTTTGTGCATTATCTCATCCATTTAAAGCCCGTATAGTTGCTACTGCATTTATGCAAACAATTCAAAAGCTACATGGAAACCCAAAGATCATTGTAAGTGACAGAGATTCCATTTTCACTGGAAATTTTTGGACTGAATTATTTTCTTGTCTGGGTACTCAATTAGCTCATAGTTCATTTTATCATCCTCAATCAGATGGGCAAACTGAGATAGTGAAAAAATGTTTGGAAGGTTAACTCTGTTGCTTTACATCTAATAAATAAACACAATGGGTCAAGTGGTTGCCTTTGGCTGAATGGTGGTATAACACTTCCTTCCATACTACAACAAAAATGACCCCATTTATGGCACTTTATGGATATCATCCACCGTCCATCAAAACATCTTTAAGAGAAAATTCTAATGTTCAAGTAGTGGAATATCACATCGAGCATCAACAAGTTCTCCAACTCTTAACGAATAACCTCACTTTCGCGCAGAATAGAATGAAACAACAAGCAGATCAACATCGCAACGAAAGAAGTTTTGATGTAGGTGACTGGGTATTTCTACGGCTACAACCATACAAACAAATGTTCCTCAAGCAAGCTAAGAAGGATAATAAATTATCACCAAAGTATTATGGTCCATACAAGGTGTTGCAAAAGATTGGTACTATGGCATACAAATTGGAGCTTCTTGCATCTTCCCGAGTGCACCTAGTTTTCCATGTTTCATGCTTAAAGAAGGTTATAGGTGACAAGCTCTGAGTTCAAACAATATTGCAAGAACTTGGCGAAGAAGGAAAAATCATATTGGAACCTGACGCAGTCACAAAAACAAGAACTTGGCAGCTACGAATTGATCAATTTCACAGTATCTCATCAAGTGGAAGAACTCACCTGCTAAAGATTCCACATGGGAGGATGATAATTTTATACAAAAGCATCTAGAACTACTCAAGCGTTGAGGACAACACTTTTTTGAAAGAGAGGGGCATGTTAGGTCCCTATAATACTAGTGATTCCCCTATTACTATTGTCATTTTAGCCCCTTATTGTTATTGTTGTGCCCCTGTTGTCCCCACATTGTTATTATTGTGCCCCATAGAAGCCCACTATTGTTATTGTTATGCCCTTATATTATTATTGTTATGTCGGCTTTGATTATATTGTGACCCTTTAAACTCTTATATATAGAAAGGAGGTTTTTTCATTTGAATCATCCAAGAATTGTTCATTTGTGTAATGTAAAGAAGGTTGTCCCCTCAAAGATGCTTATTTTGAAGTCGTTGATCTATCTGTTCTTCTATTTTGTGAGTTGGTTGCATAACATTAGAGTCATTGTCCATTAAAGGAGACCCTTCTTGGGCTTTTGAATCATGTAAAAAGATTTATTATTGAGTCAAATAAGTTATTTGTAACCTCCACACCAAGTAGGCCTAAAGGAGATCAAGTCAGCCTCAAACAAGGTAATTTGACCTCACCAAAAGGGTATATATACAAGCAGTTAGAATTCATTTGGAGACATCACTCACACACAAGTTCGATATCCAAGAGAAGGACCAGAAAAAGTACAAATTTGTAGAAAAAGGAGTTGGAAGGTCGAATTTCGAGAACATCTCTCTCACACTTGTGAATTTGCTATTGTTAAAATTGGCAACTAGGGCCAAACTCCATGTGCGTCTACTTATTCATGGCAGCTAATATTTTTCTTGGATTCCTCTTGTCGAGAGGTGTAGGATTGATCTAAAGATCATCTGATTCCGACATGTATTCATGGAGATATGAATTTATTTGTGTTATGGGACAATTCATCAAGGTCGACCAGCAACCAAATTGTTCCCACTTGTGCTAGTTTTAGTATAAAAAGAGGTGGCTTGCTAGTCATTTGGACACACTCTTCTTGTGATCTCTTCCTCTCCACTTGTCTTTGGGTTTTGGTGGAAGGAGGAGTCACTAAGAGAATATGTTGCCCTAGATGGTTTTCCTTAACTTTATACACTATCTAAAGAAAGTCTATACGCTGCCCTAAGAGGAGTTACCCTAGCCCTACTTATAGTCAAAAGGGAGAGAAGGCTCTACGCTGCCCTAATATGGTAGAAGCCTAACATTGTCATGGAGGACAGCTCTTATGGTGGAGTCTACACAAGGTTCCACGTTGTCCTAAATGGGACCTTTCTACACAGCAATAAGAAGCCTAAGTACGCTGCCCTAAATGTTGTCATGGAGCAAGGGTTCTAACACTGTCATGCTCTAAACGCAAAGATCCTAAGACGCTGCCTAAACTATGTCCTAGAAGAATCATGGTTGCGGATCCTAACCGCAGTCCTCCTAGGAGATATAATCCGCAGTCATTCAGGGTTCTAAGCAGCAAGAGAAGGATTCATGTACGCTAGAAAGAGGAGATCTTAAATAGCTCCAGAATTAGTCAAAAGGAAATGTATTCAAGAGTGCCATAATATGATGCCTAATCTGAGATTTGTTTGGACAGGGACAGTGTCAAAAGGGAAGGTCTAGAAGCCGCAGTAAGGAGGCCTAAAGAGGCCCCAATGTCAGACGTAAAGATTCCCTCATCAACTGTCACATCTAGTCATAACTAACTTCTTTCCTAAGCTTGGATGAGGTACAGTGGGGAGCAGCTGTCATTGAGGGCTAAGATACAGTATTGCAGTGTAGTGATGATGAGCATGGCACAATATGGTGCATGGGTAGCATGGTGCAGTAAGGTGCATGGAGCAGAATGGTGCAGTATGGTGCATGGGCAACACAGTGCAGTAAGGTGCATGGTGCAGTAAGGTGCATGGAGAAACATGGTGTAGTATGGTGCAACACAATGGATGCAGCATGATGATGGGCATGGATGTATAGCAACAGCATGATGTATTGCAGTATGCATTGAGTGTATGATGGGTGCAGCATAGTGCAATGAAGGGTACAACAAAGTGCAGCTCAGTGATGGGAGCAGCACCGTAATGAGAACAGCTCAGTGTTGGGTGCAGCTTGGATGGATGCAGCATGGACAATGAATGCACTGACTATTGGGTGTAGCATGGTGACAATGAATGAAGCACATTGTTGGATGTAGCATGGTTAATGTAGCACACTGTTGGGTGCAGCATAGTGATCATGAATGGTGCAGTATAGTGCAGCATGGTGTAATGAAGTGCAACACAGTGATGGGTGCAGCATGGTGATGGAATCACCTGTGTTCAAATCAGCTACCTCATGTGTTATCTTCTTAGTGAAGATCTCTGCTCTTATTTTTTCAAGTCAAAATGTTGACTTCTGATGTATATGTATGATCTCTCTCTCTCTGCTGAACTATTGAAGAACATAAGAAGAATTGATCAAGGGTTTCCCCACATTGGGGTTTGTCCCTGGCTGGCGCCACATCTTGTGTCCTCTTGTCTTGGCTTGTTTTCTAATGTTCATCTTTATGTTCTATCTGCAATTTATTATCATGCTGATGTGATTGCTGATCCAGAATTGATATTGAGCTAAATGGAAAAATTGAAATAAATTTCTCTAAGCATAGAACATACCAAAAATTAACAGCTAGGTTACTTCTAGAAGATCAAAGTTTCTGTTGGATTGAAGTTTATGTTGGGCTAATCACTGGGTCAAATATTTTGTTGGGCTAACTGCTAAGTAGAAGATTTTTGCTAGGCTAACTACTGGGTCGAAGATTTTGTTGGGCTGACTTTTGGATCGAAGTTATGCTAGATCGAAGTTTTGTTGCTGCTGCAAGTTGTTACTGCTAGGTCAAAGTTTTGTTATTGCTACAAGTTGTTACTGCTAGGTCAAAGTTTTGTTGTTGCTGCAAGCTGTTACTATTAGGTTGAAGTTGTTGTTGAAAGGGTTACCATCTACAGAAGGAAGAAAGCGCTAACTTGGTGTGGAGGAAGTCTATGTCAAGGTCAAGAGTCTTGGATTATCTCGTGAAACTAACATAATATCCTTGATTTTCCAATATGTATAAGGTTGTCTGAAGACCTAGTGTTACATGGAAAGACAAAGTACATAAATAACAAGTATCAAGTTAGTGCATGATGGAGTGTTGTAGTTACGGAATATCTCCACTAATGAATAGGTAGCTAACATCTTGAAAAAATCTCTTCCTAATAAGAAGCTTGTGTATTTGAGAGACAAGCTTGGACTGGTTGATATATCCTCCCTGGTTGAAAGGGAGAGTTAGACACATCATTCTTGTATTTACTTTGTGAAGAAAGAATGGAGGATTGGGTAAGCATCTAGCATCCGATACTCTTTGAGGATGAGGTAGTGTTATGTGGACTTATCCCTCTTGTAGACAAGAATGATCTCCCTAGACTTCAAAGAACCCTAGTAACAAACAAAAAGGGACTGCTACCTTTCCCTAGACTCTGATCAACTGAAAGAAAATATAATGATAGAGGCCTCTTACCGATTTAACGAAATGATTGATGAAGTCGCTCAAAGCTTTCGCCCATTTGCTCCTCGGTGCTCTAGATGACCTCTCATTACTCCCGACAGCTTCTCCATACTATCCTGAAAGAGATCTGCAAAGACAGAGACAAACAAGAGATCAAAACATACAACATATAACCAAAGAGATAAATGGACTAATTAACCAATTATATATCATAAACTGATCAATATGCAATCAAAATCCATGTAGGTGATCAAGGAATCCTACAAATTAAATCAATGAAGATGTAATTGAGAAAGAACAATTGCTTTTATATTCATAAAACTGGAGAAAATCCTTACAACCATATAGCCTTGATGTTGCAAGTCCCTTCTACAATCTCCAACCCTCTCCCTTGCAAGAAAAGCCTTCCAACCTAATCTCAACAGCATAAACCTACTTCCAACAGTCCTCTTCCAATCCTCAGACCTGTAGTAGCTTTATAGGCCAAGAATGGGAAGTTTTGGATCCATTCTCCAAGGGATGAGATCCACTATTAGTGGGATAGAGGTTCCACAAAGGAAGGGGAGTTACTCCATGATGGGAGGGATCAATACTGAATAGGCACCCATTCGAAGCTTGTTGGTTGGGATAGATGCTACCAACAATGCTTCTAGACTTTACTTTTTATTTTTACATACTTTAAGTCATGTTTACAGGTCACAGTGTAAGACAGTGCATATTTATGCTATAATGGTCTTCTCTACGTATGCACAAAAATCAACTAGGGAACTGCGTAGGTAGCCAAAATCAAGGTTTTGTACCATGGGATCCAGGAATTCCACTTTCTTTGGGATGATTTAGATTCAAACTTTGCAGGGGAATACTCTTGGGACACATTTGTGGATAGTGAAAGATCTAAACCAATGGTCATTTGCCTAATGCAACAAATGACGTGTAACAGGTAGGGCATCCAAGATAAGAGTAGTAGTAGAGGAAATTCGTTGAGGACGTGGTATTCCAAGATAGGAACTGCCCTAGAAGGACATACCCTGTGAACACCCGGGTGGAGTATGTGCCTTGAGAGACAATGATGATGGTGTCTAACGATCATTAGTATCACTAGCATTGTGCTCTAATCTTGTGGAGAGATAGAGTTGTTAGTCAAGGCCTTGCTATGTGACAATGCTAGTTGGAATAATGCAAAGAGATGGCTTACCAAACCGACTCTTCTTATGAGATCTCTTCAGTTTGAGAATGTCCATGTACCATTTATGAATACCTCCCTAGTTAAGAGGGAGTGTTGAAAAATGTGTAACTAGGTTTGGTCTTCATAAATATGAAATGTACTTTTGATTCTTGTATATTGTAAAATGAAAGAAAAATCATTATTGTTATTTTGAGCATGGGTTTCATGCTCAACGTCTTTTATTTTTTAGGTCAAGCACCCATTGAATGCTTTTAGGGTTTGTCCTAGGGTCAAGAAGTCAAAAGAGTCATTGTCATATGAGGAAGACCCCATCAGGCACATTGTAACTTGTAAAAAGAATTATTTTTGTATTTAAAAGTGTCAAAATACCCTCCAAGGCCAAGTCAACCTGCTAGCTAAGAATTTGTCCTCATTAGGGCTTGTCATCCTCCTTGGAAGCCAATATATATGAGAGAACTCGACCTCCTACGAACACACTTCACTCACTAATCAAGAAAAGGAGGAAGGAAGAAGAAAGAGAAGATAATTTTTTGGGTTGTTTCTCTCTCTATTTCCCTCACATGTGCGAAGTCAAGGCCAAGGTTTTTCCAGCTTCAAGATCGAATTTCACAAGTTACAAGAAGAAGGATGAAATTGCTGAAAGAAGGGTTTAATAGGTCATATACTAGCCTGAGAAGAAGAAGCAAGTCAAGCGAAGTTGCTAGGAGGCCTTGGAAGACGAAATTTTGCTTACATGTGTGGAAGCAACAACGGTTGTAGGGGCCAAAAACTTCAGACCTGCAGTAGAGGGTGAAATTGTTTAGCTGGTAGTCGAAGTTGTGTAGCTGAAAGAGATTTGACTGGGTTTGACTTAGACAAAGAAAGTATATCATCAAGAAGGCCAGACTTGGTCTTGGAAGGGTATTGGTCTTGGTCTAGAAGTCTTGGAATTCGTCACTTGAAGAATCTATAAGAAGGGAAGAGATTTGTGGGTTTTCCTCTCAAGTGGAGAGGTTTTGGCCCTGGCTTGCAGCATATATCCTGTGTTCCTATGTATGTTGATCTTCTTGTTTTGGTAATTGTTTGATAATAAGAATAACATATTAATAAGAGAAGAAGCTAGTAAGTAAGAAAAAGTAAAAAGACATCACAAACAGTTATCAAGTTTAAGAGAAATCATCCTAATTGAAGCCCTATAGATTTCTCAATAGATGAGACATTGGGATGATGATCACATGTATTCATTCACTCACTTATATTCAATCATGTGATGAGATGTGACTAAGAGAAGAGAGTGTGCAGTTCCCCTCTCTCTCTCTCTCATCTTCACTTGTATTCTTTGTTTGTCTTGAGAGAAAAGGGTTTATTGGTGTTCTTGGAGCATCATGGAGTTCTAAGATTAAGGTTTATCCCTTGGAGATTGGAGATTAGAATTTTGAGATAATAGAAGAGAAGAGGAAGACATCTTGCCCTAGAGGTTGTGTTGGAGAGATTGTTGCACTTGGATCATCTTGGTTGAGCTAGAGTTTGATGACCCTAGCTAGAGCTTTTGTTTGGATAGTTGGAGTTTTTGTACTAGCTTTGAGAGAAGGCTATGGTATGTACTTGTACTTCATCTTGAGCTTATATATGAAGTTTCTAGCTGTCCGCGTCTGTGTCATTTTTAGATTTGAATTCTAGCTATATATGTTCTTTATGCTTTGCAATTTGAGGCCATTTAAGTCTTGCTAATTGGACATTAAGTAAAAGGGGAAACTGTTGAGTGAGCTGCATCTAAGGAGGAATACAAGGGGCTGATTTTACTGCTGCAATCACTAATGTAAAAGTGCATTTTCAGATCAGATTATTGGCTGATAATTTGCCCTAGAAGGGGCTGAAACTTATCTCTTTGTTTGGTATCTTTTCTCCTTGAATTGCGAAGAGGTTTGGGGCTGTTTGATCTTTCTGCTATGGTTTATACTCTAATTTACAGCAGTCATAAAGGCTGAAAATTCTAGGGCTAAGATCCAAAAAACCTTCTAGGAAGAAGTTGAAATTTCAGTTTTGCATTAATTGCATGAGTACATGAAATTCCACAGGCACTTGCTTGCCAAGCAATTTATCATGCTTATAGAACCTAAAACTTTATAAATTAAGCCCTCAATAAAACACCCTAACTCAACATCCTTTTCTTTGCTTTCATGGAAATTTCGAATATTGATCAAAGTTCCTTGTTTATGTTCTTTGTTGAGGGGAGTTTCCCTATGTTCTAAGGTCTAAAGAAAGCATTGCATAAGAGTTAATCTTAGCATATCTCATCTAGTGAAGGTCGTACATGGGAGTTAATGAACTAACAGGTGCTTTAACGAGATCTCCATGCTGCATGATGATGTAACATGGTGCTTTCATCTATTTCAAGGAGAATGGCATCAGTTCACTTACATTTAGGTGCTTTTTGGGGAGTGATTTGCAGCAGCTTTGAAATCTCATTTCACCTTATAAAAAATCGCATAAGCGGATTTTGGAAGCTTGTTGTTTTGGAAGCTGGTATCTTCTCTCTTTATCACACTTAGAGTTCGTCTAAAGCATGATTTGGGTGATAAGATGTGGTTTTTCCAGCAATAATTATTTCAGATTGGGCACACTGGCCCCACTAGTAGATAGTGTGAGTTCTTTTTATAATGTTTTTGGTACTGTTGGTTTCCTATTTTTGGCATAAGCAGAGCTTTGCTTGTGACCATAGTTATCAATGACTAGATAAGGATAAGTCCACTAACCCTGGATGCATGGAAGGTATTTTGATGAACTTGTATCTTAATTTTGAAAATGATCAAGCTGACCTTGTATGGCACCTAATTTTGATGTAATATCCCCAATTTTGTGAGCATGGGAATTATCAAGGAGTTTTGCCGATTTTGTGTAATATTAATAAGAAGAGCAAATATTATTTTATGAGAGAATGACGCCAATTATTATTTTATTAGAAAATGTTGACAAATTATTATTTTATTAAAATGGTGAAAAATAACCCTACCAATAAAATAATATTAAAAAAATATTAAAAAATCTAAAAAATATTAAAATGATGGAAAATAACCCTACCAGTAAAATAATAGAAAAAAATTAAAGGGAGTCTAGAAGCATGGAAAACTATAAAAAGAGAAGAGACTCATTTGTCGGCAGTTCTATTCCTATCTTTTTCATTGACATTGAAAAGAAACTCAATCGAGTTCATTGAAAAGAAACTCAACCAACTTTCAGATTTAAGAGGTTTCAAGCGAAACTCTAAGCTGATTTCGAGTGCCACCCTAGTTAGCGCTTGGGGAAGATCACTTCAGGGCTTCCATTTGTGTGTATTGCAGGATCATACAATAATCAAGAGGCCAAATTTGTGTGTCATCCAGATTCCAGAAGGTCGAGTTCCGAGCTCAAGCAGAGGTCGAACCAATTAAACACAAGAAGGCCGAGTAGATTGATGCTCCAGATTACCAAGAGGCCGAGTTATGCCATGAGGCTGAGAATAGCAGCGTAGGCAGGCTGAGCTTATTCCCTGGTGTAGCTGCCTGGACCAACATAAAAGAGGACCGAGTTCAGAGATAGGGACCGATATTATCATTTGCTGAGCACTGGACAAATTTTTCCCTTAGGTGTGACTGTGTTTGACCTCAAGTATACCATGATATATCAGCTCGGCTGTCATGAGCTTCCTGATTTCTGACCTGACACGTATTTGCAGTCATTTGAGGAACTGTACATTAAGGAAGGGGTCGTATAGTTGCTGGTGTACGGTGGGTGAAGGCAGTCCTTGCGTGGCACTAATATCTTGTGAAAGAGGGCTCAACTACAGCTATCCTGAAGCTTATTCTCTGAGTATTGTATTGCTGGACAGTACCATAGAAAACACACCAGGTCCCTCTATCCTCCTTAATATTCTCTGTGCATGCTGGTAACAAGTTAGTGAAGGATTGTTGCTGATTAGTGGAGGTCGAACTACCCTATGAAATGCCTATTCGAGCTGCCTCTTAAGTCTGGGTTATTTGCTGAAGTTGGGGTCTCTGATATACATATTTTTCTTGCTCCAAAAGCTTGCTGCTGATACTATAAAAGGAGGACGATAAACTCAGATGTTTATAGTGCCAGAAAGTGCCCAGGTTTCTCATATCTCTGTGTTATTTCAGTTTTGTATCAGTCCCTAAATCTGAAACTATTGTTATGTTCCTACTTCTGACGTGGACTATGTATTCTCTGAGCATTATATAAATGATACGTTGCTGGTCTGTAGTACTTCATGAGCATATACATGATTCCATGTTTTTTCACCCACACACATTCCAGGGAAATCACCTACAGCACTTTGTATGCCAATTGTTTGATAAAATACCACAGTGAACTAAACCATATAAACTCATGTATTTCGTGGGTTCTCCAAGATTTTCCGGGAAGGGTATATTACATTTGATTCTAGGGATTTTGTTTAGTCAAGTTAAAAAATAGACTAAGCCTTGATTGTTAAGGAGGTGGAGCTCCAAGAAGTAGGCCATAGGTGCCTTGAGTTATCACTTGCTTCTTATCTCCTAGCTCACTTGTGAACTTGGGCCTTTTAGATATTTTTGAGTGTTGGAGCTAGTTGAAGTCCCTTGTGTTGCTTTCTTAGCAATTTTCTCCTAGTAATGTGAGTGGACAAGAGTCTTCAGACTTCATCTCTGTAACCCCATCGACTATTGGGGAAATGTGAAGTCAATCAGATATTTCTCAGGTCAATGTAGTTCCTGCTCCTCTGATTAATAAAAGAATGATGTTCATCTTTGGAGACCAATTTGAGCATATTGGTGTTATGAGAATTCTGTTTCCTAAAGCTCCCTTTATTTAATATTTGATTTCGTAGGATTCTAATGTTGGTTAGACATTTTTGTCTTGTTGGTATTCCTCTTACTCTTATAACCTTTCCAACTACCGCACCATTCAGTGAATCAGGTTAGTTTAGAAGAGTTTGGCAATACTCTTTGAAAGATTCTTCTCATTGTTTCAACTTTCAAGTTACAGTTTGATGATTTTTCAATGAGACTTTCAAATTCAAGTATTTATTGCTGCCTCCAAAAGTTCTTCTTCAAACTTGATGACTTGGATTCACAGAACTGCAATTATATTTGCAGACATGGAGAATATTTACTTCAGATTTGCAAGATATGATTAATTTAAGATATACCTGTTGCAGATCTGAGTTACTAGTTCGTTGATTTGAGGTTGATATCATAAATCTTTATGAAACGGGCAAAAATGGCCTTCTAGTACTTGTTTGTAGATACATACAAATTCATAAACTGATATATTTTAAAGTTCCAAAGTGTCATAAACAAAACTACTATCGTAAATATTTAAGAAACAGGCAAAAATTGTTTCGTAATAGTTCGTTGTAGATACATATAAATTCATAAACTGATTTATTTTGAAGTTCCAAAGTGTCACAAACAATACTACCATCATAAATCTTCATGAAACAGGCAAAAATGGCCTCTTAGTACTTGATTGTATACATACAAATTCATAAACTGATCTATTTTAAAGTTCCAAAAGTGTCATCATGATACTACTATCATAAATCTTTATGAAATAAGCAAAAATGGCCTCTAATACTTAATTGTACATGCATACAAATTCATAAACTGATATATTTTAAAGTTCCAATAGTGCCACAAACAATACTACTGTCGTAAACCTTTATGAAACTGTTAAAATTGGCCTCCTAGTACTTGGTTGCCGATACATCCCAATTCATAAACTGACGTACGTTAAAGTTCAAAAAGTGTCAAAAACAAAAATCATGGACCTGCAAATGCACTAGAATTTTTAGGCCAAAGATTACTCGTGAGCATCAGATAAGAGCACAGAAGAAAGCAGAGACAAACTACTTACCTTTTTCAGTGCCCTGGGAAGACTCATAGTGAGAGCCGCAAAGCAGTATAGTTTTCACCATCATCAAACTCCGCGATGTCACTGCTTAGGTGAACGAAATCACTGAAAGGAAACAAAGATTTATACACCAGCACCTTTTGTGGTTCCAATCTTTCTATTTAACCTAATATGAAATGAAGAGAAATGAAAATTGTTTACCTGGAGGCTGGTTGAGGTATGTCCCCGGAATCATTAACTTGGTTCTCAGGTATTTAATGAGATACCATGCCAGCAACTGCAGATATGGGTATCTGTGTTTTCAAATATTATAAAATAAAGTTCCCAAAGTGTCATCATGATACTACTATCATAAATCTTTATGGAATAGGCAAAAATGGCCTCTAATACTCAATTGTACATGTATACAAATTCATAAACTGATCTATTTTAAAGTTCCAATAGTGTCATAAACAATACTACTGTCGTAAACCTTTATGAAACTGGTAAAATTGGCCTCTAGTACTTGATTGCAGATACATCCAGATTCATAAACTGCGTATGTTAAAGTTCCAAAAGTGTCAAAAACAAAAATCATGGACATGCAAACTTAGGCAAATGCACTAGAATTTTTAGGCCAAGCATCAGAGAAGAGCACAGGAGAAAGCAGAGACAAACTACTTACCTTTTTCAATGCCCTGGGAAGACTCATAGTGAGAGCCGAGAAGCAGTATCGTTTTCACCATCATCGAACTCCGCGATGTCACTGCTTAGGTGAACGAAATCACTGAAAGGAAACAAAGATTTATACACCGGCACCTTTAGTTGGACCATCTTTCTATTTAACCTAATATGGAATGATGAGGAATGAAAATTGTTTACCTGGAGGCTGGTTGAGGTATGTCCCCGGAATAATTAGCTTGGTTCTCAGGTATTTAATGAGATACCATGCCAGCAACTGCAGATATGGGTATCTGTGTTTTCAAATATTATATAAAATAAAGTTCCAAAAGTGTCATCGTGATACTACTATCATAAATCTTTATGAAATAGGCAAAAATGGCCTCTAATACTCAATTGTACATGCATACAATCTATTTTAAAGTTCCAATATTGTCATAAACAATACTATTACGTATGTTAAAGTTCCAAAAGTGTCGAAAACAAAAATCATGGACATGCAAATGCACTAGAATTTTAGGCCAAAGATTACTTGGGAGCATCAGAGAAGAGCAGGAGAAAGCAGAGACAAACTACTTACCTTTTTCAGTGCCCTGGTAACACTTGTAGTGAGAGCCACGAAGCAGTATAGTTTTCACCATTATCGAACTCGGCGATGTCACTGCTTGGGTGAATGAAACCACTGAAAGGAAACATCGATTTTATACACCTGCACCTTTAGTGGTTCCAATCTTTCTACTTAACCTAATATGAAATGAAGAGGAATGAAAATCGTTTACCTGGAGGCTGGTTGAGGGATGTCCCCGGAATCATTAGCTTGGTTCTCAGGTCTTTAATGAGATACCATGCCAGCAGCTGCAGATATGGGTATCTGTGCTTTCAAATATTTAAGTTCAAAAGTGTAATCGTGATACTAATATCATAAATCTTCATGAAATAGGAAAAAATGGCCTCTAATACTCAACTGTACATGCATGCAAATCCATAAACTGATCTATTTTGAAGTTCCAATAGTGTCATAAACAATACTATTATCGTAAACCTTTTATGAAGCAGGTAAAATTGGCCTCCTAGTACTTGATTGCCGATACATCCAAATTCATAAACTGACGTATGTTAAAGTTGCAGATATGGGTGTCTGTGCTTTCAAATATTATAAAATAAAGTTCCAAAAGTGTCATCGTGATACTACTATCATAAATCTTTATGAAATAGGCAAAAATGGCCTCTAATACTCAATTGTACATGCATACAAATTCATAAACTGATCTATTTTAAAGTTCAAATAGTGTCATAAACAATACTATTATCGTACACCTTTTATGAAGCAGGTAAAATTGGCCTACTAGTACTTGATTGCTGATACATCCAAATTCATAAACTGACATATGTTAAAGTTCCAAAAGTGTCAAAAACAAAAATCATGGAAATGCAAATGCATTAGAATTTCTAGGCCAAAGATTACTTGCGAGCATCAGAGAGGAGCAGGAGAAAGCAGAGACAAACTACTTACCTTTTTCAGTGCCCTGGGAACAGAGCCACGAAGCAGTATAGTTTTCACCATCATCGAACTCGTCGATGTCACTGCTTAGGTGAATGAAATCGCTGAAAGAGAACAAAGATTTTATACACCTGCACCTTTAGTGGTTCCAATCTTTCTATTTACCCTAATATGAAATGAAGAGGAATGAAAATCGTTTACCTGGAGGCTCGTTGAGGGATGCCCCGGAATCATTAGCTTGGTTCTCATGTCTTTAATGAGATACCATGCCAGCAGCTGCAGATATGGGTATCTGTGCTTTCAAATATTATAAAATAAATGATGAATCAAATCAAAGACAATCCAGAAACCACACCCTATCCCATCCCATCCCATCCCAGAAAAACATTTAGATTGGTAGAAACAGAAATAAAGAGAGGATTTAAAAATAAAGAGCAGAAACGCGCATGAATTGAATTGAAACGAAACACATCGTAACATTCAGACAGACAAATGTGCAAAAGGAAAAACAAAATATGAGGTCAAGAAAATAAAAGGAAAGGAAAAGCTGTTTTGAAAAATGAAGCGTGATATGAACTCAGAAAATCATCTCCTCTGTCTCAGAATTACGTATGAGGTGATGAATAGAAACGTTTAAATGAGAGGCGAGGGAGAAGAAGTCACAGCCAGCGTCCACTCATCAAACGGCTACATACAAAAAGCAAAAAGCTTGCCCCACACCTCCGTCTTTCCTGGCTTTTGCTGTAACAAACAGACATAGAGACGGACAGTAGAATGAAAGAAGCAGACTTGCTAACGATGTTAACAGGTATCTTGCTTCCGGCTGTTAGTTTGTGCTTTTGTGCTTTTAATTTGTCTCGACTCTATGATGTCGGTCCACGTCAGAAAAAAATCCAATTTTTCTCCCACTCACGCCCCATGTCATACAAAGAGACCTGTGCATCAATCATGGGATTTGGAGGATGACCAAGTTTAGTTAATTTTATTTGGTGTACCACTCTAAGCAAGAATAATTCAAATTGAAAATAATATTATAGTGAATTAATGGTTTGAATATGTAAGGTAATTTTATGAGAAAGAAAGAATCTAAGGCGAAGCTTTTCTCTAGGATCAACACAACTTCATAGCTCTTCACGTTATTGGAGGTGGAGATTGGAATTAAGACGTTGAAAATAGGGAAGACAAAGGACTTGGTTGAACTTCAAGCAGAGTATCTAAAATGTGGAATGAACACTCTTGCACCGCACAACATGGAAATATTCAACAACATCATTCAGCGAGGATTCCCAAGAGACTGGAAAACTAGCCTAGCAATACCTCTTTTTAAAAGTGGAGACATTAATAATCCTTCCAACTATAGAACCATTATGATCAATCATTTGTTTGCAAAGCTTTTCGGCAGCATGGTAGAAGCTAGAATCAGTAAGTGGGCAGAAGTAAAAGAAAAGAGAGCAAGAGGACAAGCGGGTTTTAGGCCGAAGCATTCTACAGTGGATCATAGTATCACTTTGAGACACATTGTTGAAAAGGTTTGGGAGGACAAAGAAGTATTATGTTGCTTTGTTTACTTCAAAAAAGGCATTTGACACAATCCCTAGAGATAAGTTGTGGCGTATAATGGAAGAACTTTAAATTCCTTTGCATTATAGAGCCGTTGTCCATAGACTTTATGAAGAGGTGAAAGTAAAAATTAGAACCTCAGCAAGTATTTCAGAACGCTTTAGAAGTGACATTGGAGTCAAGCAAGGTTGCCCTTTATCTCCTACTCTTTTTGGTTTATATATTGATAAACTAGAAGAGTGGTTGAATCTGCAAGGTGGAGATGGTGTTCGGTTGGGGAAGTTTGTGATAATGCTTCTTTTATATGCTGATGATATTGTGTTGATTTCTAAATTGGCCCATGGATTGCAAATGCACCTATATGCCCTTGAGCATTTTTGTAGAACAGTGGGGATGCAAGTCAATACTAGCAAGACCAAAATAATGATTTTCTCTAATAAAAGGAAACAAAGTCAGCATACTTTCTTCTTTGAAGACAACATTCTTGAAGAAGTAAATGACTACAAGTACCTCGAGAATGATTTCAACAACAAACTTAATTGGGAGGACTGCAGAAAGAAGAGAATTTTAGGAGGATGGAAAGCATTATATGCTCTTCAAAACAGATGTAGAGAGGTAGAGTTATGAGATTGGAAAACGATTAAAGTGCTTTTTGGACTCCTAATTTGTCCATTGATACTATATGGCTGTGAATTGTGGGCTAGCAGCACCCCTGTCTCAAAATGGAAACAAATTGAGAAAATCCAAAAACACTTGATCATGAGCAAGTTCAAAATAAAATGTTCGGTACCTTATGAGGTAATGTTGAGTGAAACAGGAGCAACTCCCATCGAAGCAATTGCTATGGTGCGGCTCATAAGATATCTAAAAAGAAATGAGCAAATGGGAGTAGGTAGATGGCCTAATATTATCTTCAATGAAGGCATGAGTGAAAAAAAGAAAACATGGATGAAACAAAACTACACATGGATGCAAAAATGGAATATCTACCTGAATGCATGTCCCACAAATAGCAAGGAGCTAAAGAATTTTGTTATGGAGAAGTTTTGTAAAAGGGTATGGGGAAAAGAGTTGGGTAGAAAGAAGAAGTACTACATTGAGGAATTCAACCCTACGTGTGATCTACAACAAAAAGAGTTCATTGGAGCTAGCATTTCGTGGAGGGCAAAGGTTCTTATTGCTCAATTAAGGACCAAATCGCATCAACTTCGATGTGAAATAGGATGGTGGAAAAGACCTAAGGAAGCTTGAGAAGAACAGGTGTGTACATTTTGCACGTCTGGGGCAGTGGAATCGGAAAAACATTTCATTTTGGAATGTGATGCATTCAAAGACATCAGAAAAAATTATGGGAATATGTTAGCATCGATTTCTTGGCATTGCCTTTCAACGAGGGGATTGCTAGAAGGTTGGGCCAGTTCATTATCAGTTTGAATAAGAAAATGATTGAATTGCAAAAGGCGAAAAACATGGAACTAATGGTCTCATAAACTATTTTTAGTCTCTTGGACGTTAAAATATCATTTCATTTCATTTCTTGCTAATATAATTGAGTGGATAGGTTCATTCTATAGTGTGTGAAGGCTATGTGTATGTATGTTCATCCTCAACTTGGAGTTGACAGGTGCACCTATTTAAATAAAAATAAAATATTATCAAAATAGATCCACTTATCTAAATATCAACTTTATTTATATATATATATATATATATATAGAAAATAAATGTTAAAAGAAAATATTCTAATGTTATATATAATAAAATATCCAATATAAATTATGAATAAAATATGTTAATATAAATTAATATTAACATATATTTAAAAATATATAGCATTCAAGAATATAATTTAAACAACAATTTAGAAATATAGCCTCAAGAGATAACTTAATTAGTTGAGTTCTCATTGCTAAGTACCTTACCAATTGGGAGATCATGAGGTCAAATATCCTCGACGCCCTTAGGGTTAGGCCCGACCAGATAAGTCGGTGGGTAGGTCCCTTCGGGTGGATCTGCCCAGATTATTACTCGTGGATGTAGTGGCCACTCAGTGACTGTGAACCACATTTGAAAAAATAAATTACACATTATTTTTTTGCACTCTAAAATAAGTTTGCACCTAAAGAAATTTGATCCCTCTTTGCTTGTGTTAGATTTGTGCTTAAGATGGATCTATACCAGTGGTAATCCATTCAAATTATAATAAACTTACCCTTGGTTGTGTTGTAGCTTTTTGCATTTATGCATCTTTACCTACACTTACATATATATGAATTTATGATAACCAAAGGGCCACATAAGAGAACTTGAAAATCTATACCTACTAATAAATTTAGGTTCCACACTATCGCAAGGTTGAAAGCTACATTACGAACAGAGGACTGGTTACATAACAGACGTAGAGCCAAATGGCTACAAAAGAGAGTGTTGAAAATCTATACCTATTGATAGCATTGCAAATAGAGGATAAGTCTAGTCAACTCTCCCAAGTGAAATTATCCAGGGAATCTTAATTCACCACTTTTAACTTTATACAGAAGGATTTTTCGTACCAGCTCTTTCTAGTTATGTTGCGGTTCAAATACTTATAAAGAGAATTTGTTATGTTTTCGTCACTAGAATTTATTTCTAAGTTGAAATAGTTTAAGGCTTTGCTTTCCGAGAAAAAACCAACAACTTTTTATTAATGAAAAAAGATGTTTACATATGACATACATATATCACAATTTCTACTATATTCCCCATATTTGTTCTACTAGAAAGCCTTTTAAATATTTATCACTTCCCGCCATACAGATCTAAATATTGTCCAAGTACAAAGTAAAAGACCATCAAACATGCCAATGGAATTAGTCTCGGTGTTCCATCAATCCAAATAATGCATAATATGTTTCCACCTTTGCAAAAAATAAACACAAGAAAGGACCAGACAAAATATATATA
Organism: Pinus tabuliformis; assembly: GCA_031772625.1. Taxonomy (NCBI): domain Eukaryota; kingdom Viridiplantae; phylum Streptophyta; class Pinopsida; order Pinales; family Pinaceae; genus Pinus; species Pinus tabuliformis. The sequence goes on from CM062819.1 coordinate 864,730,674, forward strand.
TATATATATATATATATATATATATATATATATAGCGATATATATATATATATAGCGATATATATATATATATATATATAGCGATATATATATATATATATATAGAGAGAGAGAGAGAGAGAGCATATATCATTGTATAGCAGTGGTGACCATGTCAATTGGCTATTCCCTAAACCATGGAATATGTCATTGCAATAGGCGTAGTAAAAAATCTCTCTATGCAGTTTGTTGAGCTTTTCCTTTGATAACACATCAACAACTGCATTCTGCTTCCTATATATATGAGAAAATGTCAAGTCCCAAAAGCCTCCCATTATTTGTTTGATTATCTTCATTGAATTAATGAGCTTATATGGCTCGAAAGAAGACTGCCTCTGAACCAAGTCCATAACCACTTTTGAGTCTCCAAACATTGTCATAGAGTCGATGGAAAACCACCTAGCACATAGAAATACTCCCCACAGTGAAGTGGCCCCCACATGGGTATTTGTGCCCACCCCACTATGCCATATTAAAAGATAATATGTACTCGTCTTAATGACAATATAAGCCCCACTCCCACACCTATCATTGTAGGCCGCCCCATCAAAGAAACCCACAGGAAACTTGTCCCAAATATTCAAGAGTTGTATACATCTCTCAGGCCTCTTTATCGCCACTGATCCAAATTCATTAAAATATGCAACAATCGATATGCACGACCTTCTAACGTCCAATGGGGTCTCCTCAAATATTTTAGCATTTCTACATTGCCAAATGCCCCAAAAAATGAATAAAGGAAGAGTGCACCAAACCTTATAATCAGAGAACCAATCCCGAAGGCAAGCATAAATAGAGGTGTTATTCCAGTCGGCAACTAACTTTATGATGTCCAACACTCCCGACGAAATGGAGACCGCATTAGGGCATTTTAAAAATAGGTGTACCACGTCCTCTATAGCTGCTTCGCACATGACACATCTCCCCTGTCCATTGAAACCCCTCGTGCATAAATTATCCCACATCAAGATCTTATTCGTCCACATCTGCCAACCAAAACACTTAAGTTTAAGTGGATAGTTCCATTTCCATATATTTTGAAAACACCTTTGAACCTTGATTTTTTGATGCGCAGAGGTGATAAATCAGTTTGCCTCCTTAACTGATATCTGGCCATTTTTAGTATTACCATCCCATGTGTATTTGTCCTCTAAATTATTTAACATAATGTGGTTCGCCATCTGTATATCTATATATATATATATGTGTGTGTGTGTGTGTGGGGTTTGCCATATATATATATATATATATCCCAAGAAGCGACCAATACACCAAATAAACCAAGATCCCTTGAACTACATTAGGAAGGATATTAAGTGTTTGCGCTAGGATTGACATGTATCTAGTTTAAAAAATTGCCCAGATTATGAATATAATGGATAAGATTTACAGGCAAAATATGGTCCCCCAAATATACTATGATGGGATCCAGGCCAATTTCATCGATAGTTCCTAAACCAACCTCCCATCTCAGATTTCCAAGCAACCATTTTTTAGCTTTCATCATATTGTTCCATATGTATGATGTCGAGTATGGAGCCCCGGTTCCATCCTTAATCCATGACCACAATGACTGTGATTTCAGATATTTGTCTTTTACAATCCTTTGTCAAATACCATTTCCATTCAGTGTGCCCCATAGACTCTTCATCAACAAAGCCCTGTCGAATTGTTCAATATTTATTAGACCCCAACCCCCCTCATCCTTGTTCTTGGTTAATGCCTCCAAGCGAACAAGGTGGATCTTGTTTGAACTCCTAGATCTCGCCCAAATTAACTTCAAGATGTATGCATTTATCCTCCTAAGGATATTTGTTGGCATCATATAAAGATGCATCCAGTAGACCTCTATACTCTGCAAGACCGATTGGACGAGTATCATCCTACCCCCAAAGTGAGCCATTTATCCGACCATAATGACATCCTCTGCTAAAATTTATCCATCAATCAACTCCAGACTTTTATACCATGTGTGAAACCCAAATACTTGAAGCCATTATCCAGTGGGACAACATCAACCTCGAATATTTGCAATCTCCACAACAAAAGGCTAATGTAGAGATGTTGTAATTAATAATAACTTAGACTTATTCAAGTAGAGACCCTATGCATAACTGAAAGAGTATATGATTTGTTGCAAATGTTTCCATTAAATAATTATAATCTCCCCGTGATAAGAACACCATCCAAAAATATGAGATGGGTTATAGAATTATTACTAGTGATCCAATAACCCAAAAATAGACCACATGAATGTGCCTATGTAATCTTCCTACTTAATACATCAATCACCAGCAAAAATAAAAGTGGAGAAAGAGAACAACCTTGTCTAAGCTCATGTGTTGCCATGAAGAAGCGAGAAGGTACACCATTAATAAGGACCGCTAAATTAAAAAATGTAATGCATGCCATGATCCAACACCATCACAGAAATGTTGATCTTGTGTAAAACCATTCTCAAGAAATCACGATCCACACAGTCATAAGCCTTGATCAAATCTAATTTCATAAAAAATGTGTGCTTTTTTTCTTTACCTTGATGGAGTGAAGGAATTCCTATGCTATAGCCACCACATCTTGAATTTGTCAATGTTCCAAAAACCCAAATTGCTCAAGAAAAATATATTTTGATAATGTAGCTTTTATGCAAGTTGCAATAATCTTGGAAATCATCTTATAGGCAATATTGCATAGTGAAATGGGTATAAGTCTGTGAAAGTATAGGCCTGTGTAACTTCGGGTATCAATGCAATGAATATGGAATTTAGAGCACCTAAATTGTTGCATAGATTCTATGACTCCTTCGCCACAAGTAATAGGTTTGGCCCGATGATGTCCATGAAGTGTAGAAATAGTTCCACCATCCATCTGTCCGGACCCGAACTTTTATCCCTAGAAAAATAATTTAAAACCATTGTCATTTCCTCTATAGTGATCTGTCACCCAATATTTATATTATCTTCCTCATTAAGAATATTGGTAAATGCTTGGATGTTTTCAAACTAGTTTCAAAACCCCCACTAGCGCTAACCTGATATATATTCCCAAAATAATGAACAACTCCTTGTTGTAGATCTTTAAGGGAAGATATGTGCATGCCCTCATGATTTGTCAGCCCCCATATAGTGTTTTGTCTCCGCTTGCTTGTGGCATAATGATGATAGAATTTTGTATTTTTATCCCCCCCAGATATCCAAATGGCACAAATCTTTAGTCATCATTCTTCCTCATGAATTAATAAAATCTCACATTTTCTAAAGTGGACATGCTCTTAAAAATTAAAAAATGGTTGGCATAATCTTATTAAGAGTTTTCTTCAAATCTAGGTTAGTATTTTTGTTTAAAAAGGAGAAAATAATAATCCATAGAAATATTCATAGAAAATGATATATTATTGTTTAATCAAAGAAAATAATATTTCACCTTCTTTTGAGATAATCTATATAGAAAGCAAATTGGTTTTGGTTTTGTTTTTTTTAAGGAATTTGTGATTTTTTTAAAGAAAAATGAGAAGGTTTTATTATTAAAATTTGTGCCCATACCCAGTTGTTACTCGAGAAATAGTTACATTAATTCATCTAATTGTTGGTCCTCTATAAAGGAGCTTTCTGTGATTACAAAAATACTATATTGGAAACCAACTATCGTTAATAGACTACATGCAAAAATTTTACAAAATTGGCTAAGGAGATTTATGGAAGGAATGCATAAGAGATTTGAAGGAGGATTATCTTCTGAAAGTTGGTTAAGTTTTGCTAGAAGTCTACCCACGAACCGACTCGAAGCATTGTTGTTGGTGGGTTGACTGTGATTGGCTAGCCGATGCATCTCCAATTCTTCTATATGTTGTCTAAGAGTGTCGATTTCGTCCTCTTATTGGGCTAATTTGCCTTTCAATGTTTGAAGTTCTTCAAGGAGGGTTATGGACATTGTCATTTTTTCGTGTAACTTCCAATTAATTTCCATTGTTTCCAATTGCAAAGCTTCAATTTGAGGGGAATAGTTGCTACAATCTAAAATACCAATTGTTTGAGATTTTTTGTCTCGTTTAACCTAATTCTCAAGTTGTTGGCTTGGGAGACCTTGTTTCCTTCTTGCATGGTGCATAGGTGGCATTAGAGGAGAAGAGGAGAGTGACAGGAGAGAGGAGCTAAGATGGAGGACACCCGAGGAATGGTGAGCGCAACTCTAAATCAGAAATCACAACCTCGACAAATATGGAACCAACCCAAATTAGTGTATGAGATAAGCCCCCTCCCCAAATAGTAAACAAGAGATAGTGACACTTGGGCCTGAATAGTAGTGAGGCAGACTAAATTCACAGACAAAAGTAGGTAGGTGACAAGTGCATCAAGACAAAAAGGTTCCATGAAATTCAAACGCATAAAGATGAGCCCAATGAGATAGGCACCAATAAGAAGAGAGAAATGTCATATCAGAGTGAGCATGAAACCCTGATGATACCAAAGTAAAGCACGACCTCCAAAGGATGCTTGGAAGCCGACGAAACAACCACCCTATAGGATGAGCCCGCCATCATAAAGAACCTTGGAGAAGATGACCTTGCTTAGACATAATAATGCGAAACATCCCCAACAACAAAATGGCTCAAATTGGTAGGGAATTAACCAGCAAAGCACAAGAGGATGCTTTGAGACCAGAGATATATTATGCTAGGAGAAAGTCCCATATGTGAGTTTGTTCCAGAATCCATTGAACTTCATAATTGTCACAACCTTTAAAACAATCAATCTCCAATGTACGAGGTCTAAGCCTGGATTAGAATGTTGACGCTCCCTTGTACTCTGAGTGTGTGAGGGGATTGTTATTAAATGACTTGCACGTAATACATCGTTCATGGGAGCCATGTTATCCTGACACGTGCTCCCCCAAATTTTACCCTATTTCAAAGTGTGCGAAGGTGGGATAAAGGTGATGGGGGTTTTTTCATAACCTTTGACATGAGATAGGAGAAGGGGAGAGGGTCATAGTATATTTTCTATCAATGGATACTAATGATTTTAGTTTGCCCGACATTAATAAGGCAAGCTAAATTGGCTCGTTTGTCAGATCCATTGTTTTGTTTCCTCAAGATGCGTTAAAAGGATTTGGAAGGAAAGAATTCAAGGTTTATGGAGATTCTTTAGAGTAAGAGTTTCAGGTGGTTTTATTTGGGCCAAATGTCTTTACACATATGTTAGATAGTTAGAAGAGAGTCCCCCATGATTAACAAATTTCGAATATGCAAATCGTTTGTTAATATTAGGCCTAGCAAAAAGCTATACATCTCAGCTTGATTATTTGTTCATTTGCCCAACCCTAGGAATAACTGGTAGCTATTTTTTCTTCGAGATAGTGGATAACCCCTCCCCCTTCTACCACCCCGAAATTTGTAATTTACTAAATAGTTAAGATTTTAGTTAACATGAAATAAACTATTAATGTAAGATTGTGAATTTACTAATAAAATGGTATAACATTATTTTCATAAATTTTATATAATTAATAATGTTTTAAATTAATATAATTTAAATATGTTATAATTTAATTTATATTATTATTATTATCCAAAAATTATAAATAGTTAAAATTTCAAATTTCAAATATTAAAATTTTACAATCTGAATGCAATTAAGACTTTTGAAAGCACTTAATCATTTTTTTCCACGATATGAAAGAAAAACAAACAATAAAAAGTTACAATTCCAGCTATTATTATGTAATCAGATTCTAGTAAAACTGTTACGAAAAAATCCAAATTATAAAACATTTAAACTTCTCCTTTACATTTCAACCATTTTCATAATAAAAAAGGAAAAACAAACAATAAAAAATTACAATTCCAACTATTATTATGTAATCAGATTCTAGTAAAATTGTTACGAAAAGATCCAAACTGTAAAACATTTAGACTTCTACTTTACATTTCGAACCACTTTCATAAAATATAGACCAGAGTTTTTCTTAAGTTATCTATAGAGTAATAAGACATGAAGTCTCACCATTTATGTGTCATGACACAAAGTGTCAACAATTGTGTGCAAACTTAACGAATATAGTGGTAAAGTAATATTTTTTTGAGGCTTCATGTTGTTGAATATGAATATAACTTAACGAATATAGTGGTAAAGTAATATTTTTTTGAGGCTTCATGTTGTTGAATATGAATATAAACATTTATATTGACACAACCTTTAATAGTTTTGACTAAAAATAAACCAAATCTTAACACACAACATTTTTAGAACTACGGATTATTCAACACACTTGTATGATTTTTAAAGTCAAATCAAATGAATAAAGATTCTTGGTTAATGATTCTAAGTATTTTTATATCTTTTTATTTATTAGTCCGTGCCAAGGTGGAACTTTATTTATTTATGTCTTTCTATTTATTTTTAAGCTTGGCAGGAAAACCATCCAAAAATAAATTCATTGAAAATAGCTCATACTCAGGTAAATAACATATTTATTGTTAGCTACTTCCCACCATAACTTAAACAAGTCTTTGCATAAAAAATGGATAGGAATAAGATGTAAATAAACATACGTAAGATGATTTACTTCCCACCATTATTTAGGTTTTCCTCAACACCTATGTAGGAGTAAAATTGTAAATGTGTAGACTTACTAGTGGTTACTACACCAAAATTTATGCAAATCCTTATGCCTCAGCAAGCAATTAATTTATCCACTTCAAATCTCAATTTATTAGTTCTTGCCAAAACAAAACTATAGGATTTGATTTTCCTATTAACCTCCATTAATTAAGTAGTTGCAAATGTAAGTTAAAAAAATTATATATTTTTTCCCAAATCATAATTTCTAATTAAATCTTCCTCGAGTAATTGTAGAGTACCAATAACCAAAGGCCCCGGATACAAGAAAAATCACTACCAAATTTAATTCCCATTCGAATTCCCCCACTTCACCAACTTCCATAATGTGAAATCATTCATTCATATCATGGTCATAATCATAGAGAGGAACTGAAAATGTATTGGCTTGACCAAACGACAAGGATGACTGCAAGTTGTTTACTTTAACTCTTCCTTGAAAACCATTTCATTAAGCCATTTCCAAGGCATGTCAATTACATACTACCTCATAATGGCACATGCCTCGTCACAACTACCACATGGTGCTCTTGTTGGTAGCATTGGGTTGTCCAGATAGGGTTACTCTTCCTTATTCACCCCATAAAGGATGGCTACAACTCATCATTGGTTCCTTGTACTATAATTATTACAAAGTGCAATCTCGTTCTTTGTTTGTGAAACTTCCATTCAAAACTTGCCTTTAATATCCAACTTTCTTTTTTTAAGTATCTAGATATTAATTTTGGTTTTCATCTCATCCTTCTAAGTTGTTTATGGTTATGAGGACTGCAATAGTTAGTATCACTAGAGAATATATTGGAATGCCTTATAAGTTAGGCCCTATACCTACTAATGATTCAAGATCAATGCTTGAAAAATCTTCACTCATTTCTTAAAATCCTTGTCTCTATACACATTATGCCCTGGACAAGCCCCAAATTAACCATGAACTTATTAACTCCTAGATACTATCTTATTACATTTCTATTGTTATATTTTTGTAGACCATAATCTTTCATTGTACCCTTTCATTTTAATTATACCATTTGTCTCTTGTATATATATCAAGGGGGCCTAATCCTAAGATTGCCATATCTTAGATTGTTTTGTATTCATTATAACAGCAAGTTGCACCTTTTAAGTGGATTGTATTCACTGACTTTACATCTTTTTTAATGTGCATAGTTCATGACATTTGTTATCAAAGCATATAACTCAATGTGGAATTTTCATTATAAATTTTCTTTTGAAGCTTTAGATAGTGAAATTTTGAAAATATTTAGGAGAGATGATGAAGTACATATGATCGAAAATTAAAATTTGCATTCTATTGGAATTGTAGCAAGAAAAGGCTTCATTTGACTTGTGCCTTAGTCAAATGGAGAAATTTGATTTTCCACATCAGTGGGATGACTTGGATTGCAGTTAGCTGGAGTGACATGACTTTGTCTTCTAGTTAATTCAATAAATTCGAGTTGTAGACTCTAAGTAGAGTTGTGTATCGGTTGATTGCTAAAATTTAGCAATCTATTGGAGTTATTGTTAGTTAAACTCAATTAATTGAGCTCTAGTCTTTAGTGGACTTAGTAGGAGTCCAATTGAGTAGTTATAATAGTTGTTAACTCATTGATCTCTCAATTAACTGATCAATTTACTAAAAATAGACCCAGTCACACATGGAATTCGAAGTTCCTAGTTAAGTAGTGGAAAAAGGCATCAATATATTTATTATCTCATACTAGAGAGTGTATACAGTTTGTATGCAGCAAGTGAGACTCTTCTCTTTGGAATTACACAAGGAAATAGGAGGTTGGTTGAGGCTTGAATTGGCTAAGTGTTGGCTAGAGAAGATCAGGAAGCAAGAGAACATTTTTACAGTGTAGGGTGTGCTCCATAGTTGAAGCAAAACATTGTAATTTCTCCTCTTTCTCATCTAAATTAATGCAAAGAAGCAGAGGGTTTTTTTTCCAGTTTGGTTCCCCTATAAAATCATTGAGTTCTTTGTGTTTTGAGGGTTGCAAGTCATTGCATGTGTTTCTATCGTGTGTTTTCCTTTCCATAGAATAGTAGAAGAAATTTTTGTCTCTTGACTTCAGTTCGATTTCATTAGCAGTATCAAATTTCTTGCAATTTCTACATGGTATTAGAGCTACAAAAAACTACATAGAAACCTTGATCCAAACCTTCTCCCAGAGAATTTTTTATTTGCAAAGTTTTTGGTGCAGATTCTCTTCAGTGCAGGAAAAATGTCTTTCAATGGATTGAGGCTTGAGTATGCATTGGAGGGCACCTCGAATTTTTGTTCTTGGAAAGATAGGATGGAAGTTGTCTTGGATGACAATGGAGTATGGGAATATACACAAACTGATATTCCAAAACTAGTAGCATCATATGCACAAGCACTTTCTCAATGGAAGAAAGACACAACAAGAGCCAGGAGGATTATCTTCGAGGGAGTCAAAGACCATGTGGTTTTAAGTTTGCATGGAAATCATACTACAGTTATGCAATGTGGAAAACCCTTACATAGCTATTCAAAAATATAAATACTAGGACATTGGCATTGAAAGATAAGCTCAGGAACATTCGAATGCAGAAAAATGAAACCATTGTTCAGTACCTATCTAGATTCACTTAGGTTAGAGATGAACTTGTAGGAGTAAGAGAGACTATGCAACCATCCAAGCTTGTGAGCTTAACACTCCTTAGCCTTCTGAAGTCTTGGCATAACTATCAGGATTTATTTAGTGGAAGAGACAAGCTACCAGATTGGGAGAGACTTTGGTCTGATTTGGTGCAGGAGGAGATCAGAAGAAACATTAGAGATGGTGTCACATCCATTGCAGATGAGGAAGAATATTGTGTTCTAGTTGGTAAATACTTTTATTAGATAAAAATTCGACTGAATTTGGAAAACATATTAGATCTTGCACTTCCTATGCAATCGCCAAGCCAACCATTAAGAAGAAAGGCTTGTACACTCCTCTTCCCACTCCTATCCGACCTTGGGAATCCATCTCCATGGAATATATGTCTGGTCTCCCTTCTACTAAGCATGATATTGAATTTGTATTTGTGGTCATTGATAGATTTTCTAAGATGGCTATATTGATGGCCTGCAAGAAGAGCATCATAGCAGAAGACACTGCCAAACTCTTCTTTGAATGAGTGTGGGTTCATTTTGGGATCCCACAAACCATTATATTAGATCGGGATAGAAGTTTCATGAGCACATTTTGGTCGAGCCTCTAGTCATTATTGGACACTAATCTCACCAAGTCCACTACATTCCATCCGCAGGGTGATGGTCAGACAGAGGTTGTCAACATGATGATAGTGCACATACTATGCATGTACAACTCCAAGCATCCACATACATGGGATGTGAGTCTTTCCTATATGCAACAAAACTATAACTGAACTCTCCATAACTAGACTGACCACATCCCCTTTCATGTGGGCATGGGATTTCAACCATTTTGTCCCATTGATGTTGCAATGCCTCTTGCTACTAGATAGGCTGAATCTGCACATGTTCAGTTCAAAGCTGATAAAGCCACCAGATTTATTAAACACATCTAAGACATCCACTAGTAGGTCCACGATATCCTAGATAAAGCCAACACCAAGTACAAACAACGTCATGATCAACATTGGGTGCCACATAAGTTTCAAGTGGGCAACACATTTTGGTTACAGTTGCAAAAGGAATGCCTTATTAGAGCCCATCAGAAGCTTCGACCACTCTGATATGGGACTTACACCATCACCAAGGTTGTGGGTGACAACGATTTCATGGTTAACATTCCCCCATTCCTTGGCCTGCACGTAATGTTCAATGTGGATCGCCTTCGGCCATACTTTCCACCATTTTTGGACACGTCAAATATTGTTTTGTAGTTGACACTAATAGAGCTCAACCTAGATTGCATTAAACAGGCCAAGGCTGACCAGATCATGGACACATAGATTAAGCACTCTCGCCAACAGAGGATCCAACTGTATAGGGTTGTCAAACTGGTCAGCTTTTGCACCAAGGCAAGTGGATCACTAGGGACCAAGTTCAACAAAAGTTTCCCCATCTCATGGAGGAACTCAACACAATGGGGACCATTGCCTCCTAAGGGAGGAGGATTGATCTAGGTGGATATTGGTGGCCATATGCCGATTCCACTTGGACCCCCAACATTGTTTCCTTTCACTTTCCTTAAATCTAGCACAAATTTATTTTTTTGTGATTTTTTTAGTCTTAAACTTCCCGAATTGTTTTAAGGTCCTAAAATACGTTTTCTAGGAAAATGGAGATATGGAAAAATTGTTGAAGTTTTACTTTAGAAATTATTTTTTCACCTTCTCATGAACATCTTTGAAACAAGGTATTGTGTTAGCCAAACGGAGATCGTATGCCAAAGTTACAACCCCAGGATGTTGGTGGTCCAACTTACCCGAATAGGGCCCAAAACCGTTGGCGCTTCATCTCCTATGGTTATGGTTTTACACTTATTCTTTATGATAAAGAGCCCTCCAAGCCTCAATGTAACATAGTTCAATAGGCATGTAGCCGTCACATCTCTTATATGAGATAAGTTATCATTGTTTGAGCTAGTTTGTTCCATTATGCTTGTAAATAATTTTCAATCTTTTTTATTAATTAATTGAAGTTATGTTCTTTCATTGTATCTTTGTGTTCTATTTACATTTATATTTTATTTTGTTCCTTCATATATCTAGATCACGAAGAGTGTTGTCAGGGCTTGAAATTGACATGGTTTTACTGCTAGTCTTCCCCCTTTTTGACTTTATATAACGCCCATTTTTTACCAATAACATCATCCCTTCATGCATATTTCTATGAAAAGTCACCAAAAGAAGTCTACAACATAATTTTTCTATATCATATATTTATTCCAAAGTTTTAGAATGATCAGAGACTTAATTAGAAATTATGCTACTAATGAGGGTTTTTAAGCAAAACTAGTAACCATCATGGGATTGTGTAATTAACCTCCAAGTTTAGGAGGGTTCCACTACTCATGGGTCTTCTTATATGCATGATCGTTATGCTCTCTTCTTCACTAGATCAAATCGAGATTCATTGTGCAAAGTTTTGGCCATGGTTCAAACATGTGTTGACCAAACCTCCAAGTTTGGGATGAAGTGCAACTAACATGCCTATATCTGATCGCTTTTGTTAGTGTCAGTCTTTGTAGCCTTCCTCCAGTGATCAAACATGCTCTTACAAAGTGATTTTAAGGTTTCAAGGTCAAATTTTGTCATTTCAGTGAGTCTTTCATCAAAATTTGGTCACTAGGTATTAGGTCTAGGGTTTGTTTTCACTCCCTTCAAAGTTGTCCAAATGTCGGTCCATGTCACCATTCAGCTGAGTGTACCATCATTCAGAGGGTTTTCATTATCATGTTAGGTTCCGATGGGTAATTTTACACCTTGTTTGTGCTTCAGTTGTGCCTAGGTAAGGTTCATTTCCCTCTCCTAGGGCTTTGAAGGTAATTTCTTTTGGATGGTCAAATCATCAACAAAAATTGTATCCTGATGTTCATACACCTTCCCCTATCCTTAATGTACCTTATTAAACACTTCCCATCACTGATATCCCTCAAATTCCTCATTTTCACACAAACCCTAGTTTCTTGCTACAATTAGACAATTTTCTAGGCTAGCCCTGTGTTTTGCCCTTTTGGACCCCTTCCCCTCACTCAATATTTGAAATTCCACTTTGCCTTGCTTCCTAACATCCCTCCCTACTTCTCAAAATTTTCTCAAGAATTTAGAAGCCCTTTATCCCCTTCATTTCACTTCATTTCGACAAATCCCCTGTTCCACACATCGGGATAGATTTTACTCCAATGATGTTTATGAGCAAGAAAAGATGAATTTGGGAAACTTGAGAGAGGTTTTTGTCCAAAATAGGCCAAGGAAGAAAAACCTCCTTCAATTTTTACATAGGTGTCATGGTTTTAGAGAAATGTCAAAAATATAGTTGCCTCAAGAGAATTACTGCACCTCTGGAGTGACCTTGGGAAAATCAATATTTCTCCTAGCTTGGTTGGAAAAATTACTTTCTTGATGAGTCAAATGATAACTAGACACAAAGCGCTCTCCAATGAGCTATCATAAGCTTAATTTGGAGTTGAGGAAGACCTTCAAAAGTTGACTGCAACAGCACTCTGCCTTTAGGCAGCCTCATTTTGCACATTTTGACCAATCTTGGGAGATTTGACTTTTGATAGGGAAAATGAACTCCAAATTGAGAAATTCAAGATGTTTTGGAAAGTAGACTCAATAATATTTCCAACAAGCTATCCTGCACCCAATTTGGACACCAGGAAGGCCTCCAAAATTGGTCTGCAAAAGGGCGCTACGCATCAAATTAGTGGCGCTATGCATCAAATTTTGCAACACAGGAATTTTCATCTGATGCGCCGCGCCACCAGCGCTACGCATTGAGTTGGCTAAGAATTTTGCAAAATGGCTTGCATTTTTGGATTTCTCATGGAAAAATATGAATTCCCTCACATGGCCAAGAAATTTTGACAGGTTTTGAGCTTCCAAAAAGGTAAAAAACACCTCAAAAATGACCCTTCTGCCCCTTTTTGGGCACACAAGAAGTAGTGTTGGGAGAACTAAGTTTTGGAGGGGAAAATGGAGGCCAAATTCATAAATTTCACTTGTTTTGGAAAGTAGATAGGCAGACCTTTCCAACAAGCCCACTTGGAGAAACTTTGGTTCACAGGAAGGCCTCCAAAATCAGCTACAAAAAGGCACTACGCATAGGGAAATCAACGCGCATAGGGTGAAATTTGCTCATTTTGGCCAAAAAACTCTGTTTTTCGCCTAGTTTCTTCACAGTTTGACTTTTCTCTTTCTAATAGTCAAAATTATGATGTAATTTAATGTGAATTAATGGATTTTGATGTAATTATGCTAAATTTTCACTCATAGAGGTAGATTCATCATGAAAATGTAGTTTGCAATTGAATGAATCAGTTTCCTAGGTTTTAGAGGCATGTTGTTCCACTGCCTACTTTTCAGTTCTTAGTTTAGATCTTGTTGAAACAGCGCCTAAACTCATGAAATAGACCCCTAAAGCCTATCATGAGTTGTTTGATGCCTATATCTAGTAGTTTTTCAGTCATTGAGAAAGGTTGGACTCTTGTGAATGCTTTGAGCATTATTGTACATTCATTTTCAGCAGTTTGGCAAAGGAATTGACCAGGGTTTGCAACAATTTATGGGATTCTTGTGGCATTTTTTATTTGATATTGTGTTTCCTTCTGTAATTGCAAGTTTTACATGTGTTTTATGTATGCCATCATCTCTCTTTGCTTCATCTTAACTAAATTAAACAAGGATAAAGGTAGAATCCATTGAAATTGCAGTGCTCTACCTAGGGTTTATTTAGTTATTTATGTTTTCAGCTGTTTGAAGAGGATCCCTGAGACTTTCATGCCCTCTCCAACTCCTCACCAATCTAAAATCTCTCCATCTCACTCAATTTAAAGTGCTAAACCATTTGCCTACCTCGCCCCATAGAGATCTCTACAAAATTGTGTCCATTCCCCGGACCCAAATCTGCCTTTCACAATTGAGCCAGAAAACCCATCTTAAATTCAATCAAACACCTCTGTACACATACCTAGCCTAAAATCAGTCATTACATCAGTCATCTCAAGCTTTATTGGCCATCTTTTCCTGAGATTGACAAGGAGAGAGCCCTCTCCCGACTTGGTAGGGCTAGCTACCAGGTTAAACGTGGTTTGATGTTACCCTAGATCTTGCCTTTCTCAGCTTGAGGTGGATTTAGGCCATAACATAGTGGCAACTCCATTGGGGAAGAAAAGTTGGTTTGTTTTTTATTTTTGTTTACTTTATAAACTACAAACGAAGCCTGAAGTTAGCCAGGTAGCCTTCAAAACGCTCTTGCTTTGCATTAGCGAAAGTAGACGAATGCTGCTTTAGTCAATCTCCAGTTTAGTTTATGAACTAAACATCTGGTTTCCTTAGCAAAATATAATCAAGTTCAGATCTGATTGTTGATGGTGGACAACGATCAGAAACCGCAAGGCTGAAATCATTCACCTGGCGACTCTAAATTAGTTTCAAGATCAGATCCAAGAACTCCACTAGAGGATGAACCTGACTAGAAGAAACACTAAAGGACAATATGGAAAGATCAGGTATTCAAGTTGGAATTTCATCCAAGAAATTTTGTTCTTTGTCATAAATTATTTCTTCTCTTTTCCCGAGAATGTCAAGAAGGCTTTGCAAAGTATATTGTATTTGAGAAAAGATCCTCGGCCTGCATTTGATTCCTTCCCTTTGAAGATTGTGAATACCAAAGATTTGCATGCCTTTGAGCTTGATCAAGACCATTTTCCCGAATCTTGTGATGACCATCTTCAAACTGATGAACCTCAAGAGACTAAGACTGATTCTACACCTTCTATACATACCCCACTACCTTGTAAAATTCCAGATCGATACAAGCCTCTGATTTTACCTCCTATATCCCATGCTTTCCCTAAAAATCATGATCTATATCTACCAAGATTTGATGGTGAACGCGACAATATCACTACTGAGAGACATGTATTGAATTTTGAGTCCTTTCTTGACCTTTTTGAAGTTGATGAAGAGGATGTCAGTATAAGGCTTTTTTTTCTTTCTTTGCAAGGCAAAGTCAAGAATTGGTTCGAAACCCTGCCTGATGCAAGCATCTTAGATTTCCAGTAGTTCGTCAAAATTTTCCTTGACAGGTGGGTGGTCAAACAGAACGCTTTCTTGATTATAGAAGAGTATAATCAGCTGAAAATATTGCCAGGGGAGACAGTACAACAGTTTTCTGCCAAATTTAACAAAGTTTATTATTCGATGTTGGTTAATATAAGGCCTCCTCCTGGATCTGCTCTCTTGCACTACCCGGAAGCCTTTGATCTGGAAATGGAGTTTCAACTAAGAGAAAGGAATCTTGCAACACTTGAAGAGATGCAAAATAGTGCAATAGATGTAGAGGCTCATTTGCTAATCCGAAGGGAAAAGTTGAAGGAAGAAGAGATGAAAAACATAGATCCGGAGGAATCGACATCTCTAGAGGTAAAGCTTGACATTTTGGTAAGTGCAGTGGAAGAGATGATGCAAAGGATCATCACAAGGAATGAGTATAATGTTCAAGTCCATGGCTCGCTGATTGAAGAAGAATAAGTTTCTGATACAAAACATCTTCTTTCTTATCCCAGTTGTCATAGATCTGATAATGATTGTTTTATAGATCATCTTGGAGAAGAGAGATCTGTTGATATGACATGTATGCTTGATGATGTATTTTTACTGATGATTTGCCTCAGTTTGATCAGTATGATGATGATTATGTTCTCCAAACAGAAGCTAATCTTACAGAAAAATTAGCAGCTAGTTTGTGGAAGGAGGAAGTTCATTTTCAACAGCTTGAATACAATGTTCAACCATCACATATCAGCTATGGAAATGACGAGGAAAGTACAAAAAATTTTGAAGTAAGAGAAAGATCTTTTCCTTTTTGTTTTGCTTCGTTTCAATTCATTAGAGACAACCTTCATGCAATCAGAAATCAACTGACAACAAGTTTTGATCTGGATCATCCTGAGGACAATGAAATCCTTGTTCAAGATTTTTCATATCTAGAGTTGCAGCCCCCGAATGCCTTTGAATGTCAAGTTGTAGATGAAGACTTGGAAGCTGGAACATACAATCAAATGATGCAAGATGATTCTTACCTTTTTATTTTGAATCATTTCAATTTTGAAGGGAAAATTGCATAGTATATCTTCAAATGAGCAGCATGTAGGGAATCATGTAATCTCATCGGAACCAATAGAAAATGGGTTGCAACATTCTTTTCAAGTTTTTCACGATCCAATAGCTAATGTGTTGGATGATGTTTGTAGTCAAAATCCTTCTCCATTAGTTAACTATGAGCTTGAAACAAGTATTGATACAAACTTGATCTGACAGCCGGTTTCTTTATCACTTTCAGTAGGAGTCTCGTCACAAAGCTTAGATGAAAGTTTGCATTCATGGAATGAGGAGAAGAGAAGTAATCCGTTGGATGAGCTAAGTCCCAGTATGCATGAATTTCGAGATTCTTATGCAGTGTTTTTGGAGGCGGATAGAGAATCCATAGTATTCAACAGATCTGTTCACAAGTTTTCATGGGAGTTGCCTTTTAGTAGTTCTCTCTTGTTGTTCATAAGCAAGCACTTGCAGAGAATTCAAACAGCAGCTGGAATACTTACTTGGTTGCATTGGTTGTTTCATTTCACTTGATCAGGTGATGAATGGGACAACTAGAGTAGGTTGATGAATAAGCTCTACTTTGAGCATTATTTCCAGTTTGTTAGTTGTGTTTAAGTATTGAGTCAGTTTTTAGTTCAGTGAGAGTCAGTTTGTGTCGTCAAGTCGTTAGTTTTCAGTCATGCATTTCAGCTTCAGTTTTTGACCCCATTGCCCAATGGATAAGGCACTGGTCTGCTCTCCCAAAGATTTGCCGTTCTTGGCACCTCCAAGGAGCTACCATCCCCATTGGAGCCAATGTTAGTTTCAATATTTGCAGCCTTCCTCCAGTGATCAAACATGCTCTTAAAAAGTGATTTTAAGGTGTCAAGGTCAAATTTTTTCATTTCAGTGAGTCTTCAAGCAAAATTTGGTCACTAAGTATTAGGTCTAAGGTTTGTTTTCACTACCTTCAAAGTTGTCCAAATGTTGGTCCATGTCACCATTCAGCTGAGTGTACCATCATTCAGAGGGTTGTCATCATCATGTTAGGTTCCAATGGGTCATTTTACACCTTGTTCATGCTTCAGTTGTGCCTAGGTAAGGTTCATTTCCCTCTCCTAGGGTTTTGAAGGTAATTTCTCTTGGATGGTCAAATCATCAACAAAACTTGTATCCTGATGTTCATACACCTTCCCCTATCCTTAATGTACCTTATTAAACACTTCCCATCACTGATATCCCTCAAATTCCTCATTTTCGCACAAACCCTAGTTTCTTGCTACAATTTGACAATTTTCTAGGCTAGGCCTGTGTTTTTCCCTTTTGGACCCCTTCCCCTCACTCAATATTTGAAATTACACTTTCCCATGCTTCCTAACATCCCTCCCTACTTCCAAAAATTTTCTCAAGAATTTAGAAGCCCCTTATCCCTTTCATTTCACTTCATTTCGACAAATCCCCTGTTCCACACATCGGGATAAGTTTTACTCCAATGATGTTTCTGAGCAAGAAAAGATGAATTTGGGAAAAATGAGAGAGGTTTTTGTCCACAATAGGCCAAGGAAGAAAAAACTCCTTAAATTTTTACACAGGTGTATGGTTTTAGAGAAATGTCAAAAATATAGTTGCCTCAGAAGAATTGCTACACCTCTGGAGTGACCTTGGGAAAATCAAGATTTCTCCTAGAGTTGTTGGCCAAATGACTTTCTTGATGAGTCAAGTGATAACTAGACACAAATATGTCTCCAATGAACTATCATGAGCTCAATTTGGAGTTGAGGAAGACCTTCAAAAGTTGACTTCAACAACACTTTGCCTTTAGGCAGCCTCATTTTGTACATTTTGACCAGTCTTGGGAGATTTTACTTTTGATAGGAAAAGGAACTCGAAATTGAGAAATTCAAGATTTTTTGGAAAGTTGACTCAATAATATTTCCAACAAGCTATCATGCACCCAATTTTGACACTGGGAGGCTTCCAAAATCGATCTGCAAAAGGGCGCTACGCATCAAATTTTGCAACACAGGAATTTTCATCTGACGCGTTGCACCACCGGCGCTACGCATTGAGTTGGCTAAGAATTTTGCAAAATGGCTTGAATTTTTGGATTTCTCATGAAAAAATATGAATTCCCTCACATGGCCAAGAAATTTTGATAGGTTTTGAGCTTCCAAAAAGGTCAAAAACACCTCAAAAATGACCTTTCTGCCCCTTTTTGGACACACAGGAAGCAGTGTTGGGAGAACTCAGTTTTAGAGGGGAAAATAGAGGTAAAATTCATAAATTCTATTTCTTCTAGAAATTAGACAGGCAGACCTTTCCAACAAGCCAACTTGGAGCAAATTTGGTGCACGGGAAGGCCTCCAAAATCAGCTACAAAAAGGAGCTACACATAGGGAAATCATCGCGGCGCATAGGGTGAAATTTGCTCATTTTGGTCAAAAAACTCTGTTTTTCACCTAGTTTCTTCACAGTTTGACTTTTCTCTTTCTAATAATCAAAATCATGATGTAATTTAATGTGACTTGATGGATTTTTATGTAATTATGCTAAATTTTCACTCATAGAGGTAGATTCATCATGAAAAAGTAGTTTGCAACTAAATGAATAAGTTTCCTAGGTTTTAGAGGCATGCTGTTCCACTACCTACTTTTCAGTTCTTACTTTAGATCTTGTTGAAACAGCTCCTAAACTCATGAACTAGACCCCTAAATCCTAGCATGAGTTGTTTGATGCCTATCTAGTAGTTTTTCAGTCATTGAGAAAGGTTGGACTCTTGTAAATGCTTTGAGCATTGTTGTACATTCATTTTCAGTAGTTTGGCAAAGGAATTGACCAGGGTTTGCAGCACTTTATGGGATTCTTGTGGCATTCTTGATTTGGTATTGTGTTTCCTTCTATAATTGCAAGTTTTACATGTGTTTTATGTATGCCATCATCTCTCTTTGCTTCATCTTAACTAAATTAAACAAGGATAAAGGTAGAATCCATTGAAATTGCAGTGCTCTACCTAGGGTTTATTTAGTTATTTATGTTTTCAGCTGTTTGAAGAGGATATCTGAGACTTTCATTCCCTCTCCAACTCCTACCAGTCTAAAATCTCTCCATCTCACTCAATTTAAAGTGCTAAACTATTCGCCTACCTCGCCCCATAGAGATCTCTGTAAAACTGTGTCCATTCCCCGAACCCAAATCTGCCTTTCACAATTGAGCTAGCAAACCCATCTTAAATTCAATCAAACACCTTTGTACACATACCTAGCCTAAAATCAGTTATTACATCAGTCATCTCAAGCTTTATTGGCCATCTTTTCCTGAGATTGACAAGGAGAGAGCCCTCTCCCGACTTGGTAAGGCTAGATACTAGGTTAAGCGTGGTTTGATGTTACCCTAGATCTTGCCTTTCTCATCCTGAGGTGGATTTAGGTGATAACAGATTTGACAAAGTTTGCATATGACATTAGTTCGTAGTTGTACAAGGTGGATTTATTGTCTATATCGGTTGTGAAATCCTCTTGTATCTCCATTCTTAGCTCTCATTTGAAATCAATTTGTATTCATTGAGTGAGACAGGGGATCCCCTAGATCCACTTATCTACTCCTCCCTTTCATGCACTTGTATAAACCCCGACCCTCTGTGCATCACACAAGAGGTGTAGGTGGAGACTATGGAGTAGATTGATCAATCCATATTGTAAAATCTTTAGATCAAATTGCTGTTAGGGTTTTCTTACATTGGTTGGCATGTAATTTAATTTAGAACAAATTAATGCAATGTAGTGTTTCATTGTTTTCCATCGATTGTCTTTTCATGCTTTGTGTTTGGTTTAAGTAGCTAACACAAATGATGTAGTTGGTTGAGAGGGCCCACCAATATAACCACGACTACCTTGCATCCTTTTTGTATAATACATATCAGATGTGTGTGGTAATACTCTATCATGCAAACTCTATTTTGGTTTGAATTGTGAAAATACATGTGTTGTTGTGTATCACTTTCATAATATGGTTATGTATTAATATGATTATTGTATCCATTATGTACACCACACACACACATATATTTTTGCTAACATGTTGTTGTGATGCAAGTACATAATATTGTTTGGATTCATGTTACATTATATGAGTGTGAATGTGAGTATTGATGATGTGTGTATTATAGGTATACCGTGGTAACTCTTTTTACTTGTCAAAACATAGTATAGATCCTTACAACTAGTTTTTGTATGTGCCCATGAAATCGAACCTTGGCCAAGTCTTTCCTTTCCATGCAAACATAAATAGGTTTTAAATCTTTGTGCAATTTGGTGTGTTTCCACAGAGTTCATTGATTTTGTAGCTTTATTTTTCATTTGAAAAGTCTGAAATAGCGCATTGTGGGAAATGTCAATCTCCATTTCCCTCTTGGTTGTTCAATGATTGTTTGGTCCAATCAGTGTGATAAGATGTTGTCAATCTAGGACATCATAAGTAGCCCCAACATCCTTATTATACTTAGAATTGTTTTCTTTTTCCCTACCTTTGCTCGTGGTTTTTACCCTCATAGAGAACCTAAATTTGAGACTTAGTTTGAGGTTGCTTGAATGATATGTCTTATGCAATAATATTATCTTGTGAAACCCCTATAACCATCTCCTTAACTGTATTGTCCATTTAATAAGTCCCTCGCGAGTTTAGTTTTAGTTGGTATGATTTTCCATCTCATTTCCTTTCATAGTGTTAGGACAAAATTCCATCAATAATATGACCTTTGCAAATATATTGTAGTATCTCAAAGTTTACACACATCCCAATCAATAATTTGATCTCGAATCTTTTAAGCAATTAAACCGATCAATGTTTTTTGGCATCATTGATAGGGGGATATTAAGGAGATCGAATATTGATCGTCTAGTTTTAATTTCTACAAGAAAGTTGTGTCAAAGTATTCTTTACACCAGCATTCTAGATCCAACAATTTATTTCTTGGTTCTAAAAGCAATGATAGGACTGTATGAATAGGGATAGGATTAGAGACACTATGGGTATATTTACAAGAAGAGAAACGGTAGTCACTTTTGATCAGAAAACTCCTTCAAATTCTAACTTTCTAGTAGGCACATCTAAAAAAAGGCAAGCAGAAAAGACTCCACCGTCAAATCCAACTATTGGGACAAGTAGTTCAAGGGTCCAAAAGCAAACATTTGGGGCAAGTAATTTTATATTTCAGAGATCAATGGTTAAGACCCCATTAGTAGTGTTATCACTCAGATTGTTCCCCAAAAGCTATGAAAAAGGGAATACGGCCGAGGTAACCATTAACCAATCTTTTAGATGCAAATTCTAGCCAATCTGCAGCCAAAGAGGGCTCTCTCTTTATGATTTAGATTTGTTTTGCTATATGTTAGGCTAGTTATGAAGTACAAGTATTTGTTTGATTTTTGTATGGTGACATTCGATAGAATAGGGCTGCAAGGTATGAGAAGTTTAGAGCATTGGGTTAATGGAGTCAATGAAGGTGAATTGCTGGGTATGGTTTCTTTTGCAAAAGGAGGAATTGCAGAGCAAGATAATTACTCATGGAACAAATTTCAAGCTGGAATCAGGTGAAATGGAGTCAGGGGATAAAAGGAAGTTAAGAATCTTTCATCATGCTAACAGAGAGAAAGTGGGTAAATATTACCAAGGATCAGTTAATAATTCCTTAATTATATTCAGGGTGTAAGAACCAGGGAAACAGGAGTAGTTAAGAATTCCTGCCTATGCTAGTCTTGTAGAAAACATAAAAAATGACAGGAATTGAAGACAGAGTACAGTTAAGTAAATTCTGAGCTATTCTTTTTTCCTGCAATTTAGAATATGATATGTAAATGATATATAAAACATAGAAACAATAAAACAAGAGTTAAAAAGACTTATTGTTCCATGAAATAATTCAAGAATTCTGCAACATATTCTTCTGCCATTAATTCCACAACCAGCAATTTCATCAGCAAAGCATTCCAACAATCTTTTATTCAAAAGAGTTCTCAAGTTCACAGCGCAGTTCCAGAATGATATTCACCAACCCCTAATACTTAGATTGGGGAGGTATTTGTACAAAATGTTTACAAAATATCTCCAAGGAGATAATATCTTGCAATAACTTCTTTCACCTACTCTACAGAAGGACTAAATGCTCTTGGGAACAGAGAGAAATGAATGCAAAAGTGAGAAAATGCTGTGGTGGCCGTTTTGCTGGTGAGATGCATTGATTGTTTGCCCAATAAGTCGGTCGATGGATATTTTGGTGCAGTTCCACGCTGCTGGCGTTGCTTTCTCGGGTGTTTTTTCCTGCGCTCTAATTGACTACTGCCCAACGTGATTTTTTACCTGTTCCTTTCTTCAATTTATGGCATCTGTTATGTTCTAGAAAAATAAACAAAACTTTGAAATCCGCCTACAAAATTTCAAGCATACTCTGCCACCATTGGTCATCTGGTAATTGGTGTCTGTGCATTTTAATTAGAGTTTCATTTGCCTCTGTGTACCTGAGAAAAGTGGGTTGTACTGTGAAAAGATGCCTCACTTCATTTTCAATAAAAAAAAAATTCTCCAAATTGTCATATAGGCTCTGTCCAGATGGGAGTGCCTTCTCTCCTGTGGAACTTGATGGTGTTGTGGCTTGGCTATCCACATACGTATTTAATCTGTGTATATAGGCTGCGTGTGACATTAGTCTTTAGTCATCAGTTAACAAACTCGACAGACCCTTTTCCTCCAAAGATGTAAACTTCTATGTGAAAGCCTTTATTTCCATTTGCATTTCCTGACACTTTCTTTCTAGATTTTGTATGAAATTCTTCATGGTCAGAACCCTTTTAATTATTAAAATAGTGCTTGTCCTGTTCCTGATATCCAGTTTTGCCAGATATTCTTTGGTGTGGGTTTTGAAGAAATGTATTAGCCTATTGGCCTGTTCGGGCATGTTTCCCAATGAATCGTTGGCCCTTTGAATTTCTTCTTGAGCTGCTGCCACCAAATCAATCTGCTCATGAATTATCTGTATTGATTTCCACATAGCAGTGATGGATTTGACGATATTGGCCCACAAAATGCTCCTAATTTATGTTAGAGGTTTGTCTAATAAGAGGTCCTTTTCCAATGCATTTACTTTATTCTCCAATGCTTTCACCTCCCTTGTTTTTTCTGCCACTGTCATTATAGATTTATCATAACTATTTTCCAACTTGGCCAATTGCTCTTTGGCATCCTTTAATTCTGATACTTGGAGTTTTAAATCCTCCATAGCCTTTATCAATTGCTCAGTAGTCATGGTAGTGCTACTGCCTGCTGCTGTTGTTGTTGAAGTACTTGGTTCTGTTGATGCCGAGACCGTAGGAGGGATTGCTGATGTGACTGTAGAAGGAGTAGTTGTAATTATTAGAGCTGTTTGTGATGGCTGAGAGGAAAACTCTCCCTGTTTTCCTTGTAGTGCTTCCTCCAATGCCTTCTCCGTTTCTGCCAATCTCCCATTCATTTTCATTAGCAGGTCCATTGAATCTTCTTGTGATTTCTGCCCAACAATCTCTGTAGTTTGAGGATGCATGGTAATGGGCAGCTTGAGCTGCAATATCTTCTTCCTTTTTCTTTATTAATGCTTGGATGCCTTTGGGATCCTTGGGATCATGTCTCAGCGCTATGATAATTTGTTCTAAGGATTTAATTATGTTATCCTTAGCTAAAGAGGAAGCCTTTTCCAATTCCAATTGGGCAGAAGTATTATTTAAAGAATTCTGCAATTTGTGGGCCAACAATGCCTTATTTGCCAATGTGGAGTATACCATTTCCCCGGTTTGCTTATGTAATTCAATTTGGTCCATTGGCTGGATATCCTTGGCTAATACTTCTAGATTGGTCTTGATGTAATCAGCAGCTGACTGTGGCTGCAACATTTTGGGCTTGAAGTGACTTAGGATCATCTTTCCTTCTTGGATGTCATATGCTGACATTAACCTTTGTTGATTTGTGGGTGCCATCTTCAGCAAGTGATTGTAAAGTTGAATTCTTATTGGCTCATTTTTTTCCTTTATTTCAGTGAATGTTCTCTTAATGTCTGAGCCTTGCTTGCCTTGTGACTTGGTAGAAGAAAATTCCACACTATGTTGTCTTCCAATCTCCTGCCTGTGTGAACTGGCCGATGTTTTTGTGACCGAAGATGTATCATGGCTGACCACTCTTTCTTCTCTTGGACTCTCTGTGATCTCCTGAATGAATTCATCCTCTAATAGGGGGTTTAATCTCTGCCTTTTCTCCCCTGGTTGCTCTTTCGGACCGATGATCGGTGTGTTTTCTTGTCTCTCTCCTCATTTAGAGGAGTTTGTAGTATAGTGATTTCTGGTGCTTTTGTTTGAGCTGGAGGAGCCTACCCTTGACCTTGTTCCTTTGATGTAGTTGGCTGATCTATCATTGTATCCTATTCTGAACCTATTACCTCCTTGCCCTTTGCTGACCCTATGCTGGCTTTTTATGCGGGCTGCTGAGAAGTCCCTGCAAAAGATGTATCACCTCCTGTGTGTTGGGGCAGCTTGAAGGATACCTGTCCAAAACAGTCCAGGTCAAGCATTTTTTCAAGCTCTTTCATGGCTTTTTCCAATTTCTCCTCCTCAGAAATTTCTTCTACTAATGTGCCTTCTACCCATTCTTGTTGGTTAGCATATTGTTGAATTTCAGGGATTTGGTGGTGAACATATGTTGTAAGCTTGTTTTTCACCTTTCTATAACTTATGAAATGTTCAGGGTCATATGGTGCCCAATAAAAGCTTTGTTTCAGCATAAGTTGCTCCCCTAAAATCTTATCTGCCTCCTCCCAGGCTTCCCTTTTGTTAAAGATAAAAGGGCCTAATTGATTTCTTATCTTGAGCTGTGCCTTTTTCCTAGCCCAATAGAAATGAGTCAAATCTGAACTAATAAATTGCCTGAAGTATTCTAGGGCAAACAGTCTCATAGGTACATACTTTGGCAGCATGTAGGGGCATAATTCACAACCATAAATCCGGATCCCTGTGTGATTCTGGTAAAAATACCAGTCACCTATACTGTAGTCTTTTGAGAGATGTAAAATTTTCTGCATTTCAGCAGAGAGCCTGGCAGGAGGAGTTGTAATCAATAAAGAAGTGGCTGGATATATGAACAGGTAAATGAACTCACAATATGTATAAGGGGAGTTATGGACTTCATGGAATACTGACGTCCAGAATATCATAGATCTCCTTTCTCCTTTGAGGTCCAACTTTCTACGAGGAATTTGAAAACTATCAGGTTGATAGTACAATAGCAAGTGATATATGTAGGATGTGTATTTGAACACTATTTCTCTGTCCAGGCTCATGAATTGTTCATGGACCTTATTAGCTATGAATGTGGCATAATCATATTGGACAATAGGGGGTTGTCCTGGAGTAAACATGGACATCAAAACTAAGATAGTCTCATCAATATGCTCACTGGAATCCCAAGATGTAGGAAATCATGTCAGTAATGAATGTTCCAGCTTCATTGAACCAGACTTGATTAAAAGGAGGTGGCTGCCTGGGCTGGCGATCTGGTTTCATGAATAATTGAGCTATTCTGGTTATTTCTGAACTGGCCAGTTTGACACCTTGGTTAAGCAAGAATTCCATGGTGAGAGGAGTCAGAGGCTGAGTTGGCTTAAAGTGCAGCATCTCATTTATGGATTGAGGGGTAATATAGAAGAGGACAGTCCTAGATGGAGCCATAACTACTCTTTGTGTGGGGTCATAATTGGCAAAGCATAAATGGATGAGATTAGGAAGCACATTCAATGAAGGAAGGTAGTAGATGGGCATGTTGGATTCCCAAATTCCATAGACATCAGTATTGCTGCGGTAGCTATTCCTAATTTCACAGAAATCTTGAAGGTGAGGCTTGTCACCAATCATATCATTAATTTGGAAATCTCTGTCAGCAAGGGGCAGCCATTCCAGTTCCTTATGTGGTGCATTCAAGGGGGCAACTTTCAGGGCCATTGGAGCCTCCATTTTTCAAATTATCTTATGACTTTTCAACTTGGAGTTAGGGCTTTTGCAACAACAATAGGTAAAATGATAGTTTGTGGGGGTTTCTTAGAGAATTTACAGGCTGAAATAAGCTTGAATTTTAGCTAAATGGGCGAAATTACAGAGGGAGATAGATTTTGAGGAATTTTTCGGTAAAAATGGATAAAAACAGAGGTTATAGCGCGCAGGTTCGAAGGCAGCACCGTGTTTTTGGTTGTGGAAGTCTGGTTTTCTGCGAAAAATGGATTAAACAGGTTGATTTGTGGAAATAATGTAAAAAACAGGGATGGTTATGGTATATTTCTCAAGAGCTGTAGACTGGATTTGTGCAATTTTTGGTTTCACAGATTTAACTCAGAGAAAAACCGGAAATACACAGGGTTCGGAAGCAATTGAATAAATACTTGCTTCAATGGGCGCTCTGTGCAAAATGTGGGTGGCAAACCGAGCTGGGGGGTCGCGCTGTGGAGTCAATTTCTCTGGGTGGCGGACTATGCAGCGGAAATGCCATTTTGAACGTAAAAAACCATGCAGAGCTTGTGCAGAAGAAACAAAGAAAAATGATGAAAAAACGATATTTTACGCATTTTTAAAAAAAATTTGATTTTAGCGGGTTTTTGGCGCGCTTTGGTCGGGTGACGTCAGCATGACGTAATCTTTGTCGTGTAGCGGGGGTACGGAAGCTGACTTGGAGGTGATGTGGCAGACATAGCGGACGATATAGTGATGAGGTGGCAGTTGACGTGGTTGCTGACGTGGGCAACAACATCAGCGGCAGGAAGTGAGGGCAGTATATGGTTTTATCGCACCGCTTTTTGGACAACGGCGGTTTTGGGCAGAGCGGACACGATAAAATGAGGTGGCGACACGTGGATTTTGTACGGCGGAAAAACTGTTGTTTTCTCGGAGGCTATCATTCGGTCATCGGAGGGGTCGCGATATGCGTATGGGTCGTTGGATCTACGTGGTATGATCCAACGACTGGCGGCAAACAAAACAGGTGGAGGGCTAGTATATGGGACCCGCGCGATATATTTAACGTTTGATAGGTTTTTGCGGGGTTTATAATGTATTCAAACTTTGGGTTGGGCGGTTTGGTTATTCATTTAACCAAGTGTTAAATGAAATCCTTTGTTATATGCGCGTAGGGAGGGTTGTCCACAAGGTTTCGGGTAAACCTTGGACCCCCTAAAACATTAACATATGACTTTAATCAAGCCCGGGGTGGAGTATTAAAACTTTGGGGTTTTGTGCATTTTATATATAATAGGGGCGGGGAAAACTTTACATAGGAGTTATATAATAGAGTTAGGATGTTAATATGAGAATTGTTTTCAAACAAAGCACTAAGCAAAAGGTGAAACTTAGGCTTAGGGAATAAAGGGATCCAAGTCATGAGCTTGGAGATCTTAGCAAGAATAGAAGAAAAACATTTTTACACAAGAAGTGTGGCTTAGTTCTCTTAAGTAAAACCAGGATTTCACTTAGTCCTTTTCATGAAATGAAGGGAACTAGGAACACTGAGCAAATCTCAATGTCCTTGAGGGGATGTTAGTAAATGTTCTTGGAGAAATGAGAGGGGAAATTAGTCATGCTTCAACTGCTTTGCAGTCACCTTGCCATGGTACCAATAATATCCATGAGATAGATCATTTTCAAAAGACAAAACTGCTCATAAACTTGTTTCTGCAACATCAAACTGCCTGCCCAGCCTATTTAACCTAACATTTTTTCTTCCTTTTCCTTGGGTGCATTTGAACTAGCAAACCCTTTCCCTCTTGTTTTCTTTTAACTGTCCTCCTATCTAAGTCTGCCCTTATCTCTTCCAGGGGCTTAGATTCAGCTGTTGAGCACCCTTGCTTCTCTACCTAACTACTGATCTGCCAAGCTTGAACTGTTTGGACAAATCTTATTCTCTAGTTCTAAAACAAGAAATTTAAACATGGAGAGGCCAAGATTGAGCTGTTAGCCCATCCATCAATCTGTGACAGAAGTCACTGATTGCACATTTTAAACTTCTTTGCAAAAATAGGATAGCAGTGGCATTTGGATTAGCACACTTTCTTGGTCTTTTCTTTAGGGTGCATTTTCTTTCTTTCTTGACCAATTCATTCCTTTTGCCCTTTGATTTTTCTTTTAGGACATACCCTCTTTTTATTTTTTAATTTTTTTATTTTTTTGGAAAATATGGAACCTTTGCAGCATGGAAAGGATGTCATATTTGCATTTCAACAGTCAATCATGAAAAATGACACCTATTGGTATAGGAACCTAACAGTGGCTCCACTTGGGGATGGCTTTTCCAGGTGAAAAGCCAAGAACAGCAGGTCAGATGGCCTTATGTTCAACTCTGGCTGCAACCTGAAATTTCCTTTTGCTGTAAACAAACAAAACTGTATCTCTGTAACATATATACATTTCTCACAAGCTGGTTTGAATAACTACAACTCTGTTTTTTATAGTTAATCTGAATGTTTTCCATCAGTCCTACAGCTCCCAAGTCTTCTTCTTTAATTCCTCTGATACACTAAAAAAGGTAATATCAAAAGGTAGCACAATTCCTTGTTCTTTTCTCAAAATTTGCTGCATCTTATTCCCTATCTTATTGCTGTAATAAACTGCAGAAAATAGACACTATTATGTACAAAATACAATCCTGATATATCGACAAAGTGGATCAAAATAATGCTTGATTATCCAACCATTGACTGGCCCATCTTCTGCTTTTGTACCATCTAGGCTTCTCAAAAAGTATGTGTTATTCCCTTGTACAACCTGAATAATAAAAGGTCCTTTCCATAGGAAGTCAAATTTGCCATGTTTTCCTTTATCTTCCCTTCTGGAATCCCATTTCAGTACTTTGTCTCCTATGAAAAAATCCTCTGCCTTTGTCCTTCTATCGAATATCTTCTTAAGTTTTTCTTGGAGAATTTGAGATCTTTGATACACTTCTTCTCTGGTCTGCTGTAAATGAATTGTTTGATTGATTCTCCTTTGAATGTCATTGGGTTCTGCCTGTATTTCTTGCAGTAATTTTATCACAGGGATTCCCAAGGATGAAGGGAATACAGTCTCCATGCCATAAACCAACTCATAGGGACTTGTTCCAATAGATCTTTTTGTAGTTAACCTGTCTGCCCAAAGTGCATTGATGAGCTTTTTGTGCCAGTTTTTCTTGTTTTCCTCCAATACTTTCTTTATGATATTAATCAAGCTCTTATTGGATGATTCAGCTAGACCATTATCCTTAGGGTAATAGGTTGTGGAATGGCCTAAGGTAATGTGGTATTTGTGACAAAAATTGATCATTCTTTTGGATTTAAAAGCAGCAGCATTGTTAGTTATAATCTTTTCCGGATAGCCAAATCTAGATAGGATATTGGTTTCTAGGAATTGCATGATGATTGAGTCATTGGCTTGTCTACAAGGGATGGCTTCTATCCACTTGGTGAAATAATCTGTGGCAGTTAAAATCCACTTATGCTGGCCAGAAGAGGGAGGGTGAATTTCTCCAATGAAATCTAAACCCCATTGTTGAAATGGTTTCTCAATGGAAATGGGTTTTAGGGGTAAAGGTAAAAGCTTTCTCTTGCCTTCAAAGATTTGACAGTTATGGCAAGAAACTACAAATTTCTTTACATCAGCAAACAGAGAGGGCCAATAAAACCCAGCTCTTAGGATCTTATCAGTGGTTGACTTCCAATACAAATGTCCACCACAGTCCCCTGCATGAAATTCTTTAAGCACTTTGTCAGTTTCATCCTTTGTTAAGCAATTCAACAAAATGCCTTCATGATTTTTCCAAAATAAAATGTTGTCTACAATACAAAACTTTGAAGCTTTCATTTTCAAGAATCTCTTTTTAGTCCTGGATAACCCTGGAGGAGCTTGCAGGTTTAACAATACATAGACTATATCAGCATACCAAGGTGACTCTAAAAAAGCTTGATTGATCTGTGGAGTCGCCATCTCCTGCTCATTATCCAGTTCATTGATGTCAAGGGCTTGAAAATTGGTTTCAGTCATCAACTTAGCTAATCCTTGTCCTTTTATCAGCTTTGTTGGTTTAATTTCAATGTCATATTCCAAAATGTTAGCTATCCATTTGCCTCTTTTGCCTTCAATTCCTTCTTGAGTTAGAATGTCTTTGACCACGACATTTGGGACATAAGCTATTACATGAGAGTACAAGATATAAACTCTGAAATCCTTGATGGCCTTTACAAGGGCATAAGCTTGTTTTTCCATGATCTGATATTTAAGTGGTGCATCTCTAAGTGCTTTGCTGAAGAAGGCTATTGGTTTTTCACATCCTTGGTCATCTTTTTGTAATAGGACAGCAGTGATAGTATGTCCAGATGCAAAGGAAAAGATGATAAAATCTCTATCAAATTTCGGGCTTGTGAGGACTGGTGTTTTAGTTAAAACTATTTTGATTTCTTCAAAAGCTTGCTTAGCTTCTATTGTCCATTTGACTTTAAAAGTTGGGTACAAATCTTCTTAGAAAATTGATTTTTCCTAGAAAAGCTTGTAATTCTTTGATATTTCTAGGGTGAGGAACTTGGAGAATAACTTGTATTCTGTTTAGGTCAATTCTAATACCATCTTTTGAGATTATGTGACCTAACAATTTGCCCTCTTCTAGGCCAAACAATGATTTCTTTGGGTTCAATGATATGCCATATTTTCTGCAAATTAGGAACACTTGTCTTAAATGCTCTAAATGTTCTTGGTCTGATTTGGAAAAAGCAGTGAGATCATCAAGATATATGACTAGAAAATCATGGATTTCTTTTGCAAAGGCTATGTCCATTGCTCGTTGAAATGTGGCCCCTGCATTTTTAAGTGTAAAAGGCTTCTTACATACTTGAAGGTTCCCCAAGGTGTTGTAAAAGCAATTTGATCTTGATCATCAAGGTGAACTAGGATCTGATTAAAGCCTGAGAATCCATCTAACAGTGAAATTCTAGAAGCTCCCACTACCCTTTGTAAAATGTGATCCATCTTGGGTAAGGGGTAGTGGTCTTTGAGAGAAACTTTATTCAGATTTCTTAAGTCAACACATAGTCTTATCTCTCCCGTTTTCTTCCTAGTGGGCACTAGATTTGAAATCCATTCTGAAAATCTAATAGGTGCAATTATTCCAGCTTCATACATTCTTTTGACCTCCTTTTCAATAAGGGGGAGGAGGACAGGATTCACCCTTCTAAGTTTTTGTTTAAAAGGTTTTTGATTTTCTTTTAAAGGTATTGTATGTTGGATCACAGAAGTATCATATGACTTGAGGTCCTCATAGCTCCACGCAAAAACATCTTGAAATTCTTTAAACAGTTCAATGTATTTCAGTTTTTGGTCGAGAGGCAAGGCTTTGGGCAGTTTTATCATTTTAGGGTCCTCTGCAGTTCCTATATTACAGTCCTCAATTTCTGTGTTCAAAGGGTGAATTTTTGGCTTTCTTGGGATATCATTTGAATCAAAAATATCTTCCAAAGGAGTCAAGCCTGTGGGTAAAAAATTATCCTTTAACTCAATTACTTCAGACTCTCCCTCAGCAATTTCATCAAAGTCCATTTGCTTCAGCTCTTGTAAATTTTTGCTGGTAAAGATTGTTGGATGCAAAATCTGATTTGCTGTTTCAACTGATATATTAGTTTCTATTTTGTCTATTTGTTGTTCTTCACAAATGGTGCTTGTATCTATGTTTGTGCTTGAAAATTCCTCTTTCAAAGTCAAGAAATTATTGATTTGAGTGTCATTTTCAAACACTTGCCAATTCTTAACATTGTCTGGTACAACAGGTCTGTGTTTAATTTCAGCAGTAAAGTGATGGTTAGGCTCAAATGGAAGCTTACAAGTGCTGGCAAATATTGCCAAACTATGAGCATGTAAATTGTGGTTCCTTGAGATTTTGGTAAGAAGTGATTCTAGAAAGGTATTAAGTATTTCAATTGTTGCCCCTCTATAAGCCCTTAGCCTGAGATCATTTGTGACAAAGTTTCCTTTCATCTGTTGGATAATCAAATCAGAGTCTCTGAAAATTGAAATTCTAGTTGCCCCTAGACTTTTAATCAATTTGAGACCTAGCAAAAGGGCTTCATATTCAACCTTTTTTGTACATCTAAAATTTAGCCTATATGCATGGCCTTCAACATGATCATTTTGCATATTATGTATCCAAAACCCTGCCCCTGCTCCTAGTTTATTCGCTGATCCATCAAATTCTAGATACCATAGGATTTCTTGATGACAATCGACAGCAGGAGTTTTTGAAACAGTCTTAGTGGGCAGATTTGGATTTTGTAACTCATATGGTTTGCCTTGTGTGTTTGTCTCATCAATTATTTCAACAATTTCTAGATTTTGAGCAGTGGATTCTTCATTTATGCTTCTCTCTTGTGCTGATTCTAGAACTTTGCCATCAGTTTTGGGACATATTTCAACATTGTATAAGATGAAAGAATCCATATCAGAATGCATGGAATAAATGGGGAAATTTTGGGGTTTCTCTTGACTGCTGACCACATATTTCATCAAAGTTTCTCGGTACAATCTCTTTGGCTGGCCAAAGACCGAGATGGTAGCATATGACATATCTAATTGTAAAGATCCCTGGAGCTTTGCCCCCCAAGATCTGGACAAAAGCATTCCATATTTAGGTGGGATATCAGCTACCACCACATCCATTAAAATTGTCTTGGCAGGGTATTGTACTAGAGATACACATAAATCTTTGATTAGGCCTAGACACCTGACCTGGTTAGAATCAAATGAAAACAAGTCTTTATATGGCCTTGTGATATCTAGGTCCAATCTTTCCATCATAGACTTAGGCATTAGATTATGGGAAGCTCCTGAATCAAACATTGCATTATGTAGTACTTTGTCATGAATGTTTAGGCTCACATAGAATGGAGGGACTCCTCCATCTACTGTTTTACCATTTACTTCAGGGCCAAAAATCAATTCTGGTTGGTCATCTAAAACATTCACTGCGTCTCTATTTTCTGATATTTGAAGTGACCTGCTGATTTGTTGTCTATAAACCTCATGTTTAGCCAATTCGGATAGTGGAATGGCTATTTTTAACTTGCCAATTTCGGTTTCCAGGTTAAAAGGTTTTTCCACTTGTATTTTTGCATTTCGGGCAGCAAGATTTTCCTTTTCTGTTATGTTTTCAGTGGCTTTTTCTCTATCAGGAGTGTTGTTATAAAATGCATCTACTTTAAAGTCACTTTCAGGAGAGCTATTTGCATTTTATTTTGGAGGAAAGGAGGTGGATGGTTGATTATTTGATGGCTGTAAGTCTGATATGTCCTCAACCGTGGGCTCTTCAGGGTTGAGGTTTGTTTTAGCAGGGAGTTCTGTAGGGGAAGTTTTATCCTTTGCTTTTTTAGGCTGCTTGGTATCTTTCTGCTTGCTGGGTTTAGGAACATCTACCATTCTACTTCTCAATTTGTATTGTTTATGAACCTCATAGACAGCTGCATCATACCCCTCTCTGAAATCAAATGATTCTCCGGATTTGGTTTGAAATTGGTTGAAAGTGTGAGCCTCTTGGTCATCTTGGGTTAAAAAGATTTGTTGTTCACTGTTTAGACCCATTAGGTTGATTTGAGTATCCTCTGTTGGCTCACTAGAGGTTGAAGCTTCAACATAGTTTTCTTGGAATGGAGGTCTGATGTTCTGGTCAGGACCAGCCTTCCCGGTATTAGGATTTTGATTTTTCCTAAAGTTTGGATTTCTTGTGGTGTTACTTGGTTGGCCTTCCCAAGAAGATTTCCTTTCAGTGGTTTCCACTCTGTCACCCAATATATCCATACCTTTGATAATTGCATCCAGTTTTTGCTCAAAGGCAGAAGGCTCTTCTTTGAAGGGAGTCCTTCTTTCAGCTCTAGCTCGTGCTCTTTTAGAGATCAGATTGGCCTCTACACTAACAGTTATGCTCTGCATGTCCTCTAAGCTTGGAGGAACTCTTTCCCTTAGCTGATATGCCATGTCAGAATCAAGTCCATCAGGGAATTTGATCAAGGCCAAGTCTGCTGGAGGTCTAAGGTTATGAGGAATAGCATTGTACACATTATTGAATCTAGCACAGTAGTCTTGGACAGTTTCTTGTGGGCCTCTTTTTAAGCTTTCATGTTATGATAGGATATGTAATGGGTCCTTCTTCTTTTCCCATATGTTCAAGAAGGTTTGGTAAAGGGTATCTGGATCAACAATTGTGTTTACAGGGAGTGCCCTAAACCAGGTCCTTACATCACCGGTTAAACTTTGAACAAAAATTTTCATTCTGACATCATTATCATCAATTTCATAATTCTCAAAGTAGTCCATCATTTTCTTAGTATGTTGTTGTGCTGTGTAGGTGCCAGTACCATCAAAATAGGTGATCTTACTTTGATAATCTTGAGTCATAGCACCAGGATTTGCAGGCAACTGCAAGGGAGCATATTGGTTTGCCATATTAACAGGGATAAATGGGACAGCTGGAAGCACAGGGATAATAGCTGAGATAAGTGTTGTGGATGGGGGAGTGGAAAAGATGCTTTGAAGTGATGATGGTGAACTAGAAGAAGCTGCAGCAACAATAGAAAGGACTGCTGCTTTTCCAGGAGTAAGCTTAGATTTGGTAAGGTTTTGTTGAAGTATATCAAGGTTCAAATCAACAGAATTTTCTAGACTTTCTTGTCTTCTAAGTTTCTTAGAAATCAAGTTAGGATTTTCAAAAACAACTGGAGGATTCAGATCTGGATTTCATCTAGTGTAACAGGTTTTCTTCTTTGGAGCCAGCTTCTAAATCTGTTTTTGGTGTTTTTTGGAAGTAGTTAAAGATAACAGCTTTAACAATATCTTTCTAGGAAATTATAAATTGTAAAGGTCTTGAAT
Source organism: Pinus tabuliformis (assembly GCA_031772625.1). Classification (NCBI taxonomy): domain Eukaryota; kingdom Viridiplantae; phylum Streptophyta; class Pinopsida; order Pinales; family Pinaceae; genus Pinus; species Pinus tabuliformis. The sequence continues at coordinate 864,766,006 of CM062819.1, forward strand.
TTTCCTGAAGATCTTTAAGGAAACTGATCAAATTTTTGAGACATTTGTTTAAATCCTAAAGCTAGACTAGAGATAGACTTAAGCAGCGTTTATTTACTCTTGTAATTGCATAGCAAAAACAGTTTCAAAGGCTGCCTGGCTAACTTCGGGCTCCATCTATAGCTTTAGAAAATAGACAGCAGTAACAAACACGGTCATTCAGTTCCCCAGCGGAGTCGCCAATGATGTTATCATTCAGGTTGTTCCCCAAAAGCTGTGAAAAAGGGAATACGGCCGAGGTAACTACTAACCAATCTTTTAGATGTAGATTCTAGCCAATCTGCAGCCAGAGAGGGCTCTCTCTTTATTATTTAGCTTTGTTTTGCTATATGTTAGGCTAGTTATGAAGTACAAGTATTTGTTTGATTTTTGGATGGTGACATTGGATAGAACAGGGCTGCAAGGTATGAGAAGTTTAGAGCATTGGGTTAATGGAGTCAATGAAGGTGAACTACTGGGTATAGTTTCTTTGGTAAAAGGAGGAACTGCAGAGCAAGATAATTACTCATGGAACACCTTTCAAGCTGGAATCAGGTGAAATGGAGTCAGGGGATAAAAGACAGTTAAGAATCTTTCATCATGCTAATAGAGGGAAAGTGGGTAATTATTACCAAGGATCAGTTAAGAATTCCTTGATTATATTAAGGGTGTAAGAACCAGGGAAACAGGAGCAGTTAAGAATTCCTGCCTATGCTACTCCTGTAGAAAACATAAAAAATGACAGGAATTGAACACATAGTACAGTTAAGTAAATTCTGAGCTATTATTTTTTCCTGCAATTTAGAATATGACATGTAAATGATATATAAAACATAGAAACAATAAAACAGGAGTTAAAAAGACTTATTGTTCCACGAAATAATTCAAGAATTCTATAACATATTCTTCTGCCATTAATTCCACAACCAAAAATTTCATCAGCAAAGCATTCCAACAATCTTTTATTCAAAAGAGTTCTCAAGTTCACAACGCAATTCCAGAATGATATTCACCAACCCCTAATACTTAGATTGGGGAGGTATTTGTACAAAATGTTTACAAAATATCTCCAAGGAGATAATATCTTGCAATAACTTCTTTCACCTACTCTACAGAAGGAGTAAATGCTGTTGGGAACAGAGAGAAATGAATGCAGAAGTGAGAAAATGTTGTGTTAGCCATTTTGATGGTGAGATGCATTGATTGTTTGCCCAATAAGTCGGCCAATGGATATTTTGGTGCAGTTCCGCACTACTGGCATTGCTTTCTCGGGTGCTTTTTCCTGCGCTCTAATTGACTGCTGCCCAGCGCGATTTTTTACCTGTTCTTTTCTTCACTTTATGGCATTTGTTATGTTCTGGAAAAATAAACAAAACTTTGAAATCCGCCTACAAAATTTCAAGCATACTCTGCCACCATTGGTCATCTGGTAATTGGTGTCTGCGCATTTTAATTAGAGTTTCATCTGCATCTGTGTACCTGAAAAAAGTGGGTTGGACTGTGAAAAGATGCCTCACTTCATGTTCAATAAAAAACAAATTCTCCAAATTGTCATATAGGCTCTGTCCAGATGGGAGTGCCTTCTCTCCTGCAGAACTTGATGATGCTGTGGCTTGGCTATCCACATATGTATTTAATCTGTGTACATAGGCTACATGTGACATTAGTCTGTAGTCATCAGTTAACAAACTGGGCAGACCCTTTTCCTCCAAAGCTGTAAACTTCTGTGTGAAAGCCTTTATTTCCATTTGCATTTCCTGGCACTTCCTTTCTAGATTTTGTATGAAATTCCTCATGGTCAAAACCCTTTTAATTATTAAAATAGTGCTTGTCCTATCCCTGATATCCAGTTTTGCCAAATCTTCTTTGGTGTGGGTGTTCAAGAAATGTATTAGCCTATTGGTCTGTTCAGGCATGTTTCCCAATGAATCGCTGACCCTTTGAATTTCTCTTGAGCTGCTGCCTCCAAATGAATCTGCTCATGAATTATCTATATTGATTTCCACATAATAGTGATGGATTTGCCTAATAAGAGGTCATTTTCCAATTCCTTTACTTTATTCTCCAATGCTTTCACCTCCCTTGTTTTTTCTGCCACTGTCATTTTAGATTTATCATAACTAATTTCCAACTTGGCCAATTGCTCTTTGGCATCCTTTAATTCTGATACTTGGAGTTTTAAATCCTCCATAGCCTTTATCAGTTGCTCAGTAGTCATGGTAGTGCTGCTGCCTACTGCTGTTGTTGTTGAAGTACTCGGTTTTGTTGATGCCGGGACAATAGGAGGGACTGCTGCTGTGATTATAGAAGGAGCAGTTGTAATTATTGGAGCTGTTTGTGATGGCTGAGAGGCCAACTCTCCCTGTTTTCCTTGTAGTGCTTCCTCCAATGCCTTCTCCGTTTCTGCCAATCTCTCATTCATTTTCATTAGCAGGTCCATTGAATCTTCTTGTGATTTCTACCCAACAATCTCTGTAGTTTGAGGATGCATGGTAATGGGCAACTTGAGTTGCTTCCTGAGAGCTGCAATATCTTCTTCCTTTTTCTCTATTAATGCTTGGATGCCTTTGGGATCCTTGGGATCATGTCCCAGCTCTATGATAATCTCTTCTAAGGATTTAATTCTGTTATCCTTAGCTAAAGAGGAAGCCTTTTCCAATTCCAATTGGGCAGAAGTATTATTTAAAGAATTCTGCAATTTGTGGGCCAGCAATGCCTTATTTGCCAATGTGGAGTATACCATTTCCCCGGTTTGCTTATGTAATTCAATTTGGTCCATTGGCTGGATATCCTTGGCTAATACTTCTAGATTGGTCCTGATGTAATCAGCAGCTGACTGTGGCTGCAACATTTTGGGCTTGAAGTGACTCAGGATCATCTTTCCTTCTTGGATGTCATATGCTGACATTAGCCTTTGTTGATTTGTGGGTGCCATCCTCAGCAAGTGATTGTAAAGTTGAATTATTATTGGCTCATTTTTTGCCTTTATTTCAGTGAATGTTCTCTTAATGTCTGAGCCTTGCTTGCCTTGTGACTTGGTAGAAGAAATTTCCACACTATGTTGTCTTCCAATCTCCTGCCTGTGTGAACTGGCTGATGTTTCTGTGACCAGAGATGTATCCTGGCTGACCACTCTTTCTTCTCCTGGACTCTCTGTGATCTCCTGAATGTATTCCTCCTATGATAGGGGGTTCAATCTCTGCCTTTTCTCCCCTGGTTGCTCTTCCGGACCGCTGATCGGTGTGTCTTCTTGTCTATCCCTTTTCTGGCCTCTCTCCTCATTTAGAGGATTTTGTAGTATAGGGATTTCTGGTGCTTTTGTTTAAGCTAGAGGAGCCTGCCCTTGACCTTGTTCCCTTGATGTAGCTGACTGATCTGTCATTGTATCCTATTCTGAACCTATTACCTCCTTGCCCTTTGCTGACCTTGTGCTGGCTTTTTGTGTGGGCTACTGAGAAGTCCCTGCAAAAGATGTATCACCTCCTGTGTGTTAGGGCAGCTTGAAGGATACTTGTCCAAAAGAGTCTAGGTCAAGCGTTTTTCAAGCTCTTTCATGGCTTTTTCCAATTTCTCTTCCTCAAAAATCTCTTCTACTAATGTGCCTTCTACCCATTTTTGTTGGTTAGCATATTGTTGAATTTCAGGGATTTGGTGGTGAACATATGCTGTAAGCTTGTTTTTCACCTTTCTATAACTTATGAAATGTTCAGGGTCATATGGTGCCCAATAAAAGCTTTGTTTCAGCATAAGTTGCTCCCCTAAAATCTTATTTGCCTCCTCCCATGCTTCCCTTTTGTTAAAGATAAAAGGGCCCAATTGATTTCTTATCTTGAGTTGTGCCTTTTTCCTAGCCCCATAGAAATGAGTCAAATCTGAACTAATAAATAGCCTGAAGTATTCTTGGGAAAATAGTCTCATAGGTACATACTTTGGCAGCTTGGAGGGGCATAATTCACAACCATAAATCTGGATCTCTGTGTGATTCTGGTAAAAATACCAGTCACCTATACTGTAGTCTTTTGAGAGATGTAAAATTTTCTGCATTTCAGCAGAGAGCCTGGCAGGAGGAGTTGTAATCAATAAAGAAGTGGCTGGATATATGAACAGGTCAATGAACTCACAATATGTATAAGGGGAGTTATGGACTTCATGGAATATTGAGGTCCAAAATATCACAAATCTCCTTTCTCCTTTGAGGTCCAACTTTCTACGAGGAATTTGAAAACTATCAGGTTGATAGTACAACAGCAAGTGATATATGTAGGATGTGTATTTGAACACTCTTTCTCTGTCCAGGCTCATGAATTGCTCATGGATCTTATTAGCTATGAAGGTGGCATAATCATATTGGACAGCAGGGGGTTGTCCTGGAGTAAACATGGACATCAAAACTAAGATAGTCTCATCAATATGCTCACTGGTTTTAAATCCCAAGATGTAGGAAATCATGTTAGTAATGCATGTTCCAGCTTCATTGAACCAGAATTGATTAAAAGGAGGTGGCTGCCTGGGCTGGTGATTTGGTTTCATGAATAATTGAGCTATTCTGGTTATTTCTGAATTGGGCAGTTTGGCACCTTGGTTAAGCAAGAATTCCATGGTGAGAGGAGTCAGAGGCTGAGTTGGCTTAAAGTGCAGCATCTCATTTATGGATTGAGGGGTAATATAGAGGAGGACTGTTCGAGATGGAGCCATAACTGCTCTTTGTGTGGGGTCATAATTGGCAAAGCATAAATGGATGAGATCAGGAAGCACATTCACTGAAGGAAGGTAGTAGAAGGGCATGTTGGATTCCCAAATTCCATAGACATCAGTATTGCTGCGGTAGCTATTCCTAATTTCACAAAAAGCTTTAAGGTGAGGCTTGTCACCAATCATATCATTAATTTGGAAATCTCTGTCAGCAAGGGGCAGCCATTCCAGTTCCTTATGTGGTGCATTCAAGGGGGAAACTTTCAGGGCCATTCGAGCCTCCATTTTTCAAATTATCTTATGACTTTTCAACTTGGAGTTAGGGCTTTTGCAGCAACAACAGGTAAAATGACAGTTTGTGGGGGGTTTCTTAGAGAATTTACAGGTCGAAATAAGCTTGACTTTTAGCTAAATGGGCGAAATTGCAGAGGGAGATATATTTTGAGGAATTTTTTCGGGTAAAAATGGATAAAAACAGAGGTTATAGTGCGCAGGTTCGAAGGCAGAACCATGTTTTTGGTTGTGGAAGTCTGGTTTTCTGCGAAAATGGATTAAACAGGTTGCTTTGTGGAAATAATGTAAAAAACAGGGATGGTTATGGTATATTTCTCAAGAGCTGTAGACTGGATTTGTGCAATTTTTGGTTTCACGGATTTAACTCAGAGAACAACCGGAAATACACAGGGTTCGGAAGCAATTGAATAAATACCTGCTTCAATGGGTGCTCTGTGCAAAATGTGGGTGGCAGACCGAGCTGGGGGGTCGCGCTGTGGAGCCAATTTCTCTGGGTGGCAGACTGTGATGCGGAAATGCCATTTTGAACGTAAAAAACCATGCAGAGCTTGCGCAGAAGAAACAGAGAAAAATGACGAAAAAACGATATTTTACGCATTTTTAACAAAAATTTGATTTTGGCGGGTTTTTGGCACGCTTTAGTTGGGTGACGTTAGCATGACGTAATCTTTGTCGTGTAGCGGGGGTACGGAAGCTGACTTGGCAGTGACGTGGTAGACATAGCGGACGATATAGTGATGAGGTGGCAGTTCACGTGGGTGCTGACGTGGGCGACGACGTCAGCGGCAGGAAGTGAGGGTGGTATACGGTTTTATCGCACCGCTTTTTGGACAACGGCGGTTTTGGGCGGAGCAGACGCGATAAAATGAGGTGGCGACATGTGGATTTTGTACGGTGGCAAAACGCCATTTTCCCGGAGGCTATCGTTTGGTCATCTGAGGGGTCGTGATATGCGTATGGGTCGTTGGATCTACGTGGTATGATCCAATGGCCGGCGGCAAACAAAACAGGTGGAGGGCTAGTATATGGGACCCGCGCGATATATTTAACGTTTGATAAGGTTTTTGCGGGGTTTTTACAATGTATTCAAACTTTGGGTTGGGCGGTTTGGTTATTCATTTAACCAAGTGTTAAATGAAATCCTTTGTTATATGCGCGCAGGGAGGGTTGTCCACAAGGTTTCGGGTAAACCTTGGACCCCCTAAAACATTAACATATGACTTTAATCAAGCCCGGGGCAGAGTATTAAAACTTTGGGGTTTTGTGCATTTTATATATAATAGGGGCGGGGAAAACTTTACATAGGAGTTATATAATAGAGTTAGGATGTTAATATGAGAATTGTTTTCAAACAAAGCACTAAGCAAAAGGTGAAACTTAGGCTTAGGGAATAAAGGGATCCAAGTCATGAGCTTGGATATCTTAGCAAGAATAGAAGAAAAACATTTTTACACAAGAAGTGTGGCTTATTTCTCTTAAGTAAAACCAGGATTTCACTTAGTCTTTTTCATGAAATGAAGGGAACTAGGAACATTGAGCAGATCTCAATGTCCTTGAGGGGATGTTAGTAAATGTTCTTGCTGAAATGAGAGGGGAAATTAGTCATGCTTCAACTGCTTTGCAGTCACCTTGCCATGGTACCAATAATATCCATGAGATAGATCATTTTCAAAAGATAAAACTGCTCATAAACTTGTTTCTGCAACATCAAACTGCCTACCCGGCCTATTTAACCTAACATTTTTTCTTCCTTTTCCTTGGGTGAATTTGAACTAGCAAACCCTTTCCCTCTTGTTTTCTTTTAACTGTCCTCCTATCTAAGTCTGCCCTTATCTCTTCCAGGGGCTCAGATTCAGCTGTTGAGCACCCTTGCTTCTCTACCTAACTACTGATCTGCCAAGCTTGAACTGTTTGGACAGATCTTATTCTCTAGTTCTAAAACAAGAAATTTAAACATGGAGAGGCCAAGATTGAGTTGTTGTCCCATCCATCGATCTGTGATAGAAGTCACTGATTGCACATTTTAAACTTCTTTGCAAAAATAGGATAGCAGTGGCATTTGGATTAGCACACTTTCTTGGTCTTTTCTTTGGGGTTCATTTTCTTTCTTTCTTGACCAATTCATTCTTTTTTCCCTTTGATTTTTCTTTTAGGGCATACCCTCTTTTCATTTTTTAAATTTTTGATTTTTTTGGAAAATATGGAACCTTTGCAGCATGGAAAAGATGATTATATTTGGCATTTCAACAGTCAATCATGAAAAATGACACCTATTGGTATAGGAACCTAACAAGTAGGTCCAACGTGGGAGCCTCATAGTCTAAATATCAAAAAATTTAAACCAAAAGAGCCATGGACCTTGTAAACACTTAAATAAAAACCACATTAGAGGCACACATTGTGGTAAGTCAACTCTAGTTACTAGAAATTGAACTAGGCTCCAGTCCAATTACATATTCAGAGACTCCTCCACCAGACATAGGGTTTAACTTTAATGGAAGGGTGAATATGAAAGGAGGAGGTGAAGTTCACATTCATAGAGAAGAGGACATGCATATAAGAGATGAGGATGATATAACATTTGGATTTCCTACTGTAGATCCTATTGCACGTGTTCAAATAAAAAATAATCGTCCACTAATGTTGCCCAATTTTCATTGTATAGTCACTAAATACCATGACACATTTCTCTTTGAATTTAATATTTTGTGACATGGCTATGATTGTTTTAAAAATGCACAAAACTCATGTTATTCCCTGCCACTCTCAAGGACTCAGCCTTGCACTAGTTAATGGGATTGGGAGAGAATACCAAAGAAACATGGGATGCAATGTGTAGAATTTTTCCTATAAAATATCAGGATTATTGTAAAGCTAGAGATTCAAGGGAAGATATTTTCAAAAATGGTGCAAAAAGAGGATGGAAGTCTAGAGGATTAGATAGAACGCTTCCCGTATAATCTTCAAAGATATAGAAAAAATAATCTTACCCTGAACACTATTCAAACCTTCTTTTTTATGGGGGTTACTGATGAATCAAACATCCTTCTTAATTTGATAGGAGAAAGGGATGTGCAAATCTGACCTTTGATCAAATCAATGATCTTTGTAGAAGATACTCAAGGGGACAAGCTCGGTCTAGTTAGGGAATTTGAGACAACTTTTCAAAAGTTAGCAAATCAGTTATAAATAGTATTACTAGAGCAAAGTTAGGACATTTATTAGGGAATTTCAAAACTGATCTTCTTGGCACTTTGAGTATGTAGTTGGGTACTGTATAACATAAAAAGAAGCAAGAATATGAAAAATCCATTTCTCTATTTTTGTTATAAATGTAGTAAAAAGAATCCACTTAAAAAATTCCCTTTGGATAATATTAATGTGTGTTCCATTTGTACAAGTAAACATTCAATAATAGATTGTACTTATCTAGTTGGGCTCAAGGAAATGTACCAAGGAGAAGATCAAGGAATTGAGCAACTATGTGCATTAGCGTCAAAGAAGCCTTGGCAGCCAAGAAGCTCAGATGTGACCTCTAAACATGTGCAACAATTTCCTTCTTATTATCATTAACAATATCCATCTCATTTTTCTACTTCTAATGTGTCTTGGGAAGCATACCCACCATAACTAGTTCCACACTATCCTTGGAAACAACGATGGAAAGGTCCTATATTTGGGGGTATTCCTTCTTATTAGTATCATATGTAGCCTCAACAACCTTATCTTACACAACCACCTTCACCATTCTATTAATAACCATAATTTACAACAACCTATACCATTTCCACCATCTCTAGCACCTCCACAACTACAATTACCACATGTTGAACCCCTAAATTCAACTCAGTTGCCTACCCAACCACTACTCGATATGAACAACAAGGTGACTCAGCATGCTTTCAATGTTAAGCCACCACCCTTTCCTACCTATTTAATCACTCCTACAAAGTTTCAAGATGTACAACTTAGGTCGGGAAGGGTTCTCAATAAAAACTCTCCTATGATTTTTGAAGAGTAATCTAAGGAGGAGACCCCCATGAAAACAAATAATAATAAAATACAATAGATTCTTTCAACATAGGAACCCCCAAAATTATCTAACTTACCTCCTTATGCACATAGGCTTAACTTGGAAAAGCATATTGAACATTCCAAAAATGAGTCGATAACAAAACTAAGGAACATTTTCATCCAGGTTTCCTTACTACAAGCCATTAGAAATATTCCAATTTATGCCAAAACTTTTAGGGAACTCTGTTTAAAAATCCATGGAGGAAAACGGCCAAAATCAAAACTATTCAATTTGTAGGAAAAACAATAGACTTAATGACATGGCAACTTTTTATATAGAAATATGCAAATCCTGGTAGCCTTAATCCACATTAATGGAGCCTGAATCCTGAATGTTTTGATAGATTTGGGGGTTGATATTAACATAAATAACTAAAAATACCATGTACTAATTACAATTACTTGACCTTCCTTCCACAACTATTGTTTTAGAACTAGATAATAGGTCTAAAATCACTCGAAGGTGTGTTGGATGATGTCATTATTTCTCTTGATTCATGGGAATACCTTGTGGACTTGATGGTATTACAACCTAAAGTTTCCATAGGTGGACACCTTGTAATTTTTGGAAGACCATGGTTGGCTACCACTAATGACTTTATTTGTGGTACGGGGACTCTGTTAAAAATGTGAAATTATATCTGCCCACAAAAACCACTGAGGAAGAAATCTCAAAACACCAATAGTGGTGAAAATAACACTAAATCAATCTTTACAATGGATCAAATTGTACAACTTAAAGGAAAAACCGTAGCAAGACGATTCAAAAATTTTCTTGTTAATATGGATCCTCTACAAAACTTCGATTCCCTTCATTATATTTTTAGTTCACATTTTCAATAGAATTGTGACCCTCATGGTTCACCATCACTACTAGTGATTGCATCAACTAATGCAATACCTGTAGAGATCAATCCAGGCAAAACTTTGTATATAAATGCGCAACTTGATCAATCCTAATAATAAAAAATAATTAACATGTTGTGAAAGCATGGTAGTGCATTTTCCTAGGATTGCCATGTTATGAAGGGTATTGATCCCAACATGTGTACACATCACATCTATACTAGGGAGGATGCTCACTCTGCTAGACATCCACAAATACAAATGAACCCAACCCTTAAAGAAATAGTAGAGGAGTTGCAAAAATTATTGGATGCCAATTTTATTTACCCTATCTCATATAGCCAGTGGGTTTCACCCTTGGTGTTAGCTCCTAAAAAGAATGGAAAGTGGTGAGTTTGTGTAGATTATAGAGAAATAAATAAGGCCACTCTAAAAGGCTATTATCACATTCCTTTCCTTGTTCATGTTTTGGACACTTTGGCTAGTGAGAAATACTTCTCATTTCTTGATGGATTCAACAATATAACAAAAAACATATAGCTTTGCAAGACTAGGAAAAGACCCTTTTTACATGCCCTTGGGGAATTTACACTTATAGGGTGTTACCCTTTTGGTTATGCAATGCTCCCACTACTTTTCAGAGAGTTGTATTAGCCATATTTTCTGATCCTATTCATGATTGTGTTGAGCTTTATATGGATAAATTTTATGTATATCGTAATTCTTTCCATGAATCCTTAAAGAATCCCGAGAAGGTTTTTATTAGGGGTCTAGAAACCAACCTTGTTTTGAGAAATTTAAAATGATAAATAATGCATATTGTAGGGATTGTTCTTGGGAACTATATATTTGATGCAAAAATACAAGTTGACCCTCTGAAGATTGAAGTAATTACCAAGCTACCAATACCAAAAACTCCAAAGGAGGTGAGAAGTTTTTTAGGACATGTTGGCTTCTATGGGATATTGATATAAAATCTTACAAAAGTAGTTGATCCTTTGTTTAAATTACTTACAAAATATACTGACTTCACTTGGGATGAGCATGGCCAAGTTACTTTTGAAGGGTTGAAAGACAAACTCACTAAGGCACCTATTTTGAGAGGACCTAATTGGTCCTCCCATAAGAAAAACAATCTTTGTAAGCCATTTATTTTGTTAGTAATAATTTAACACCTATTGAGATGAATTACACTATCGCAAAGAAAAAATTATTAACAATAGTACATGTAATAAATAAATCTAGACATTACATTACTGGATATGAAGTTTTTATCCACACTGACCTCTTAGCCATAAAATATTTAATGAATAAACCAATAACAAATGACAAAGTTGAAGGGTGGCTTTTATTATTACAGGATTTTAATGTTATTGTTTTGGATAGGCCTGGGAAAACTAATTTAGTAGTATATTTTCTTTCGAGGATCCATAATGAAAGATTAGATACCCCTGTAAATGATGATTTTCCTTACAAACATTCATTTGCTATGTCCACTAACATTTCTTGGTTTGAAAATATAGCGAATTATTTGGTTGTATGAAGATTACCACAACATTTATCACCTAAAGAAAAACACAAAATCATCACATATAGTGCCTCCTACTCTTGCATCGAAGGAGATCTCTTCCATACTAAATCATACATCATTATAATAAAATGCATATGAGAGTATGAAATGTTTGATATCTTAAAGAATGCCACAAATAAATGTGGAGGACATTTTGCTGACAGAAGAATAGGATATAAGGCTCTTCAATCACGTTATTATTTTCCTACTCTTTTTAGGATGCTAAAGAATATATTTGAAGATGTGATAGCCATCAACGAATGGGTTTCCCAGTGCAATATGATGATATTCCTCTTCAGCCATAGGTACTCATCAAGCCTTCTGAAAAATGGGCTCTATATTTTGTAGGACCAATTGTTCCAATGTCCAAAGGTAATAAGTTTACTTTAGTTTGCACTGTTACGTAACTAAATGGGTAGAGGCTAAAGCCTTTCTCCATGCTACTAAAGAATCTATTTTGGAATTTTTATTTGAAATAATATTATCCATTTTTGTGTGTGTAGATAAATTGTAACAGATCAAGGAACACAACTCACATCAAAATATGTGCAAACCATCATTGAGCTATAGAAGCTTAAGCATTGGGAGCCCTTTCCGTACAATCTAGAAGCCAATGGATAGGTGGAATCGACTAATAAGGTTCTTGAAGCAATCTTAACTAAGACCATATAGATGCATCATAAATATTGGGTAGATCGACTTCCCAAGGTACTTTGGGCCTACAAGACCACATGGAGAGATATTACTAAGTTTACATCACATGAACTAGTGTACAACTAGCAAATTGAGTCTCCCAATAGAATTCCAAGTGAAACTTTCATAACTGAATCCTAGTTGGGAATGTATCTTTCAAAAGCCCAACGATAATGAATAACTTAAATGAAAAAGTGTGAGATTTGTGTTATAAGACCATTCAATATGCAACCCTCATCCGACATCATAGGAGTAAATGTCATGATAAGTCTATAAAAAAGCACACAAATTTAGGTAATTGGGCTCTCCTTTTTTTACTCAAGACTTAAAAATTTTAAAGAAAAGTTCACCGTATGCTATATGGGTCCATACAATATTGATTGGGTCTTTAATAATGGCTCAGTTACAATCAAGACAATCAACAGGGAAGGAACTTCTTTTTTGGTTAATGGAAATAGGTTGAAAACATATCAAAAGTCCCTATGCTAAGAAGAGTTCATTCAACATATCTCACAACAATATGAGTCCTCAATCTATTGTAATTCCTCATTGATCCCATCTCTTTCTCTCTTTTCCTTTTCCAAAAATATTTTTGAAAAAATAAAAATTGTAATTTTTTTTTTTATGAAAATCAACCAAAAGTAAGATAAATATAAAATTCCGATTATAACAACTAGTCTCTAGTGCATTTGGACCAAAGTTTTTCTTTAAAACTATGCAATTGGTGGGAAAATACTCCCTAAAATTCTTAATAGAAGGGAGGCCAATAGTTGCAGGAGAAGCAGAATGATCTTGTCTAAATAAGAGGGAGTTTTTCTATCTTTGATTCTTGTGATTCTTGTAAACAAAAATATTATGTTTGTTACAAATCAAGGTCGATATTAAGTTTGATATGGTCATTCTTTCTAATCTTGATGTCCAGGCAGTGATCACCTCTACTGCATTTATTTTCATGGGCCAACCCCCTCTTCATCAAGTTTCTCTCATTAACTCTCATTTTCATCCAATTTGTAAAAAGGGAAGATAAAAAATAAAAGTTTCAACATCAACATCAACACTAGTTTCTTTACTTTGAGGAAAATGTATGACAAAAGAAATATAAACTTTACTTTTCCTCCAAGTATTAATATTACATGGTTATCTTTAGGACCTAGCCTTCATTTTCATTGATCACTAAAAATACTTTTGGAACCTTTAGAACAACAACTTGCAGGAGATTAGTCCTTCGGAAAGTCAAAGGAAGCATCAAAAACATTTCTCTATGCACCTACAAGTTTTCCTATAACCAACAAAAAATCCTGTAACTTTGGTTACAAGAAAAGATAATGGTTACAAGACTACTCTTAGCATTCTAAGTCAAGACAATTTACAGACTCTTGGGTTTTTTTAGCAGCAAATGATTATTGTATGAGGGTCTTTTTGTTTTTTATTTTGTAAATAATTTCAAAGTCATAATCTAACATCTTTGTGACCCTTTTTTTCTCTCTTATAAATATTGTCTTTTCTCTAAGAAGTACTTCAGACTATCATGATCTGTTTTTACTTTGAAGTGTATTCCTATTAGCTATGGACACCATTTCTTAATTGCATGTAATATGGCCAACATTTATTTTTCATAAATGGCATGGGTAAGTTCTTTCCTTTAAGCTCACAACTTTCAAAGGCAAGGGTTCTTCCTTCTTGCATCAAAACTAAATTGGTGCCATGGCCTCAGGCATCGCATGCCACAATAAATATTTTTTGAAGTCAGGCATTTCCAAGACTGGAGTTGTACACATAGCCTCTTTATTTTCTTCAAATTCTTTTGTTACTTCTATAGTTGAAGAAAATGCTTCCTTCTTCAATAAGTTTTTTAGAGGTGCTACTATTTTCCCATAATTCTTGATAAATTTGTGGTAATATCTTATCAATACTAAGAATCCTCTAATTTTAGTCAAGGTATTTGTGATTGGTCATTCCCTCACAGATTTGATTTTGATAGGATCCACCTTGACACCATCGTGCAATATAATATAGCCCAAATATTCCACTTTTTGAACCCCAAAGCCACACTTATAATACTTTGCGTATATTTTTCGCTCTTCCAATAGTGTCAAGAACTTATCAACATGTTGTACATGATGTTCCCAAGATTTATTGTAAATTAGTATGTCATCAAAAAATACTAGCACAATTTTTTCAAGGTAGGGTTTGAAAATAGAATTCATCAAGCTTTGAAAAGTTGAAGGTGCACTTGAAAGTAAAAATGGCATAACCAAAAACCCATAATGACCTTCATGTGTTCTAAAGGTTGTTTTGGGAATGTCTTCTTGCCTCATTCTAATTTGATGATATCCAAAATGAAGATCCAACTTAGTAAAGAAAATTGCCCCATGTAATTCATCTAATAATTTATCAATGGTAAGAATAGGAAACTTATCTTTGATTATGATTTTGATGAGGTTTTTTTTATAGTACCCCTTGTGAAATCAAAATTTCTTTTGAATTTTATTATTTAAAAAAAGGAAGCCTCAGAGGCTGACAAGTAAAAGTGAACATTTTATGAGATTGTAAATATTTATTGATGTTAAAAAAATAAATCTGTTTTACTTATTCTTATTTTTGGAAATACAAGAGGAGCCACCATGTGAGTAGTTAAGCTCTCGAATGTCAGGAAACATCAAGAATTAGTTATGGCCCAATAAGGGACAAAGACACAAAAGAAAACAATCCTCAAATCCAAGGGATAATTTTCCCTACCACAAGAATGATCATGACAGGAGAGAAAAATCATGAGTGGAATATGTTCTCAGAATGATGATTGCAAGAGAGAAAGGCAATTTGAAAAATAAGAACCAGGTGTCATTGGGAGATAAATGTTGGACCTCTATAGATAGAGAACTCATCTACTTTTGGCAGGACGCTGCTAGGGATGAGGAGGTGACATTGTAAAAGACTTACTGGTTTTTTCTTGACAAAAAAGGAGCCAGAGCTTGAGGGAATTGTTGGAACAATAGTTCATTGGCTAGGAGGAGCGTGGCACCTCCTATTGTATTTTTAGAAATTCAGATAAGTATCTAGGTAATTTGTGATTTTGTACTGAGTATATTATTTTCAAGCCTATTTTATTTTTGTAAGTAGAAATAAGGATGAAAACAAAAAAATTATTGATTATGGGTCTTCTGAAGGAAAAGGGTTTTACACTCTAACTTAATTGATCCAGTGGTATAATTTATGAATAATTGTTAGAACTAGTACTATAGAACATGTTTTATATGAATGAAGTATGGTTTCTATTTTTTTTTTTGTGATTTAGAAGTTCTGTAAAAAACTAAAAATAATAAAATGTGTGTGTGGATAAAAAGGGTTAGAAGGGTGGAGAAGTGCTAAAAAAAGAACCGTATCACAAAACTTTTGGCCTCACAGTTCCTGAGTAATGGGATTTTCTCTCTCAAGGAAAATTGATGAGGAAACCCAGGAACATGAACCCAACATCAATTTCTCTTGTGTAGAGAGAGAGAGAGAGTTATTTGACTTAATATAAATACAAAAAAGAATGAATACAATAGTAGTGGAATGAATTTTAGAAAATATTTACATGCGTAAACATAGAAACTTGTCATTAATCCATAATAGTGTATGCTAATCCTCAAAAAGAGTTGTAGAAATAATATGTACACAAGGTATGTGCATAAGACAAAGACAAGGTTAGCATGCATGAGGTGACAACAAGAAAAAGAGGATTTTCACACCGACTTGTGAATGCATGCAGTCCTTGTTTGTATTCTTCATGGATTTATGGGAATTGAATGTAAAAACCCAGTTACAAGGGTGTTACATTATTACCCTGGCCTATAATATAAATATATAAAAATCTATAGTCTGTTTTTGTGTATAAATACATAGCTAATGTTAAAGCAACCACATGATACAAAGAGGTAAGGTTGTGATAACCATCATAGATAATTTTGAACACATCTACATCTAAATGTAAAGAAAAATGAATTATTTTCAAGCCAATCTAAAGAAACCTTTTACTACATTCACATGTACTAGAGTAAATGAATTACAACATAAATTTCATATATAAAGTTTACAACTTTACACATAAAGTCCTAGCCATTTTTCTTACTGTTACGGCCAAACCAAAAAGATACTACATTTCTTAGGAGGAATCTCTTAATAAAAAAGTTTGAAACATTTGTTTAGGGTATAGGTAGTTAACCCTATGCATATATGAAATTACAAAATATAAATAACTTAGGGTAGTATCCCTTTCAACTACACAAAAAGAAATTCCACAAAAAACACTTAGAACCAGCTAGGTCTCAACATGATTGAGGGCTAACATATCCAAATTGCTTGGCTTAGCCAGTGGGTATAATCTTCCAAAAGAGAACCTACGATAGATTCATAGAAATTAAGGACATGAAATATGTCTGTAGGAAAACGAAGAAACCCATGACACAATTCCTCTATATAGAGCTACCAAGTGCTAAAGTAGAACAAACCTGCGAATATCATCATTATTAGCATCCATAGCTTAGAAAGAAGCGAAAACCCCATAATATTTTAAGGTAAGAAGGTGATAGAGTAATAATCGAAGGATTATCTAGAAACAGACTTGACAAAAACCTCATTCTTGTCATGAAACCACAAGGATTTCTATTCAGTAACCCAATTTCACCAGAAAATGGAGGAAAATTATCAGAGTTATTAGGGTTTGAGAAACAAAAAACTATGAATATACCAGAATGACCTAAGTGGGAGTAAAATTGAAAACCTCGAGTAGGTAGATGAGTTCCGTGATAGAAAATGGAAAATAAGTTCCCTACAAAGCCAAGAAGAACAAAGTTAATTTAACCCAAATCGGAAATTGTAAACCCTAAGAGTAAGAAAAATTAGTCACTAGAGGATAAACCATTTATTAAAACTAATAATGCAAGAAATAAGTAGAGGAAGGACTATCAATTCTAATTATCACCTAGAATACAAGAGCTTGTCACTGTTTATAGCAACTGCCATAACATTCAAATAAGAACCCTATTTTCTAACGAAAATTTACCATGATAGCTTGTTCAGGAAGATGAAAATACCTTGGTATCTCGAAATTCCTCACAATTTCAAAGCTTTTCTCACAAGAAACATGTGTGCAAATGATGGAGGCAATGGAGGATGGCGAGGAGAGTAGTTACCCTAACTTCCGGGTATTACAATCCCACCATCGGGTTCATAAAAAATAATCTAAGCCATCTACATCTTTTCCCCCATGTGATCAGGGACTGGCTGCCTCAAGTTTCATGCCATGTGGCCTTTGTCACATGAAGAGTATGCCAATGGGGATCGCCTTGGTAATCCCACAAATATTATTGTTGGAAACAAGTCCCCTCGAGGTCAATTTTGGGGTTACAAACCCAAGTTTTGGGGCAGAAGGCCCAAATTTTGTATAAAGAATGCAAAGTCTCCGCATTTTTTGGTCGCGGAGCGTGAAGATATCTAAAGTCAAAAAGGGTTTTCTACCCTTAGTCTAGATACATTGAGTCGGTTTTGGAGATTCACCCTTGGTCCGTGGACCATGGGATTGTATAAAAAGGAGATTCTTAGCGAGTCTAAGGCATTTCAGTAGTCATGAGTCATTGATATAATAGGTTTTGAGAGAACTAAGAGCAAGAGTCTTAGCACAGAAAGAGGCTCTGCAACTGAGTGCACAGAGGCCTAGGGTAGAAGTATGCAGTTGAGTGCGCAGATCCCTACAGCTATGTGTGCAGGGCAGTTAGAGTCTATATTGGAAATCTGAATCATCAATAAAGAGAAATGTTATGAACTTACTGTGTACTTTCCATCTGTGTAAGTGTTTTTTACTTCTGTTATAAATATTGTGATTATGCTATGTTGAATGCTGAGTTTCAAATATAATGTTAAGTTGATGCGCGAAAATATATATTTCCCTTTGTTACATGAACGCAAGTAATAATATATGTTTACATGAGGGTAATCTTAATTGTATGGTAAAGTTGGTTAATACCTAAGACAATTTGGGAAATAAGTCAGTAACCTAGTTACAGAGGCGTGTAAGTGCCTGAATCATCGTCTAGGGTTGTGCGAAGGCCAATCGGATACCTTCGCGGAGGTTCTGCAAAATGGAAGAAGAAGTGTATCGATAAGCCCTAAAGGCTTATCGATTTGCGCGGAGATAGGAGTAAGGGTATAAGATCGATATCACAACTATCTCAAGGTGCGGAAACTTGGTTCCCGCATCCCCCCATACTGCTTCGAGTGAGACTTTAGTCGGCGCCCCGTGGATTGATGCCGAAAGGGCCAGTAGTGTAGGGATTTGCTTGACTGCTTAACGCTGAACTTGGGTCAGGGCTCATCAAGCCAACAAATGGATCCGTTTTCGGGACCGAGATTTGCATAACGAAATGTGTGATGTCGTATCATTGGAATCCAACTAAGAAAGAGATTGAAAACTGGTTGGATAGAAAGATCCATGAATTCGTGGCGCAAGAAAACAAGAATTCACAATTGATGAAAGAACAGTGGTTGCACAGATATCTGTACATAGAAATACACAAAATATTCTTTTGTTCCTTCCCGATTGAGTTATATGAGTGGATTGCGAAGTTGGCAGACAACCAAGGAAGGTGGAGGCTTGACAATCCGATTGTTTGGACACTGGAGTTAGTAAGGAGATTGGAAGCTTCTAAAGATAAGATCACTCGCGCTGTCGACCATTGGCTCAACAGCATTATAGGAGGATTTGTGATAGAGTTTGCGGTCGATACCTCTATCAGTTACAGCGAAGCAGAACGCCGCTTCTTTAAAGGATCGTGAGGTAAGTAGTTGAAGTCACTAAATACCTGGATTAAGATGCTCTTGTGTGAACAGCGGGTCATGCAACTACCTTGATGTTTGGAGCTACACGAAGAAGAAAGTCTTTAAGGGATGGAGGAAGAAAAGGTCCTGAGTATATCCCTCTGATCGAGCCTCCTTTGGATGACAACGAAGGAGTAGTGCAGTCTTCTCCACTGAGCGTTGTTCAACTGATAAGACAAGGGTTGCCGCAAATACCTACACCATCTCCATCCTCATCCCATCCATCCATACCGCCTCCATCCTCTTCCCCACCTTTCACCCCATCGCCCACACCACCCCCACCTCCACCGCTATTCAACATGGCGAACTCCGTAAAGATACCTGTATTCAAGGGCATAGGAAATGAAGATTCGGACCAGTTTTGGTTCGTCGCGAAGGTTGTATGGGAAGCCTAGGGTATCATGGACGACCAAGATGAAGAAAGCCACACTGGTCAGTGCTTTGCAGGACTACGCACTAATGTGGTACATTAAGTACAGTATTGATAACCCAACATCCACATTGGCAGATATCCAGGCTGCGCTGAATAGAGAATTCAGTAGACCTAAGTCTCAAGAGCAATCGATTGTGGTCAAGGAGATCATGATGAAGCTGCGGGAGACACCCTGGGATTTGGATTAAAGATTGAAGTGTACGATCCGTGAAGCCAACATGAACCTAACTGATGGATAGCACCGCGAATGGTTCGTGGCCTCGCTCCTGCCCCCACCTAAGGGTTGCGCTATCACAACAGAATATTGGGACCTAGAAAAAAGCTATGGAAATCACGATGAGACTGCATGAGACACCAATGTAGGAGGCTAATCTAGGGGTTCAACAGATTCATGCGTAGTTGCAAAACCTTTGTCACGAAATGCAAAGTCTGAAGAAGGACAGAATAGCTCGGTTAGAGGTGCGCGAAGAAGTTTGGTGCCTCAAATGCAAGGGTCAAGGGCATGACAAGGATCACTGCTCAGTCTTCGTGAACTATGTTGCAGCAGTGGGACCAATTCCTTTACGGCCGGAGGCTAGAGCAGGTCCAAGTATAGGGCCCACGCTATGGTGTGCTATATGCCAGGTGATTGGGAAACATATGATTGAAAATTGCCATTTGCTGCAAAAATTCGTATAGACACCACAACAGCTCTTCTGCAATTTCTGTCAATCAGTAGGTCATGACGAGTGAAATTGTCGTAGTTACAAACTATTGATGGACAAGACACCTGCATATAGGGTGCAGGCAGAAATGCAGCCTCCAGACCAAGGTGTTGGGGGAACGCGAGGTGAGTATCAGGGGTGTGGACGAGGTCGAGGAGGGCCTGGTAGAGGCTGAGGGCAACTCAGTTTGACCATGCGATTGAGGATTTCCTTATATTTTTGGCTAAGATTCACAAGAAGGGGGCGCAATCTTCACAGCCGACACAAAACCTCAAGATGATGAGGGCTAAGCCTCACGATGAAGACCCTAAGGTAAACATTATGCTGCAAAGCAGAACTACGACTGGGGAGGATAAAGGCAAGCAGCCTGTAGAAGGCGAATGGGTCCGCAAAGCAATAGAAAAGTGTTATAGACATTTTTGTGCTTTACAGCATGAAGCATGAAATGTCAATAATCTAAGGGATCCAAAGTCCCTAAACATGTTGTTCCTACCCCTAGAGGAACAAGGTCAGCAAACCACAGCACTGAATATCAGTTCTCCACCTGAAAACACTCAAAAACAAGCTAATTCTGGATCATGTCAACTGCTCCACTGAGCATCTGCGCTGAATGTCAACTGCTCCACTGTGTACCTGCGCTGAATGTCAACTGCAAAGAAGGCTACCTGCGCTGGGCGAGTTTGGCCAAGTGGCACAGTCATTCCTCAAGGTGTCAATGCCCAGGAAGCTTCCAAAATGACACTTGGATCAGGGAATTCGCCTAGTGATGAGTAAGAGGGTCTAGATCTCCAAGTGGAAGCAAGAACCTCCAATTGGACTCAGGAACTGAAGAATAACTGAAGTGGGAGAGGACACTAGTCAGCTTCATGCCAGCCTCAAGCTGACTCATCCTTTCTCCAAAACTCCTATATATAGAGCTCTCTCATGAGGTCTAGGGAGGCTGGAATCTTGTGAATGTAAGGAAGTGCTGCTGGTTTGAGTATAGAACTATTGGGTGATTTGCTTGAAGGAGGTGAAGAGGAAATTTTTTTCTGCTGGGAGGTGATGCTGGATTGGGCCTTTTATGGTTGTATCACTTCCTGAACTTTACTTCTTCCATTAATAAAGCATTTGAGGTTCTTCTATATGCATGTGTCTCAATGGCGTATTGATGCTTGTATATTTGATTTATTCTAATCCTTGAATCAATTATGAATGTATGCTGCTTGTAGTTTCCCTTTCTTGTTATTTTGCAGGATCTTGGTGTAGCTGGGCCAGTGAAAGAGCAAGGAGCTGGGAGCAAGTAGCAAGGAGAGAAGATTGGATCAATCATTAGCGGAAGACAACGGTTAGTGGATCTATTTCTCCCCTCTCTTACATCTCATAAAGAAGTAATCTCGAATAGCTTTGCTTTGATTGTTGCTGAGGTACTATCACCCTTAGAGTGGGATAGGGTCATTCCGTATTGGATACTTTTCCCAACAACAAATTGGCGACTCCACTGGGGATCGTATCTTGTTGGTTGTTTGCGTTTTTGCTATTCATTTCATAAACACAGGGAGTACCGAATCGAACTGCATTTGAATCTTTCAAATGCAAAGTAGAGGGCAGCTACTCTAGCTCAGTTTCTGGGCAAGTTTATGATTTGAAGAGCTGATCCACAAGGACTCTAAACAGCTCTTAGTGATAGCTTTTCATCCTCCTTTTCATCCCTTAGTGTGTACTTGACTGATAGCTTCTGATTTGGCCAAAAACTGTGAATTTTTTAGCAATCTGTGACCCGGAAACTGAGAAAAACGAAAGTTTGAATCTTCAGTGCAGGCACTGTGAAGGAAGTCTGCATTTCAGCGCAGTTCCCGAAGGGCTACTTGCGCTGAAGGTCAAATTGCCAGTGTACTACCTACGCTGAACCAGTTTTGCCTAGTGCTACTGGGGTTCCCTCCTGTTTATTGCCCTGTTTTCACCCTTGTTTTTGCAGCCTGTTACCAGTCAATGTACCTATCTGAAACCAACTTTCCTTGCCACTATTCCACCTCGGTTGTATAAAGAAACTGTGTTTGTTCTTTGTGTATTTCTTGTATCATTTGCAGTTTCCCATAACGAAAGTGAACTAGTCTTGCTGTGGCCTCTTAGATCTAGACCTGTGATAAAGTGTCGTTCTGATCTTAAGAGTTAGTTTATTTGCTGTTCATAGCTGATTGAGCTTTTGCTTTCGTCATATGGTTTGAATTTATATATTTCTAGTGTCGAAACAAGTAAATCTTAAGGTGTCTTTTGATTTTGGACAAGCTTGTTTGCTTTCACTTGAAATTGAATTCAAAATTATACAACAGCTTTCTTTTTGTATTGCACCAACATTAAGAAAGAGAAAAGAAATACCTGCATTAATCATTTTGCATTTGATAAGTTTGCATGTTGATTTAGGGAAAAAGTGCATTAGTGTATGCTCTTTGATCTGTGTGAAAAGATTTTGTCTCTCTTTTCCCTCAGTAGTTAAGATTTTCATAAGTCGAAAAGATTGAAAAAGCTTGCTTCTCATCTTAGATTGCATTTAGGAATTTGTATCAAACATCTCGTGGTGAACCTTGAAAGGCAAACTTTAAAAAGATCAACTTAAAATATATTGAATGAACCTAACAACGCTTCGAAACATAACGCAAACACATAGAGGTCTAAGCTAGAGACGTGTTCCGGCGTCGTTAAACGTAGTGACTGTCGATCTCGACGAAGGTGGGTGATTACTCCTGAGAGTCGGTGGCACTAATACGGACTTGTGCTCCCACGTACCGTCGCGTATATATTGGGAGACCCCTATAGGCATATATCTTTTATCCATAGGAAGCCGTGTCGGCCGCCCTACTGATCGCAATGCAGTGAACACAGCATTCACGAAGATCGACCACCCGTACCGTAAAACGTATTCTGTGGTTTTGCGAAAGGTTTGGCACACCCTCTGCCTAGATCTCCAGAGAAGTTTCTTTTGGCCTTTTTCAAACTCTATAACTGAAAAAGTCCAACCGAGCATTTGTCACTTCGGGCTTGTTAATACATCGAAGGAGACTAGAGTCATCTTTAGCTTTTTCTCGACTCTTAAAAAGTGAAAAAGCAAGTTGTGTCTAAAAGCGTTTAATAAAATTCATTCAATTCGGAAACACAAATTTCCCCTTTTAATATTTTGGTTGATCGAGTAATCCGCAATCGTGGAAGAAAGTCAATTGAAACCCCATCGTTCGCGGAGGCTTACGAGTCAACCGTCTTTGTCTACAGAATCGAAAACAGTACGGACAAAGCGAACTCGTTTAACCGGTTCAAAATCTCCTATAAAAGTTAGAACAAGTGTTCCAGCTGTATCTGAGGTTCCGGTTACTCCTAACATCTCTGGAAACCCTGCCTCTATAGAAGAAGTTCAACAGCCACAGAAGGACAGTAATACTGATCCTAGTCTGGGGGCAAATACTTGTATAACTGAACCAGTTCCATCTGTAACCGGTCCAGAGAGTTTTGTTCCAAAAACAACTGTCGCTGTCGAAGCAACCACTTCTTCGGCACCAGAAATATTTTACGGACCTGACGGTCTTCCTCTTCCACCGGGTTTGATTGCGATAGAGGAAATTGCAAAGGATCCGCAAGCAAGTACTCCAACTCATTTTGGAGTCGGGGTCACTCTCTTTCCTTCATCAGAGGTTAATCCACCACAAGTGGAAGTTCCTATAGAATCACTAGGCAATCTATTGGATAGACTTAAAATGTCTGAACAACCGTCATCATCTAGGACTGTGTCAAATGACACAGCGACAGCAGAAGTCCCTGCCGTCACTCCGACGATGTTTGCCGGCATACCAGCTGTCCCAACTAGCTCACAACAGCTAGAAGGAGTCCACCAAGGGACTATTTCGACAGTATGGTCTGTTCCAGTTTGTTCATCCGGAGTAATACCGGCAACTCTTATGTTGAAACTCGCCAAATTGATCCATTTGGAGGTCAATCTGGGCAATCAATCCCCTTGAGTTCGGGATTGATACCGTATGGGGGGCAATATGCCCTTTCATTACCCCCTCCGGGAGGGTACCCATACATGAGTTCTCAACAGTATTCAGGTTATACTGGAATTGCATCAAGTAGTTGGGTACCTATGCTACCTCAACAACCAAGGGTTGTATATTCTATGCAACAGTGTGTACCTATGACGAACATCCCAACCACACCGGCCATTGTAACAGTGTCACAAGTTCAAGCGATACCTGTTGCATGTCAACCTCAGATTTCTCAGGTTGTGATGCAACAGCCACTTGACCATGGGTCACAACCACAATCGCCAACTGGTGGGGCGTCACAAGTACAAACGGGTACAATTACCCCGCACCTCGGTCCAATGGTTAGCATGGTGCAACAAAACATGGCTTCACAACCATGGCTTGTGCAATACCAACAACCGCAATTCCAGCAAGTATACCAAGGTTCTGAGCAGTAGATCTTTGCGAACAGTGGACAACCGTATATCCAAAACGGTCAAAACCAACCACTTTACAGTGGTCAAGTCCACCAACCGTATCAGTCATACCAACATCAATTACATTATGCTGGTATGCAAAGGCCCACTGCTCAAGCAATTCCATCGTACCCTGGTTATGCTTCGCCTAACCTGAATCAACAGTTACCATTCGTGGCGACTTTAGAGTTACCCGATCTACACCGGTTAACCGACGATCCGATTGCTTATGCCCCTTGGTGGCCAGCGATTCCTCATAAACTTCCATCTGACATTCCTAAATTCAATGGAAATCCAGGTGAAGACCCATCGAATCACGTGATGACGTTTCATCTATGGTGTTCGTCGAACACCCTAAACGACGATTCAATAAGGCTTCGCCTTTTTCAGAGGACATTGACAGGTCCAGCGGCTAAATGGTATATTGAATTACCAAGAGCCTCTTTCGACAATTTTAGTTCCCTAGCCACGACTTTCTTAACCCATTTTCAATTACCGATAAGGTATGAAACGGGAATAGAAATATTAACCAACTTCAAGCAGACAACTGCCACCCATATATCTGATCATATACATGAGTGGCGTCGTCGTCGCAGGATGGTGAAAACATACGTTCCTGATTAGCTATTAGCTGAATGGTTTATAAAGTCGTTACTTCCTTCTATAACGGAAGATGTGGCCAAGGGGGGAGTCGTAACAGAGGAGCAAGTTATCGCTCGTGCACAATATTTGGACTTAGTTTATACTCAGTCCGGCACGCTCTACGACAAAATACCTGACGCCCCTAGACCGGAATTTTCAATTCCTCCCCCTCCTAAATCCAATAGTGACTCTCATGCCGGTGACGGTGTGATTAGCACGGAAAACGCGAAATCGATAAAGGCTTCGTCGAAGAAAGCCCGTAAGAATTCGGATCAAAATGCAAAAGAAGAAATTCTTGCTTCGGAAGTAAATGCCGTATCGGAAGATAAAGGCAAAGAAACCAATCAACCAGGAAGCAAGAAGAAGCAAAACAAAGGGAAGAAGAAAGAACAAGGAGAATCATCTCCTAAAAGATCTTCTTCAAACTCTCCTAGGAAAGGAAAACCAAAAAGTCCATGTTTTATATGTGACGAGGATCATTGGACAGCAGACTGTCCATACAAAGCTGAAATAAAAAGATTCTTTAAGAGTCCGAAAAATCCAGCTGTGTTGACTGATCCGTTTCCCAACCCAGGTCAAAATATGGTTGATAGTGGAAATGCTTCCCCATGCCAGGTGCTGATGTTGTCGACCTCCAAGCAACAGAATGATGCTTTGATTTCGACAAGGAACAAATGTTACGGGAATCCGCAGTTGTCGAACGGCAAGGAAAAAGATCAACCAAGCAGTTCGACGACAACTTCGACAGAAGTTGTGACACCATTTATTACGGGAAGCATTCCAATGATCCATGGAAGCAATCATTCTCTCCAAAATATCGGAGTAATTTTCCTAAAAGACCCCACTTTAAGGGAAACTTTGGCCCTACCGCCTCCGAGTAATCTGACGGAAATGGCCACAGCGGAATATGAAACCTTCTATTTCTAATGGATCTAAAACTTCGAGGATAGTTCCTATCTCATGTCAACCTCGTTTAAAAAATGAAATAAGGATTCGAGGATAGTTCCTATCTTGTGTCAACCTCATTAAAAAATGAAACAAATCCCCAAGGCAAACCTTCATTCCAATCATCGAGTTGAATGCAATGAAGCTTGGGGGGCGTGCGCCTCGATTTGCATTATTATGCTGGGGGGCATGCAAACTTATCATCGAGCAGTTTTACCGCGGAATTTATGCTCGTTAAAAAATAGAAAAGCGAGATCCGAGCAGTTTTAGTACATAGTTCATGCTCGTTAAAAAATAAACATAAGATTGAGCAGTCAAGCTCATTAAAAAATGAACATACCTCGGTAAATAACCATTGTGATCGTAAATTTATTAGCCATAAAAAGCCTTGGTCGTGTTTGCACCTACCACCTCCATTCCATTTGGCCAATCGTTCACCTCCATATGATTGTTTACCTATTTTGAGGAACAGCTGCGAAGAGTGATTTCACTTAGCCATCCTTGTGACACTGCCGTGATTGGAAAATTCCAACCTATACCTGGAATCTGCTGCTATCCCTGTTTATCACTCGTTCCTCAAAAGACGAGTCTTCTTTGAGCTCTTTTCATCTAACTCGTAAAATATGAAAAGTTTGCCGAGTTTTGGCCTTCCAGCTCGTTAAAAGGACCGGAAGAGCTATCCCTCCCGTAGATTTTAATCTTTTTGGACCTGAGGGATTATTACACAAAAAGGTCGAGCGCTTGTTTTATTCGGCTTGTTAAAATTATCGAAAACTCATCCCTTCTGTATTGTTTTATACTTTTTCGGACTTAAGGGATTAGATGACGAAAAAGGAATTTTGGAGTTAACTTTCCGTACCTTTTCAGACTCTCTAAAAATGAAAAGGACCGAGTTTTCCTTGTCGTTAGACTCGTTAAAATGATTAAATAGCGACAAACTTGTCTTTAGACGAGAACGAGTTTCTTTAGCGATGGGCTTGCCCGAAGGGCAGGTTATAGAACAAGCATATGTTATCCTCCTCAAGCTTGACAAAAATAAAGAGGTACTGGTCAGAAATGACTGGGGAAAAATTGGGAGAACCTCAAAGCTTTAATGGTAGCAAGTCACTCTTGAACATGACACTTTGCCTCCGTATCACATCGGGTTGGGTTGTTTCATTCACCGGTCTCATCACCATGGTCTTCGCCAAACCATCCACACTTGGGGTAATGCTACCGATCCATCGCATCAGTGTCGTTATATGTTCAAGAGATGTTGTTCAGAAAGAGTCAACCGTGTCCCATCCACTGCCATACATTATCCTTCATCCACCCATGATCGCCACCCTGAATCATATGTCACAGATTGTTTTCACCTCCACTAAAATCATTAACTCTGTTCCGTGTCACTGATGTGGGATTCATTAAGGCCCTCCTTTGACGGATCGCTTCTTGTCGACTTCAGCTCATTATCCGAGAAGTTGATCTAGGAACACCCCCCTCAGTACTTTGAAGCTTGCATGCCTCAATGGCAAGTTTCTCACTTCCGGCGACAGGTATACATCAATGACCTTCGACCAGAAGATTTTGCATGGTGTTCGACGCCAAGTCCTTTATTCACACCACGTGAATTGTACTGCAGTACCTTGAGGGTCATTATCATTATCGGTGATTCCTCTCGCGCTTGTTAACGGTTTACATCATTGACCGGTAATAAAGCGATGTCTTTCCATGTTCGACTTCAGCGCAATTCTCACATGGATAGACTTGTACTTAGAGTGAAGATCGAACGAGTTTGAAGACCCCGGATCTAGTTTCATCCATCCGGGCTGCGATATATATTCAGGAAATATAAAGACATTTGACATGTACATCATTGCAGCAGATGATCATCCTACTCAAAGGATGATAATTTCAGCAGAGAATTATCAGTCTATCATCAGACGATCGTCTGTTCTATGTACCAAAATGAATTTATAAAGCTGAGCATGGGAATGCCCGCCTCAGCTAGATCATGAAAGCAGAATGAAAAATAATGTATTGTATTGTATTTTATTACAGGTCACCTCTCAGCGATTGAATGAACTTCGGATCCTCCTGATAAAGCATTTCACCCGATAAACGACCTCATACTTTAGGGGGCAACTGTTATAGACATTTTTGTGCCTTACAGCATGAAGCATGAAATGTCAATAATCTAAGGGATCCAAAGTCCCTAAACATGTTGTTCCTACCCCTAGAGGAACAAGGTCAGCAAACCACAGCACTGAATATCAGTTCTCCACCTGAAAACACTCAAAAACAAGCTAATTCTGGATCATGTCAACTGCTCCACTGAGCATCTGCGCTGAATGTCAACTGCTCCACTGTGTACCTACGCTGAATGTCAACTGCAAAGAAGGCTACCTGCGCTGGGCGAGTTTGGCCAAGTGGCACAGTCATTCCTCAAGGTGTCAATGCCCAGGAAGCTTCCAAAATGACACTTGGATCAGGGAATTCGCCTAGTGATGAGTAAGAGGGTCTAGATCTCCAAGTGGAAGCAAGAACCTCCAAGTGGACTCAGGAACTGAAGAATAACTGAAGTGGGAGAGGACACTAGTCAGCTTCATGCCAACCTCAAGCTGACTCATCCTTTCTCCAAAACTCCTATATATAGAGCTCTCTCATGAGGTCTAGGGAGGCTGGAATCTTGTGAATGTAAGGAAGTGTTGTTGGTTTGAGTATAGAACTATTGGGTGATTTGCTTGAAGGAGGTGAAGAGGAGATTTCTTTCTGCTGGGAGGTGATGCTGGATTGGGCCTTTTATGGTTGTATCACTTCCTGAACTTTACTTCTTCCATTAATAAAGCATTTGAGGTTCTTCTATATGCATGTGTCTCAATGGCGTATTGATGCTTGTATATTTGATTTATTCTAATCCTTGAATCAATTATGAATGTATGCTGCTTGTAGTTTCCCTTTCTTGTTATTTTGCAGGATCTTGGTGTAGCTGGGCCAGTGAAAGAGCAAGGAGCTGGGAGCAAGTAGCAAGGAGAGAAGATTGGATCAATCATTAGCGGAAGACAACGGTTAGTGGATCTATTTCTCCCCTCTCTTACATCTCATAAAGAAGTAATCTCGAATAGCTTTGCTTTGATTGTTGCTGAGGTACTATCACCCTTAGAGTGGGATAGGGTCATTCCGTATTGGATACTTTTCCCAACAACAAAAAGGAGACTAGGTTTGATTTGGAGCGTGCAAAAGAAACATTTATGGAAGCAAAGGAAAGTCTTGTTGAGGCCTCTACCTCAGGAAGTCAGGAGAAACCAGTTGAAGAAATGGACCCATCCATGATTACCACATTCTTGGAGACCTGCATGAAACTGCTCCGCGATAGTAAGGCTATGAAGGGCCTATAGGAACTGATAAATCAGTGTGCTGGCAAGGATGGCGCTACTTGTGAACCGCGCATAGTCAGAAAGCTTGGAAACCACAAGGAAAGGACTGGGCGTGAGATGAGACTCACCACGCAGATAAGGGAATGCGAAATGGACCAAGTTATCCTGGATCTGGGGTCTGACAAAAATGTTTTGCCAAAGCAAACATGGGAAAGAATGGGGAGACCTGTGCTCCAGTGGTCTCTGATCCAGTTAACGATGGCGAATCAATAGAAAATTATCCGATGGGGAGCCTGCAAGGGGTAACAGTTGACATCAAAGGCGCGAGCGCACTAGCGGATTTTGAAGTAATAGAGATTATGGATGACCACAATCCCTACCCTTCGCCCCTTGGAATTGATTGGGCCACTAACGTGAATGGGGTAATCAACCTAAAGAAGCAAAAGATGATATTTGAAAAGAAGTTGCTCCGCGTAGTGGTGCCGGTGGATCCTATAGAAGTACCACATTATACATAACCAATTAGTGATTATGAAAGTGATGATGATTTGGACCAAAGTTACAAGCTAATGGAGCGGGACCAGGATTGGGTAAATCTAACTGTGGAGGGATGTATTGGATGGGACCACAATAGCTCCTACATGTTAGATTTAGACGAAGAATTAGAGCACTAGAAAAACCGGTTGCATGAAGTATCTACGCTGCATTGTAATATGATGACCGAGTAATTGCGCTGCGTGTCATCATAAGTAAGGGATATGCCTCACTATGATGGGCTAACTAACATTGATCGATTTTTGGATGCATTTGAGAGAGAAGTTTCGGAGAAACATTGCTTCCAGGCCTTAGAATGGGTACTGTGCATTACGCCCGCAAGATGGTGGGGTACGCACAAGGATAATTTCGATGATTGGCGCGACTATAGGAGGATGATGAGAATACGTTTTGGACAACCAAAAGTGTGGATGACAGACAAGTATGATGGAAGGGATGACCCACGTGATCACCTGGCCAAATGGACTAAGGCTTATGGAGTGGAGCCCTAGCCTAAATGGGTGCATCTATTTTTTCATACCCTGGATGTCATACCAATGAATTGGTACTTGGAAATAGAGCTTTGCCATGGCACTGAAGAATGGGACATCTTGCGCCAAGGGTTTATAATGACGTTCAACTTTGAGGATGGGTTTGGTTGTATTGAAACGACACTACAGGAGGTTAAAGCAGTGATCTTTAGGATTCCACAAGACTCGTTGGACCTTATTCAACCTAATTGGACTACCCAGCTGAGTCACACGCTGGAATGCTATAACGTGACTACTGAAGAAGAAGACGAGGATCCCAAAAAGATTAATATTCTGGAAACCGAGGGTCACTACGAGGTTGAAGGTCCACAAATAGAAGATCCAGACATAACCGCGATACTAAAAACTAGGCAGGACATTGGCACAGAGGTGGAACCAAAGTTTGCAAAGATTGGGGACTATTGGGATGACGCGACAATAGAAAAGGTCGCTGATCTCCTCCGTGAATATCAGGATTTGTTCTCCACGAATTTTTTTTATTTGAAATGGATAATAGGAGATTTGGGTGTCATGAAGATCACCCTGAAACCAGACATGAAACCTGTAAAACAAAGACCTTACCGCCTGAATCTAAAGTATATGGAGAGGGTCCGCGCTGAGTTATATAAGATGCTCACGATGGGAATTATTGAACCAGTGGAAGAATCTGATTGGGTAATCCTGATAGTGGTTCAAGAAAATAAACAGAAAGAAGAAATAAGGATATGCGTGGATCTTCAGAAGTTGAATGACGCTTACGTGCATGATCCTTTCCCAACCCCGTTCATTGATGAGGTACTGGATAATGTAGGTGGCCAAGAAGCATACTCTTTCACTAATGGGTTCTCTGGGTACCATCAGATCAAAATTATGCCCGAGGATAGAAGAAAGATGACCTTCGTGACTAAATGGGGATGTTTTCAGTACACCGTAATTCCTTTTGGGCTAAAGAATGTGCCAACAATCTTTTTGTGTGTAGTCATTGCAGCATTCAAAGACTTCATTCATAAGTTTTTGGAGGTATACTTTGACAATTGGACAGTGTTTGGATTGGTCAAACGCCATGTGGCAAGTCTATGCTTGATGCTAGATACATGTCAAAGATACCAGATCACGCTCAATCTGAAGAAGTGTCTGTTTTGTGTCCCTTTCAGAATCTTGTTGGGTCATGTGGTATGTAGACAAGGATTGATGGTAGATCCCGCGAAGATCACAATGTTTTGAAGCCCCGAAAATTGGGAAGACAACAAGGGGGATACCCACCCGATCCGGACCTTGGTTGGCAGCTCCTTATCCGTTTGGTATAGCGGGTCCGACTGGGGATAATGGGACCAATTTCCCAATCTGAGGGGTGTGTGTGTGTGTAGAGTTGGATGATGCTAATCTAGGAGTACTTAAAGCTAATTTAATTCAAACTTCTAAACTAACTCTATGCTACTGTAATCTAATAGGAAGCAACACATCTAATCTACGCTAACCCGGGGTATATTTCTTCTATTATGCGATCTAAAGAGATTTCGAACAATAACTGGTAATAAAGATCATTCAGCTATCATAAGAATAGAAATCAATTAAGATAAACCACTTTGCATAAAAAGTTAAGAAAAACAGTTGTGAACAGCATATCGCATAATAAGTTATTCATATATCAAACACAAACAAATGACTCCACCGTACAGAAGTGCCAAATGGTAACCCACACATTCATGCATTAACATATAAACAACTGAAAACTGTATATCACTTTAAGAATATAAGCATAAATGGTCAAGAGATAAAAGTACCATCTATGACTGGTTCCACTCATAAGCTTCAAGCAACAACGATTTATCTCTACTTGTTCTAACATCTACTAAGAGTACAGAAGTGCAAAATAAGTAGCAGATATCAAATGCAAATATTGATAAATCTCGATCCAACCATTCATCAAAAACCCCCTCCGAGGGTGCAAAAGTGCATGTTCTGAGGACAAGTCTTTTGACAAATTTCTGGACCCTTCTCCAAATGCCTGAGAAGGGTTTAAATACTGCTAACTAATTAATCTTAATTACATAAATTTAGGACACGGTTTTAAATGACCGCCCTTCTACTAAAGCAAAATTATTTCCAAAAATTGAATCTAATTCCTAACCGTTTCTGTATTTGCTCCTTAGTGCTGTAAGCATGTAACATTCGCCTAGGAAGAGTCGGCTGGTCGTCTTCTCCTTTCGTTTGAGCTACAAAAATAGAAATAACAAGCGCTGGCACCACTTTCTGGCAAATTCGAAGATATTTTCGAAAATCTTCCTTCTGGCTTGGTGTATACAGTGTGTGTATACTTGGTAATAACCCAAATTTCTCTCAAACTGATTCTGCTTTTGCTATTTCGGTTTCCAGCCTTGCGAATGACTGAATAAGTTAGGGACTTTGCTCTCTGAACAATTTTCTGTATTGAAAACTGCCTCCGTTCTTTGTTCCGGGCTTTTCTGGTGCGTTTTCCCTCTTTTGCGCCTTTTTCTTTTTGCTTTACCGGGTATAAGCTTCAGGATCTTTTGCAAACATGCTGCTTTTGTGCGCCTTTGATTTTGAGTTTTGGATGGCCTATTGACATCAGTATCTGTTAAGTGATACTCTGGAGTCTGTGGTCCTGTCGCATTCGACATTCGTTTGTGAAGGCATCTCTTCTCTGTTCTCCGAGCATCGACGCTTTTCCCTTTTCCTTAGATGTTTCCTGCACATTGCTTTATGTTATTTGTTGTCTTACAGTTTACGCAAAGGAAAAGAGTAAATGAAGAAAATATTGACATGAAAGCTTTAAGCTCTAATGAATGCATAATCACGACACCCATAATGAACTGACTCTTCGAAAAACACAACGCAATCCTTCCTGGATACTTTGGCGTACAATCATTAAATTCCTTTAAGGCGCGCGCCCAATTTTTTGGTCTACAGACAGCTTTCCTTGAATACTGTGCTGGGGAAACTTTGCGATGGGTGGTTTCTGCGACTTGCATCGCAGTATCAAGGATCGCGTCATCAAGATGTGTCATCGCAGAGATTGACGATCGCATTCATCGCAGATCGCAACATCGCAGATCGCAGATCGCACTTAGTAATCAATCATTGTGTGCCGCTTATACGATGTTGCGATATGCGACGTCGCATATCGGCCGTCGGAGATTCTTTAAGTTTTTTCATTTAAGAGTGCTTCATAATATATGCGATGCGATGAATTTTGCGTCGCTTCTTCGCAGCTTATTATGCGCATAGGAAAACGTTTCACTCTCTTCTCGCGATGCGATACAACTTTTAGGGAGTGAAAAATACAAAAACTTTAATAAAATGTTTTTTTTGGATTTTTATTAAGGGTCCCCATTTGCTTGGTGTTATTGCTAATACCAAACAAAGAGGGGGGTTGTTGGTGGCCACAACAATGGCGATTCACTGTGAAGAACCAGTTATCTCTGCTTTTCTATTGAATTTTCACTTCCAAAGCAGAAAAATTTTCATACGTCTAAATTTTGTTATGGACAGATAGAGTACATTACGCCTTATCCTATCAATGATATTTTGTCTCAACCTTTTCATATTCCGATTGTTTGTTTTCCTCAGGCTTAGTCCTTGTATTCACACCAGACATTACTTGGTCTTTTAAAGATAAAATAAGGTCTTCTCTACGTGCTGGCTTTTAAAATATGCTCATTTGTCGTAGGTAGAGCCTCTGCTGCCCGCAAGCGTCCATAGCCTCGACAGGGTTACCTGTTACCTAGCAATGATCCTTTATCCTGCTTAAGGTTATTTACAACTTTTTAGAGAAAACCCCTTTTGACACTTTTTCTTTTTTATTCTCTAAAGAACAATGTCTTGGTTTGGTGGCCAAATTATGACACAGTCATTCACTTGATTTACACTTTTGCTGAACAAGATGGCTCGTGATGAGACCCCTTGTCTTTTGATTGCAACAATCTTGAGTCGTTGCCCTGTTTTGGTGGACAGTATTGGCAAAGTCAGCAAGTTATAATATCTGTGATCATGATAAGCCGGCTCGTGATGAGACCTCTTATTCTTTGAGATACAGTGTTTTCTCAGATTGTTTCTCTGAACGCTGCAATTTCCTTTAGCAGGGAGGAAGTCATTGTTTTTCCTTAAGAAAGCTCTGGACGACAATAATAGAGTTTGAAAACAGCAGTTTTACAGAGAATATTTATTTTATTATTGATACCTTTCATTGTGCTGATATAAAACAATTTTTTTTTTTACCAAAGGTTGCTTTCATCAAAGTTTTTGAAGTTGAGACTAGTATCATATCTAGGCTAAAGTTAACTCTACCTATCAATAATAAAGATCAGATTTTTTCGAAATTTTTTTGCTACTTATACAAGCGAAAAAGCTCAAAATCTGATAAAGAATTGGTGTCTTTTTCATGAACCCCTTTAGTAACCATCTACAACTGGTTTTATTTATAAGAAAGAGAAAAAAACAAATAAAAACTAAAACTATCCTACAAAATAGAAGAGTGATCTTCTATGGAAAATATATTTTAAGGCTCTGTCCATTAACAGGCAAAGAATCCCTTAGACCTGCTAAATCCTGCAACACAAACGTTAATGGGCCTATGACTTCTACAATCTGAAAAGGACCAAGCCACATCTTTTGAAATTTTGTATGTTTGCCCTTTTCTTCATGAGCCTTATCCCATTTCAAAACTAAATCTCCCATTTGAAAATTCTTTCTGGTCATTATGCTTGAGTCAAAAGAGGATTTTATCAGCGCTTGGTGATGAGCATGGGTTTTCTTAGCTTGTTCTCGTCGTTCTTCTAATTTAATTATTTCCATTTGTCTTAGTTGTATGGAGGAATTAGATACCTCATCGATTTGTTGTACTAAAGACAAAGAGGGGATGACTAAGTGAGTTGGAAGAACCACTTCTTTCCCATAAACTAAATTAAAGGGAGAAGTGCCGATTGAAGCTTTCTTCGTTATCCTATCTGCCCATAAAGCATTCACCAAGGCTTTGTGCCAATTCTTTTGGTTCTGGTCAACTGTTCTTTTAATAATCTTGATCAGGTTTTTATTTGTCGATTCAGCCAATCCATTACCTTGCGGATAGTAGTTGGCCGAATATTTCAGCTTGAACCCTCTTTTAAGTGCAAACTCAGTCATTGTATTTCCAGAAAAG
Source organism: Pinus tabuliformis (assembly GCA_031772625.1). Classification (NCBI taxonomy): domain Eukaryota; kingdom Viridiplantae; phylum Streptophyta; class Pinopsida; order Pinales; family Pinaceae; genus Pinus; species Pinus tabuliformis. Next base: position 864,801,818 of record CM062819.1, read on the forward strand.
TACGAGGCATTATCAAACATTAAGGCCGTTGGCAATCCAAACCTAGTGATTATAAATTGATCTATGAATTCAATAATTTTTTCAGAATTAGCTGTCTTGAGAGGAACTGCTTCTACCCATTTAGTAAAATAATCTGTTGCTGTGAGGATGTACCTATGCTGCTTAGAAGAGTGAGGAACGATCTCACCTATTATGTCCAAGCCCCACTGACTGAATGGTTGTTCGATGTTTATCGGCTGTAGTGGCATGGATGGTTTCTTTTGTCTCCCTGCAGCAGTCTGGCAGACTTGGCATTTCCTCACGTAACTGTGTGAGTCTTTGAATAGCGTGGGCCAATAGTATCCTGCACGCAAGATTTTATGTGCAGTAGCATCTCCAGCATAGTGTCCGCCTGCTGGTCCATCGTGGAGTTCCTGCAAAACCTTTTCGGCTTCAGTTTTCTCAAGACACCTAAGGAGCACAGAATCATAATTCCTTTTAAACAGAACATCATTTATGAGCTGGTATTGTTTAGCTTTCAATCTCAGAGCTCTTTTCTTAGTGTGATCCAGGTGTGATGGAGCATACCCGTTCTTAAGATAATAAATGGTGTCAGCATATAATGATTCTGCATCGTTTAGGCTTACCTCATACGTCTGTACCTCTTCAGATGAATTCTCAGGAATTCGCGATGCTCCAGCCAGCATTTTGCAGAAGCCTTGACCTCTTACAATGCTTGCTGGTTTGATCTCAAGATCATATTCTTGTAAAGCGGTGATCCAATTTGCTCTCTTTTCACCCACATCCTTCTGTATTAGAAGATTTCTTACCGCTGGAAACGGTACTATGACCTTAGTATGGGCTTTAAGTAAAAAAGGTCTGAAATATTTGATCGCTTTGAAAACAGCATATGCCTGTTTCTCCACGTCTGAATAGTTAAGTTCAGCACCTTGTAAATTCGAGCTAAAAAATGCGATTGGGGCTTCCGCTTTCTCTTGATTTGCTTGAGTTAGAATCGCGGCATATAATTTCTCTGAGGAAAATGTGTATAAGATAAAGAATTCTGAAAAATTTGGGGTTGCTAAAGATGGAGCATTAATGATAGCTTGTTTGATCAGGTTGAATGCTTCATGCTCATCTTGACCCCATTTAAAATTTGAATTCTTTTTAATCATATTTTGCAAAGGAGAAACAATCCGTGAAAAATCTAGGACAAATCTCTTCACAAAATTGATTTGACCAAGGAAAGATTGCATGGCTTTTTTGTTATGAGGTGTGGATATTTCAGAAATTTCTTTGATTCTGTCAGCTCAATGTGAATACCAGATTACTATGAATCCTAGAAGTTTTCCTTCACTTAATGCGAAAAAATATTTCTTTGGGTTAAGTGAAATCCCATACCTTAAGCATCGTTGAAAGATTTGTTTCAAGTCTTTGAGATGGTCGCTTCGCTTCTTGGAGTACATTGTTATATCATCCAGGTAAATCACTACAGATTTATTGACTAAACCCTTGAATGAGATGTCCATGGCCCTCTGAAATGTAGCGCTGGCATTGATCAAACCAAATTGCATCTTCCGATATGCGTATGTGCCCCATTTAGTTCGAAATGTGGTTTTTAACTGATCATCGGGATGTACTAGCACCTGATTGTATCCTGAAAATCCATCCAAAAAAGACATTATTTCTGAGCCTGCTACTGCCTGTAATATCTGCTCCATAGGTGGGAGGGGAAAATTGTCTTTTTGACAGGCTTTGTTGAGATTCCGAAAATCGATACTGATTCTAATATCTCCGTTTTTCTTTCTAACGAGTACCATATTGGAGACCCATTTGGAATGTCTGACGGGGAAAATTATTCTGGCTCTTAATAACTTATTTAGTTCAGTTTTTATCTGATTTTCTAAATTGGGGTGAAATTTTCTGAGTTTCTGTTGGATAGGTTTTTCATTGTCAATCATAGGGATAGTATGTTGAATGATAGAAGTGTCGTATGTCTTCAGCTCATCATAATTCCAGGCAAAAACATTTTTGTATTGTCTCAAAAGACGGATATACGCTAATTTTTCTTCAGAAGCTAGGCCGTGGCCTAGATTAACGTTTTGTGGTTTATCATCGGTTCCTAGGTTCACTAATTCGTAGTTCAGAGTTGAACTGTAGAGCTTAGAATTGGCAGACCTTTTAAACCGACTTTTCAAATCATATAAGTCTTCTAACTTAACCACCGATTTAGGTATAGCATTATCAGTGCTATTTTGTTGTATTTGTCGATCATGATGGTCTTCGTCAATTATTTGATTGGAGTAGGATCCTTCAGAAGTGAGGAAATTTACAATGTCAGGATCGTCATTGAATACTCTCCAGTTTGTAATGTTGTCAGGGATGGACGGTCTAAAGATTAATTCTATTGAGAATCTATCTGGACTAAAATCTTCAGAGGGAATAAGTCTAGAGGCTACGTTAGCTAACAGGTCTGCGCTCGCATTTTGGAGTCTTGGGATGGACGAAATATCGAATGCTATGAAATGTGCAGTCAGATCTTGTACTAAAGATTGATAGTGTTTCAAATGACTTGATAGGCAATGTATGGTGTTACGTACCTGTTTGACAACAATCTCAGAATCTCCAAAGACTTGAAGGTACTTAACGTTCAACCCGATTGCTTTGTATAGGCCTTGCACCAAGGCCTCGTATTCCGCTGTATTGTTTGTGCAATCGAACTCAAGTCTGCACGTAAGCATGGTCTTATTTCCTTCTGGGCTAATCAGGACGCATCCTGCTCCCGCTACTTCGTTAGATTTAGATCCATCAAAATATAATTTCCAAAACAAAGATGTATTTACAGGTTTATCTAAAAAATTAACACACTTTGAATCATTAGTTTGGGAAAAAATTTCGACTTGGGACAAAACTGAATTTTCTAAGTAAGGTGAGGTATGAGCATTGAAATTTCCGAGGAAAGAATCTACCGAGTAATTGCCTATGATACTGCTGTTGTATGCTATTGCTTCATTTTCTCCCTCCAATTCCGTCATTATGTACTTCTGGTGTAACTCTCGTTCAACCTTTATTTGATTCGGTTTACCATTATAGGGTAACCACATGTGCGACCAGCCGGTTGAGAAGTAGCCATGGAGTTTTTTGGACCAATCCCTGCTAAGAATCAAACCATAGAATTCTGGGATATCCGCTACTAGAATGTCAATAACCTGACATACCTTCGGGTTAGACGACAATCTTATGGTCACTAGATTAAGTTCACCAATCACTTCGACCTGAGATCGATCAAGCTGAACTATGCGCACTGCAGATTTTTGTGGTTGAACATTCAACTTGGCACATATTGATCTGGGTAAAATATTCGTTGAAGCACCAAAATCTACCAAACAATTGTGCACATTTTTATTGAAAATTTCATAAGTGAGAAGAAAAGGGGGAGTGTGAGACCTTGATCTTCCTCCAATCAAAGCGATGTCATTTGGATCAACCTTATTGATCGTGTTGGTTGGAGGTCTTTCCATGTTGTGGGAAGCTACAGCTGTAGGCAAAGATGTAGTAGGCACGGCGTGTAATTCTTTCATCATTATCTTCTGTTGATGTTTCAATTTGCTCAATTCATAAAGAGTGATATTAGCCCTAGTCTTTTTCATGTCATCAATAATATTGTACTCCATTTCATCCGACACAATCAGTGTTCTTGATGGAGGTGTTTGGTCTGATTGGACTGGGCTAGATTGAGTCGCTTTAGCGGTATTTTTCTTTGTTGTGACTTTATCTTTTGCTGCAGGGCTTGCGCCCTTCTGCTTGGGGGTAGTTTGGGGAGGATCAAGTTGATTTTTGCTTCGTGTGCTAACCGGAAATGCTTCTTGATCTTCTTCTTGCGGGAGGATGAAATCCCACATTCCTTGTAGTTCCACAACTTCTTCGTCATCGGTCTGCCCTTCAGTGGTATTCTCTTCTTCTTCCTCTTCTTCGGATTCGACATTTGAGATAGCGTTGGGTGGTTTCACATCCATTGAAGGACTTCTTTTAAAAGCTCTGTAGGGCTTTTTGGACGAAGTTTCTGCTACTTGTTTTTTTATGTCAATCATCTCATTGGACATGGTTTTTAACACTTTTTGTAATCCTTCCAAATCGAAAGGGTCTTTCGTTTGTTTCTTCTTGGGGTCTTCCTTGAAGGAGATTTTCTTAGATTTGCGTTCCTCTATCGCAGATCTTTTTTCCAGGGCTACTACGCGTTTCTCTACTGCTATCGCCTCTGTCAAGTTTTCAACTAAGGTTGTCTTATTTGCCCTATCCATGAAGAGTGCCAAACTTGATGGTAAGGCCGTAATATACCATTCACACCTTACTTCTTCGCTGGGTTGGGAAGCAGCGGGAATTTTGTTGAGGATTTTATTGAACCGTAAATTGAAATCTTTGATGGGTTCTCTAGCCTCGGCTTTAAGATTGGATAGGTCATTGATTAACGTCGCCGTTGATCTATCATCGCCAAACTTGGTAAGGAATTGACTTTGAAAAATGTCCCAACTTGTGATAGACCCAGAAGGTAATGAAAAGTACCATGACCCAGTTGTTCCTTGCATTGTGTAGGGAAAAATCTGGACAACAGCATCCTTGTTGGTAACTCCGTTGAGATTGACAGAAAGCATGAAATTATTAATATGCTCTTCAGCTAACATGCCTGCTTCTGGATTGAATTTGGGTAGCCATTTCTCAGGATGGGCCGGTATTTGGCTCAGGGGTGGCGGCATTAAAACTGCCCCAGGATTGTTCCATGGAGACTGGGCCATCGCTGAGCTGCTAGCAAATGAAAGTGCAGAGGATGATCCCTGAGGCTGGGAAGATGAAGATACTATGCTTTTTGATGATTGAAGAGGAGGGATTGTGGAAGATAGATGAGTGGTTTGGAATGAAGATGTGGGTGGCTGACTTCGCGGTGAGGGAGTTGAAATGGACGATGTAGATGAAAGAGTCTCACTGTCAGACTCTGGTGGTGTTTTCCTTGCTCTTTTCCTGGTGGGGAGAGGGAATTCAGTTGGCTGGATGCCAAATTTTTCACTCTTTAATCTGGTCAGGGGATGAGCAGGATTGTACTGCGAAGTCACGCTGCTTTGAGATTTATCAGACCTCTGTGAAAAAATAGAGAATCCCTGGAGTTTGTGAATCAGAGTTTGAACTTCAGGGGGTTCAATGGTAAATTGGTCTGAAATATTAGGGTATGTAGCAGCGGTTGATGCTCGAGTGACTTCTGACTCTGGATTTAAACGTACTGGGGAAGTCGGGGGAGTTGATGAGGGCGATTTACTCTCAGAATGGTATTTAGATTTTGATTTAAGTGCCATTCATAGTTCGAACCCTCCTTCTAGCGCCAAATATGTTGAAGCCCCGAAAATCGGGTCGACAACAAGGGGGATACCCACCCGGTCCAGACCTTGGTTGGCAGCTCCTTATGCGTTCGGTATAGCGGGTCCGACTGGGGATAATGGGACCAATTTCCCAATCTGAGGGGTGTGTGTGTGTGTAGAGTTGGATGATGCTGATCTAGGAGTACTTAAAGCTAATTTAATTCAAACTTCTAAACTAACTCTATGCTACTGTAATCTAATAGGAAGCAACACATCTAATCTACGCTAACCCGGGGTATATTTCTTCTATTATGCGATCTAAAGAGATTTCGAACAATAACTGGTAATAAAGATCATTCATCTATCATAAGAATAGAAATCAATTAAGATAAACCACTCTGCATAAAAAGTTAAGCAAAACAGTTGTGAACAGCATATCGCATAATAAGTTATTCATATATCAAACACAAACAAATGACTCCACCGTACAGAAGTGCCAAATGGTAACCCACACATTCATGCATTAACATATAAACAACTGAAAACTGTATATCACTTTAAGAATATAAGCAGAAATGGTCAAAAGATAAAAGTACCATTTATGACTGGTTCCATTCATAAGCTTCAAGCAACAACGATTTATCTCTACTTGTTCTAACATCTACTAAGAGTACAGAAGTGCAACATCAGTAGCAGATATCAAATGCAAATATTGATAAATCTCGATCCAACCATTCATCAAAAACCCCCTCCGAGGGTGAACAAGTGCATGTTCTGAGGACAATTTTTTTGACAAATTTCTGGACCCTTCTCCAAATGCCTGAGAAGGGTTTAAATACTGCTAACTAATTAATCTTAATTACATAAATTTAGGACACGGTTTTAAATGATCGCCCTTCTACTAAAGCAAAATTATTTCTAAAAATTGGATCTAATTCCTAATCGTTTCTGTATTTGCTCCTTAGTGCTGTAAGCATGTAACATTCGCCTGGGAAGAGTCGGCTGGTCGTCTTCTCCTTTCGTTTGAGCTACGAAAATAGAAATAACAAGCGTTGGCACCACTTTCTAGCAAATTCGAAGATATTTTCGAAAATCTTCCTTCTGGCTTGGTGTATACAGTGTGTGTATACTTGGTAATAACCCAAATTTCTCTCAAACTGATTCTGCTTTTGCTATTTCAGTTTCTGGCCTTGCGAATGACTGAATAAGTCAGGGACTTTGCTCTCTGAACAATTTTCTGTATTGAAAACTGCCTCCGTTCTTTGTTCCGGGCTTTTCTGGTGCGTTTTCCCTCTTTTGCGCCTTTTTATTTTTGCTTTATCGGGTATAAGCTTCAGGATCTTTTGCAGACATGCTGCTTTTGTGCGCCTTTGATTCTGAATTTTGGATGGCCTATTGACATCAGTATTTGTTAAGTGATACTCTAGAGTCTGTGGTCCTGTCGCATTCGGCATTCGTTTGTGAAGGCATCTCTTCTCTGTTCTCCGAGCATCGACGCTTTTCCCTTTTCCTTAGATGTTTCCTGCACATTGCTTTATGTTATTTGCTGTCTTACAGTTTACGCAAAGGAAAAGAGTAAATGAAGAAAAGATTGACATGAAAGCTTTAAGCTCTAATGAATGCATAATCATGACACCCATAATGAACTGACTCTTCGAAAAACACAACGCAATCCTTCCTGGATACTTTGGCGTACAATCATTAAATTCCTTTAAGGCGCGCGCCCAATTTTTTGGTCTACAGACAGCTTTCCTTGAATACTGTGCTGGGGAAACTTTGCGATGGGTGGTTTCTGCGACTTGCATCGCAGTATCAAGGATCGCGTCATCAAGATGTGTCATCGCAGAGATTGACGATCGCATTCATCGCAGATCGCAACATCGCAAATCGCAAATCGCAGATCGCAGATCACAGATCGCACTTAGTAATCAATCATTGTGTGCTGCTTATACGATGTTGCGATATGCGACGTCGCATATCGGCCGTCGGAGATTCTTTAAGTTTTTTCATTTAAGAGTGCTTCATAATATATGCGATGCGATGAGTTTCACGTCGCTTCTTCGTAGCTTATTATGCGCATAGGAAAACGTTTGACTCTCTTCTCGCGATGCGATATAGATTTTAGGGAGTGAAAAATACAAAAACTTTAATAAAATGTTTTTTTTGGATTTTTATTAAGGGTCCCCATTTGCTTGGTGTTATTGCTAATACCAAACAAAGAGGGGGGTTGTTGGTGGCCACAACACAGTGATAATCAACTTGGAGGCACCAAGGAATGTGAAACAGCTGCGCACAACTCTAGGGCATACCAGATACTATAGGAAGTTCATCAAGAACTATGCCCAGATCACCAAGCCTATGGAGAAATTGTTGAAAAAGGATGCTACGTTTGGTTGGAATGATGAATGCTAGAAGACCTTGGACGTGCTGAAAGATAAGATGGTCACTGCGCCAATCCTAGTCTTCTCGGACTAGAAGAAGGAATTTCATGTGCATGTGGACGCATCATGTAATGTGTTGGGGGTCGTGCTGACATAGGGTGGCAAAGGAGAATAGGACCATCCTATAGCATTCACGAGTAGGAAGTTATCCAAGGCTAAGAAGAACTATTCCACCACAAAGCGCGAAGGACTAGCCATGGTGTACGTGCTCCAAAAGTTCAGGCACTATTTGCTGGGTGGACATTTTAAGATGTATACAGATCATTCTGCATTGAAATACCTGGTCAATAAGCCTGTGTTAGGGCGGAAGATCTGTAGATGGTTGTTGTTGTTCCAGGAGTATGACTTTGAAGTTATCATGAGGCTAAGACGACTAAACGCACGACCTGATCATCTGTCACACATTGAAACGGGAGAGGAACCTACTAATTTGAAGATATCATACATTTCCTGATGACGGGTACTGCTCCAGAAGGGTATACAAGCAAGCAGAAGAAGGAGTTAGTGGTGCATGTGGTAGAATTATCTGTCGTTGCAGGGAACTTGGACAAAATGGGGTCAGATGAAATATTCTGACGTTATGTACTTGACTTTGAACAAAGCAGCATTGTCGCAGAGGTTCATGGAGGAGTTGTAGGAGGACATTATGCAGGAAAGCAACAACGTAGAAGGTTCTACGTGTTGGGTTGTGGTGGCCAACCCTGCATAAGGATGTGAAAGCATATTGTAGGGCATGTGATGAATGTCAAAGGACTGGCCAGCCATCGAGGAGGGATGAACTGCCTTTGATGTCATAGGTGACGTTACAACTATTTGAGAAATGGGCGATTAACTTTGTGGGTCCAATTCAGCCTGAAGGAAAGAAGACAGGTGCACGATACATTGTCACTGCGACTGAGTACTTGACCAGGTGGGTAGAGGCGCAACCTGTGAAGGACTGTACAGGCGCAACAGCGACAAAGTTTATTTTTAAATATGTATTGACAAGATTTGGTTGTCCAAAGATTTTTATGATCGATTATGGTACACACTTTCTTAACAAAACAATCAACGCATTGACAGAATAATTTTAGGTGTACCATCAGAAAAGTATGCCTTATCATCTGTAGGCCAATGGGACAATGGAAGCATTCAATAAGATACTGGAGAGCACACTGACGAAGGTCTACAATGCTCAAAGGAATGACTGGGATGTGCATGTACTCGCGATGCTATGGGCCTACAGAACGACTTGCAATAAGTTGTCTGGGCAAACACCTTTCAGGCTCGTGTATGGCGTAGAAGTGGTGATTCCAATGGAAGACATTGTACCTAGTCTGCACATAGCGGCACCCACAGGAATGGTGGACCACGAAGCCCTAGAAGAGAGGCTCGCACAACTAGCAAAGCTTGAGGAGGACCTATTTCTAGCTGGATTCCATCAACAAGTTCAAAAGGAGCGTGAAAAGACAAGGCACGATCAACACATCAAAATGCGCACCTTCAAGGTAAATGATTTGGTCTTGTTATACAACAATAAATTTGATAAATTTCCAGGGAAATTTCGAATGCACTGGCTAGGGCCATATGTCATCTAAGAGATTACCAATGGTGGAGCAGTTCAGCTGGTTAAATTAAATGGAAAACCCTTCCTAGGGAATGTGAATGGCAGCCGATTGAAGCCATAACCCGGTGATCTAGCTAGGTGACTATATGAGGGAGGCATAGTCTTAGTGCTTTAGGCAACTGAAAGGAGGTGCAGGACTATAAGCTACACTGCCCAGGTTGGATAGATGCACAAGGAGAGAACTGTGCGTAATAAGGGAATGTCACATATTCCACAACAGCACGCAGAGAGCTGCGCTACCAGGGGAGCAAACACGCAGAGCAGCCGGAAAGTGACTATTAAATTCATTGTTCATGATTTGACGATGAAAAAACAGCCAAATGGAGCAGGGGGGCAGCATTTAAGTCAGAATTTATGGGCAAGATATTTGAAAATGTGCCACCGATCTAGCTTTAATGAACCTATTTTGGGGGGAATGGTCATCTTTGAATGCAAAATGGCCTATAAATTACATATGGCCGCCCAACGGAAAACAATTTGCATATTGAGAAATTGTGAGTTGTGTTATGTGTTGTGTATGAACCACACATTTTTCGAAGAGCTACTTGATTTCCCAGTGTTCGATCGATTTTCGGAAACTGCCCACAAAATCATTCATGGTGTTATCCTAAGAACAACATCCATGGACGTCGAAGCCATGATAGCCGAGGGAGTTGTTCCGGAGGTCGCTATGGCAGCAAAAGGAGCTACCCTGGAGGTTGCGTCGGCAGAGATCCAGGCCTACCCCGAGCAAGGAGGTCCCTAAGAACAAGAAGGGCAAGCAAGCCGCAACACTGCAGCCGGTGCACGCATCTCCTAGAAAACACCCACAAAAGGATAAGCCCACCGCACAGGAAAATGGCAAGATGATTAACCTGGAGCTGGAAGAAGAAGAGATTGAGGATATCCCAATTGATGATGAGGATGTTGGGGTGGAAATGGAGGATGTTGAAATTGAGGGGTTTGACCCCATCACTAAGCTGCATGTGTATGTTCCTCCACACAGGGGCAAGACCAAGGTGCCCAAAGACATTGATGAAAGCAAGGTCACCCTACACACACCCCTCTTTCCGGACCAAATTGCGTTCAAAGGACCGCGCTTGGGGCATGTCCCCCTTTTAAAATTAGAATATTGGGATTTAATGGACATAAAGCGGTTTCCTTATCTAGAAACGGACCAACTCATGCACCGCGTGTTCCACAAAACCACTGGAGTAACCGCGTTGGAGCCACGGAAGTGGCTGAGAGGCGTGGATAAGGCAAGACTGCTCAACCTACTATGGGTGCTGCATTACAACAGCATGCCCATCACATTGGTGGTAATAAAGTAGCTATTGTGCTTGGTACATGATGGGTGCTTATGGCTGGAGGAGCCAATACCCATCATTGATATGCTAATCCATAGGATCATGTGGCTACCATACACAAGGGAAAATCCGGCAATGGCATTTGGTGGGAAGGCTAGTGAGCATGCCCTCATGGAGGCCATGAAGGAAAAGTTTAAGTTGGTAAAGAAGCCACGCGGTTACGCCATTTCGAGCATTTGTGTCCATGCAGTCAAAGTAGCAATGCAACTCTTAGCAAGAAAGGTCATGCGGAAGTGTCGCCCAGATGAAGTGCCGACACCAGTCGTAGCTTTGGCGGCCTAATGCACAGAGGGATTTCAATTTAATTAGGCATGCTACCTCTGCGGTGAGTTCCTCGCAAACTACCGTGAGGCGCAGGATCTTAGCAAGACATTTCACTATGCATGGCTCTTGTTGTCCATAGTTCTGGTAGCATGGGAGCTACCCGAAGACAGTCAGTTTCCTCCAGTCACACCGGACCTACCAGAGGCAGCGAAGTACGCTTTGCTGTGGGGAACTAAGGATCCTCAGAGAATAAAATACAGCAAGATCTTTTGGATCTTAATGGAGATGAACGTGCATATGGCCATCAACTGGAAGCCGCGGTTATCGCCTACCAATTTTGATAGTTTCAGGAGTACATGGAATTCACGGCTGACTTCCACCACGTCCCAATACAGGCACGAAAGGACCCTGAGCAAAAGTGGCATGAATTTCCCTATTTGGCAAATTATGACATGATCAACACGGTCCTTGATCGCTAGACGACAGAGTGGCACACTGCCTCGGACTTGGCTACAGGATCGAGCAAATCTGTCACACAACACAAGAAGGAAGAGGCCAAGCTAAAGATGGAATAGCTTGCTGCGAAAAGGAAAAAGGAGGCCGACGACAAGGCTAAGGCAGAGTGTGGTGCCGCGCAGTAGTCGGGTGGATAGGCAGGAGAAGAGGAGTGCGGCTCTAATGGAGGTTAGAATTCGCCTTCACCAGAGATAGAGAAAGAAGAGGACAAACAGACACAATAGGGAGGAGCGAACCCAAAGACGACTTTGTTCCGTATCAAGTGCACTAGAGGACCAAAAAAGGTAGGGCCACAAAAGAAGTCTAAGGCTAGCAAGACGTCTCTGGATTCGATCACCCTGATAGAGGGGGATCTGAATGATATAGGGGATGTAGTGTGGGATGCCACCGCGGAACTACTGCAACAGTTTGAGCAGCAATAGCAGCAGGCATTGGGGGCTATTCAAACGGGTCTACGTGAGCTATAGATCCATGCGTCACAAACTTAGACCAGCACAGCGTCCACCAGTTTGGCCTTTGGCACCTCAGAAGCCGCAGGGATGCTGCGCGCAAGGGACCCCCGAGCCATAGTGCTGCCAGATGGAGCATTGACGACGACGACTGAAGATGACAGGCCCACTATCAGCGCCCTCAAGGGAGTGGGACTTAACTTGGTTGTGCTTCCTAGCGAGGCACTTCACCTTCTGCAGGATGGTGTGATTGTGGAACTTCGGGCCCGCGAACAACACGCTTTGCAGGTGATCAGTGAGAAAAAGGTCAACAACGATCAGTTGGTTGTGAAAAGAGACTTTGTTTTTCTTCTTGTGATAGACTTTATAGACAAGAATAAATGAATAATCAAGGTTGTGGATGAGGCATGCCGAACTATCCCATAGCTGGTCGTTCCTGGGGCTGAGCCAGTAGATGTGCGGATTTGGAAACTTGCTACGGGAGTGTGCGACGCACGCACAGAGTTAGAAAAGGTTCAGCTGGAGCTAAACCTCAAAATTGTAGAATTGAAATTGAAGGCCTAGCCTTCGACTTTACTGGAATTCAGGGAGCAGCGTGCGACTATCGTGACAAATGTGATCGCAACAGTAGCAAGTGTAGTGACGGAATGCACAACCCTTTTTGAGCAGTCGCTCGAGGTACTCACCAGTCTCCAAGAAGACCCTAATGTGCAAAGGCTGGAGATAAAAGCGCAAGAACTACAATGGCGCTACGACGAGGTTAAAGCGACAACATGCACTATTGTCATCACGCAGAGATTAGCGAAGTTGCAGGAGGCCAAGGCATTGAAAGAACAGGTAGACACAGCTTAGCATAAGGAAGCCATGTTGAAGGCTCACTTGAAGCCTTGGTTGGACGAGGCATACGCGATCATGACCACCATCGAAGGCAAGTTGGCTAGTCTGCAAGAGACTCAGCATAAGCTATAGGCTGATAGCGCGGGGCCAATGATAGAGCAATTAGTTGAAGAAATGAAGCAGACAACAACAAAGTGCACTGCCAAAGTAATAGCTGCCCAAGTCGAGCTAGGAGGTCTTCACGATAAGATCTCCACGCCAGCTGAGTGACTCGAGGGCGAGTCACCATGTTTGTGTTGGGGGCCTATTGGGAACAAGTCCCCTGGGGGTCAATTTTGTGGTTACAAACCCAAGTTTTGGGGCAGAAGGCTCGAATTTTGTATAAAGAATATAAAGTCTCCACATTTTGTGGTCATGTAGCGCAAAGATATCTAAAGTAAAAAAGGGTTTTCCACCCTTAGTCTAGATAGGTTGAGTTGGTTTTGGAAATACGCCCTTGGTCTGTGGACCATGGGATTGTATAAAAAGGAAAGCCTTAGAGAGTCTAAGGCAGTTCAGTAGTCATGAGTCATTGATATAATAGGTTTTGAGAGAGATAAGAGCAAGATTCTTAGCATGGAAAGAGGCTCTGCATCTAAGTGCGTAGAGGCCTAGGGTAGAAGTCTGCAGCTGAGTGCGCGGACCCCTGCAGCTGTGTGCGCAGGGCAGTTAGAGTCTGTATTGGAAATCTGAATCATCAATAAAGAGAAGTGTTCTGAACTTACTATGTACTTTCCATCTGTGTAAGTGTTTTTTACTTCTGTTATAAATATTGCGATTATGCTATGTTGAATGTTGAGTTTCAAATATAATGTTAAGTTGATGCGCGAAAATATATGTTTCCCTTTGTTACATGAACGCAAGTAATAATATATGTTTACATGAGGATAATCTTAATTGTATGGTAAAGTTGGTTAATACCTAAGAAAATTTGGGAAAAAAGTAAGTAACCTAGTTACAGAGGTGCGTAAGTGCCTTAATCATCGTCTAGGGTTGTGCAAAGGAAAATCGGATACCTTTGCGGAGGTTCTGAAAAACAGAAGAAGAAGTACATCGATAATCCCTAAAGTTTTATCAATCTACGTGGAGATAGGAGTAAGGGTATAAGATCGACATCATGACTATCTCAGGATGCAGAAACTTGGTTCCTGCATCCCCCCATACTGCTTCGAGTGAGACTTCAGTCCACGCCCCGTGGATTGATGCTGAAAGGGCCAATAGTGTAGGGATTTGCTTGGTTTCTTACCATTGAACCTGGGCCAAGGCCCATCAAGCCAACAATCACTAATAATCTAGCATGACATAAGTGTTTGTAATCCAAAATTCAATCACCTAAAGTATTCAAATTGTTGTGTAATGAGAATTAAATTGAATATGGCTATGGCTTAGATATTGCTGTGTTACAAAAAATTATGATAATGCCCTATTATTATCAAATAAGAACATTTCTTCCTATACTAGAGAATGTATGAAATTAAAACAAGAATGGTCCAAGTACCATGGTTGTCCCAAGATAATTAAGGAGAAGTAATAGAAAAAAAGGAAACAATGTTTCATGCTATGAGCAATAAACTCGAGATAATAAATATTATTGATTCCCATTATGATAATAGAGAAATGGACAATAATAGTAGTCAAGGAGAATGATATTAACTTAAAAAAATTAAAAAATATTGGGATGTAAATTATGGATGTTACATTAATGTAAATTGCTAAATTTTGAGGCATGTTACATATGGTATCAGAGCAACAAGTTGCAACACTGTGACCTATGAGCTAAATATCGATTTTGATTTAACAAAATTTATGCTCTATTTCACATAGAGAGAATAAAGAAGAGAAGAAGTGATGACAGATCAACCGAAAGGGACACACATAAGTGAAATGGATCTGGGTACATTTAGGAGATCAAGCAGCATTGCCTATAATGGAACTACTGAACATGGTTAGATATATAAGGACGAAGTTAATAAGTCTTTATGAAAACAATTATAAGTTACTAAAGGATAGTGTTGAACAGGAAAGGCTTATTAAGAATCAAATGGATATATCAAACCCAAAAACAATGGAACCAGTAGTGGAAGAGGAAGACAAGGGAGAAACTTCCAAGCGAAAAAACCCTAATAGTGTAGATGGAAGTAGAGATGACAAATATGAAAATGGGGAGGAATGTAGTTCGGCCAAAATGCCTTTAAATCAGGGGAATAAACCAAAAATAGAGCTACAAGGGGATTTCAAGAACATTCCACCTCCAACTTATGATGGAGAGTCAGAGGAAGCAACAAAAGCATGGTTATTAAATATTAACTAATGTTTCCAAGTTTATGATTCCCTGAGTAATTTAAAGGCTAAAATAGCTACATATCAACTACAAGGAAAAGTTTCCTTGTGGTGGGAAGAAGTCAAAATTGTACATAATTTGGAAGACAATAGTATTAATTCGGAAGATTTTCAAAATTTTTTAAAGGAAAAATTCTTAATTGAAAGATATTATGACGATAAGGCAAAAAAAAAATTGTGAATTGAAACTTGGCCAAATAACCATGGACAATCTCATGGCTAAATGTACTCATATTTTGATATACATACCTTATATTCATGAAGAAAAATCCAAAGTACAATGGTTCATTTATTGCCTTCATCTCTCCTTTAAAGAGAAAATTGAATAAGATAATCCACAAATAATGGATGAAGTAATTCAAAGAGTGAGAACCTATTATCATCAGTGATCTGGATTGGATCATTATATTTTTTTCATCCATCTGGAGGCTTTCAGAGTGTAAAAAATGGACGAATCAACGCACAGGTCCATTTTACAAGTGGGACCAAGTTTGGAAAATTGGGGTTTGAAACCTTCCAGGAGCATTTTGAGGCATCAGATGAGGTTTTTTAGGGTAAAATTTACCTTTTTATTCCTATTCTACAAACAAAGACCTTTCCAAGAATTGTATCAACCAGAGTTTGTATGTGAAATTTATGCCACCCGGAAGTTGACCTTCTTGTTTTCACCACCATAATTTGAGAGGGTGCCACATCAACCCCCATAAATCATGGAAAAGTGGCTAGCCATGTGATTATGTTGAAGAAGGCTATAGAAGATTCTATATTATAACTTTAGTTAAGAGTTGAGTTAGTCAAACCTAACCACTAGTAGGCTATCAGGTTGTGTTATAACAAAGCCACTAGGAGGAAAATGGCTTCCATTATTTCAAGTGCATTTATTCCATAGTTGAGCAAAAATAGCCAAGAGGGATATGAGATAGAGAAAACAGAGACAGTTTTTGTACTGTAGTATCATATTGGACACAAGCCATACTTCTTTGTATTCACGACCATATTTCCATTCAGAGAAAGAGAGAAGAGTGGCCTCACCTTCCATTTCGATTTTCCTCTTAAAAGTGTTTATGAGATCATTATCATATGTCAAATGTGTTTGTCATGAGATTTTATTTCGTCTTTTTCTATTTTTTGCATAATTTTAATTTATGTGCATATGTTATTAACAAGAATCTACGAATCTATAAATCTAAAGATATATAAAACTATAATAATTTATATTTTGGAATTTTTAAATACAATTTTATCAGATATGTTGTGACGAATTGTCCAGTGGAATATCCATGACAATTTATAGATCATATTTGTATCAAAGAAGGTTTCTTTAGGTATATTGTGGATATTTGTAGGGGATCTAGATCGGTTGGCCAAAAGTCATAAAACCCTAATCATTGTTGATTAATTTGTGAATAGTTGTGGTGATCCTATAGAGGAGAGGTTTTCATGGTTGGAACAACAAGTAGTTGATATAACTTGTAATGTAAATCTCCTCATGGTGGCCCTAAGCAATAATCTTTGAGTATTTCGATAAGATAGAGGTTCTAATACATAGGATAAATTAGAGGGGGGGTTGAGAGATAGCGAAGAAACAAAGAACCAACCAAAGAAAGGATCCAAAAAAGATTGATCTAGTTTGAGTGTCGTGAATCATTCACAGTCGATGTTCAAAATGGAAGTGAAGGTTGATATCAAGTTGTACCAAAGCGAGATTGACACTCTAAAGCTAAATAATTGGTTGTAGCAACTGAAAGTTTATTTTCAGTGTCCATCAAATTGAGGAAGAACAAAATATTTCCTTTGTGTAGCTACAACTAGAGGGTCGTGCCCTAACTTTGGGAAATCCACATGAAGACCTTGAGGTTGGAGGGAGAGCCTCCAACAACTAAGTGGTAGGAATTCAAAACCCTCATAAAGTCATAGTTTTACCCTATTAGGTATGAAAAGGACTAGTGGATCTAGTGGCACGACTTCAAGCAAAGGCAGGGGCAATGCGTGCAGGAGTACACCACAGAGTTTAGAAAGATGGCCATAATGTTGGGTATCTCCCCAAAGAACCCATACATACTCAAATATTTCAGGGGTATCCTCCACCATCTATTGGAGCAAGTGATGTTATCCAAGCCCAGATAAATGGATGAGGCTTTTGTACAAGCATAGTACCTGGAAAACATAGGCCTGAAGAAGGGGCAATCAAGTGGATCGAAGTAGAAGGAGCAATAGAACGCTTTTGAGGGGAAGAAGAAGAAGAAAGAGGGAAAGATAAAAATACAATAGTCACGACATGTCAGTGCAAAGATCCCAGCAACCACTATAGTCATTGGAACATTGACGACCATGCAAAGGAGAAGTGTTGGAAGTTACATCCAAAGATGAACTCGAAGGACAAAAAGAAAGAAAATAAGAAGAATAATCCCATGGCCACTTATTTGAGAAACCAAGATGAAAGCATATTATATGTGGATGAGAGGATCATCTATACATCAGTGCAGAAGGAGGTGAATCTGAGTAGCCTTCAACAACATGAAGATAAAGAAATGAACAAACTTTTACATATAAACATATAGGTCAATAAGACTAACGTTGATGCTTTGTTTGACTTAGGATCGTAGGAAAACCTTATTGTAGCAGAGCTGGTCAAGAAGTTGGGGTTGGAAGTTTGGGATCATCCAAGCCCATATCCATTAGGATGAGTAAATAAGGATGTGGAGTTGAAGGTAACAAAATAGTGAAAATTTAGATTTGTTATTAGTGTATATTTTATTGATAAAGTATAACTAGATGTGGTTCCCCTTGATATATGTGGAGTCTTGTTTAGGAGTTCCTACATGTACATGAGAGTTGCAATATTCATTTGGAGAGCCAACTAGTATCGACTTGTCAAGGATGGAAAATCGTTCACCATCAATGTGCACAAAGGCAAGTCAAAAATTTCACTGGTAAGTGCTAACCTAGCCAAGAGATTGATCAGTTCCAACGAGAAGTATGTTTTATTGTTTTTAAGAGAAAATTAATCTGTAGAAGAGTTAGTAAGAGGAAAATCATTTGTGGAGGGGTGTAATAAGAAACAAAACAACAACTGGAAGAGTTTCTACATGCATATATGGATGTGTTTTGGGAGCCTACTATGTTACCACGTAAGAGGGAAGTGGAGCACAAAAACTAGCTATTTTTGGACTCCCCATTGCCAATAATTGGGCTATATAAGTAGTCTATTATAGAAGCAAGAGAACATATTTACGATTGTAAGGAAATCCATTTTATGGTATTGTGCACCAGAAAAAAAATTTCGTTCATGGAATCATTTGCATAAGGGAATGAAGGAAATTATCAGGTGAAGAAACAATTGCAGTAGTTACTAGAAGAGGCTTTCATTTGACTTAGTACATCACCATGTGGGTCACCCATCATCATTGTGCCAAATAAGGATGGGACTTGGAGGATGTGTATAGATTATAGGGCATTGAACAAGATCACTCTGAAGAATAGTTACCCCCTGCCTAGGATAGACGATCTATTGGATCAGTCACAACAAACGAAATACTTCACCAAGCTAGACTTAAAGTTTGGATACCACCAGGTTTGTGTAATAGAGGAAGATACTAGGAAGGCCACCTTCGAAACCATGCAAGGTTTGTATGAGTTGTTAGTCATGCCATTGACCTATGTAATGCACCAACTACATTTATGAGATTAATGACTGATGTAATGCGCCCCTTTATAGATTTGTTTATAATTATCTACTTGAATGATATACTGGTATATATTGCTACCTGGGAGGAGCATATCTCATATTTGATGCAGGTGTTGTAGACATTAAAGAAGCACCAGTTGCTAGAAAATCCCAAGAAGTGTGAGTTTGCACATTAGTATTTGTTGTAGATTCTAGGGTATGTGATAGGTGGAGGAGAGCTGAAGATGGATCCTACCGAGATGAAGGCCATCATGAAATGGTTGGTTCCTACTAATGTTTCCGAAGTCAGGAGTTTCACTGGGGCAACATAGTACCTAATGAAATTCATCGCCTTATTTTTAGCGATAACAACACCAGTCCACACTATAACAAGAAGTGGAAATGGTTTCTATTGGGGAAATGGGAAACAAAGATCTTTCGAGGAGCTAAAGAAGAAGATTAGTCAAGCATCAATTATGAGATTACCAAACTTGAAACAACCCTTCGAAGTGGAGGCAGATGCAAGTAGGTATGTTATGGGAGCGGTCCTGATGTAGCGAGGAAGGCTTGTATGTTACCATTCTAAATTATTTCATGGGGAAGTTTTTGACTACCCTACATATGATAAGGACCTTTATGCCCTAGTGCAATTTGTGAACAAGTGGAAGCACAATCTAATGGGAAAGGAAATAGTAATCCTCATAGATCACTAGCCACTATAGTACCTACATGACTATAGTAAGCTACAACAAACTATGAATTACAAGTGGATGGGGTTTCTACAACAATGTGATTTAGTGACTAAGAATAAGAAGGGAAACAAAAACAAGTTGGACGACATGCTTTCAAGGCCACCCACATCAAAGATCACAACTTTGGGGACTCTTATGCACATGGAAATATTCAACCATGATTAATATAGAGAAGCATATTTAGAAGATGAGGACTTCAAGGAGGTTTTTCAACAGTTACAGATTCAGAATCATGTGCATGATGGTGATAACATCGTTGACTACCATCTCTAGGATGGTTTACTCTACAAGATGGATAAGCTATTTGTTCCTAAAGGTGAGTGATTGCAACTGATCAGAGAGGATCACACCTCCAAGGTTGTAAAGGACTTTGGTGTAGGGAAGACAATGGCAAACTTGTAGAGGTTTGAATATTGGCCCAAGTTGTAAGAACATGTAGCTAGGTTCATAATAGGATGCATGCTTTATTGTACTAAGAAGCCTAGCAATAGGAAACATGGTTTATATCATCCCTTACTTTACCAACTCATCCTTGGGAGAGCATTTCCATGGAACTTGTGGGATGCTTATCAACAACCAGGAAAGGACATGACTACCTATTCATGGTAATTGACAGGTTTAGTAAGATTTGTATTATTATGCCTTATAAAAATACCATCAATGGGAAACAAGCAACAAACTTGTTTTTGGACAGGTCTGGGTGCAGTTTGGGATACCAAGGAGCATTGTTTCAGACAAGGACATGATATTTCTCAGTGCATTTTGGACTACATTATGGGAGAAGATGGAAATAAAGTTGAATAGATATACAACATTCCATCCATAGACAAATGGGAAAACATAAGTAGTCAACAAGACATTGGTGCAACTTCTGACGGGATACAACCAGAAGCATCCAAAGACTTGGGATGAAAATCTGGTATATATACAACATTCTTATAACATAGCAGTCCACACTTCTATAGGATAGTCCCCATTTGAAACTTGTTTTGGATATTTTTCGCCTTAAGCTTTGGACATTGCATATGGGTAGCAAGGAGGAGTGAGGGAAGGTCTTATAGGAGACATTGTAAGGGATGAAAAATTTATAGAAAAGATCAAGACAATACTTATACAGGTACATGACACACTACATAAGTCACAGGAGAAATATAAGGCTAGGCACGATCAATATAGAACAAAGAAATCATTTAAGGTGGGAGAAAAAGTATGGCTACAATTCAACATGGAGAGGCTACAGGGGATAGTTGAACATGGAGAGGCTATAGGGGCCTAGTAAGAAAATCAAGGCTTTGCAGTAAGGTTCATTCAATATATTGGAAAAGGTGGGTTATAATTCATATCGACTCAATGTACCACCATATATGTGCATTTACTCAATTGTGAATGCAAAGAATCTGAAACTCTATGAGCCTTACATGCTAACTTAGGAAGAGGAACAAGTCCTACCTTATGTGGAGGATTTGGCACTGAATGCTCCGGTAGAGTGACATAAGATATAGTTCTGCAAAATAGGTCTAGAATTACAAGACAAAGGCAACATGACTTTTGGCAGACTGGGTTGAAAGGACAACTCTTAGGCAAAGCTAAATGGTACACTTGAGAGAAGGTGGAGGAAACTTTTCCTCACCTCATTCCGTAGAAGCTTTTGGGGACCAAAAGCCTCCCAAAATGGGGAGGTGTGATCTAGATTGGATCATTATCTTTTTCTTCATCCATATTGATGCTTTTAGAGTGGAAAATGTGGAGGAACTAGCTCATATGACCATTTTTATCGATAGGAACCAGTTTGGAAAATTGAGGTCTAAAACCTTTTAGGAGCGTTTTAAGGCATAAAATGACATTTTGGGGGAATAATATTCAGTATTTTTTCCTAATATACACACATAGATCTTTCCAATGGCGTAATAATCGCATCAATCAGAATATATATGTGAAATTTATGCCACTCAAAAGTTGACCTTCCTATTTTCACCAACATAATTCGAGAGGATGCCACGTCAACCCCCATAATTCATAGCAAAGGGACTACCGATGGGATTATGATGAAAAAGAATCTAAAAGAGTCTATGTTATAACTATGGTTAAGAGTTGAGGTAGTCAAACTTAACCACTAGTAGGTGACCGGGTTGTGTTATAACTGGGCCACTAGGACAAAAAGGGGTTCCATTCATTCAAGTGCATTTGTTCCATATTTGAGAAAAATTAGCCAAGAGGGATAGGAGATAAAGCATGTAGAGAGGATTTTTGCACCATAGTAGCCCATGGGCCATAGGCCATACTTCTTTATATTCACAGCTCTATTTCCATTCAGAGAAAGAGTGTGGAGCAACCTCACCTTCGAGTTTGGTTTTTCTCTCAAAAGGGTTTCCCAAGTCATATCATATGTCAAATGTGTTTGTGAGCTTTTATTTCACCATTCTCTATTTTTCGCATAATTTTAATTTGCATGCATATGTTATTGACAATAATCTATAGATCTATAAATTTAAAGAAATATAAAATTATAAGTGTATATTTTAGAGTTTTTAAGTATAATTTTATCAAATTGGTTGTGATGAATTGTCTAGTGGAATATCCACAACAAATTACAGATCAACAAGAAACCTTCAACTGACACAAGAACATTGTTCTCCTTGAATAGGTGGTGGATAAAATTGCTCCAATGAAAACACGTTTGACATCAATGCCAATACTACTAACACTCTAGGTAGAAGGTAGAGGAAAAATTGTGTCGCCCCATTCAATAAACACTTTTAAGGACGAATATCCTCCCAAAGGGGGAGGTATGATATAGATGGGATCAATTTATAAGTTTCCATCCATCTCAATGCTTTCAAAGTGAAAAAATTGGAGTTATCATCTTATAGGAGCAGTTTCATTTCTTAGACCCAATTTGGGGAATCAAGGTTTGAAACCTCCCAGGGTCAATTTGAGGCCTCAAACAACATTTTTTGGGGGTAAATTTCCTACTTTTATAGACATAGTGAAACTTTTCTAAACACAAAGGTGTTTCAAATAGTGTAAGAATCGCGTCATTCAAAGATCGTATGCAAAATTTATGCCTTCAAGAAGTTGACATATCATGTTTTACCACCATAAATTGAGGGGATGCCAAGTCAACCCCATTTCCCATGGGAAAATGGCTATCCATGTGGGTACTATGAATAAGACTATAGAAGGGTTGATTTATAACTCATGTTAAGGGTTGAATGGGACAAATTTAACCTCTAGTTGGCTATCGGGTTGTGTTAAAACAAGGCCACTAGGAGGAAAAGGGGTTTCATTATGTTTTCCTACATTTTGTTCCATAGTAAAGTAGAGTAGCTGAGTATTGATAGAGAGAGCATAATAGAGGGAGATTTTGTAGAAACTCACAAGACACGGGTCTCAAGAAACTCATAGGGAGTGCCTTTTCCATTGTACTTGCATCATTTCCATTCGAGACAAAAAAGAGCAAAATAGCCTCAACTACCAGCTAGGTTTTATTCTGAAAGGTTTTACCATAGCATATATTGGTGTTCATTTCAGTTTATGAGTGATTGTATTTACACGTTCCCTATTTTTCACATATTATCTATTGCATGCATAAACTTCAAAATAATAATAACAAATCTTGAATCTAAAAGGAATTATTCCTTTATAGTATGGATTTCCATTGATTTTCATAAATATATTCTGACAAACTATCTAGTGGAATATCCATGATAATTTATAGGTAATATTGGTATCATAATAGTGTTTTTGGGTATTTTGTGGGAAGTTGTAGGGGATCAGGTTGATTTTAGTGGAAGGTCATAAATCCAAAACCATGGCCAATGAATCAGTTTATGATAACCCTTGAGATTTGGTAGTAAGGGGTTTATGTGTCTAGAAGCACAAGTTGCTAATATAAACCATAACATGAGCCTCATCATGGAATCTCTAACCAATAAGCTTGGGATGTAGAGAGAAGATGGAGGTCTTAACTTAGAGGTCAAGTCAAAGGGAAAATTAGTGGATCTGGAAGAACTAGATAAGGATTCCAAGAAACCTGAAAAAAGAACAATCAATTTCGAGCAATGTGAACCATTCACAATATTTATTCAAGATGGAAGTTGAGGTGGATATCAAAACATATCAAGGTGAGATAGATTCTTTAAAATTAAATCATTGGTTTTAGTAGTTAGAGGTTTATTTTAGTGTTCACCATATAGATGAGGAATAGAAAAATTCATTTTTTCATTTGAAATTAGAGGGACATGCCATAACTTGGTGGGAAAGCCACACAGAAACCATTAGGCTATAGGGATATCCTTTAGTATCTAAGTGGGAGTATTTTAAAACTTTCATAAAGTCTCAATTATACGCTATTTGGTATGTAGAAGATTGACGGATCTTATGGCATTACTCCAAGCAAAGGCAAGGGAAGATTATACAAGAGTACACCGAAGAATTTTGGAAGAGGTAAGTAATGTCAGGTATCTCTCCCAAGAACAAAAATGTACTCCTCAAGTACCTGTGGTGTCTACACAACCATATATGAAAGAAATTGATGTTGCTCAAACCTAGAATGGTGGATGACGCTGGTGTACAAGTACAAAACCTAAAAAACATAAGCCAAAAGAAAGGGTGGTTAAGTGGTTCAAAGCAAAAGGAACACCAAGAAGGATCTAAGGAGGGAAAGAAGAAGTGGAAAGAGGGGAAGAAAAAAAGGACAAAAACCACAATAGATTAGTACAAATATCCTAGCAGCCATTCCAACCACTACAACATTGATGGTCACATAGAGGATAAGTGATGGGAATTTCATCCAAAGCTCAACTAAAGAACCATAAAAAGGATGTGAAGAGGAAAAATATCATAGCCACTAATTCAAGCAATTAGGTGGAAATAAATTTAAACATAGACGAGATGATTCTCTAGACATCAATGTATAAGTGTGATTCTAAGTAGCCTTCAACAATAGGAAGAGAATGAGATGACCAAACTTTTCCATGTAAATATATAGGGCCAAAAGATCAAAATTGATTCTTTGTTCGACTCAGGATCATAGGAAAAGCTCACTGCAATAGAGTTGGTCCACAAATTGGGATTGGAGGTTCGTGATCATATTATCCCATATTCGTTAGGATGAGTAAATAAGGATGCATAAATTGAGGTAACAAAATAATGTAAATTCAAATTTGCTATTAGCATTGATTTTATTTATAAAGCACAATTTGATGTAGTTCCACTTAATGTATGTGGAGTTGTGTCTGGGATTCCATAAATGTACATGTGAGATACAATCTTCATGCAGAGAGCCAACTAGTGTTGCCTCATTAAGGACAAAAAATCCTTCATCATCAACATGCACATGGATAAGTGTAAAATTTCATTGGGAAGTGCCAACCAAGCCAATAAACTTATTAGATCTAGAAAGAATTATGTTTTATTGTTTTTAAGAGAACATTATCATGTATAAGATTCAATGAGGGCAAAGCAATCCCTAGAGGGGTGCGCTAAGTAATAGATACAACTACTGGTAGTAGCTACACACATATAAGAGAGTGTTTCAAGATCCTAAAGGGATACCAACCAAGAGGGAATTGGAGCATGAGATCCAACTATTGATGGAATCTCCATTACCAAATATTGAGTTGTATAGGTAATCCATTGCAGAATAAAACAACATGAAGAAGCAGTTGCATCAATTGTTGGAGCAAGGTATTATTCGAGAAAGTACCTCACCATGTGGGTAACCCATCATAATTATGCCAAAGAATAATGTGAGCTAGAAAATATGTATTGATTACAGGGTGTTAAAAAAAATTACACTCATCAATAGGTACCCCATGCCGAGGATTGATGACTTGTTGAACCAATTGCAATAAGCAAAATACTTCAACAAGCTAGATTTAAAATTAAGATAGCACTAGGTTCAAGTAAAAGAAGATACTTGGGAGACTTCCTTCAAAACTAGATAATGTTTGTATGAGTGCTTAGTCATGCCATTTGGTCAATGCAATGTACTAGCAATGTTCATGATATTAATCAATGACATATTATGCCCATATTTAGATTCATTTTTTGTTCTTATTTTAAATGATATAATGTATACAACTTTACATAGGAGGAGCACATCTCACATTTGATACAAGTGCTAGAGACATTGAAGAAACAACAATTGTTGGAAAATAGTAAGACGTAATAGTTTGCATAAAAATATTTGGTGTATTTAGGCTATGTGATTGGTGGAGGGGAGTTCAAGATAGATCCTACAAAGATTAAAGACATCATGAAGTGGTTGATGGATACAAATGTTTTAGAGATTAGAAGTATTATTGGGGAAGCACAGTACCTGAGAAAATCCATAGCTTCAATTTCAGTAATGCCTGCACCACTTGACACCATGTTATGAAACTAGCTCAAGAAAAGATAGAAAAGAAAGATCAACGCCTTAGAATTCAGCCTCTTCGAGGGGGAAACCTCCTTTACATTACATAAATGAACAACTCTTGGATGATACAAATGAAAAAACCTCCTTTCTATATATAGGAGTCTAAGGAGTCACAATATAATCCAGCCGACCTAACAATAATAATATAAAGCCACAAAAATAACAATAGAGGGATTCTATGGGGCACAGAAATAACAATATGGGGGTAATAGGGGCACAACAATATAAATAAGGGGTATAACTACAATAGTAATGGGGTAATCACTAGTATTATAGGGACCCAACATGCCCCTCTCCTTCAAAAAAGTGTTGTCCTCAACGCTTGAGCAGTTCTGGATACTTCTGCATAAAATTCTCATCCTCCCATGTCGAATCTTCAGCGGATAAGTTCTTCCACTTGATAAGATACTCTGAAATTGATCGATTTCGTAGCTGTCGAGTTCTTGTTTCTGTGACTGCTTCTGGTTCCAATATAATTTTTCCTTCCTCGTC
The DNA here is from genome assembly GCA_031772625.1 of Pinus tabuliformis. Lineage (NCBI taxonomy): Eukaryota > Viridiplantae > Streptophyta > Pinopsida > Pinales > Pinaceae > Pinus > Pinus tabuliformis. The sequence goes on from CM062819.1 coordinate 864,828,315, forward strand.
AAGTTCTGGCAATATTGTTTGAACTGGGAGCTTGTCGCCTATAACCTTCTTTAAACATGAAACATGGAAAACTGGGTGCAATCAAGAAGCTGCAGGAAGCTCCAATTTGTATGCCATAGTACCAATCTTTTCCAACACCTTGTACGGACCATAATACTTTGGTGATAATTTATTATCCTTCCTAGCTTGCTTTAGTGACATTTGCTTATATGGTTGTAGCCGTAGGAATACCCAATCACCTACATCAAAACTTCTTTCACTGCGATGTTGATCTTCCTGTTGTTTCATTCTATTTTGTGCCAACACGAGGTTATCCTTTAAGAGTTGGAGGACATGTTGTTGATGTTCGATGTGATGTTCCACTACCTGAACCTTAGAACTTTCTCTTAAATATGATGTGATTGATGGTGGTTGGTACCCATAAAGTGCCATAAATGGGGTCATTTTTTTTGCTGTATGGAAGGAAGTGTTATACCACCATTCAGCCAGAGGCAACCATTTGACCCATTGTGTCTGTTTATCAGATACAAAGCAACGAAGATATCCTTCCAAACATTTGTTTACTATCTCAGTTTGCCCATCAGATTGAGGATGATAAGATGAGCTATGAGCTAACTGAGTACCAAGACAAGAAAATAATTCTGTCCAAAAATTTCCAGTGAAAATGGGATCTCTGTCACTTACAATAATCTTTGGGTTTCCATGTAGCTTTTGAACTGTTTCCATAAATGCAGTAGAAACTGTACTGGCTTTAAATGGATGTGATAATGCACAAAAGTGTGCATACTTGCTAAGTCTGTCAACTACCACCATGATGACACTCTTTCCCTCAGACTTGGGTAAACCTGTGATAAAATCCATTGAAGCCTCCTCCCAACGTTGGCTTGGAATGGATAAAGGTTGTAATAGACCCGGTGTCTTAATTGTTTCAACTTTATTTTGTTGGCAAACCAAACATTCCACCACAAACTTTTGAATATCTGATTTAAGGCCATCCCAAAAAAATTCCTTCTTAACCCCGTGGTAAGTTTTTAAAAATCTCGAGTGCCCTCCTAAGGGAGAAGTGTGCAATTCCATAAGAATATTTTGTTTTAGCTTGGAATTCTTACAGAGGTATAAGCGATCTTTGTACCATAACGAATCATTTTGCCAGCTAAATGTATCAGAAGTACTGGAATCTTGTTGTAGCTTTCGAATAAGTGCCCACACTTCTTCGTCATTCTTCCATTCCTCCTTTGCTTCGTTTATCCAATCTGGTTGGATAATAGAAATGGCACACAACAATGCTTCCATATCCTCATCCTTTCTTGAGAGTGCATCTGCCACCACATTTTGCTTCCCTTTTTTGTAGATGATTTCAAAGTCATAACCCAACATCTTTGTGACCCACTTTTGTTGCTCTTCAGAGGATAATCTTTGTTCTAAAAAGTATTTAAGGCTATCATGATCCGTTTTTACCTTGAAGTGTCTTCCCATTAGGTAGGGTCGCCATTTCTTAAGTGCATGGAGTATTGCCAACATTTCCTTCTCATAAATAGCTTTGCTTAAAAACTTTCCCTTGATTGGACGACTTTCAAAAGCAATGGGTCTTTCATCTTGCATTAGAACAACACCAATTCCATTTCCTGAAGCATCACATTCCACAATAAAGGTTTTTGTGAAGTCCGGTGTAGCTAAGACCGGTGCTTGGCACATTGCCTCTTTAAGATGTTTAAAGGCCTTTGTTGCTTCCGGAGTCCATGAAAATGAATCTTTCTTCAATAATGTTGTTAGAGGTGCTGCTATTCTCCCATAATTCTTAACGAACTTGCGATAATATCCTGTCAACCCAAGAAATCCTCGCAGATGCTTTATGGATGTGGGAATTTTCCATTCCTTAATGGCTTTAATTTTGCTAGGGTCTACCTTAACTCCTTCATGAGATATAATATGACCCAAATATTCCACCTCCTGGACTCCAAAGAAACATTTGGATCTTTTTGCATATAATTGTTTCTCCTCCAATAGTTGTAGCACCTTGTCAACATGTTCAACATGATCCTTCCAAGACTTGTTGTAGATTAGTATATCATCAAAAAATACTAACACAAATTTTCTAAGGAATGGTTTGAAAATTGAATTCATCAAACCTTGAAATGTTGAAGGTGCATTGGTAAGGCCAAAAGGCATGACCAAAAATTCATAATGACCCTCATGAGTTCTAAATGCCGTTTTCGGAATGTCTTCAATCTTCATTCTGATTTGATGATATCCCGAACGAAGATCCAACTTGGTGAAGTAAATTGATCCATGCAATTCATCCAGTAATTCATCAATGACAGGAATGGGGAACTTATCTTTAATAGTGAGCTTGTTGAGCTCCCTATAATCTGGACACATGCGCCATGATCCATCCTTCTTGTGCACCAATACTACTGGAGCTGAGAAAGAACTTTGACTCAGTTGAATTATACCAGCCTCTAGCATTTCTGCAACCATACGTTCAATTTCACTTTTTTGGACATATGGATATCTGTACGGCCTGATGTTTAGAGGAACACTTCCTGGAATCAGATGAATAGCATGATCATGATCACGCATAGGTGGGAGACCTTTGGGAGTCTCAAATACCTTGGAATGATTGTCCAAGACTTTTTGGAGATCTGGAGAAATAGATGATTCCAATGTGGAAACATCTAGCGAACATAATTGTGCAATTACACCTCTTTGCTCCTTTTTTAGAAGCTTTGTCATGCCATTAGAGTTGATTATCTTTCCTGGTTTCCCTACAATACCCCTTAATTCAACTTCCTTTCCTTCCACAGAAAATTTCATGAAAAGTTCTTGAAAATTAAAAGCTATTGTACCCAAGGATTGTAGCCATTGGACTCCTAGTACAACATCAGCACCTCCCATTGGAATGGAAAGCATTGGGCTAGTCAATACATATTCTCCCATGGATAGCTTGATATTATGGCACTTTCCAGAACAATTTATTGTTCCTCCATTTGCAATCATCACTTGACACTCTGGTGTTGGATATAGGAAGCAATTCAATTCTTTTGCTACCCTACAGTGAATAAAATTGTGGGTGCTTCCTGAATCAATCAACACTATTACCTTTTTCTTCTTGATTTGTCCTTCTATCTTGATGGTTTGAGGAGTGGTAATTCCCGCCAATGCATTACAAGATATGGTCGGATTTATTTGTTCTTCATCTAGGCTTTGTTCCTAGAATATATCCTCTTCTTTTGACCTTTCTTGCTCCTTTTCTTCTTCCTCTTCACAATCTATGTAGAATACACTACAACAAAACCAACGATTTGCCCCAGATTTAGCGCCAGATTTTAGTGCATTTTTTTTGTAATTGTGATGAGCAACCTGGCACTAAATCTGGCTCTATTGTACAATTTTTAAAGCGTCCTTTTTTTCACCTAATTTTGCATCCTTTTTCACGCTAGATTTTGCATCATTTTTTACACCAAACTATGCATCATTTTTTGCGTCAAATTTTGAACCAAGATTTGCATCTTATTTTATGACAGGTTTTGCTTCTAGTTTTGTGTCATTTTTTGCATCTATTTTTCATTCTCTTTTGCTTCCTATTTTGTGTCATTCTTTGCTTCCATTTTTGCACCATCATTTGCATCAAGTTTACACTGTATTTTGAATCCAATTTAACGTCTTTTTATGCATCTATTTTGTGTCAGTTTTTGCATCTAGTCTTACGCCAGGTTTTGTATCTAGTCTTACACTAGTTTTTGCTTCTATTTTTGCACCAGCTTTGGTGCCTATCTTTGCACCATGTGTTGAATTTGATTTAGCACCAAATTTTGCATCCATTTTTGTGCCCATTTTGGCATCTTTTTCTGGACCATTTTTTACATCCACATTTACGTTTGATTTGTCTCCATTTTTCCCATCTCATTTTGCACCATATTTTGCGTCATTTGTTTCATCCAATTTTGCATCATTTTTAACACCATCTCTTGCATCTAATGTTACATCATTTTGAGCATCCAAATTTGCATTTATATTTGCATCTTATGTTGAGTCATGTGTTGTGTCCACCTTTGTATCTTATTTTGTGTCTAATGGTACATTCAATTTAGAGCCATTTTTTACGTCTACTTTTGTATTTGTTTTTGCACCAAGTTTTGCATTAAGCTATTTTATGCCCCTTTTTGCACCATTTTTTTGTGTCTACTTGTGTCGAATTTTGCACCATTATTTACACCGACTTTTTCATCCAATTTTGCATTTTTTTGGTGTCTAGTTTTACATCGTTTTCACCATCCAAATTTGCATCTTTTTTTGCCTCATTTTGTGTCCACATTTGCATATAATTTTGTGTCTGAGTTCGAGCCTAAATTTGCATGTGATTAGGAATCATTTTTTACATCCAATATGACATCCTTGGTTTCACCTTTTTCAGCCCCATTTTGCATCTTGTTTTATGTCTTTTCTTACATCTTTTTTTTTCCTTTTTTGCACCCATGTTTGCATCCCAAATTTACACCATTATTTGCATCATCATTTGGCATATTAATTTGTAACGTTTTTTGCTTCTTTTTAACGCTCAACTTTGCATCTTATTTTACATCTAGTTGTTGTCTTTTTTTGCATCTAATTTGGTGCCCATTTATGTGTCCTTGTTTTTGCCCAATTTGATATCCTTTTGTATGCCATGTTTTGTTCCCTTCTTTGTGTCAACTATTGCACAATTTTTCACTTCTAATTTAAAACACTTTGTATGTCAATTGTTTGCATTTTGTATTAATTCCTAGTTTAACATCCAATTTTACTTTCAATTTTGCATCCATGGTTACATCCGCATTTGACTTCTTATATAGAGTATATTTTTCTTTACATATATGACCCCCTTTATAGATTCATAGTGAAATATATGATAGTTTCTAAATATCATTAAAGCAGATATCACAATTCAAAATCATTTGTAAAGAAATTTAAGAGAAATTGACAACATCCATCCAAAAAAATAACAATGTGTCATTAACAATTTTCAAAACATGTATAAAATAGCAACATAATACTAATAAAATCAGTATTATTTTTAATCAAAACAAGTAAAATTCAAATATGATTAACAAATCAAAATATTTCATGAATATCGTTATTCTACGATAAATTAACAACATACATAAATCAAACTCATCGTATGATTACAAAATCAAAATGTCTCATTGATATAGAGTAAATTCACAACACCCATCTAAACATAGCAATGTCATTCTACACAATAATTTCTTCATAAAAAACAATGCATGTGCATGCCTAGCTACCACCACCAAGATCATCCTCATGATCATCTTGACCATCCTCATTACTCTGATCCACATCATCACCAACACCGCAACTATCATCATCATCTCCTCCTTCACCACCATCATCCCCATCCTCATCCTCATCATCTCCTGATATATGTTGAACATAATTTGGATCATCGTCTTGGCAATCATTACCTATAGCATTCTGACAAAAAAAATCAATATTACATGTTAGTATTAATTACATAACACAACGCATGTTTTTGTTATACAATGTTAACCATAAAATGAGGTAAGATATAATATCTAATAGTACTAAAAAATAAAATGAAAATATGGTTTAAAAGTATATTGGAAATCCAACTAAGATTATATACCATAGAGTCCATCCAAACAACAAATTCAACCCATCTCTTTTGCTGCAGCACCTCCTTTTCCAAATGATTTGGAGGTCTTCCATATTTTAGTTCCTATCAATCAGTAAATAGGGAGAAATTAGATAACAATGACTTTCTTCTAGTACAAAATCTATTAAAAAAATATCACATGTTTAATATACTTACAAAGGTTGTTATTAGTGCTTTTAAACCTTTCTGGCCACTACGATGAGTGACTTTTGTCTTGGTTAACCTCGCCTTGGATGCCTTGTCCTTAAACATAAACCAATTCAATTTATTTTCACACAAATACATGTCTAAGATACTTATAAGTATTAATACATTCTAAATAATGTTTAATGAAAAATTCAATACCTGAATGCTCTCATTGTCGGCTTTTCTTTGTGCATCCAACTTCTCATATGATTTTACAAGTTCTTTCCATACTTTAAAAGGTATGTCAATAGGTCTTTGTTTCAGTCTTTGATCTTGAGGCATTTTTTAAATTTTTCTTGTTTGGTTAAAAATTTTGGTTAAAAAAAACCGAACAAGTAATTCACATCAATGGCATGGGGACTCTATGGATATGTGTAAAAAAATGGCTATAAAGAAAACATCCAAAAAACATATGAGCTCTCCCTTTGATGGTCACTTGGGGCATATGGCTAGAAAGGAACAACTCCATTTTCGAAAATCAAGGACAATCCTTTCTCAAAGTCCTTCCTAATATTTGCTCCAAATGTCTTAAAATGAAAAACAAAATTCAAACGTCATCCTTAAACATCTCCCTTAATTATAACGTTGGACCATAAATTCTTCACTTTTATTGTTATCGGCTCTGGAATGAAATATGTGTGCACTAATGAAAAAACATTGAGTTTCATTTTTCATAATCACAAACAATGAAAAAAGAATCACACGTAACTAGCATCATTTTGGAAATTTTATATTTATTAAAAATCTTTAACATGTTTTCCTCCCATATCTCATAAAAAGGTGTGAAATTTTTTATATACTCTCCAATAAGCACTACAACAAAACCAGCGATTTGGAGGTTTTACACTAAGTTTTTCAACATCGAGCTTACTAGGGCTTGCACCACCGGGGTTATTAGTAAGAATCTCATGAGGTTTGCATAGCCATGATTATTAGAATCAAAATAGTAGGATTTGCACTAAAAAACAGTTCATAGAGCTTTCCTGCTAGGGAGAAAATCACAAGTTCAACTTCTGCAGTGCAGAGCACCGAGAGCTCGTAAGCTTTCTTCAACAATCCACCTACGTTTCGAAAATGTAGCCTGCCTGCTGACAATGTTCTCAATCCTCTTCCTCTGCATCTTTCCCCTCCCTATTCTTGTATGTCCTCTTTCGTTTTTCCCTCCAAACAAACCCTCTCAAATTGAGAAAGCAGAACAACTCACTCGATGAGAATCCGAATCCAATTATCGCTTCTAACAATAACCCAATACGATACCAGAAGTGATTACACAAAACCTGATTGACTCTTCATTTGTTTGGAAAAGAGCCAAGCATATACTTCTGACGAGGGTTTCCGTCTCAACTCTGGCTCACAGGACGTCGCTTAGTCAATTGCGAGAAAAGTTTTCCACCTGCCTGTCACATACGGTTTGTCACACTATATATTAAAATAAGGTTGATCATACTAACAATAAGGTTGTATAGTTTAAAAGGAGGGCTCTCCTGACTGCATTTGGTTGGTTTATAGAAAAGATTGCTGGAATGTGTAATGTGAATGCTCTGCTAACTGTTTTTTAAGCATTTGGAAGTATTAAAACCCCCTAGGATAATTAATGTAAGACCTGTTAATTAATGTGTAAAGATGGTTATTGTCCTTGGGCTACCTTAGCTATTCGTGTTTAGTGATCTGTGGTATTATGACTCCTCAAGTCACTATTAAACCATGAGAACCATGCCCAGGCAGATTAGTGTGACATTGTGGATGAGAACCAAAACTAGACTCCTATAACCTCCTTTTTCATCCTTTAAATTGCAGAATTAACTGACTGTTCTAGTAATCGTTCTTGAGCACCTGAAGATGTGCACCCTAAATAATAAGAATAATACCCTGTAACATATGAATAGTCCATCCTGTGCATGTAGGATATGCACATGAGTTCCAATAAAATCACTAACCAGAATACCAGGTGTTATTAAAGCCTCTACAGGTTGATATATATGAATGTTACAGTGTGCAGGAGTATGATTCAATTCCATACGAAAATACAAAACATCTGATAGGATTTCCTTATACCTCATAGGCAAACAACCATTGTCCCTTCTATAGATGAGCATAATAAGTGCTTGGTTCTCTACACTAAATAAAGACAAAGTATAGTACTTATTGCTGACAAAATAGGATTTAAATCGCGGTTCAATTGCTTGACATTCAGCTGGTCACAGAATTGTAGAGTGCATAATCATAAGTGATGTTGCGAGCCAGTAGAAGTGCTCTCCTACAAAAGCCTGATCTAGCATATCTCTTACCTTTATTTAGTTGGGATCAGCAAGGTAGTTTTGGGCTAGCATACTGATTTTCACATGAGTTAGTTGAGGCCAACAAGAAGACCTAAACCTGGTTAGGTGCAACTAGGTGATTTCTGTTGTAAAACTGTTTGTAATTTGTGACACTGAGAGAGGTATGCTCCCGTAACTGTGCTCCCTTATCATATCATTAGCCCTGCTTGGGTGTAACAGTCATGTAGGAATGTCTACGGCTGGGAGGTGAATCCATCCTTTGGCAACTTGTTTGACAGCCCTTGTCTTTTAAATGATAGGTATTGCGGTCCGGAGCCCATTTTGCATGCTGCTATGTAATTTATATTATGGTTAGAGATGAACTATATCAATGTGCTTAATCATTTGAGATGTTATAACTGGAATGTAATAGTTGATTTACGCTTCTTATATTCTTTCACGGTTACTAGTCTAGAATTGCATTACTGTTCACGCAATTATTAAGTTGGAACTTGGCACCAAAGCTGCTTATGAGAGCTAAGATTTAGGTCTGTGTGCCAGTTGGGCTGCCAGACCTAGTTAAGTGAATTTGGTTCTGTTATGAAAGCGAAGTTTTCATGAGCCCATTGTGATCTGGTTTTGAGAGTGCATTAGAGTTTGTCTATGTGAGAATCATTAGAAAGTTGTATGTGTATGTGTGTGAGAGCTCAATACGTTATAGAAGAAAGCGACAACTAGTGACTAAGACTTTAGTTGGTGTACGTCAGTCCAGACTGTTGGGTCGTAACCCTTCATAGTCACATGATCCAGAATGTTGGATCAACACGTTATATGTTGTTAGTCATTGTACCCAATGTGCTCAACCAATGAAGTCTATAAAACAAACACCTCAAAATGGCTAACCATAGCATCTGTCTGATTATGACATTCACCCTATATTTTGATCAACCAATTAGGATGCCTTCTATATCGAGCACAGTGTTGAAAAAATTGGCATCGGCAAAAAATCGGCAGAGGGTACAGAAAATATCTTCTCGGAAACATCGGCAAAAAAAATTGGCAAAAATTGGCAAACTGTGGCTCGGATGGTACCGATGAAAAACCAATGATACCAATTTCATATCCCATGACGTTATTCAAGTTTCGATTGGACTCATGTAACAAATATGGGTGTTCCTGACAATCAGAGAACCTAGAGCTGCATGGCCTTGGCAAGCTCAAGATTAGCATGACGTCTCCCCCTAAACACAGGGATAAGCGAAGGATGACCTTCTAATTGTTGGTTGGCAAAATGATCCAGCAGCAGTAGATGCACCGAATAAAATTGTGTCTATAAATGTTAAAAGCCATATACTGCAGCAACTACTTGTAACAAATTAACGTCATCAAATAAGGAAGATATTAGGCCATAGAGCAGCATCATTGAAATTGTAACACCACCCAACAGCCCAACATGGTCTCAATGGGTGACGCAGATATGTAATCTCCTTAAACTATGGATTCTAACTACATCATAGAGGAAGTTATTAGTTTGGTGCAAAAATCGGTAGGGGTCATCAACTCGGAAAGCTCAGGAGAAAATTAGCAAAAACTGGGAAATCATAAACTCGGAAAACCCAGGATAAATCAAAGAGTTTTGCAACTCAGTGAAAAGTTAAAACATTGTACTATATGCCAATAGACCAACATGATCTGAATGCTGGATATATATACAGTTTACCTCAAAGAACTAAGGAATATAATGACAGAGAAGCCAGATCACCAAATAACTTTTGTTTCCCAAATTTCCACTCAAATCAAGAACTTATACAGCATGAAAATAACCTAGTTTAAACTTTGACCTTTGTATTGAGGTCTTGAGATTCTATGAACTATTTTATTAGCTTCAGTAACTCGTTGAGCTTCTCAGATGTAAGTACCTGCTGGAGAGAGCTGTTCTTAGTTATAGTGTAGTGGACTATCAGATTTCCAAAACTACTAATAAAATAGAGCTGGTACAGACACATGGAAAGCCAAAATATAAGGATGTACCTGATATTGACTCCTCCATTGAAAGCATAGCGTACGACATTGTCACGAACCCACATGTCAGCAGCTTCAGAAGACGAACTGAGAGTTTCCAGCAAGTCATTAGTAATGCCGACCATGACTTGAATATCAGAGCCGATCAGAGCCTCCAAGACCTTGGGATCTGCATCAAAGAGCTTCACTTTCATAATGTGATTGGCCTGTAGCAGCTTCACAACAATAGAGGGAGCCAGTCTTTGTGATGACAGAATTCCCCAGTTCACACCAATGTCACCCAACACACCAAAGCTGGATGCCCAGATTATCCATGTGAATGATACCAGTGTTCTTGCATTGTAATAAAACATCTTCATATGCTCTGTATGCCACAATGTCAATGTGCAAACTGCATTTCATGCTGTCTGTGAGGAAGAAAGGGTATATGCTATAGCGTAAGATGTTTGGAGAGACCCACATTGCTGTGAATATCAGGTATGATATCCCCATCTGAATGAAACTGACCCACAAGCTTCCATTGGGACTTGGGCATGGTTCACTGTGACCCACAGTAAGCATAGTTTTATTACGTTCTATCATTGAAGGTGAAACTTTACAAACTTCCATGGGATCTGGAAATAGTTTTAAAAATGACACACTAACCATAGATTTATTATTTTTTAACTGTATGATTTAAGGTGATACTTTACACGAGGAACTACATCTGTTCATCAATTTGTCAAGAAGCATGGCCTACAATTCAATTGCTCTAAGCCTATCACTTCTTCCACCTGTCAAATAAATTGTTTCCTGTTTGTTTAGTTGACTATGGTTCTAATAAATATACTATTGTTTGATGTAAAAAGACAAAACAAAACAAAAAATATGGAAAGTTGTGACCCCATTTTCTAACTACAAATTGAAATCGGATTACCATAGTGACCACCTCTGCTTATTGGAATCAAAAAGGGGGTGGGTTAACCCAATACGATACCAGAAGTGATTACACAAAACCTCATTGACTCTTCATTTGTTTGGAAAAGAGCCAAGCATATACTTCTGACGAGGGTTTCTGTCTCAAGTCTGGCTCGCAGGACGTCGCTTAGTCAATTGCGAGAAAAGTTTTCCACCTGCCTGTCAGATACGGTTTGTCACACTATATATTAAAATAAGGTTGATCATACTAACAATAAGGTTGTATAGTTTAAAAGGAGGGCTCTCCTGACTGCATTTGGTTGGTTTATAGAAAAGATTGCTGGAATGTGTAATGTGAATGCTCTGCTAACTGTTTTTTAAGCATTTGGAAGTATTAAAACCCCCTAGGATAATTAATGTAAGACCTGTTAATTAATGTGTAAAGATGGCTATTGTCCTTGGGCTACCTTAGCTGTTCGTGTTCAGTGATCTGTGGTATTATGACTCCTCAAGTCACTATTAAACCATGAGAACCATGCCCAGGCAGACTAGTGTGACATTGTGGATGAGAACCAAAACTAGACTCCTATAACCTCCTTTTTCATCCTTTAAATTGCAGAATTAACTGACTGTTCTAGTAATCGTTCTTGAGCACCTGAAGATGTGCACCCTAAATAATAAGAATAATACCCTGTAACATATGAATAGTCCATCCTGTGCATGTAGGATATGCACATGAGGTCCAATAAAATCACTAACCAGAATACCAGGTGTTATTAAAGCCTCTACAGGTTGATATATATGAATGTTACAGTGTGCAGGAGTATGATTCAATTCCATACGAAAATACAAAACATCTGATAGGATTTCCTTATACCTCATAGGCAAACAACCATTGTCCCTTCTATAGATGAGCAGAATAAGTGCTTGGTTCTCTACACTAAATAAAGACAAAGTATAGTACTTACTGCTGACAAAATAGGATTTAAATCGCGGTTCAATTGCTTGACATTCAGCTGGTCACAGAATTGTAGAGTGCATAATCATAAGTGAGGTTGCGAGCCTCATTGCTCAAAGTCTAAGGGTCTTGCGAGCCATAATCACAGCCATGTATGGCATATCTTGTGATTATGGCATTTTATGAGGTCAATTCTTGTGAAGACATTTCAGTTTATAATAAATTTTGAACCTCAACAGAGTTTTGGCAAGACCTGGCTGAGCTAGGACATCAACAACACAGCTGATATGAATGACATAATCTAGCCTCAAGAGGGAGCCTCTTTTGTTCATCACTCTAACAATCTATGAAGTGGTGGAAAGCATAACAACTTCCCCTTGAATATGACACCTAAACTGAGTACAAATCCTAAATGATGCAGCCCTTGGTGCATGTCTCTCAAAGTATCGATATTTCAAATGTTGAAAGCTCTTGTGCCCATTTGATATGCATTCGATTGCAGTTCCCCTGAAGAAAGAATCTTATAAAGGTGAGGCCATGGCCAATATGTTAGCCATATCCATTGGAGTTGCCATTGCTTGACAACTTTAGTGTGATCAGTCCCACCATGATTCACATGGGCTTCTACTCAACACTGGCTATTGCTATTGTAAGAGTCTTCAAGCTCGTTGAACCCATAGTATTGATAAGTGTATTCTTTGGGTCTCTAGTTTTCAAATTCTGCCTATGTTTTCCTCTCAGTATCATTATTTCAAATGCTGAAAGCTCTAATTCCCATTGTTTTGTATTTGATTGTGGTTTCCCTGAAGAAAGAAGCTTATAAAGGTGAGCCCGAGGCCAATATGTTGGCCATATCCATTGGAGTTACTATTTCAGCTTATGGGGAGGCCAAGATGAATGCATGGGAGGTGATTCTCCAGTTAAGTGCAGTTGCATGTGAGACTACCCAATTGGTTCTCATACAAATTCCACGAACATCAAAAGGATTAAGTTGAATCCCATCACATCTTTGTTGCTCCTTGTTGCCTTGTTTTTCTCAGCACCCCCTGGGCCTTAGTAGAATACCCATTTCTGATAATCAGGGCCTCTTCCTTTGATTTGGATTACATGACATTTCTGCTTGTGCCTTGGCTCTTAATCTTGCAGTGTTTCTTCTGATAGGAAAGACTTCAGCCTTGACTATGAATGTTGCTGGTCTTGTCAAGGACTGGCTGCTCATAACATAATCTTTATCTGTAATAAATGAAAAGGTTACAGTCATAAACTTGAGTGGGTGTGGACTGGCTTTTCTGGATGTCTGTTACTATAATCATTTGAAACTTCAAGCTCTCAAGTCCAATGACAACCAACCAAAGTACCTCAGCAGTGCAGCTGATGCCAATGATGAAGGAGAAGGTTTGATAATGACGAGTGGGAGATTCTCAATCAGAGATTCAGAACCAGTAGAGAAAAATCAAACTCAAGCTTCAGGATTAGGTATTTAGATCATTAATATTGTCTTGTGCTAGAGATTACTGTTCTTGGATTGGCTCCTCTATGCCCAGATCTATTTGCAGGGAACAGGCCAGTCATTCACAGTGAAAAAGATAATGACAAGATTAGTGTATAATGATGGACAAGATGGTGCCATGGTGCCAACCTAAATCTCAAGTAAGGAGACATCTGTTCATCAATTTGTCAAGAAGCATGGCCTACAATTCAATTGCTCTAAGCCTATCACTTCTTCCACCTGTCAAATAAATTGTTTCCTGTTTGTTTAGTTGACTATCGTTCTAATAAATATACTATTGTTTGATGTAAAAAGACAAAACAAAACAAAAAATATGGAAAGTTGTGACCCCATTTTCTAACTACAAATTGAAATCGGATTACCATAGTGACCACCTCTGCTTATTGGAATCAAAAAGGGGGTGGGTTATGCACAATCCTCCTTATCATTTGCTATTACCAGAGATAATTAAAGCCACCCTAAACTCAAGTCTTAACTATGCTGATAGGGTGTTTGGGGAGGGGGATCCCTTACCAACCCACTATAATCTGCACAAAAGCATCCTAAGAACATATGCAAAATCAACCCTTCAATGAAATGATCCAAGAATATAGGTACTCAAACATTGATTTTATCAAAGAAAAATACAAGACACAAAGAAAAGATCATAACAAGGATTAGAAGAGTCTAAGAACAGTGCTCACTGTCTACAGAGCCAAGACGAATGCAGAAGAGTTCTTCCTTCAGTTCCCCATCTGAGAAATCAGTTGCATGCCAGACCCAAGTTTTATCACTACCTGCATGCTCCTGAAGTGACATTGGGGAATGAACTGCAAGGCAAAAAAAAAAAAACAATATAATCCAGATAATAAGGATCAACACAAATTCTCGGCACAGAAAGCCTCTTAAAACTTGGACGTAAGATAAGCTATTACAATCTCAGGGGGGAAATTACACAAAAAAAAAAAACAAACAAACAAATTTACATACTTAAATGGTTTGCACATATTTTCAATGTCTTGGATTGCCTCATGACCAGCCGAACCTTTGTAGTATCCTTGTGCTTAAGAAACTTTACTGTTCCTACACCACGTTCCTTCCATTGATTCCCATCCTTGTCAAACCTGTACAGCTTCGCCTTCCTGCAGGGTCAAACATATAAAAAAGAATGGGAATATTAATAAACAATGAAACTGCATTAGGATCATTTTAAGAGCCCATGGCATCCATTAGAAGTAACGTCCGCAATATCCCACCATATCAAATGCATTCAAAGATAAATTACCAACGACCTATTAAAAACACAAGAGATATTCCTTAACATTACCGAAAAGGATCCCACAAAAAAGCTCAATAATAACATCAAACATGTAAGAATACAAATCATCAACTATTTAATAACAAAAGAATGCTCATCCCATACATCCCCATAAAGTACAGAAATGATCAACAGCCTGTTCAAAACATCATAGAAAGTCAACGAAAACAGTTGACAGAAGACCAAAACAGACATATGCCTGAATCATACCACCTCACAAAATAAAAAGACAAATCACCCTAATGCCAATAACCAAAAGACAGATTATCAAATAGGCCCAATTCAGTATTCAATGGCTAATCCAAAAACCAAAAAATACGAAACCCCGTATGCTTAACAATAACAAATGACCATCACACCCCCCACTAAACCAGAATAACAGAGAAACCATCATAGATTCTTCAAAGACATTGAAAAAAGGATGGCCTATAGTTCAACAAAATATAAAAAGACTCATCAAAATACAAAACCCCCAATGATAACAAATAAACCGTCAAATGCATCCCCGAAAAAATCTTCATCGGCAGCCTATCAACATAGGAAAACAATTATTACAGACCATAATGAGATCAAAAAATGCTGATCAAAATATCAATGGGACATCAAAACAACAAGAAACTCACAAAATACACAGAAAAGCAAAACCCTAATTACCCGATAAAACAAACCATAGCCCGCTAAATGCATCTACCATAGAGTTTCTTCAGCACCCCATTGAAATGACAAATCCGATCATCATCAACAAGCGAACAAAACATCGAGAACTCGATAAAAACAGATCTTACTAAAAAGGAGAAAAATTAGAAGTAAATAACTGCCCAAATGCATCTTCCTTATAGTCAAGGTCCCATTTATGTGCACAGGAAAAGGGCCACCGAAGAGGCCATGAAAACAACTTTCAACTGAGAAAACAAAATCATGAAATAGCCATGGATTAAGAAATTTACATGTCAAGAAGGACATCCTCCTCTTCTTCGCCCGTGGTGACAGTAACCTCCTCAAGCTTAACAATGGGTGCAACCTGAGCTCCAGTGTCCTCTTCCTTTCCGGCATCATCCTCGTTCTCTCTCGAATCGTCATCTATTGCCCGTGTAAGAACAGGATCCTCCTGAGTTCCAGCCATCCCAATACCATATAGTGCACAGAGGGAGGGCTCGAATGAAATCGATGGATCCAAAATATGCCAGAAACTCGCCCAATATCAGATACGAATGCGAAACCCCGAGGATTTTGGACAAAGGATTTAACTGTGCAAAAATGCTTCGAAGGCAAAGGGCAAAGAGGTCGACGGAGAGAAAACACTCTATATAAGGGTTTTTGAGGTCGATGGAGAGAAAACACTCTATATAAGGGTTTTGAAGAGGGAAGGCCGGTAGCTGTTAAAGATTGAGAGTAAAAGTAGCATCGTTAAAGATAATATAATAAATTATTACAGGGATGGTTGGGGGGTTTCAAAGGGAGAGAAGGCCATGGAATAACCCCTAAATCATCTCCAACATGAGAGACCTACTTCATTCATGTTGTCATGTTGGGACCAGAGGTTGTTGTGCGTTTTTTGTTTTCGCAATTTTGAACTCTTTCCTCGGTGATATATTATTGTGTTTATTGTAATAATAATGGGATGGGGTTGAGGGGTTTGTAAATGAGATAAATATGGAAAAGTAATTAGAAATATTGGTTTTAAATTATTATAATAAGTATTGCTGTGGTTGATCCATGATAAGTTGTAGGGTAGTTGGTTTGTATGGGGTTTAGTTGTTATGAGGTCTTAAGTTCAAATGTCATGGGGAGGGGTTGAGAATGGAAGTCATTTTGGGGGCATCAAAACTATTCTAAGGGGCATCTTCCACTGAGCTTTACACAATCCTCGATGTTGAGGATGAAAATAATATGAATATGCCAAGCTCACTCTACAGCCTAGTATGGTTACAGTCATGTTTGTCCATCATTCCAAGGGGCATCTTCCACTGAGCTTTACACAATCCTCAATGTTGAGGATGAAAATAATATGAATATGCCAAGCTCACTCTACAGCCTAGTATGGTTACAACGATGTTTGTCCATCATCAAAGTTGAAATTTTGCTAGTGTCAGCCAAAATAAATTTAAAAAAAAAATAAAAATAAAAATAAAAAAATACAAAACATTTAAATAATGTTTGCTCATAAAAAATAATTGCCAATGAAGAAATTGGATCCCTCTCCGCTCATATTATATCTATATTTAAGATGGGTCTATGCTAGTGGATAACACAAAAATCACAAAGTGAAGAAGAGTTTAAATCAAGTCAAAGCAAAACTTTGGGACTAGCGCAATTCATCTAACTTCTATTGAAATGCGGTATTTATACGTGTAATGTGATCTATATATATATATATATATATATATATATATATATATATATATATATAGTGTAATTGCTATTATGTTGTTAAATGGTTGTTTAATTAATGTTGGTTATTCGATGGCAAGATGGTTTTGTAACTCTTAATGATGTAATTGTTCATCTTCTTGGTTGTAGAGTGCCATGTTGTTGACATACAAATATTGTAATGGAGCCAAAAGAAAATGACAGTAAAGCATAGTTGGAAGTTATAAGTTTATCCTCCTGGAAAAGCAAAATTGTGGAGTTAAAGAACCACTTCTAGGAAATCAATTTCCATCACATCCATAGGGAGCTAAATACAACTGTAGATTCTCTCTAAAAAAGAATTATTTGTCTGGAGACAGGTTACATATATTATGATGAATTAGTTGGCAACCCAGTTCAAAGTTCTCATTCGATGCCCATATACTAATATGGATCAGCTTTAAGTCAAATTTTCAATTAGTTATCAACTAGCTTACTATAAATTTCAAGTGAGTCTACATTCAGCTTTCAATTAGCCTCAAATACAATGTCTTTCTTTTTCTCTTGACAGGGGCCTCTTCATGGTTGTATAATACACTTTCGGGAATTTTTTGTTACAGGCTAATGTCATTTCTAGTCACTGTCTTCATTTTTCTCATAGTAGGGCCCTCTTCGTGGTTGTATAATACACTTTCTACAATTTTTGGTTGCATGCTATTGTCATTTCTAGTCAGTCTTATAATTTGCAGAAGAAAAAAAAATTGTAAAACCCTGGTTTTACAACAACTTATTTTTCTCTTCTTCTGGGTCGTGATGCCTTGTCTTCTGGCAACCCATTGTAATGACAGAAGTTACAATCTTTTTGTCAATGTTTGTGCTTTTTTTCTTCCTCGTGAATAACAAAAGGGTCCTTTTTTTCTATAGTAATAAGAAGAAGAAGAATAAGAAGAAATATATTGTAATGGTTATGTCATGGTTGGCATTCCTAAATATAAGCAGATATAGGATAAGCATGCATGCATATTAGAACTTGGTGCGCATGGATGGAATTCAATGTGCCAAATGATGTAGATGTTTCACAAGCATGGGGTGTGACATTTCAACCCTAGTTATCAATAGTGATGAGAGGCCACCAAGGACAATACCCCTTGGACCCTATGATAAGTGTTGCACATTTTGGTGTTAGGAGTGGAAGGGTAAGCTTGGTTCGAGGAGGTTGGTTATGGGATGTTTTTTGGTGCACATGAGGTTGTGCATCAACTACCATGGCTACACTTGAATTAGTGGGTCTTTACAAAAATAAAGTGGGAGAGTTAAGTTTTGTGAACAAAAGTAGCCTATGGGTGATATTTGCATTGATCACTTGTGTTAGGAACCTTTTTAGGCAAGTTAACTAATACTTGGAAGGTGTGAACCATGTAATTGAAATAATTCAATAGTGTCCTCCTTCCTTCAAATGAAGCAACAAAGCCAAGAACGTGACTATCAAATAAATATTAGCCCCCTATTGAGCCCTTGTTGCACATTTACAAATTGCTCAGACATTGATGTCATGGTGTTTCACACTAAGTATATCTAAGATTACATGTGATAGTATATGCCTCATTTTAGTACTAACAACTTCATTAGTTTTGTTCTTATATATTACATACTTTTTTTATTTGTGGTTGTTATGTATGTGATGTTTATAATAATTACAAAACTAACTATGTGAAAGCATCCCTAACATAAATTTTCATTTGGCACTAATAATATTTTCCTTACAACCCCCTTCCTTCATTGGCGGTGGGAAGGAAGCTGATCCTTCCTTCCCCCCACACCCCCCTTCCTTCCTTTGGAAAGAGAGGTAAGAGCAAGAGTTGGAAAAATGCCGGAAAGAATGCCTACATTTGGTAGTTGTGTTGTCGTATCGAGAGAAAGAAAGTCAGTTACCTGTCGTCCTCCCTTCGGTAGATGAATGCCTACCTTTGGTAGTTACCTTCGGTAGGAGAGAAAGAAAGTCGGTTACCTACGCTTCGTTTCGGTTGTCGTATCGAGAGAAAGAAAGTCGGTTACCTACGCTTTGCTTCGGTTCGGTAGGAGAGAAAGTCGGTATGAGTACTTTGGGTGTTGTTGGTTGTTCTTTTTTTTCGAACAACTGTTACTTGTTTGAAGAAAGAAGTCTATCTTACTCTGAAAGAGGTAAGGGGCGGCACCGTAGGAGAACGGAACGCTTTCCGGAGGAGCCATCAAAGGTACGAGTTCAAGAAAAAAGATAAGCGGTAAGCAATCATAGGGCGAGGATAGGGGAAGGCACGCTTGAGGGTCGTCCGGGCGAGGGTGGGGTATGGGTAGGGAGAGGGGGGAAAGGACAGGGGAATAAGAGAAAGGAGAAAAGAAAAAAGAATAAGAGAGAGGAAATAAGGGAAAGGAGAAAGCAATCGACATTAAATTCAACAACTAAAAAGAGGCTCTTTGAGCCATGGCTAGCTCTCAGAGAATTTCATTCTCTTCGAGCTCTATACATATTATACTCGTCTAGACATATGATACTCGCATCTCTACGTTTCACTTCTTTACTCTCTTCTCTACCGAGATAAAGATCTAGATCTAGTATAACTTAGCCATTCCAATAGCCAATAGTCTTTAGTCCTATTTAGTACCCTTCTAATAGTCCCCTTGGCATAGTAGGTAGATATTGATTCCTTGCCCATGCATGAAGTTCCATAGCAAGAGATTAGACCCACTTCACCATTGACCTTAGCATATGGAAGGATATGGTTTCCATTAGCGATGTCTCGCTTTTATGGATCTTTTTATCCATTTGCGTAGGCTTATCTCATAAAAGCTAACCTTTCTCTCCCATGAGGATTTTCCTCATAGAAGATTGCCTTTCTCTCCCGCACAACTTTTATGTTTTTCTCAGTGGATATTTATCTCCAATCCATCCAACTTATCTAGAATTAAATCGAGAAGCTTTACCATGAAAGAATTATCCTTTCCCATTCACCAATGTGATTTGGCAAGAATCTCATCTCTTGGTGTCTCGCTTTTCCAAGTGATTAATTTATTAATAATGTATTTACTTTTTATATTACACATCATACCTAACTTTTCTCAGCTTAGGTTTGCAAAGTTTGACACACAAGGGAGGGGTGTTACATTTTGGATCCCTCTCTTTCCTTAAGATCCCTCCAACTGCAGCTAGAGTTCTTAGATGACTGTAAGGAGGAAGCCCCTATTGGAAAGGGACAGACAGTTTGAAGGTGTCTATTGTTGGAAATAATACTGAGAGGGGGGGTGAATCAGTATTATCAGATCAATCAAACTTTTCAATTTCATACTCAGAAACATATACGCTACTTCAATTAAGTGAACCCGCGTGTACACGCTACTATGTCTAATGAAACTCGCGTATATCCAGAGATCTTATAATTCAGTTAGCTTAATCTTCAGTAAATGCATCAGATCATTATTAAGCATATTAACAGTAAACAGGTGCAGAATAATAGAACAGAACATCACACAAGAGCCACACACATGAACACAAAGATATAAGGTGGAAACCCAATGTGGGTGAAAACCACCTGCTGCAAGTCATCTCAATCTTCTTCTTAATAAGAAAATCCTTTTACAATATTTGTACTGGTGCAGTCTTATACCAGTACGGGAGCTACAACCCCCTTTGCTCTTGTACTAGCCGATCCATTTACTAGTACGCAGGCTGCTACCTGCTACAATGCTCCAAAGATCTCCTTTAGCTTTTGTACTAGCTTAGATACTAGTACGTAGGTGCTTGCCTACAATCTTCTCACCTCCAGGTATCACGTTTCATCAATTTTCAGACTGGATACACTGAAGCACAACACATAATCTGTAAGGCCACTTTTCATCCAATTTTCATACTGGACCCATAACTATCATTGAAGCTCAAAACAATCATCAAACTCTGAATCACTGAAACCCTATTAACAACAGTCACCAGAACACAGAGCAGACACAGAACTCTGTAATAACCATCAGATCCATCTGCAACTTCAAATATTAAGATTTACAATGTATACGCTACTTCGATGAATCAAACCCGCGTGTATACGCGCTTTCGCCAAAGACAACCCGCGTACAGATCTAAAAATAATTTCTCATAACTTGCAGCTGTACCAGACATCAATCATACTCATAATACTTATAGAACAATACATGCGTTAGTATGTAGATCTAGAATAAGCATCATAAAGATAGTTCATTTCAAACCATTTGATCCCGATCTCTCCTTAGATCTTGCTCTCCATCAACCGATGAGATCTCTCCTTAGCTCAGATTAAGTAATGCATCATCAACCCATAACCCTGCATACTGGATCTAATGCTTCATCAGATATTCAAGACATTCCAGATACACTTGCCTAATGATTTCCTTCTCCTTATATAGCCTTAGGCCTTGTTCAATACCAAGAGCCAAAACCATAGAAATCCAATACCATCAACTTCAAAACTAGGGATCGACACGCCCGTCGAGACACAATGGTCCGAAACCATAGGCACAACTTCCAAGGACTAACCGCCATGGACCAAAGGTACTTTTCCACATACACGCGCTTTTGCTGAAGCCAACCTGCGTGTACACGCGACTTGGGCTTAACGAACCTGCGTGTATGAACTTTCTCTTCTTCTTATAGTCTGATCATCAATTCCTTGTTGCTGACCTTCTGTACTATGATTTGTCATTAGTGAGGTTTGCCATCAAGGACAACACTTATCTCATAATGCCAACAATCTCCCCCTTTGGACTTGATGGCAAAGCTAACTTGTCACACTTAGAACTATCATCTGATTCCTTTGAGCTGTCCTCCATCAGTCACATCTGATATCTCTTCTGAAGATTCATCATCTGATTCCTTTGAGCTGTCCTCCATCAGTCACATCTGATATCTCTTCTGAAGATTCACCCAGTTATACATAAGTGAGATATTCTTCTATGAGAGGGTTGCCATCAAGTACAACACATGCATCATAATGCCAACAATCTCCCCCTTTGGACTTGATGGCAACAACACCAAATCACTCTCCCCCTTTGACATCAAGGGCAAAGGGTGGACCAGGATGTTCTCTTCCTTTGCTGAACATTTCGTTGTCCATACTCCCCCTGAGTACCTGCTGAAATCTCTGAATAGTCTCCCCCTTTGTATATGCCAAGGTGTACCAATCTGTCCATGCTCCCTCTGAGTACATGCTGAATCTCTGTACCGCTGAAGTGTGTTGTACATGCTCTTCCTGACTGTAGGCAAGATCTGCAAAAGATGTTCTTCAAGAAGAACATGACTCTATACATCATAAAAGACCTTCCTATCACCAAAGACTCATACATACATCCATCTCTCAACTAAGTGAGGATATACAAAAATTGACTCATCCACCCAACGAAGTGGGAATACATCAAAAGTTTACATATGACAACCAATCACATTGCATCAATCATCCCAGGCATAGTGGGGAAACCAAAATAGGTCGTTACATGACCTTGACACCATGAAAGAGATACCACAAAAGAGATATATGACATAGAGACGAAAGAACTAGACCAAGACTTATTCAGATCAGCAACCAATTTCGCCTTTGTTCCACTTGAAACCAACAACAAATGTGAACTAGAACCAAAAGCTTTAAGATAATGCCAACAATGCATCATTAGAAGTTTATCTGCTCCCCCTGAACCTGTGCCAGATGGTCTCTGTCAGACCCATATCAGAATCTTCTCATTCTGAGTTTGACCCACTGATTTCCTTCAAATTATCATATACGCGTCTGTATCTTCATAAACAAGCGTATATACGCGGATAGTCCTTATCCAACTCGCGTATACCAATTTCCATATCAGCAACCTGTAAATGTCCTGTAGAGAATAAGTCATCAACCTATAACAAGGTATGTCTGCATCAATTCATCCCTTTGAACAGAATTCAGAGTCATTCACATGTGTGAAACCACCATAGCCATTTCATCAAGCTCTACATGATCCAAGTATCATTACTTGGGAACATCTGCATCAATCAACACATGCAAGTATCAACCTATCATTATATAGATAAGAACTCATCACCATGTCTCCAACAAAGCAACCTTGAGTAGTCATCCATGTATCAGCACTATGTATCTTGAGCTCAAGCTCATTTGACAAAACTTCTTGATATCATCAACAGCAACAATCCTTATTCACAAGAGTGCCTGCATCATAACTGTATGACCTTTATGCATATGACAACAGCAGTATATAAGTGACTCATCATCAAGTGAGGAAGATGTGTATTAAAGCTTTGTACTTCTCCTTGTCCTTATGAATATCACCATGTAAGCACCATATATGCATTATCAAGCAATCAACCATAAATCTGATCTGATCATTAACTATGTAGCCCCAAGAGTCACATCATAGCAAGATATATCATTTGGCCATATAAGAATCATCACCAAGGATTATTAACCATAATGCCAACAATGAATTACTAAAGGCATATGCTCCCCCTCAACCAGTGCCATCTGTTAGATCTGATCATGCATATATCAGCAATAAGCATCAAAACATCATCATCCTCAAGTTAGGATCAAAAACACTTCTAGACATCTTTACAAGTATCAAAGCATTTTCACACATTTTCAGCCAATTATTAACCAATAGAGCAAATAATGGACTGAATCATATCAGATCCCTTTTCTGAGCCTGTCCCCACTGCTTTTCCTCAGACTGACATATACGTGACTTTGCAGTGTCGAACTCGCGTATATACGCGACTTCCCTTTAAGGAACTTGCGTATGAGATTCAAGACACTGAAGGTTTACACTTTCAGCTCCCCCTGAGTCTGATATGTCTGTGCTGTGCTGTGTCTCAGTACATTGTGCTGACTGTACTTCCTTCTTCCTCCATATCTTCAAGTGTGATGAGGTTTTCTCCTTTCGGTGTGATGTCCATCCTTTGTTCCTGCATTCCTTTGCTATATGTCCAAGCTTGTTACATGCATAACATCTAACATGTTTCATGTTCCTTCTGTAGCAATCAGCAGCTTTGTGACCATACATATTGCAAGCAAAGCAATATCCATTAAAGTACCTTGATTGAGATGACCTGTCCGCATAATAGTCTTGAACTCTTCTTCTTCTACATCTAGCTGCAACATGTCCAAGATTATGACATACATAACATTCAACATTATTCATAGGAGGAGTAAAAGATTTTCTTTGAGGAGTCTTTTTCCTTGAATGTTGATGGGGTTGACCTTTCATCTCCTTGTTGATCATTTTAGATTTCTCTTTAGAGTTCCTTGCCTCACCTTGTGAACTAGATTCACCTTCAACAGATTCATGAAAACCAAGTCCGGTCTTGATAGCAGGAGACCTTTGACTACTAAGAATATCATCCAAGACTTTAGAACTATCTTGAAATCGTAAAAGCTTATCCTTTTCTTCTAGTTTACCTTTCAAGATATTTACCTCAACCTGAAGCTGCTCTTCCTTTTCAAGAGATTGCCTTTTCAAATCTTTTTCATCTTTCCTTCCTTCTTCCATTTGTTCCCTTAGTTTGAGAATCTCCTTTTCTTGTTCTTCATACAGATCCTGCTGAATTTGACGAACTCTAAAGGCACATTCCAATTGTGATTTTAAGCTGATGACTTCGTTGTCTCGTTTTTCAATTGCTTGGTGTAGATCTTCATTCTGCTTCTTGGATTCTTCAAGATCTTCCTTTAGTGAGAGGATCGTAGCTTCAAGATTTTCATAGTAGCTGGATCTATCTTTGAGTTTCTTGATGGTTGTGCTTCTTTCGTTGACTTCTTTTCTTAATGATGTCACTTCATGCTGCAATTTTTGATATTGGTCTTCCTTGTCCTTGAGAAGCTTTCTTACCTTGTTTCCTTCTTCTAGTTGGGCCTTTAGTTTGGTAACTTCTTCTTTGAAAGCACATTCCCTTTTGTTCATTAGATCTTGTTGATCTTTAACTTTGTCTGTAAGCCTTCTAAATACTGCCTCTATTTGATACTTTTCTTGCTCACCCATAAAAGCATGTTCAGTAGTTTCACTATCACTTCCATCACTTTCACAAGGAAATATAGCAGGAACATCAGAGGATAACACATTCATACCTGATAATGATTCTGAATCTGATTCTGAATCTGAAGAGCCTCTTATACCTAATCCCCAATCGATTCTCCCACTGTCATAGTCCTTCTGAGATGTCTTCTTCTTCTTATGAGCTTTCTTCTTAAGCTTCTTTCCCATTGTTCCACGGATCTCCTTCAAGCGATCAAGCTTCTACCAAAGGACCTGCTCTGATACCAATTGTTGGAAATAATACTGAGAGGGGGGGTGAATCAGTATTATCAGATCAATCAAACTTTTCAATTTCATACTCAGAAACATATACGCTACTTCAATTAAGTGAACCCGCGTGTACACGCTACTATGTCTAATGAAACTCGCGTATATCCAGAGATCTTATAATTCAGTTAGCTTAATCTTCAGTAAATGCATCAGATCATTATTAAGCATATTAACAGTAAACAGGTGCAGAATAACAGAACAGAACATCACACAAGAGCCACACACATGAACACAAAGATATAAGGTGGAAACCCAATGTGGGTGAAAACCACCTGCTGCAAGTCATCTCAATCTTCTTCTTAATAAGAAAATCCTTTTACAATATTTGTACTGGTGCAGTCTTATACCAGTACGGGAGCTACAACACCCTTTGCTCTTGTACTAGCCGATCCATTTACTAGTACGCAGGCTGCTACCTGCTACAATGCTCCAAAGATCTCCTTTAGCTTTTGTACTAGCTTAGATACTAGTACGTAGGTGCTTGCCTACAATCTTCTCACCTCCAGGTATCACGTTTCATCAATTTTCAGACTGGATACACTGAAGCACAACACATAATCTGTAAGGCCACTTTTCATCCAATTTTCATACTGGACCCATAACTATCATTGAAGCTCAAAACAATCATCAAACTCTGAATCACTGAAACCCTGTTAACAACAGTCACCAGAACACAGAGCAGACACAGAACTCTGTAATAACCATCAGATCCATCTGCAACTTCAAATATTAAGATTTACAATGTATACGCTACTTCGATGAATCAAACCCGCGTGTATACGCGCTTTCGCCAAAGACAACCCGCGTACAGATCTAAAAATAATTTCTCATAAATTGCAGCTGTACCAGACATCAATCATACTCATAATACTTATAGAACAATACATGCGTTAGTATGTAGATCTAGAATAAGCATCATAAAGATAGTTCATTTCAAACCATTTGATCCCGATCTCTCCTTAGATCTTGCTCTCCATCAACCGATGAGATCTCTCCTTAGCTCAGATTAAGTAATGCATCATCAACCCATAACCCTGCATACTGGATCTAATGCTTCATCAGATATTCAAGACATTCCAGATACACTTGCCTAATGATTTCCTTCTCCTTATATAGCCTTAGGCCTTGTTCAATACCAAGAGCCAAAACCATAGAAATCCAATACCATCAACTTCAAAACTAGGGATCAACACGCCCGTCGAGACACAATGGTCCGAAACCATAGGCACAACTTCCAAGGACTAACCGCCATGGACCAAAGGTACTTTTCCACATACACGCGCTTTTGCTGAAGCCAACCTGCGTGTACACGCGACTTGGGCTTAACGAACCTGCGTGTATGAACTTTCTCTTCTTCTTATAGTCTGATCATCAATTCCTTGTTGCTGACCTTCTGTACTATGATTTGTCATTAGTGAGGTTTGCCATCAAGGACAACACTTATCTCATAATGCCAACAATCTCCCCCTTTGGACTTGATGGCAAAGCTAACTTGTCACACTTAGAACTATCATCTGATTCCTTTGAGCTGTCCTCCATCAGTCACATCTGATATCTCTTCTGAAGATTCATCATCTGATTCCTTTGAGCTGTCCTCCATCAGTCACATCTGATATCTCTTCTGAAGATTCACCCAGTTATACATAAGTGAGATATTCTTCTATGAGAGGGTTGCCATCAAGTACAACACATGCATCATAATGCCAACAATCTCCCCCTTTGGACTTGATGGCAACAACACCAAATCACTCTCCCCCTTTGACATCAAGGGCAAAGGGTGGACCAGGATGTTCTCTTCCTTTGCTGAACATTTCGTTGTCCATACTCCCCCTGAGTACCTGCTGAAATCTCTGAATAGTCTCCCCCTTTGTATATGCCAAGGTGTACCAATCTGTCCATGCTCCCTCTGAGTACATGCTGAATCTCTGTACCGCTGAAGTGTGTTGTACATGCTCTTCCTGACTGTAGGCAAGATCTGCAAAAGATGTTCTTCAAGAAGAACATGACTCTATACATCATAAAAGACCTTCCTATCACCAAAGACTCATACATACATCCATCTCTCAACTAAGTGAGGATATACAAAAATTGACTCATCCACCCAACGAAGTGGGAATACATCAAAAGTTTACATATGACAACCAATCACATTGCATCAATCATCCCAGGCATAGTGGGGAAACCAAAATAGGTCGTTACATGACCTTGACACCATGAAAGAGATACCACAAAAGAGATATATGACATAGAGACGAAAGAACTAGACCAAGACTTATTCAGATCAGCAACCAATTTCGCCTTTGTTCCACTTGAAACCAACAACAAATGTGAACTAGAACCAAAAGCTTTAAGATAATGCCAACAATGCATCATTAGAAGTTTATCTACTCCCCCTGAACCTGTGCCAGATGGTCTCTGTCAGACCCATATCAGAATCTTCTCATTCTGAGTTTGACCCATTGATTTCCTTCAAATTATCATATACGCGTCTGTATCTTCATAAACAAGCGTATATACGCGGATAGTCCTTATCCAACTCGCGTATACCAATTTCCATATCAGCAACCTGTAAATGTCCTGTAGAGAATAAGTCATCAACCTATAACAAGGTATGTCTGCATCAATTCATCCCTTTGAACAGAATTCAGAGTCATTCACATGTGTGAAACCACCATAGCCATTTCATCAAGCTCTACATGATCCAAGTATCATTACTTGGGAACATCTGCATCAATAAACACATGCAAGTACCAACCTATCATTATATAGATAAGAACTCATCACCATGTCTCCAACAAAGCAACCTTGAGTAGTCATCCATGTATCAGCACTATGTATCTTGAGCTCAAGCTCAATTGACAAAACTTCTTGACATCATCAACAGCAACAATCCTTATTCACAAGAGTGCCTGCATCATAACTGTATGACCTTTATGCATATGACAACAGCAGTATATAAGTGACTCATCATCAAGTGAGGAAGATGTGTATTAAAGCTTTGTACTTCTCCTTGTCCTTATGAATACCACCATGTAAGCACCATATATGCATTATCAAGCAATCAACCATAAATCTGATCTGATCATTAACTATGTAGCCCCAAGAGTCACATCATAGCAAGATATATCATTTGGCCATATAAGAATCATCACCAAGGATTATTAACCATAATGCCAACAATGAATTACTAAAGGCATATGCTCCCCCTCAACCAGTGCCATCTGTTAGATCTGATCATGCATATATCAGCAATAAGCATCAAAACATCATCATCCTCAAGTTAGGATCAAAAACACTTCTAGACATCTTTACAAGTATCAAAGCATTTTCACACATTTTCAGCCAATTATTAACCAATAGAGCAAATAATGGACTGAATCATATCAGATCCCTTTTCTGAGCCTGTCCCCACTGCTTTTCCTCAGACTGACATATACGTGACTTTGCAGTGTCGAACTCGCGTATATACGCGACTTCCCTTTAAGGAACTTGCGTATGAGATTCAAGACACTGAAGGTTTACACTTTCAGCTCCCCCTGAGTCTGATATGTCTGTGCTGTGCTTTGTCTCAGTACATTGTGCTGACTGTACTTCCTTCTTCCTCCATATCTTCAAGTGTGATGAGGTTTTCTCCTTTCGGTGTGATGTCCATCCTTTGTTCCTGCATTCCTTTGCTATATGTCCAAGCTTGTTACATGCATAACATCTAACATGTTTCATGTTCCTTCTGTAGCAATCAGCAGCTTTGTGACCATACATATTGCAAGCAAAGCAATATCCATTAAAGTACCTTGATTGAGATGACCTGTCCGCATAATAGTCTTGAACTCTTCTTCTTCTACATCTAGCTGCAACATGTCCAAGATTATGACATACATAACATTCAACATTATTCATAGGAGGAGTAAAAGATTTTCTTTGAGGAGTCTTTTTCCTTGAATGTTGATGGGGTTGACCTTTCATCTCCTTGTTGATCATTTTAGATTTCTCTTTAGAGTTCCTTGCCTCACCTTGTGAACTAGATTCACCTTCAACAGATTCATGAAAACCAAGTCCGGTCTTGATAGCAGGAGACCTTTGACTACTAAGAATATCATCCAAGACTTTAGAACTATCTTGAAATCGTAAAAGCTTATCCTTTTCTTCTAGTTTACCTTTCAAGATATTTACCTCAACCTGAAGCTGCTCTTCCTTTTCAAGAGATTGCCTTTTCAAATCTTTTTCATCTTTCCTTCCTTCTTCCATTTGTTCCCTTAGTTTGAGAATCTCCTTTTCTTGTTCTTCATACAGATCCTGCTGAATTTGACGAACTCTAAAGGCACATTCCAATTGTGATTTTAAGCTGATGACTTCGTTGTCTTGTTTTTCAATTGCTTGGTGTAGATCTTCATTCTGCTTCTTGGATTCTTCAAGATCTTCCTTTAGTGAGAGGATCGTAGCTTCAAGATTTTCATAGTAGCTGGATCTATCTTTGAGTTTCTTGATGGTTGTGCTTCTTTCGTTGACTTCTTTTCTTAATGATGTCACTTCATGCTGCAATTTTTGATATTGGTCTTCCTTGTCCTTGAGAAGCTTTCTTACCTTGTTTCCTTCTTCTAGTTGGGCCTTTAGTTTGGTAACTTCTTCTTTGAAAGCACATTCCCTTTTGTTCATTAGATCTTGTTGATCTTTAACTTTGTCTGTAAGCCTTCTAAATACTGCCTCTATTTGATACTTTTCTTGCTCACCCATAAAAGCATGTTCAGTAGTTTCACTATCACTTCCATCACTTTCACAAGGAAATATAGCAGGAACATCAGAGGATAACACATTCATACCTGATAATGATTCTGAATCTGATTCTGAATCTGAAGAGCCTCTTATACCTAATCCCCAATCGATTCTCCCACTGTCATAGTCCTTCTGAGATGTCTTCTTCTTCTTATGAGCTTTCTTCTTAAGCTTCTTTCCCATTGTTCCACGGATCTCCTTCAAGCGATCAAGCTTCTACCAAAGGACCTGCTCTGATACCAATTGTTGGAAATAATACTGAGAGGGGGGGTGAATCAGTATTATCAGATCAATCAAACTTTTCAATTTCATACTCAGAAACATATACGCTACTTCAATTAAGTGAACCCGCGTGTACACGCTACTATGTCTAATGAAACTCACGTATATCCAGAGATCTTATAATTCAGTTAGCTTAATCTTCAGTAAATGCATCAGATCATTATTAAGCATATTAACAGTAAACAGGTGCAGAATAACAGAACAGAACATCACACAAGAGCCACACACATGAACACAAAGATATAAGGTGGAAACCCAATGTGGGTGAAAACCACCTGCTGCAAGTCATCTCAATCTTCTTCTTAATAAGAAAATCCTTTTACAATATTTGTACTGGTGCAGTCTTATACCAGTACGGGAGCTACAACCCCCTTTGCTCTTGTACTAGCCGATCCATTTACTAGTATGCAGGCTGCTACCTGCTACAATGCTCCAAAGATCTCCTTTAGCTTTTGTACTAGCTTAGATACTAGTACGTAGGTGCTTGCCTACAATCTTCTCACCTCCAGGTATCACGTTTCATCAATTTTCAGACTGGATACACTGAAGCACAACACATAATCTGTAAGGCCACTTTTCATCCAATTTTCATACTGGACCCATAACTATCATTGAAGCTCAAAACAATCATCAAACTCTGAATCACTGAAACCCTATTAACAACAGTCACCAGAACACAGAGCAGACACAGAACTCTGTAATAACCATCAGATCCATCTGCAACTTCAAATATTAAGATTTACAATGTATACGCTACTTCGATGAATCAAACCCGCGTGTATACGCGCTTTCGCCAAAGACAACCCGCGTACAGATCTAAAAATAATTTCTCATAACTTGCAGCTGTACCAGACATCAATCATACTCATAATACTTATAGAACAATACATGCGTTAGTATGTAGATCTAGAATAAGCATCATAAAGATAGTTCATTTCAAACCATTTGATCCCGATCTCTCCTTAGATCTTGCTCTCCATCAACCGATGAGATCTCTCCTTAGCTCAGATTAAGTAATGCATCATCAACCCATAACCCTGCATACTGGATCTAATGCTTCATCAGATATTCAAGACATTCCAGATACACTTGCCTAATGATTTCCTTCTCCTTATATAGCCTTAGGCCTTGTTCAATACCAAGAGCCAAAACCATAGAAATCCAATACCATCAACTTCAAAACTAGGGATCGACACGCCCGTCGAGACACAATGGTCCGAAACCATAGGCACAACTTCCAAGGACTAACCGCCATGGACCAAAGGTACTTTTCCACATACACGCGCTTTTGCTGAAGCCAACCTGCGTGTACACGCGACTTGGGCTTAACGAACCTGCGTGTATGAACTTTCTCTTCTTCTTATAGTCTGATCATCAATTCCTTGTTGCTGACCTTCTGTACTATGATTTGTCATTAGTGAGGTTTGCCATCAAGGACAACACTTATCTCATAATGCCAACATCTATCTTGTTGGTAATTCCTATATCGAAAAGTTGTATTTTCATAGTCCAGGGGTTGGGAATACACAATTCCCATCCACTTGAGCTCAATTTTATCTCGCAAAACTTCATTGGGATCTACCTAAACACATATGCAAACATAGGTGAAAATGCCTTTCAAAAGTCTTTCCCTGTCTACTTTGACGAATCTTCCAATAAAATTGCCCACTTTTTCTAAGAGATCTAGATGGGTAAAGTGAATGAGAAAACTGGGAATCTTACCCATACTAGAGTAGTCATCGGCAACATAGTGAGAGGATTGAAGTTTGGAAACCATGGCTTCACTAGAAGACCAACTCATCCCCAAAACCATGGACCTTGGTCAAGGATTTTTTTCTTATCCTCAAGACATTTGAAGATCACCACAAAAAAACATGGGTCTACATCCACCCAAACCGGCGTTCATCCAATCTTATCATAATCGAACAGAAAAACGCTACTTTTTCAATAGAAAATGGGGAATAAAAGTATCACCCAAGGATAATGACCATCGCATCAAGCGCTCAATCATAAGGGAGGAGCAATAATTTGACAATCACACGTCCTTGATTTCTATTGATTTAACTCTGAACACTCACGTAATATTCTCTTGCTTGGCGAATTAAACACCACTGCATGGAATGGACGAGGATTGAGCCGAACCCTAGATGAAGCCCACTTCATTCTCATCTAAACACAAAACTATATATACGTCAAAGCTATTACAATAGATTCTGACTGTCAACACCTCGAGGTTCTGTTTATATGTGGCTACCTTTTATGGTTACTATTGAATGTGTGATTGGCAATAGTAATGGCAACTTAGGGCTGCCAAATTTCCTTCGATTCCCTCACTACATCCTAACGCAAATAGTTGTTCAATGCCTTGGTTGTCTTTCAAAACTGGTAGGCAGTGTCTTCTTTGATATTTCTCGATGGTTTTAATTCCACTACAATCACAACTTTCATTTACATAAACTTTGTGTTTTCGCACGAGCGACGATTGTTCCAAGGTGAAATGTCACTTGGATGGTTTCAATGTTGTTGACCCATCATAACTAACTAACGGATATGCCCATTACAATTTTATACCACCCCATTATCAATATCAATTATGCATGGGAACCAATTAAAGCAACTTTTCACATTAATTTTATATGAGCATGAGAACATGTGTTAACAAGCAGCCCATAAAGCCTCATTTTGAATGCCATAGTCACTTAGAAGGAATTCCTCTTGTAGTAGCATCCTCCCTACTAAACTTTGCTAGTGCTAACATTAGAACCACCATTACAACAAGATATCTTTCTAGTGTTGACAACACCATTATAGTAAGATACCTCAAGAGAGACAAAATTTAAAAAGTATGATAGTAATACGTATCCAGAAGATGGTATTGAAACTAGTAATTGTTCACGAATCCATAAGATTGTAAGGTCATTCTCATTATCATAATCATTGTCATCATCATCACCATCATCCTTGTCATTGTTATTGCCATCATTACATTATCATCATAATCACCATTCATGCCATCATCATCATCATTATGGACATTGTTTGCAATTGTTCATAATTGTAGATGTTGTAAGAAATATCATCAACCCAAAAAATGTGATCAGTGCTAGAAAAGGGTTGTTTAGGACACATTGATATACGTAAGAGAAATAACAACTCTATTTTTGACAGATGATCGATGATGATCATCATCACCACCATTATCATCGTCATTGTCATTTTTATCATCCCCATCATCATCATTAATGTAATTTCTATCGACATTGTTGTAATCATGCATCATCATCATTCATGCCATTATTGTTTTTGATGATGACCTAGATGAAAATGATGATCATGACACCAAAGATAATGCTTATGATTATGACAATGACAACATCTAAAATTGGGAAGATTCGCCAATGTCATTAGCATCGTCATCATCATAATCATTGCCATCATCATCATTGTCATTGTAACCACTATCGTCTTTATCATCATAATCACAATTCATGTCATCGCCATCATCTTCATTTTCATCATTGTCAATATTATTGACATTGTCATCAATTGTTCATAATTGTCAATGCCATAAGGAATATCATCAATGCAGAAAATATGATGAGTGTTGGAAAAGGGATGCAAAAGCGAACATAGAAATGGGGGCAACAATAGAAATAAAATTGGATGAAAAGTGGATACAACATAAGTAGATGCACAACAACATGAAAAACCTGACACAAAAGTGGATGCAAAAGTAGATGCAGTTGTCAATGCAAACTTGGATGCAAACATGAACGCAAAATTGGAAGCAAACATGGGTCCAATGGTAGGTGTAAAACTTGGCACAAATTGTGGTGAAACAAATGTGGATGCAACAACGGAAACAAAAGTATATGCAAAAATGGATGAAACAAAAGTGGATGCAATAGGGGATGCAAACGTGGAAGCAAATGTGGTTGCAATGGTAGGAGCAAGATATGGTGCAACAAAAGTGGATGTAACAATAGACAAAAAATATGCAAAATAAGATGCAAAAATGGATGTAAAAGTGGAAGCAAACATTGATGCAACAGGCAAAACAAAATTGGATGCAAAAAATGGATATAATGTAAGTAGATGCAAAAGTAGATACAAAACGAGATGCAAAACCCAATGCATAAACCTGACATAAAAGTGGATGCAAAAATAGATGCAATATTTGATGCAAAAGAGGATGTGAACATGGATGCAAAATTGGAAGCAAACGTGGATACAATAGTGAGTGCCAAACTAGGCGCTAATTGTGGCACAAAAATATTAGATGCAATAGTGGGTACAATAATAGATGCAAAAGAGGATGTAAATATGGATGCCAAACAAGAGGGCAAAGTGGATGCAACAAAAGTAGATGCAAAATTTTATGCAAAACTAGACACAAAACACGATGTAAAACTTGGCGCAAAAGGGATGCACAAATGGATGAAAAAATGGATGCAAAAAATGATTTAAAAAAGGATGCAAAAAAGGATGCGAAAGTCGATGCAAAAGTTGATGCAAGTGTAGGTGCAAATGAGGATGCAAAAGTATGTCAAACAAAATTCGGTGCCAAACTTGATGCAAAACCTAGAACAAAACCTGGTGTAAAGGATGACACAAAACTTGGCATAAAATTTGGTGCAAAATGTGGTGCAAAACCTATTGCAATACCTGGTGCTAAACTTGGTGTAAGATTTGGTGCAAAACTTGATGCAAATTTTGTGTCAAGTTTTGCACCATATTTGATAAATGGATGCAAATAGCACCAAAAATGGGCTCTAGATGCAAAAAAAGAAGTAAAAAGGGACGCTAATCGCTGGTTTTGTTGTAGTGATAATTTCTTCTCAGCACACTTATGACCTTTTGTGTATTTTCTATCACAATTGTAACAAAGCCCTTTTGCTCTTTTTTCTTCCAATTGTTGTGGTGTCAACCTTGTAGGTTGTGGAAGACTATGGGCAACAACACTTCCGTCTTTATAGTTGTGAATGGTATGCTTCCTAGTTGCCATAATTTTGCTTTCCATTTTTCTTGCTAACCTAAATGCCTTCTCTAATGAATCAGGTTCCCAAAGGCGCACATCATGTTGGATATTATCCTTTAAAGACCCTATGAACACATCAATCCTATGCTCCTCTGGAATATCTTTTACCCTTATGTTCAATTTTTGGAACTCCTCAATGTGCTCCATTATTGAACCCTTTTGTTTGAGACTTATCAATTGGCTAAAAAAAGTGTTGCTTTTTGTATCCTCATAATGTGCTATCAATTCTTCCGTAAAAATTGCCCAAGTGATAAACTGTTTACGAGAACAAAGCCATTGATACCATACAAACTGATTTGGTTCCAAATATAAAGTTGCCATACGTACCTTTTGTGTGTTTTTCACATTATTGAGATTGAAGAATTGCTCCATTTGTAATATCCATGTGGCGGGATCCTTGCCATCAAACTTCCTCATATCGATTTTTGGAACATGGTGAGTCTTCAATCCAACATTAGAGTCTATGGAATCATGATTAACATTTCTTTTGTTCTCATCATGAGTTTCCTTTAGTACTCTTTCACCCTTAGTGACCATTTCTTGTAGCAACTTATTCATATTTATCTTCAATTCTTCCATCTTATCATACATGCCATCAATTTTAGCGTCCATGCCATTCACCTTAGCTTCCATGCCATCCATCTTAGCTTCTACGCCTTTATTTAAACAGTCCATCTTAGCTTCTACACCTTTCTTTAAACCATCCATCTTAGCTTCTACATCTTTCTTTAAGCCATCCATCTTAGATTCTGTTCCTTTTTGTGCAAGGGACAGTTGTTGCACTTGGTCTTGTAATTTTGATATATCATGTTGCATTTCTTCCTCTTCTTCATGAGTCATGCTAGAGCTTTTAGGTTCCTTACTAGGTGTTTGCATTTTCTTTCCTCGCGGCATCAGTTACCGATAATAATGCTCTACTATGCCCTTTGAATTCCTTCAAAATAAATTTTCAAACCAAGCTTAAGCAAAAATTTAAAAAAATCTACACACCTTTTTTCATTTTGTAGGAGCTTGATATTGCCTCTGATGTATCTTTGTACTTTCCAATCATCTAGTTCTGAAATTGTGACCTGTAGTAGCTCTCTGTGTCCTATTTCCAATGCCACCAGTCTGATCCAAATTGGATTCTCCAAGAAAGAGTTATGCACAATCTCCCAAGATGACCTGATTATAGACCTTTCAAGAAGAGTGAACTTGTATGAAGTGCCACGTGTACAATTTTCGACCTTTGGTTCTGAAAACGATATACAAGAAACTACAGTCCGTCCTATTTCTGTACCTTCTTACTAAATTTCAATCTGATCCCCAGAGAGAAAGTTATGACGATTTTCCCTAGGTCACCTGTTTTGAATGTAATTCAGGAGTCTGTAAAAAGACCAACTTCCTCAGAGCATATCTCCGCAAATATCGCGCGAAAAGATCTAAAATTTGGATCCAAGGTTCAACGTGATTTCTTCTCAAATGGGTTTTTCTTGTGACTTCTGAAACGTCACAGAAAAAAAGTTATAGCGAAAATGCCACGATGACCTGTTTGGAGCAGCGAAACCCTAGAATCCAAAGCTTTGATACCAAATGTTATGAAACCAGCTCAAGAAAAGATAGAAAAGAAAGATCAACGCCTTAGAATTCAGCCTCTTCGAGGGGGCAACCTCCTTTACATTACATAAATGAACAATTCTTGGATGATACAAATGAAAAAACCTCCTTTCTATATATAGGAGTCTAAGGAGTCACAATATAATCCAGCCGACCTAACAATAATAATATAAAGCCACAAAAATAACAATAGAGGGATTCTATGGGGCACAGAAATAACAATATGGGGGTAATAGGGGCACAACAATATAAATAAGGGGTATAACTACAATAGTAATGGGGTAATCACTAGTATTATAAGGACCCAACACACCATTACAGTTAATGGAAAGAGTTTCCAGTGGGGAAAGGGTTAGCAAAAGGTGTTTGAAGAGCTAGAAAGAAAAATAAGTTAAGCACCAGTTCTCTTATTACCAAACTTGCAACAACCATTCAAAGTGAGCATAGTTGTAAGTTCGTATGTCGTGGGAGTGGTCTTGATGCAAGGAGGAAGCCTTGTATACTACCATTTTGAAGTATTTCATTGTGAGGTTCTGTTGATGCCTATAAAATCCTAGCACCAACATTGGGGATAACCACCTTAGTACAACTCCTTTTCCGTTTGGTGTGGTGGCTCCAACTAGATATTATGGGACCAGTTTCCCATATAATGAATGGTTTGATGGATGATTTTTTTATAATGTATAATAATGATGATAAGTGCTTTCACCTATAACTCAAAAATATACAAATATACTTATCTAACTCGGGTAATGTGTTAACAATGTGATTTCTGATTATTTCTAACGGATAAATAATCATATAGATGAATTACTGATCGATAGAAAGATGAATTCATAGATAATGATTACATTGTTTAAGAAATTAAACAAAGTAATTATTAATAAAACATATCGCATTAATAACAATGTATATCACTGACATATATCTTTAAAGTATAACAATTCTAAATCTTCAGAAATTACATGATAAAGAATTATTTGAAGAGCACACTTACATCAACAATAGCAACTTTTAAAAGGAATGCTTCATCATATAAGGAAACAAGACAAAAAAACAATGATAGAAATACCACATGCATTTGAGTCTTTCCAATGCAAATAACACTCCGATTCCACTTTCTTATTTGAGATAACTTCCAAGAGATACAAAAGTGCAGGTCTTGAAAAAGTTTCTTCACAAAAATGTAGAACCTTGATCCACTATTGATAAAAAGATATTCAGAAGTACAAAAGTACAAATTCTCAAGTCAAATCTTATAAAAATTGAGGACCCTTTCTTCAAAGACATGAAAGGGTATAAATAATAAAATAAAAACTAACTGTTAATAAAAATCGCTTTGAGCTATTGAAACTGCAAATATGAAAATCTTGGATTTGATTTATCAAAATAACAGTGCGATAGATTTTTAACTGATTCATTATATCTACTTCTTCTCTCGCACTTGCAGCTGACAAATTGAGAGCATTTGCTGAATTTCTGGAGGATGACTCAGCCTAGAATGTAGTTGAGTTGTGTACGTAGCATCTGAAAGTTCGGGAACCATGAGATTGATAGCGTCAGCAAGGAATTTGGTGGCCATCTGCTGGCTGTGCGGCTTGATTATGAAAAACCAAAATTCATCCCAAGTCCAGTTTTGCACTTTGTCGATTTGTTCTTCTCTGCTAGCCAAATCCTGTCTCCATTGATCTTCTAGCACTTTTTCTTTCGGCAGATTTCCTAGAGAGAAATCGGAGATCAAGTTAGCTAGATATAAGTTGTCATTTACCAACTTGATCACATTGTTCATTGTAGCCCTGGCTCTGGAAGTAGCTCTTTTGGCCTTTATTAATTGTGATTCCCACTCCGAAAACAATATTTCTTTGTGCGATTCTTGGATTTTTGGTAGATTAGCAGCCATGCCTTCTTCTGAACTTTGCTAAGAGAGAAATTTTGTGAGCTTATCATCTATGTTTTCACATTCTAACCTGGTGTCAACTGCCTATTCAATGAGTGATGTAGTGATAGTGCAAAATCGGTCAACCAATGATATTTTATGGCAAAGGATATTTAGTTGCTGAGATAAGGCTTTGGTCACTTCCAGGGCTTCTTTCTTGAATTCATCAATCTTCGGATAACCTTTGAATTTCTCTACCTGTAATTGCAGTTGTGCAATTTGTTCTTCTTTAGCCTTCTTTTCCTGCTGAATTGCCACTCAAAGCCTACTGGATTCTTGAGACAACTTTTGTTGTTTCTGGAGAGCCTACTGATCGATCTTTTGTTTCTCCATATTTAACTGTTCTTTTAGTTGCTCATTCTGTTGTTTTTTCTCTGCTAGTTGTTGCTTAAGCTGACTGATCTTCTATTGTTCCATTGCCATTTGCTCTTCAAGTTGGGTGATCCTTAGATCCTTTTCCTTGATTAGTTGGCTAACTTCGGAAGCCTTGTCCATTGTAGCGACTATATAGGCACTTGCATACTGAGATAACTTAGTTAAATCCTCAGAAGGATTGATTTCTGAGTCTTTCCATACCACATTCATCAATTCAACTTGAGGAGTTGAGAATGATCCCTAGTCAATTTTTTTTTTCTCTGTCTTTCGACCACAGCTCTATGCTTTGGATTGTAGAATACATCCAGGGGTGGTATTTCCTCTACCTTCAATACAATCTCTTCTGAAGGATTCTCTGGAATTATTTCAATATCATGCTGAGTGTTCACTGTGCCGACTGCCCCTTCAATTGTAGTACTAGTAACAATAGGCTCCTGTGTTGCGGGTGATTTTGGCATAATGATGTTTTGGGAGTCATTCTAGTTCTTGATCATTTGATCAAACTGCTCCCATTCTTTGATTAAGCTGGAATCAATATGCACATCGGTATCTAGGAGCTCGCTGGTCTTTTCATTTGTCTGCTCCTTTTCGGGACTCTTCTCCTTTTTGGGACTCTTCTCCTTTTCAAGACTCTTCTCAGTAGTTTGTTCTTCACTGTGGCCTTCTTGCTGCACCATAGGGGTAGTGTTCAATAAATCCAGAGGCATTGTTTGTAACCTCTGTGTCCTGAACTACATAAACTTATCTATCCCCCCTGCTCCTAATTTGATCTTTGCTAAATGTTTTACCCGTGAAAATAACTCAGCCAAAGTGAACAAGTCATCATATTCATCTTTCTCATGTTCAAATTTGGCAAGTTTCATATGAGTGGTGAAGTTGTAAGCCACTGCTCTTAGATCATATTGTCTCTTAGTAATGACTGCTAACTTTAGAATTTTTATCTTCTCTGCTTCTTTCTCTGAATGTTTGAAATCATGTAGTGAATAAGTATCACAGCTGAGGGGAAATGAAGGCCACATTTGTTTCTTGGACTCTTTGAGGTTCCTGGAAATTCCTGCTTCTGTTATCTAGTAAGCTATTTCTCTGGCCAATAGCTTATCAGGAATGTACAAGGGGAGAACATGTGGATCTGTGGTGTTGCCAAAAAGTCTGACATAGGTGAAATTTTCTTCATCGTACCAATTGTCGATTGATGTTAGGTCAATTCTGGCCTCATCGGATGACTAAGGAGAAAGTTTTTTGAATATGGCCTGATGGACGGGTAAAACAAAACCATGGCAAATTCTATATATATGATCTTTATAATGGGCCTTCCACAAATACTTATGATAAATGTGAATAGAAGTTAGGTCTTGAGGAGTCCATTTCCAACCTAGAATGGGGTATTCAGAATTGAAATAGATGGTATCCATGATGTAGGCACTCATATAGAATGGGGGTATTATCCAGGTAGTTACAAACCTATTTCTTCTATAATCAAGGATTTTTTTGGCCATTTTATCTGATAAAATGGTTGCCTAATCCATGATATAAGAGTTAATTGCTGCTTCCATTAAAGGCACCATTTCTATGGAAAACCTAGGTGAATCAGAGACTGCAAAGAGTCTATATATCATAGCACTAGCATAGCAATAGGGAGATGCTAAGGAGTCTACGGAGTACATACCAAAGGATTCATGCTTATGCTTATTTGGGAAATGCCTCCATTGCCTGATAGGGTCCAACTCTACATCGTTCTCCTTAGCGAAAGATTCTAAAAATGATTTGTTGTAATGTTTTTGGGGGTCCGGAAAATGATACGTCTTCTTGACATCTTCTGCCTTGAATGACCCAAACATCCTTCCATCGGCTGTATAGAATGCTCTGTCAGTTATGTTGATACTTTCTATAACCTGTCTCACTAGGTCATTGTATGGTAACACTTTCGCACGGGCTGCTATTCTGTGGAGGAAGGAGCTGACTAAATCATTAAGAGTATTTTTTGATTTATCGGTTAAACTAGTTGTTGTTCCTTCTTCAT
Source organism: Pinus tabuliformis (assembly GCA_031772625.1). NCBI lineage: Eukaryota > Viridiplantae > Streptophyta > Pinopsida > Pinales > Pinaceae > Pinus > Pinus tabuliformis. The sequence goes on from CM062819.1 coordinate 864,869,832, forward strand.
CAATTTCAGTTGGATTCTCGGCTTTGAGTAGATTATATATGCTCTCCCATGAAGTCTTGTCGAGGCTTGAATAGGTAGTATCAGCTATCAGTACCAACTTTGCTGGTTCATCTTTCGCTATGACGGGGACCTTTACTTTCCGAGATTTCTTAGTCATTTTTGTTGGATTGATGATTTCAGATTCGCTCTACAAAATGAAACAGAAGGATGTAACAGTGGAAAAACTTGTTCAAAGCTAATACGCAGCGCACATGACTAACAATAATTAAGCGAAATAGATGCTACGGATCTATGATATATTAAGCCACCACGGATGAAAGACTTGAAGGATTCAACCATAACTACTTATTAATGATTTCCCCATAACTTCCAATGTGAAACTTTAATGCCGTGATGGCATGTTGCATCACAAATTTATAATGGTCCTTTTTTAGAATGGATATCGTGACTTTCCGATCACCTATTAGCGATAATCGCATATCGCAGATCAGGAGTTACAAGTGCCATGCTTAAATGGTTCCTTTGCATGGTTGCGATTGCGATCAGTGGTGAGCTAGCATGGGGAGGCGGCATGCTTTAAAATTGATAAATCGTTTAAATTTTCTTTATAATTGTCCTATAACTTTAAACTGCACATGTTCTAATATTTCATGTTTTGCCTTTATCGAACGCGCGCTATATGATAATGAAATCACATCAGAAGATTTCAAAGGAGCTTTTTGGGATGTGTCTTATGATTTTAGCGATGCGCGATTGCGATCGGTTTATTGCATCAGAGGATTTATATGGAACACTTGGAGCAATTTGTTGATGAGTAGCAATATGCAATTTTCGATAGAGTTATCACATCGGTGGATCTCAATGGAACACTTTAAGTCCACTATTGAAATAAAGGATGTGCACGATGTGACATATTCCTTTTATAATCATTTTCTTTCGATAAAGCTTTATGATAAGGTTTTATTATAATTCAAATCGGATCGGTTCTTATCAAGAGGACTTTCATGGGTTCGATAGATTTGCAAATTGTGACTACGATTTAACCTATCCTAAAAGCAAATTTTATATAACCTATTATAAAAAATTATTTTCAAACGTTTTATTGATTTTATTTATATTCTAAAAGGGGAACCATTTCTTATTAAAGTTTTATATGAAAATTTTTGAAATGGAAAGGGTTTTGTATAGCACAACAATTGGCGATTCACTGGAAAAAACAGTTATCTCTGAAAAATAATGCAATATCCAAAACTTTATTAGCTTGGAAACAATTGAGGATAAAGAAAACCATCTAAAAATAGCTAAACAAAAGTTAACTCTGAATAAAATAACAATTTCTTGCAATTTCTTTTACAATCCTTTAAAAATAAAAACATTTTTGGTTTCTTCAAGCTTTGATTGGTTGATAAAGATAAAGTAGGGGGCTCCTCCAACTTAGCTTTTAAATTTACTCTTTTATCACAGGTAGTGCCTCTTTTGCCAGCAAACATCTATAGTCTCGACAGGGTTACCTTTTGACCATCATTCATTCATTGTCCCATCCATCTAAGAGTATAACTTCTGAAAGATAAATCCATAAAGATATGTTTATATATATATATATATATAGATTTTATATTCTTTTAATTTTTTAAGATAAAAATCCATTGTCCTGGTTTGGGAGCCAGCTTATAACAATTCCATTCATTGGTTGTAATTGAACTGAACAAGTTGGCTCGTAATGAGATCCCTTGTCTTATGATTATAAGCCATTACCCTGTTTTGATGTGCAATAGTGGTAATATCAGTTTAATTAGTTCCCTATGATCATGGTAAGCAGGCTCATGATGAGACCTTTTATATTAGACATATTTTAGAATTACACCCTGAAAAATCATAAACTTAGTGGATGGGGTGAATGAATTTCTCCTTAAGATTTTATGGATGACAATTTTAGAGTTATGGATGCTAAGCTTGGAAAAGTCTTTACTTTTTATGAATAACCTCTCTTAACTTTATAAAACTTAGAATGATTTACGGCATTTTCAAGGTTTTGGAAGATTTTACAAACTTTAAAGAGGTCTTCAGAGTTTGATGTTTTATTCAACTTTCCAAAACTGTAATCATTTCCTTAAAAGTTTCTAGCAACTGAAAGCAAATATTCACAATATTCTCTCTAAGAGCTTTTCAATAGTAAAAGGCCAATGGAAGACTATTCACAACATTATTTTCTAAAATAAACAAACTTGCATAAAGAATATTTACAGGTAAGAAGGGGTTACCTTCTTAAGAAAAGAATTTCTTTAAGATAAGCCCATTCACAGGAAAAGAATTTCTTTAAGATAAGCCCATTCACAGGAAGAGAATCTCTCTTTCCTGATAAATCTTGCAGTATGAACGTTGATGAGCCTATCTTTTCAATGATTTGAAATGGTCCAAGCCACATCTTTTGAAATTTGGTATGTTTACCTTTGTCTTCATGTGTTTTGTCCCATTTCAACACAAGATCACCAATTTGTAATGTTTTTGAGCCAGTAGAACTTGCATCAAAAGAAGATTTAATGACTTATTGATGTTTAGCATGAGTGATTTTGGCCTTCTCTCTTTTTTCCTCCAATTTGAGGATTTGCTCAAATCTTAATTGAATAGAGGAAGAAGGATTTTGTTCAATAAATTGTACTAGGGCTAGATATGGGAGTGCTAAGTTTGAAGGTATTATAGCTTCTTTCCCATACACTAAGTTAAAAGGAGAAGTACCTATCGATGCCTTTTGAGTTATGTGATCTTCCCATAATGCAAATATTAAAGATTTATGCCAATTATTTTGATTTTGATCAACAGTTCTTTTAATAATCTTAATGAGATTCTTATTAGTTGACTCTGCCAAACCATTACCTTGAGGATGGTAATTTGCAGAATATTTAATTTAAAACCTCTCTTAAGAGAAAATTCAACTATACTACTCCCAGAAAAATAAGATGCATTATAAAAAAATAAGGGCATTAGGTACACCAAACCTGGTAATGATGAATTTATCAATGAATTCAATGATTGCATCAGAACTGGCTACCTTTAATGGAATTGCTTCTACCCACTTTTTGAAGTAGTCCATGGTTGTAAGGATGTACCTGTGTTGCTTGGAAGAATGTGGAACAATCTCTCCTATGACATCAAGCCCCCACTGTTCAAATGGTTGCTCAATATTTACTGGTTGTAAAGGAAAGCCTAGTTTCCTTTGTCTCCCACTAGCAGTTTGGCATATCTTACATTTCCTGACATAATCATGGGCATCTTTAAACAAAGTGGGCCAATAATATCCAGCATGTATTATCTTGTGAGCTGTAGTATCTCCTCCAAAATGTCCACCTGTTGGACCATCATGTAATTCCTGCAAAACCTTTTGTGCTTCAGTTTTTTCAAGGCATCTTAATAAAATTGAATCATAATTTCTTCTAAATAACACATCATCAATGATTTCGAAGTGTTTTTCTTTTAATCTTAAAGCACATTTGTTTTTGTAACTGAAATTAGGGGGATCATATCCATTTTTTAAATAAAAGATCATATCAGCATACTGAGATTCAGAATTTATGATACTTATCTCATTCACTTGAAGAGTATTATCTAAATCATCATGTTCTAGAATATTTGAAGCTCCTGCTAATAACCTACAAAAACCTTGCCCTCTCACAATTTTAGCTGGTTTAATATCAATATCATACTCCTGTAAAGTTGTTACCCAATTAGCTCTCTTTTCTCCTACTTCCCTTTGCACTAGCAATTGCCTCACTGTGGAGAATGGGACTATTACTTTTGTGTGTGTTTTTAGGAGAAATGGTCTAAAGTGTTTGATAGATTTAAACACAACAAAATCTTGTTTTTCTACTTCAGAATAGTTGAGTTCAACACCCTGCAAATTGGAACTAAAGAAGGATATAGGTGCTTCTACTTGCTAATCATTGATTTGTGTTAAAACAACATAAGATGTTTCAGTGGCCAAAGTATACAAAATAAAATGATTAGAAAAATTGGGAGTATTCAATGCAAGAGCATTAATAATTGCCTGTTTGATTGAGTCAAAGGCTTCTTTTTCGTTATGTCCCCATTTGAAAACTGATTTTTTCTTAATCATAGTTTGCAAAGGCAAGACTATATGAGAAAAGTCAAGAACAAATCTTTTTACAAAATTTATTTGTCCCAAAAATGATTGCATTGATTTCTTGTTATGTGGCAAAGGAATATCAGAAATTTCTTTTATCCTGTCGAGATCAATATATATGCCATCTTTGGATACAATAAACCCTAAGAGTTTGCTTTCATTAAGAGCAAAGAATGATTTCTTGGGATTTAGAGAAATCCCATACCTTTTACATTGCTCAAAGATCTGTTTTAAATCATGTAAATGATTGGCCCTTTTCTTGGAAAAGACATTTATGTCATCTAAGTAAACAAAAACTGACCTATTGATCAAACATTTGAAGGCTATATCCATGGCTCATTGGAAAGTAGCTCCAACATTTATCAAACCAAAAGGCATTTCTGATAAGCATATGTTCCCCATTTAGTTCTGAATGTAGTTTTTAGTCTATCATTTGGATGCACCAGTATCTGATTGTATCCTGAAAAACCATCAAGAAAGGACATTAACTCTGAACCAGCTATTGATTGAAGTATCTGTTCCATTGTTGGTAATGGGAAATTATCTTTTTGACATGCCTTATTGAGATTTCTAAAATCTATGCAAATCCTAATATCACCATTCTTTTTTCTTATAGGTACCAAGTTTGAAACCCATTTAGAATGTCTGACCGGGAAAATTATTTTAGCTTTCAGAAGTTTATTCAACTCTGCTTTGATTTGACTTTCCAGATTTGGGTGAATTTTCCTTAACTTTTGTTGTACAAGTTTCTCATCAGAAATCATTGGAATTGTGTGTTGAATGATAGAAGTATCATAAGTTTTCAGATCTTCGTAATTCCAAGAAAAAACATTTTTGTACTTGTTTAATAATCTGATGAAAGAAAATCTTTCTTCTGATGTGAGTTCAAGCCCTAGATTGACATTTTATGGTTTGGCCTCAGTGCCAAGATTTACTAATTCAAACCTTAAAGTAGAACTTTGAAGTTTAGCATTAGTGACCTCTTTGAATCTATCTTTGATATCATAGAGATCTTCCAGCTTGACCACAGATTTAGGAATAGAATTCTCATTTAGTCTTTTTTTTAGCTAAAGATCATGATCGCTTTCATCAATAATTTGATCATCATAAGATTTTTCAGAAGTCAAGAAATTTAAGATGTCTTCATCATGATTAAATACTCGCCAATTAGTGACATTGTCTGGGACAGATGGCCGAAAAATTAATTCAATTGAAATTTATCTGGACTATAATCCTCGGATGGAAGGAGCTTAGAAGCAACATTAGCCAATAAATCAGTTGTTGCATTCTGAGATCTAGGAATAGGAGAAATGTTAAATGCCATAAAATGAGTTATGAGATCTTGAACAAAGGATTGATAATGTTTGATATGACCGAAGTGACAATGGATAGTGTTCCTTACTTGTTTGATGACAATTTTGAAATCACCAAATACTTTCAGATATTGAATATTCAGGCCTATTGCTTTATAGAGTCCTTAGATCAATGCCTCATATTATGCAGTGTTATTGGTACACTCAAATTCTAGCCTGCATGATAGCATAGTTTTTCCCCTTCTAGACTAACTAAAATACATCTTGCTCCTACACCGTCATTGGATTTTGATCCATCAAAATATAAAGATCAAAATAAAAGCTTATCTACAAATCTATTTACAAGTTCATCAGCAATACTAATACATCTTGAGGTATCAGTATGAGAGAAATTTTCAATTTGTGATGTGATACTATTAACAGGAAAAAGCGATTGTTGAGCATTAAAATTTCCAAAGAATGACTCAGTTGAGTAATTTCCGAGAATGTTGTTATTGAAAGCCACACGTTGGTTTTCTTGTTCAAACTCCATTACTGTATGAGTTATGTGTTTTCTCGATCTATTTTTATTTGATTTGGTTTCCCTTTATAGGGAAGCCACATGTGAGACCAATCAGTGGAAATGTAACCATGGAGTTTCTCAGACCAATCCTTGCTTAGAATTAAACCATAAAACTCAGGGATGTCAGCAATCAATATATCAATTCTTTGAACTACTTTGGGATCAGATGATAACCTAATAGTAACTGAATTAATCTCTCCTAAAATTTGAACTTTAGTCTGATCTAATTGAACAATATGAATTGCAGATTTCTGGGGCTCAATGTTTAATTTGGAGCAAACTGAGGCTGGCATTATGTTTGATGAAGCCCCTAAATCTATCAGACAGTTATGAAGATTTCTATTATAGATCTCATAAGTCAAGAGAAAAGGAGGAGTATGAGAATTAGACCTATCTCCGATCAAAACAGCATCAGTAACATCTACTTTATCCGATGGTGGCTTACCTGGACCTTTAGCTCCCTTAGATAATACACCGGTTGGAAGAGGAGAAGAAGGTACTACATTTAACTCTTTAAGTAACAATTTTTGTTGATTTTTTAGCTTGCTAAGTTCATGTAAATAAATATTTGCTCGAGTCTTCTTCATGTCTTCCACAATGTTATAATCCATAGAGTCGGAAACTAATAACGTTTTAGATGATGAAGGAAGATTAGAGGATGATGGTTGATTTTGGGTAGGCAAAACTAGAGTTTTCTTCATGGGAGATTTGTCTTTAGTAACAGGGCTTGAATTTTTCTTCTTTGGATTTGTTTGAATAGGCTCTGCTGCATTTTTACTTCTAGTATTTACTGGGAGAGCTTCCTGTTCACTTTCATTATCAGATTTGGGCAAGATAAAGCCCCACATCCCATGACATTCAACTGTCTCCTCTTCTTTCGTTTCCTCCGATGATAAAATTGTGTCTTCATCGTCATCGTCATCTAGATCTAATTCTGCATTATATATAGCATTAGGTGGTTTCGGTTCAGTTGACTAATTTTTTTTGAAGTTCCTAAATGGTTTTTTAGTAGAAGTTTCAGCTACCTGCTTTTTTATTTCCACCATTTCATTAGACATAATTTTCAGAACTTTTTGTAAACCTTCCATGTCATATGGGTCCTTAATTGCTTTCTTTTTTGAATCATCTTTAAAGGTAACTTTTTTGGATTTTCTTTCTTCAATAGCGTTTTTCTTTTCTAAAGCAAGGATACATTTTTCAATAGCGATCGCTTCCTTCATATTTCTGCTAATGTGAGTTTGGCAACCCTATCAATGAAGATGGCTATATTTGAAGGCAAGGCAGAAATATACCAGTCGCTTCGGACTTCTTCACTAGGCTTGGATGTAGTAGGAATTTTATTTAACAACTTATTAAATCATGAGTTGAAGTCTTTGATGGATTCCTTTGACTCAGATTTCAGATTGGAGAGATCATTAATCAAAGTTGTTGTGGACCTATCATCTCCAAACTTGGTTAAAAATTGCTCTTGAAAAGCATCCCAGCTATTGATGGATCCTGGTGGTAATGAAAAATACCATGATCTAGCTGCTCCTTGTAGAGTGTATGGAAAAATCCTAACAACAACATCTTCTTCTGTTACCCCATTCAAGTTTATTGACAACATGAAATTGTTTATATGTTCTTCTGCTAATATGGCAATGTTAGGATTAAACTTTGGTAACCATTTTTTAGGATGAGCTGGTAATTGACTCAAAGGTGTAGGCATTGCGACAACTCCTGGATTGGTCCATGGCCTTGGTTGATGTTGATTATGTGCCATTATGGAACTAATAGTAGAAGAGGGTGAAGAGGCAATTGAAAGTGATTGGGTAGAGGATGTTGGAGTACCTGTACCTTTTTGGACTATGATCTTGAGTTGGGGAATGGATGGATGACTTTGCAATGGTTTAGATGGAATGGATGATGATGAGGAAAGAGTCTCACTATCAGACTCTAAAGGTGTCTTCCTAGCTCTTTTTTGACTTGGCAGAGGAAATTCAGTTGGTGGGATAACAAGATTTTCACTCTGCGATCTTGTAAGAGGCTGAGATGGGATATATTGCGAAGTCACACTGCCTTGGGATAACTCAGACTGTTCTTGGGATATCAAAAACCCTTGGATTTTATGAATTAAGGTCTGTACTTCAGGGGGTTCAAGAGAATAATTGTCAGGTGTGTTTAAGTTTTCAGCAGTGGGTGTTGTATTTTCCTTTTCAACTTCTGACTTAAAATAGGAGAATTAGAATGCAAAGGAGAAGTTGGACGAGATGTTGAGGGAGTTTTACTCTTAGAATGGCTAGTGGATTTAGATTTACTCGCCATTCATAGTTCAGGCCCTCCTTCTAGCGCCAAAAATTTTGATGCTTCTAAAAACCTAGCACCAACATTGGGGATAACCACCTGGTCCGGACCTTAGTACAACTCCTTTTCCATTTGGTGTGGTGGCTCCGACTGGATATTATGGGACCAGTTTCCCATATAATGAATGGTTTGATGGATGATTTTTTTATAATGTATAATAAGGATGATAAGTTCTTTAACCTATAACTCAAAAATATATAAATATACTTATCTAACGTGGGTAATGTCTTAAAAATGCAATTTTTGATTATTTCTAACAGACAAATAATCATATAGATGAATTACTGATCGATAGAAAGATGCATTCATAGATAATGATTACTTTGTTTAAGAAATTAAACAAAGTAATTATTAATAAAACATATCGCATTCATAACAATGTATATCGCTGACATATATCTTTAAAGTATAACAATTCTAAATCTTCAGAAATGACATGATAAAGAATTATTTGAAGAGCATACATACATCAACAATAGCAACTTTTAAAAGGAATGCTTCATCACATAAGGAAACAAGACAAAAGAATAGTGATAGAAATACCACATGCATTTGAGTCTTTCCAATGCAAATAACACTCCGATTCCACTTTCTTATTTGAGATAAATTCCGAGAGATACAAAAGTGCAGGTCTTGAAAAAGTTTCTTCACAAAAATGTAGAACCTTGATCCACTACTGATAAAAAGATATTCAGAAGTACAAAAGTGCAACTTCTCAAGTCAAATCTTATACAAATTGAGGACCCTTTCTTCAAAGACATGAAAGGGTTTAAATAATAAAATAAAAACTAACTGTCAATAAAAATCGCTTTGAGTTGTTGAAACTGCCGACATGAAAATTTGGGATTTGATTTATGAAAATAACATTGTGATAGCTTTTTAACTGATTCATTGTATCTACTTCTTCTCTTGCACTTGCAGCTGACAAATTGAGAGCATTTGCTGAATTTCCGAAGGATGACTCAACCTAGAATGTAGTTGAGTTGTGTACGTAACATCTGAAAGTTTGAGAACCATGAGATTGACAGCATCGATAAGGCATTTGGTGGCCATCTGCTGGCTGTGCGGCTTGACTAGGAAAAACCAAAATGCATCCTAAGTCAAGTTTTGCACTTTGCCGATTTGTTCTTCTCTACTGGCCAGATCCTGTCTCCATTGATCTTCTAACGCTTTTGCTTTTGGGAGATTTCTTGGATAGTAATTGGAGATAAAGTCAGCTAGATATAAGCTGTTATTTACCAACTCGATCACACTGTTCATTATAGCCCTGGCTCTAGAAGTAACTCTTTTGGCCTTTATTAACTGTGATTCCCACTCTGAAAACAAGATTTGTTTGTGCAATCCTTGGATTTTTGGTAGATTAGCAGCCATGCCTTCTTCTGAACTTTTCCAAGAGAGAAATTTTATGAGCTTATCATTTGCGTTTTCGAATTCTAGCCTGGTGTCAACTGCATGTTCAATGAGTGATGCAATTATAGTACATAATGGGTCAACCAATGATATTTTATGGAAAAGGATATTTAGTTGTCGAGATAAGGCTTTGGTCACTTCCAAGGCTTCTTTCTTGAATTCATCAATCTACGGATAACCTTTGAATTTCTCTACTTGTAATTGTAGCTGTGCAATTTTTTCTTCTTTAGCCTTCTTTTCCTACTGAATTACCACTCGAAGCTTGTTGGGTTTTTGAGACAACTTTTGTTATTTCTGGAGAGCCTACTAATCGATCTTTTGTTTCTCCAGATTTAACTATTCTTTTACTTTCTCATTCTATTGTTTTTGCTCTGCTAGTTGTTGGTTAGGTAAATCCCCTCTGCGGACAGAGGCGATCCCACTAGCTTAAAACAGAACTAGCCACAATCAATCCACGTTGCCACGCAAGTTCCTAGTTGTACATTAAAGGTGAATTAAGAAGACCAACCTGGATTCCAACGCTATAGTCGAAGCAGAGTTGGTTTTCCCGCTCCCTCACTCCGGCAGGTCACAATCCTTGCGATCCTTGCAAACGGACACCTGCACATGCAAAGGAAGAAACAGATACAAGCATAAAATCCACCAAGGCACAACTATATTTCAGTCAGAAAGGAAATAAATCAACACCACTATAATAGACAATGAGATTGGAACTATAATAACAGTCGTTCATTAATTAATAATAGACAGGAAAAGTTACAACCAAGGTTCTGACGTTGAACCTTTCCTCTGGCTGGGCGAGCAGCTATATGCCTTGCAGTAGACTTCCTCTCTCTCGGACTCCCGGCAGCATAACCTCTCTAGCATTACTCCAACAACTCAAGAACTCAAAGCTACAGCACTTCGGAACTCATAAACTTGGAACTAGCTTGTCTAATGCATGAGGACATGCTTTTATAGATGAAGAAGGGAGAAAGATTCAATGCACCAGGACACCCATTATGGAATGGCAACATCCATGAAAAGCTACTGCGGATAGATATGATGACTCTCGAGCTTTATCAGATGGATTTTTCCCTCAAAGGACTTCATGATCTGGGAGGAAAAAATCATACAGTCGTGCTTTTGGCAAAAAACATTACTAAACTTGACTGGCGTGGGCATTGTTCTAAGACAGAGCGCCAATGGGCGCGCCCCTTTTTGAGGATCTGAGTTATTGGCGCGGGTCAGACATTGGGTACCTGCGCCAATGGGAAAAGGGCACTTTTCAGGGATAATTTACAGAAGGTGTCTTGAGGGAACATGAAGTACATACTTAGGGGAACATAGTGCCAGTGTTTTTAGGCTATGTCACTGCTCACAGGTCCCGAAATGCATCCTCCAATGTACTAGAATCGAGGCGATAGGGACGGTGACCAACGGTGACAAATTACTGTGTAACAGATGCCCCCCAAAGTATGAGGCCCGAGCGAGAGAGAGGGGTGAAATGCTTTGCAAGAACACATATAGCTGCTGCCGAGAACCTGCATTGAGAGATACTATTGATAGCTCAAATACATGATGTACGTGGTATGGTCGCAGCCATCCATAAGAGAGTACATGATAATTTAGATCCATAGTATGGACACAGCCATCTGGGTAGGATCAATGAATTGACTCAGGTATGGTCGCAGCCATCCAGTGAATGAGTCATGTATCAAGAATCACGCCTGGATTACAACAGACACAATCCAGGGTCTTGCGCTCCATCTCGACCCGAACAGAAGTACAAGTTCAAGCATGCGAATATGTGAGCTGAAGTCGAACATGCATGAACATCGTCTGATTACCAGTCAATATTTGGAACTGTTAACAGATGCGAGAGGTACCACCAATAATGACAATGGCCCTCAAGGTACTATCGGTACAATCTACGGCGTGCGAATTAGTGATCTGACGTCGAACACCCGTAGAATCATTCGATCGGAGGCCAATGATGAAAACCTCGCGTCGAACATGAAGAACCTGCCATTGAGGCATGCAGGCTCCAAGGCACCGGAAGGGAGTCTCTAGATCAACTTCCTGGATAATGAGCTGAAGTCGACAGGAAGTGACCTTGATCGAAGGTGGGCCATAATGTTTCCCACATCATCGACACGAGACAGAGAGATGATGTTGTGAATCAAAATTGTATGAGCTATCAGAGGGAGGTTGTTTCTTTGCAGAGGTCAACTTCTCTTGAACATATCGGCGGCACTAGAGTGGAGTTGGCAGTATTTGACATCGATGGATCAGAGGTCATAGTGACGAGGCAATGAGCAGATGAGAGGTCAAATAGGATTACCCAATCCCACGGAGGCAAGTGAAAAATAAGATGAGATGTCCCCACCCAGACACGAAAGCAGAGGAGTGCCATGTTCAAGAGCGACATACTGCCGACACAACAATAATTATGGTTCCAAAAAAAAAAAAATTCCCCCCACCATTTCTGGCGAGTACCCCAATTATTTTTAACAAGCTTGATGGGGATAGCATATGCTTGTGGTGCGTCATTTCGACAAAATCCGATGTCATTAGGTTTTAACGAGTCTGACAAAGGAAGAACTCGGCGTCTTTTCATATTTAGAGAATTTGAAAAGACAGCGAAAAGGAAACTCCAGGGGTGTCCTTTTTCGTAAAGTTGTGTCTCTCGGGCCCGAAAAAGTATAAAATAATGCCCGAAAGAACCGCCCGATCGTTACGATCGAGGAGTAATTTTCATAAGTAGTGATTTCGACCTGAAAAAGTAAAAAAGTGATCAAAACCACGTCGTTTCGTAACCATTAACGAGTTTGAAACGACAAAAACCCGGTAATCTTTTTAAGTTTTAACGGTCGACAAAAAGAACTTAAAACGACCGCCCCTTATTTACGTTTAACGAGTCAAAAAGGGAAAAATACTCGGCAATCTTTTCATATTTTACGAGTCAGAAAAGAGCTTAAAGGCGACTCGTCCTAGAGGAACGAGTGGTATAAAGGGTAGCAACTGGTTCCGGTAGTGGTGGAACTGCTTAAAACATGTAATGGTCAAGAGGCTGGCTAATAAAACCACTCATCGCTGCGGTTCCTCAGGAAAGGAAAACAACCAAGTGAAAGCATATGATCGGCCAAAGAGATGGTGGCGATGGAATAAAACAACCAAGGCTCATCTAGCAGAATTTAGCAGATAAATGGCAATCACGGGATGTAAATCAGGTATGGGTTCATTTTTACACAAGCTTGAACCATGGAGAACTCTGCTTGGATTCGGTTTCATGTTTACACAAGCTTGAAACGAAAAAACTATGCTTGTTATAAATTTGCATACCCCCAGCATGATAATGCAAATCGAGGTACATGCCCCCCAAGCTTCATGGCATTCACGGAGTGGATGGAATGAAGGTTCACTTGGAAAGACTCGATTTTGAAAAGGAGGATGCACGCCCCCCGGGCTTCAGTCACGCGCCCGGGTCAGCTGCCGTCATCAGAATGACGGACTGGATGTTGAGGCATTTCCTGTGGAAATAAGACCATTTAGGAATGGTAGATGACTATATGTAAAGTGTGAACCGGGGAACGAAAGTTGGTCTACGATCTTGATCGTTCTTCTTTCGTGCGGAAAACACATCACTCTGAAGAGTGAGGACACAATTGCACGTATGCGATAAATATAGTCTCGCCCAAGGAGTAAATTGTAATCTAACGGGCCTTGGACTACCATGACGCCCATTTGAACAGTCTTCCCTTCTAATGTGATAGGTACATGGGGAAGAATTCCTAAAGGTCGACTGGTTTCTCGATGAAAACCTGTAAGGTTTCTCATCTCAGGCAGAAGCAGTGGCGAACCAAGTGCTTCCCAAGCTGTGGAAGAAAGGATGCTCACAGGAGATCCCTTGTCAATAATGGTACCGGCCATAACCATTCGGTAGACTTGGACTATAATTTGAAATGGTCTGGACGCTGGTAACCGGGAATTGCCTAGTTGATCCCAATTGAAGGAAACAACTAGGTCGCTTGGAGGTGGGACCGGATAAACGGCCGGGTATGACTCTGATGGACTTCCTTCCTACTGTGAAGGAATGAGGGGGATACTCACTTGATCATTAGAGTCTATGTTTATGTATAGAATTTGGACGGTGTGATCTTCATCCTTTACAGTGATAATATCATCTGAGATTGGAACTTCTGAAGGCAAAACCGGGTCAACTGTTATCTGGAACTTTGGAAAGACCGGGTCACTTGTCATCTGGACCTTTGGACTTTCATCTGGTTTGGATTCAGGTGGTTCATCTTTGATGACAAACGTTTCCGGAACAAAGTGGTGTGTAGACGACGAAGGTAAATCAACAGCGTTTCCGACCAGGGACTGGTCTAGAACAGGCTGAAAATCAACATTCTTTCCGACCAGGGACTGGTCTGGAACAGGCTGTAAAGCAACACTCTTTCCGACCAGGGACTGGTCTGGAACAGGCTGTAAAGCAACACTCTTTCCGACCAGGGACTGGTCTGGAACAGGCTGTAAAGCAACACTCTTTCCAACCAGGGACTGGTCTAGAACAGGCTGAGCACAGCCAGGTTCGGGAGGAGAAAGCTAGACCAAAGAGGAATCATGCTTGATTGCTTGGTCAGCAGGGGAACATTCTGCAATTGCAGAGAGACGTTGATAACCAGCAGGAAGTTGAGTTGAGGGAGCTGTAAGACTTTCCAATACAATAGAGGCTCTATCCATGAATGGACAAAGGTGAAGGGGATGATTGCCTTCACAAAGTCTACAGGGGATTCGAATCTTCCCTTTTCCCTTAACATTTCCAGCTAATAGGGTAGCATCACCATGATCTCCAGAGGACGATGCAGGACGGTCCCGATCGTGAGCCCATACTTCTAAGACCCTGGGGATGCCAGGACAATCGCGAAGAAGATGGTCTTCCTTGCATAATCTACAAGGAAATTTAGCCTTCCGCGGCGGAGCAGGAGGAGACTTTACTTCAGGTATATTCGGGGTAGATGGGACCTTTCTTTTGGGAGACTTCTTCTTTTTGGTCTTCTTCTTCTTCTTCTTAGCCACCTGGTTACTTAAATCTGGAGTTTCACCAGGCGAAGTAGAAGATGAGGACACAGCAGTAGGCGAAGAAGGGCAGGGGTCCACCTTGGAATCAAAATGATGTTGCTCGGGTGGAGGAGGTGGTGGTGGAACAGGAGTTATCACACTCGAGACCACTGAGTTTGAGAACACCCATACGGGTAAACCGATGGTGAACCCAGGTAAAGACAAAGTTGCTATAAACTGAACACCAACATTTCCGACAGAAGGAATCGGACCAGCCGGGGGACCACCTTGGCCGGTGGGCTCAGGGAAGGATGCCATTTGAGTGAGAAAGAACCCTACTCAAGCTAACGCAAGCAGAATTTAACCGGGTTATATGTGATCGTGGTCAAATAAATTTTAAGACACTGAACTTTGAACTTGACCTTTTCACTTTTTAAGAGTCGAGAAAAGGACGAAAAGATGACTCTAGTCTCCTTCGAATATTTAATGAGCACGAAGTGACAAGACGCTCACAGGCACCTTTTCGTTTAAGGAGTCCGAAAAGGATCAAAAGTGACTGCTCTGGAATTCTAGGTAGAGGGTGTGCCAAAATTTTCGCAAAACCACAGAATACTTTTTAGGGTACGGGTGGTCGATCTTCGTGAATGCTGTGTTCACTGCATTGCGAATCGTAGGGCGGCCGACACGGCTTCCTATGGATAAAAGCTTTATTCCTATAGGGGTTTCCCAATGTATACGCGACGGTACGTGGGAGCACAGTCCGTACTGGCACCTATCGTTTCACCGTGGAGGAATCACCCAACCACTCGACGGTAAGCTACCAGGTTTAACGATGCTGGAACACGTCTCTAACCTAGACCTCTAGAATGTTTGCGTTATGTTCCAATGCGTTGTTAGGTTCATTGAGTTTATTTTATAGTTTATCTTCAATTATGTTTCAGTTTTTTGGTCCTACCGTATGTGGTCTCTCCAAACTTCCTAAATGCAATCTATATGCCAAAATTATATCGTTTCATTCGATGAATTCTACCTACAGAAGAGTAGAGATTTTTTTTTTTTACACAAACAAAATGATCATCAAGCAAGTAACAAAGATCCTAATGCAGCTAATAACAAGAAATAAAAGTTTTTTCCTTTTCTTTTTAAAAGCGACAAATAGCAATAAATGCTAACTAATATAATGCAAAAAGCTCTTTTGTTTTTTGATTTTTTAAAATGGCATAATGCATGTAAACAAACCTCAAGAGATATCCACGAGTACAAACACAATTCACTCAATGGACATAGAACCAATTTAGAAACATGAAGATGAACTGTCAAAGCAAAGGAAAACACGAAGACGTTCAATGAACCATGTGATCTAAGTTCAAATGAAGTCAAGCAAGATCCAAGCAAGCTAGAAGTGAATCACTCGAAGCATAGAATACCAACTTTTAACAACCACTAGATGAGTGCGGAAAACAACCAACAAGCTGACTGGATAATCAAACCACAAGGTCCCACAGAAGGCTCGACATGCAAAGCCACTAGGTACTCTAGGGCTGGGATACAAAATCGATAGAAATAAGCAAACAACTGAAGGATGAAGGTAACAACCAGTCACACAGAGGTCCAACACATTCCCAGAAGCAGCAAAAGATATGGAAAAAACAAAAAATCCGAGTTTAAGGAGCTTTCAAGTACCAAACTGGCAAAATTCACAGAGCTGGCGCGACTGTGAATCTGCAACTCGCGCTAACAGTCAATTGGCGCGGGTCTTTATGGAGCAACATGCGCCAACTGGCGCGACTGTCAAAAGAAAAAACGCACCAGCCGCGTTTACTGACCCAAAAAATAAATATAACAACCCAGGGTCTGGTTGACAGTGCCTAGCAGATAGCAATTTCAAGACTGACCCAGAAAGTTCATTAACTCAGGCAAGCGAGAGAAAACTAATCATGCAAGACAAACTCCAAATAGCTTCTCCCCAGTGGAGTCGCCAAATTGTTGGTTAGGTAAATCCCCTCTGCGGACAGAGGCGATCCCACTAGCTTAAAACAGAACTAGCCACAATCAATCCACGCTGCCACGCAAGTTCCTAGTTGTACATTAAAGGTGAATTAAGAAGACCAACATGGATTCCAACGCTATAGTCGAAGCAAAGTTGGTGTTCCCGCTCCCTCGCTCCGGCAGGTCACAATCCTTGCGATCCTTGCAAACGGACACCTGCACATGCAAAGGAAGAAACAGATACAAGCATAAAATCCACCAAGGCACAACTATATTTCAGTCAGAAAGGAAATAAATCAACACCACTATAATAGACAATGAGATTGGAACTATAATAACAGTCGTTCATTAATTAATAATAGACAGGAAAAGTTACAACCAAGGTTCTGACGTTGAACCTTTCCTCTGGCTGGGCGAGCAGTTATATGCCTTGCAGTAGACTTCCTCTCTCTCAGACTCCCGGCAGCATAACCTCTCTAGCATTACTCCAACAACTCAAGAACTCAAAGCTACAGCACTTCGGAACTCATAAACTAGGAACTAGCTTGTCTAATGCATGACGACAGGCTTTCATAGATGAAGAAGGGAGAAAGATTCAATGCACCAGGACACCCATTATGGAATGGCAACATCCATGAAAAGCTACTGCGGATAGATATGATGACTCTCGAGCTTTATCAGATGGATTTTTCCCTCCAAGGACTTCATGATCTGGGAGGAAAAAATCATATAGTCGTGCTTTTGGAAAAAAACATTACTAAACTCGACTGGCGCGGGCATTGTTCTAAGACAGAGCGCCAATGGGCGCGCCCCTTTTTGAGGATCTGAGTTATTGGCGCGGGTCAGACATTGGGTACCTGCGCCAATGGGAAAAGGGCACTTTTCAGGGATAATTTGCAGAAGGTGTCTTGAGGGAACATGAAGTACATACTCAGGGGAACATAGTGCAAGTGTTTTTAGGCTATGTCACTGCTCACAGGTCCCGAAATGCATCCTCCAATGTACTGGAATCGGGGCGATAGGGACGGTGACCAACGGTGACAAATTACTGTGTAACACTAGTTGTTGCTCAAGCTGACTGATCTTCTGTTGTTCCATTGTTATTTGCTCTTCAAGTTGGGTGATCCTTAGATCCTTTTCCTTGATTAGTTGGCTAACTTCGGAAGCCTTGTCCATTGTAGCAGTTGTATAGGCACCTGCATACTGAAATAACTTCATTAAATCCTCAGAAGGATTTACTTCTGAGTCTTTCCATACCACATTCATTAGTTCAGCTTGAAGAGTTGAGAATGGTCCCTGGTCAATCTTTCTTTTTTTCTCTGTCTTTTGACCACAGCTCTATTCTTTGGACTGTAGAATACATCTAGGGGTGGTATTTCCTCTACCTTCAATACAATCTCTTCTAAAGGATTCTCTGGAATTATTTCAATATCATGCTGAGTGTTCACTATGCCAACTGCCCCTTCAATTGTAGTACTAGTAACAATAGGCTCCTGTGTTGCAGGTGATTTTGGCATAATGATGTTTTGGGAGTCATTCTGGTTCTTGATCATTTGATCGAACTGCTCTCATTCTTTGATTAAGCTGGAATTAATATGCACATCGGTATCTAGGAGCTCACTAGTATTTTCATTTGTCCGCTCCTTTTCGGGACTCTTCTCCTTTTCAAGACTCTTCTCAATAGTTTGTTCTTCACTGTGGCCTTCTTGCTGCACCATAGGGGTAGTGTTCAATAAATCCAGAGGTAGTGTTTGTAACCTCTGTGTCCTGCACTACATAAACTTATCTATCCCCCCTGCTTGTAATTTGATGTTTGCTAGATGTTTTACTCATGAAAATAACTCAGCCGAAGTGAACAAGTCATCATATTCATCTTTCTCATGTTCAAATTTGGCAAGTTTCAACTGAGTGGTGAAGTCGTAAGCCATTGCTCTTGAATCATATTATCTCTTAGGAATGACTGCTAACTTCAGAATTTTTATCTTCTTTGCTTCTTTCTCTACATGTTTGAAATCATGCAGTGAATAAGTACCATAGCAGAGGGGAAATGAAGGCCACATTTATTTCTCGGACTCTTTGAGGTTCCTGGACATTCCTACTTTTGTTATCTGGTAAGCTATTTCTCTGGCCAATAGCTTATCAGGAATTTACAAGGGGAGAACATGTGGATCTATGGTGCTGCCAAAAAGTCTGACATAGGTGAACTTTTCTTCACCAAACCAACTATCGATCAATGTTAGGTCAATGCTGGCCTCATCAGATAACCGAGGAGCAGGTTTCTTGAATATGGCCTAATGGACGGGTAAAAAAAAACCATGGCAAATTCTATATATATGATATTTATAATGGGCCTTCCACAAATACTTATGATAAATGTGAATAGGATTTGGGTCTTGAGGAGTCCATTTCCAACCTAGAATGGGGTAGTCAGAATTGAAACATATGGTATCCATGATGTAGGTGCTCATATAGAATGGGGGTATTATTCGGGTAGTTACAAACCTATTTCTTCTACAATCAAGGATTTGGTTGGCCATTTTATCTGGTAAAATTGTTGCCCAATCCATGACATAATAGTTAATTGTTGCTTCCATTAAAGGCACCATTTCTATGGAAAACCTAGCTGAATCAGAGACTCCAAAGAGTCTACATATCATACCACCAACATAGCAATAGGGAGATGCTAAGGAGCCTACAGAGTACATACCAGAGGATTCATGCTTATGCTTGTTTGGGAAATGCCTCCATTACCTGATGGGGTTTGACTCTACATCGTTCTCCTTAGCGAAAGCTTCTAAAAATGCTTTGTTGTAATGTTTCTCGGGGTCCGGCAAATGATACATCTTGACATCTTCTACCCTGAATGACCCGAACATCCTTCCATCAGCTGTATAGAATGCTCTGTTAGTTATGTTGATATTGTCTATAACCCATCTCACCAGGTCATCATGTGGTAACACTTTTGCACGGGTTGCTATTCTGTGGAGGAAGGAGCTAGCTAAATCGTTAAGAGTATTTCTAATTTATCAGTTGAACTAGCCATTGCTCCTTCTTCATAAAATTCGGTTGGATCCTTTGCTTCGAGTATATTATATCTACTCTCCCATGAAGTCTTACCAAGGCCTGAACAGGTAGTATCAACTATCAGTACCAACTTTGCTTGTTCATCTTTCGCTATGACGGGGACCTTTACTTTCCGAGATTTCTTAGTCATTTTTGTTGGATTGATGATTTCAGATTCACTCTACAAAATGAAATAGAAGGACATAACAATCGAAAAACTTGTTCAAAGCTAATACGCAGCGCACATGACTAACATCAATTAAGCGAAAAAGATGCTATGGATCTATGATATCTTAAGCCACCACAGATGAAATCCTTGAAGGATTCAACCATAACTGCTTATTAATGATTTCCCCGTAACTTCCAACGTGAAACTTTAATGTCCTTATGGTATGTCACATCGCAAATTTATAACAGTCCTTTTTTAGAATGGATATTGTGACTTTCCGATCGGTTATTAGCGATAATCGCATATCGTAGATCGGGAGTTACAAGTGCCATGCTTAAATGGTTCCTTTGCGTGGTTGCGATTGCGATCAATGGTGAGTTGGCACGAGGAGGTGGCATGCTTTAAAATTGATAAATCGTTTAAATTTTCTTTATAATTGACTTATAACTTTAAACCACACATTTTTCATGTTTTTCCTTTATCGAAAGCGCGCTATACGATAATGAATTCGGATCGAAAGATTTCAAAGGAGCTTTTTTGGGATGTGTCTTATGATTTTAGCGATGCGCGATTGCAATTGGTTTATCGCATCGGAGGTTTTCTATGGAACACTTGGAGCGATTTGTTGATGAGTAGCAATATGCGATTTCCAATAGAGTTATCGCATCGACGGATCTCAATGGAACACTTTAAGTCCACTATTGAAATAAAGGATGTGCGCGATGTGACATATTCCTTTTATAATCATTTTCCTTCAATAAAGATTTATGATAAGGTTTTATTATAATTCAAATCGGATCGGTCCTTATCAAGAGGACTTTCATGGGTTCAATATATTTGCAAATTGCGATTGCGATTTAACCTATCCTAAAAGCAAATTTTATATAACCTATTATAAAAATTTATTTTCAAACGTTTTATTGATTTTATTTATATTCTAAAAGGGGAACCATTTCTTATTAAAGTTTTATATGAAAACTTTTGAAATGGGGAGGGTTGTTGTATAGCACAACAGGTTCTCAAATACCCTACCTATTATAAGGATCTATACACCTTGGCACAACCTAGAAAAAAGTGCAAACACTATCTAATGGGAAAGGAGATAGCCATCTACACCCATCACCAACAACTAAAGTACTTGCAAGCCCAAAGAAACTTACAACTAACCATGCATTACAAATGGATGGGGTTTTTATAGTAGTTCCATTTAGTGATAAAGTATAACAAGGGAAACCCAAACAAGTTGGACTACATGTTTTCAAGGCCACAACATAAAAAAAACATAGGCACGACTTTTGGAACTTTGATGCACACATAGCCTGTAACGCTCCCTCCCATCCCCTTAAACCTTCTTGGTCCATGGGAGGTATTAATTTTTAATTAACCTGACCTCCATGGTCTGTTACGAAGATGGGGTTACAAAAGTCCTTTTTCCTTTGATCTTGCTAAATTAACTTGTGATATCACCATTGTACTTAGCTCGCTAAGAGATTTTCAACGATACAAAGTTTATCTAAATATGTTTCCTACCAAAATTTTCGTCTGTTTGAAGTTTAACCGGCTAGATAGTGCCACATTAACAAGGTATCGCACATGGCACATGCGTGCGACCTTTGTGTAACTGCGATGTCATCCTTGATAGTCCAACACCTCTCATGGTTCATATGTGGCATCCATGCAAACATTGTCTAACTCTATTAGCACTTTCTAGTTGTAGATAAGGTCATGGGCTACATCAACCTAACCCCATTGTGTCTACAACCTTTCTCCCTTATAGTCGACCCACCTTTCCAATTCATCTTGGTCGTGAATCCTTCCAAAAACTCTCAGCCCAGATAATGTGATGGTTTTTCCCCACACATACATCATTCGGGTCGTGGGTCCTTCCAACAACTCACAGACCAAAGGACCTAGTGGGTCCCACCCACACATACTTTATACTAGCCACAGGTCCTTCCTACAACTCACAAACTAGAGGACCCAATGGGGTCCCACCCAGGCATATATCATCTTGGCCATAGTTCCTTCCAATAGCTCATAGATTGGAGGACTCGATGGGGCTCCACCTGTGCATATGTCATCTCATCCACAGGTACTTCCAAAAAATCATAGACTAAAAGACCCGATGGGGTCCCACCCTCACATGTGTCATCTTATCCATGGATACTTCAAAATTGTTTATAGGAAAATAACCTGGTGGGCTCCCTGTTGGCCCTCAATTTTGGTCATCTTTGCCTATCCTAAATCCATTTATTTACCACCATATTCCATCCTATTTCACCTATATATGCCTCATTTTAGTCTTATTTTGCATATGCAAGTAACTAAATTAAATTTTTAATTTTTTGGAAATTTTTGTAAAAATTGGGTTTTAAGAGTAAATTTGGATTGCATTAAAAATTTCTATAATAACTTCATGGAATTCATATGTGTAGGAAACCTGGGGGAGATCTGAGCACATATTTGGAAATCTTGGGAACCACGGATGAAGAAACACCTGTTGGTTCAGTCAAAATGAACAAAACAAGCTCGGTCAACGCTAGTCAAACTTGACCTGTCATTCAGGAATTCCTAGTAAAAGGAGCAGATTTATTATTTTGTGGGATTTTTCCTAATTTTGTGAACCAGACTTGATGAGTTCAAACTGTATGGATGGATTAGGATTGATAAGGCTGTTAGAGCCATTATATCAAAGTTTTTTTATGATTTTCTTATTTAAACAGAGTTTATGGACCATTCAAAGGGGGAGAGGTGTGTAATTTGTGTTAAGATTACTCAAGACTTTTGAGATAATTTGAAGAATCATTTCTACTTTTCTATTTTTTTTTCATGCTATGGATGATTTATTAAGTTAGTTGTAGCTGAAGAGTTCTTCAGGTGTACAAGGCAAGGTTGGAGGGCCCCCATACCAAGCTAAGTACACTTTGGTTAAATTTTGTATAAATTAGCATAGTTTTGATTCAATATTTCTTGTTTCAATTTTATAATTTAGTTACTTAGATGTGTTATGATTTTGTATGATTTTTGGGTGATTTTGGTTTAAAATCTAATTTGCGTACGAAAGGGCAACCAATGATTTACATTAAATTCTCTTTCTATCAAATTATGAATTACAACTAAAAATCATCATTTTGCATTTCTTAAATTGTTTCTTGAATTCTAGTTTATGATTTGATGCAATGGTAATGTTGTTGGAATAGAACTGTGAGGAAGGACAACTAGGACCTCCTAAGTTAGGAGCCTCTTCTCTTGCTTTCTACACATCACAAACTACTGCTCTTTAGTTTCTCTTCTTGAGGACAATATTGTGGGCAAGGAAAACCAAGACCTCTTATGTTAGGAGCCTCTTCCTTCTCTTATTGCATCTTGAATCAAAGACTTTTTAGTTTCTTTAAACTTAGAACTTATTTTTAATATGCATTCCTTTAACCTTTGAGACTTGCCTTTCGAAACTGACTTTACCTGAAATCCATATACTTTGGACGTGATTCCAAGTCTACAAACCCGGATTGACAAGTAAAACACCTACGTTAGTTTAATTAGTAAATTGACCTGACATTTTTGGTGTCGTTTCCAAGGAAGCACATTTAGATTTAGTCAAAATAGGAAGCTTTAAACAAAACACAAAAACAAAACATTTTTCATTATGGTTATTTACATTTAGACAGAAATTAGAAAGGTACATCCCAAAACAAAACCCCCAACCACTAATAAAAACTCACTAACTACAAAATCCATTTGAGAAACAAAGATCTACAAAACATGATGTTAAATAAGTCATATAGATAATGAGGGAATGCCACCACAAGGATCTTCTCAAACCCTTGTCCACAATTTTGAATGGTCACTAGGGATGAATCTTCATTTCAAAAGATAGAAGAGCAACAAAGCATCCATGAAGAGGAGCCACAAGAAGAGAATCTAAAACTTTCTTCTAGCTATCTTTGTAAGGAGGTGAATGAGTCATGGATCACATGCAATGAAGATCAAACATTAGAACCAAAAATTGAAGAATTCCTAGCATGTATATCACAAGATCCCTTGTGCATTCAAGATTTTGAACAAGTGTCACAAGAAGAGCTTTGTGCTATGATAGTTGAGGAGAATCAAAGACTTAAAGATCACACCCAAACTTGGTTTCAACTAGTCATTAGGCCACAACACCACTCCATTTTTCAACATTCCTTAGCATCAAATCTTTATGATCAACTAACTTTTCATGTTCAAGCATTCATTAAGATATATTTTTCAAACTTGGATATGAGTCTAATTATGATCTTGTTACGTAAATGGATGCATTGGAAATTCTCTTATACTTGAGAGAATGACTTATTTTTCTACAATTGAATAGGATAGAATAGAATAAATAAATAAGTAGAATGAGCTCACAATAAGACTTTTCGTTCAAACTCTCACGAAAAATTCTCCAAATCATTTTTAAATACTCATTTAGAAGGATTTGATGGAAAAATGAGTAAGAACAATCATATTTTTAGGAAACCATATAGGATCATTTTGAAATAATGTTTTTAAATAATATATCTCTTGAAATCTAGTTTTTAAATCGATTTTGAAATTTTCAATTTGGATCACAAATAATAATAATAATAAATAAAAAAAATGATCAAAATAAAAACTAGGTCTCAAGTGATTTTTTGAGGATAAAGTTAGTACAATCGTGATTTGAGGGGTCTCATGGAAACATTTTAACATGATATTTATAGACAAGATAGCCCTTTGAATCTAGTTTCCAAATCAATTTAAATCACCTCAATCCGATATCATATGAAAAAATTAAACTCAAAATACTAACAGCTTATCGAAAAATCTGCATGGTGACAATTCTAGGTCTTGACTGTTATTGGCATATTTAACATATCAAATCACCTTATTTTCAAAACCTGTTTATATGTGAAATATATATTCAAGTCTAGTTAATACCATTGAATGCATGACTGGTCGATCTTCGGAGCACCTAGTGGGAATGACAAAATTGATCACACATTGCATTTTGGAAGTAGGTATAGAAGTAACAAATCTTATTGCATGACTAGAAATCGTCTAAGCTCCCATCTCTCCTCTTTAGTTAGGCCTAGCCAACCTAACACTCTGATGACTTCTTATTGGCGGTTCCATCCTCTCTCCTATCACTAAATTCCCTAACCCTATCTCTCTTTAAACTATAGGCAAGACGTAGGCTATCCAAACAAGGCTATGATTCGAGAAATGAAACCCAACCTCGCCCACCTGAACCACAATTTGAATCATCCCATTTGGAGGTAAAATTAAAAATTTATGCCACATTTAATGATTGCATGTCTTCAAATCAGCATAGTAAAACTTTGCCTCCTAGGTCTGTCCATCAACAATTTTCTGATGTCAAACATAAGAATTTTAAGAAACATGTTTCTATTGGATAGAAAAAAATGAATATATTTTAATCTCTAAGTGGAATGACATTGATCCGATCTTTAATGAAAAAGTTACACTCCAAATAGTGACTGTTGGTCTAGTAAAAAATTTACAAGAAGCTCTATCAAACATGGTACTCCTCATCATTTTTATTGTATCATTTTAAACCATTTTGAAAACATGTTTATACTAGAAGTATCCATTTGAATTCACTTAAACTTGGATTTGGAATCACTCTAATTGGAAATAAAACAAAGATTTTGTGAACAAAATACCGCTAGGAGGTCTAGGTTGGCCACCATTCCTCAAGGGGTAAACAAATGCATTTTCTTTGTATATCATCTTTGGACTTGTTTTTAAGCAATGCTTGTAATTATTTTACATATTTATTGGAAGAAGAGAGACTGTACACCTCTCTTCCTCCATCATCTAATATTGTATTGTAGGCAAATGCTATGTTTTTGCAGGTTATAGGAAGATTTGAGGGGTCAATTCCATGGAGGAAGGATTTTCAAAATCAATCTTTAAAAATTCATATATGAGAATATGAAATGAAAATATCCAAGTCAAAGTAAAGTGGAATTCACCTGATGTTGAGTTCATTCAAAGAAACTCAAAACTCTTGAAGCTTTCTTTCAGTTGCTAACCAACAACACCAACAACCCTACAACATGAATTCAGATTGAGGCAAAAGACATGAAGTTAATCATCAGAAGAAGAAGTCAAGTTCTGCACCATGACAAGTCACATCCATTGCCTAAGAAGCCTTTCATAAGCCATATTGTTCATGATTTCATTCATCTACCATATTGTATGCTAAGCTTCATAATAATTCAGATCTACCATATTGAAGTCCAGATATATTATCTATCTATCCATCTACTCCTAGATCATGAATTCAACCTATCTTACTTTCATAATCTTTCCATACTTCCCTACACCATTATACCCTACCTCCATCCAGGAAATATATATATATATATATATATATATATATATATATATATATATATAATAAAGGAGTTTGGTTGTGAAAATCTAGGATACTAGCACAATACAAACTCGAATTCATATCAGAAAACCAACTTGTTTGGCCAATATGAATTCTCTTTTATGTTTTTTAATTTCATTTTGCATAATCATCCTCCAAAATTCAAAGACTTGAGGACAATTCTCAAGATCAGCAAGGGGGAAGATTCATAATAAGCGAACAAACTATGCAACTGGTTTAATGTCAAGAAGTTGTAATGCAGAAGGGACCTGAGACATCGTAATCAATATTTATCTGTAGGGGACCTGAACAAGATCAATGTCATATGTTATTGCAGAAGGGACCTGCTTATTCATCTTAAAATCAACATCAAAGGGATCTGAGAAGGAGCTACAAGCATTTAAAATCCAGCAAAATCATTCAGTAGAATTCAGTTTGAGATAAAAGTATCATCATCATTAGCAAAAGTTCAAGTGTTGACAAAAGAGCTAAGGTCATCATCAAGGGAAAAAAAGTACTATAAGTTTAAAGTATTCTTAATGCCTTCGATTCTGAATTTTTTCTAAAATTGATAAACTAGTTTAAACTTGAATATACAATACCCCTATCCATGTATATAACATCCTACATTATCCTACATTACCCAATATCCTACATCACCCTATATTATATACATGTACCTCTGACATTATTCATTCACCATATTACATTCATTAACCTTATTATAACCTTACATTCATCAATTCATCATTCACTCAACCACATTCATTTGCATTTTTTACCAAAATTTTGGGCCACATCTCCCTTTTGGGCCAATTTTTTTTTTTTTTGCCTCATGGAAAATTACCTACAAAACAAGAAGGATGAGTCTCATATGCCTACAAAACAAAGAGGGTTAGAATCACAAAAGTAAATGATGCATGGTTCAATGATGAATTTTTACTCTATTCTAAGACTTGAAATGACCTTGAAATGATCATTTCAAAGAGCTACCTTAAAGAGTAACAATGTTAAGAAATGCATCATAGAAAGGGAAAAACATTCACCCTAAAAGACAAAAAGGAGAAATCACTTATGATAAAAAGGACTTTGAAAAAATCGAAGTAATTACTAAATGGAATGCAATGCAAAGTGTAAGGATCAAAGTAATTACTAAATGAAATGCAATGCAAGATGCTTGAAATTGTTGAGAATGCAACAAGATGATGGAGCTTAGTGGAAAGGAGTCGCCTTCACTAAGTGGGCCCGCAGGGAAATTATGGCACAAAGTCTATTTTTAGACATATGGATCATGGTCTATGAGTTGCAGGATGCTATTTGTGGATGATTGGTCATGTTGGTAAAAATAGATGGACTTCTATTTTTAGACATATGGGTGGTTTCTATTTTTAGACTGCCAGGCTAAAAATAGAACAGTCGAATATTATTAGCTCATAATAATATTTGGACTATAAACATTATCTTATCCTCTTGGAGCACTTCAGTTTGAGCTACAGATGTGGCACATGCAGCTGTCAGAAGGAAATACACTTTTCTTGTGGGTCAGTTGAGCTATTGCATGCAGGACTTCAGTTAGAACTCAAGCAGTTGAGTTTGGTGGAGTTGGATGTGGAGTTGATGGAGTTGTGTTCAATTTGACTTGGTTGAACTAGTTGTAATTAGTCTAACTGCAAATAGACTAGTGATGAGTTATGTGAATTAATTATTAACTCATAAAGCAACTAAAGAATACATCAGTTAACTCAGTTGCATGTCAGTGCATGTACAGTTCAGTGGAGACAGGTGTTAGAGGTTGAGATTGCTATCAGTTGTGACTATAGTTGTGCATGAGATTTGCACAAGCAGGGATTGAGTTATGCCAATGAGTATTGCGCAGTATTGGCCAATGCCCAGTAGAATAGCCTGTGCTCACGTGATTTCCAGTGTGAGTGATTCTCAGCAGGTATTGTGCAATAGAGGCAGGCAAAGCAGCGGAGAAGATTTGAACCTGTGACTTGTTCGGATCTGAGCTAGTTTTGTGTGTAACAGGTGGAGATAGTGCTGGATACTTGTGAGGAGTATTGTACTATGTAATGTTACATGTTCTCAATCATTAATATACAGATAGTGTGGGGTTTTCAGCTGTATGCTTTCCCCGGGTTACATACTGTGTTAATGTGTGCATGCTATTGATGTTTCATTGTTTTTAATGCTGCTAAATTGAAGATCAACGTAGAGGAGCTTATGTATTGTGCATGTATTCCGCAATAGTGCATGATCAGGATAATCTCTGTTGGATATGTGTTTATTATTCAAAATTTCTACATGGTATCAGAGTTGTTGATCATCAGATCTATTATTCAGAAAGTGTTTACATTCTATTTCTTTAGGCAGAGTCTGTAATCGGGCCAGGTAGCCTCTGGATTCATCCTTCCTTTGGAAGGTGAGATATCTGGTAAAAGCCCATACAGTCAATCTCTGTACGAGAAATACTTTGTTCTCACGAATCTTAGATCAGAGGCGGTTGAGTTTGGAGCTGGTGGAATTCGAATTTGCAGCAGTGTTTTCTTGGTATCAACGTGGCAATGTCTTTCAACGGATTGCGATTGGAGTATGCTCTTGAGGGCAGCTCGAACTATATTGCATGGAAGGACAGGATGGAGGCAGTGTTGGATGATAATGGGCTGAAGGATTTCATAGAGGCTGATGTCCCAAAGCCTACTGATGCTGCGCAGGTTGATGCTTGGAAAAAGAAGACAGCAAAGTGTCGAAGGATTCTGTTGGAGGGCGTGAAGGATCACATTGTGTCCAGCCTTCATGGTAAGGCTTCTTCATACTTGATGTGGAAAGCGTTGACAGATCTATTCTAAAGAAAGAGTGATCAGAGGAAGCTGGCGCTCAAGGATAAACTCAGAAACATCAAATGTGAGAAGGGAGACAGTATGCCCAAGTATCTCACGAAGTTCACTCAGTGCAGAGATGAGCTGGGAAGTGTGGGGGTAACTGTCGATGATGAGGACTTGGTGAGCTTGGCTCTCCTTGGTCTTCCAAAGAGTTGGCATTCCTATCAGGACTCTGTCAATGGTCGAGAGAAATTGCTAGGATGGGAAAGACTTTGGTCAGATCTTGTGCAGGAGGAGATCAGGCGGAATACCAAGGACGGATCTTCATCAAAGGGAACTAATGAAGAAAATTGTGCTTTGGCTGCCAAAGCAAAGAAGGGGAAGAACAAGAAAGCTTCTCAGTCTGGTGTGAAAGGCAAGAAGTAGGACATGTCCAAGGTGAAGTGCTTTCACTGTCACCAGCACGGACACTATGCCACTAATTGTCCGCAGAAGAAGAAGAACAAGCAAGTTGCTGGATCTGCAGCAGGAGAGGCTCTAGCCTCACAGTTTGAGCTTGATTTTTCGTTGATCGCATGCTTGGTTTCAAGTGTGATGGGATCGGTGTGGTTCTTGGACAGTGGTGCGTCTTTTCACATGACAGGAGATCGAGATTTGTTTTCTGATCTGGAGGAGAAAGATCTTGGAGTGGACATCGAGATGGGAGATGATGGTAGATACAGTGTGACCAGTATCGGTACCATTTCCTTTGAGAGGGAATCTGGTAAACCCTTCGTATTGAAGGAAGTGATGCATGTTCTAGGATTGAAGAAGAATCTTATCTCTGTGGCGATGTTAGAAGACAAGGGATATGATGTTGTTTTCAGCAAGGGAAAGGCTTTCCTGCGCAGTAAGACAACTGGAGAAACCCGAAAGATAGGGATTCGAGTGAGGAACCTTTATCAGTTGCATGTAGATGGTTGCGCAGCAATGGCATGCAAGGCAGAAGGATTGGTGAGCCGGGATGATGGCGAGCTGTGGCACAGGAGATTAGGTCACCTTCACCATGGAGCCTTGAAGATACTGCAGTAGATCACTACAGGGCTTCCTAAAGGCACTCTTGCGTAGTCAGATCAGTGCAAAGGGTGTACTTTAGGAAAGTTTGTGAAAGCCACCTTTCACGAGAAGGATAATCACGCCACGATGATCCTTGAGAGAATTCACACAAACGTGTGTGGACCTTTCTCAGTTGCTTCGACAACAAAACACAGGTATTAGGTGATTTTTGTTGATGATTTCTCTCGTAAGTGTTGGATCTTCTTCATGCAGAAGAAGAGCGAGAAATACTCAAAGTTCTGTGAGTTCAAAGCACTGGTCGAGAAGGAGTTGGGGAAGAAGGTGAAGGCTTTGAGGAGCGATAATGGTGGTGAATACATATCTGGTGAATTCAAGGATTTCTGCAGTGCAGAAGGGATTCGAAGAGAGCTCATAGCTCCCCATAACCCACAGCAAAACGGGGTTGCTGAGCAGAAGAACAGAACGATCGTGGGTGCTGCACGGGCGATGTTGCATGATCAGGGCCTACCCCTTCACTTGTGGGCAGAAGCATGCAGTACAATAGTATATGTGCAGAACCGTTGTCCTCACAGGATACTTGGCATGAGTACACCCAAGGAGGCTTATTCTGGTAAGAAGCCCGATCTTTCTCATTTGAGGATTTTTGGTGCTAACGTTTACATGCATGTGAAAAAGGATGCCAGGAATAAGTTGGAGTCGACCGCAGAGGTTGGTATATTTGTGGGGTACACTAATACGCCCCACAACTATCGTGTGTATTTTCTAGACAGTGGTAAGACTGTTGTGCGACGGGATATAAAATTTCAGGAGGAGAAAGCCATGAAGTGTTTGCTTGAGAGGGAGCCACACTTGCATGCAGATGAGGAGCTATTAGTTCCTAAAGATGAGCTTCAGGATGTGGATTAGCCACAGGATGAAGTTCATGGAGTGGAAGAGACCACTCATGCAGCGCCAACCATCAGAGGGCGAAAGAGCTTGACAGAAGCTGAGCAACTGGCTCAAGATGCAGAGAATGTTGTAGGACCACCTACAGCCCAACGTAGGTAGAGACAATCACTTGATCGGTACACTGGATACATGGCTCTTGTGAGAAAATGTGTTGTGACTGAGCCATCCTCTTTCGAGGAAGCTGTGGAGGATCCCGCATGGGTAGACGCCATGGTGGAAGAGTATGATTCGATTGTTAGAAACAGTGCATGGGAGATTGTTCCTAGACCGGAAGGGAAATCAGTGGTGGGTTCGAGATGGATCTACAAAGTTAAGTAGGCAGCTAACGGGAGTGTGGAGAAGTACAAGGCAATATTTGTTGCCCGAGGCTTTTCACAGATAGAGGGGATCAATTATGAGCAGACCTTTGCACCTGTCGCAAGGTATTCTTCCATACGGACGATTCTTGATCTCTCAACGCAGATGGGGTGGCACATTCATCAGATGGATGTGAAGACTGTGTTCCTCAATGGAGTCATTGAGGAGGAGGTGTACATTGAGCAGCCCGAAGGTTTTGAGATCTTCAACAGCGAGTCGCATGTGTGCAGGCTCAAGAGAGCGCGGTATGGGTTGAAACAAGCACCACATGCTTGGTACACATGGATAGACAACTATTTCACCGGACTTGGATTCTCCAAGAGCGAGGTGGATCCTAACCTATACCAGATTGTGGTGGAGGGTAAGTTGCTTATCATTGTACTTTATGTAGATGATTTGATTCTAACAGGTGATGAGCTGTTGATACTTTCATGCAAAGATGATCTTGCTAAGGAGTTTGAGATGAAGGACTTGGGCCTCCTTCATTATTTCCTGGGATTGGAAATTTGGCAGCGCAGTGATGGAATATTTGTTTCTCAGGGTAAGTATGCTCGGGAGATACTGGAGAAGTTCAACATGCATGGCTGCAAGCCTGTTGATACTCCTCTTCCTGGAGGTTGGAGGAAGGAGGATGCCACTTCGGCAAAAGAAGTGGACGCCACTGTTTATCGACAATTGGTGGGGTCGCTTATGTATCTGGTCAATACACGACCCAATATATGCTATGTTGTTAACCAGCTTTCACAAGCTATGGTTAAGCCAACCAAGCTCTTCTGGAAGGCAAGCAAGCATGTATTGCATTATTTGAGAGGCACATCGGGATAAGGATCCTGGTACAGACAGGAGGATGCATATTGGGCAAGGAGATCAACGGATCATGATAGATCCAAGCACAGGTACCATCATACAGATATTGTGTGCAGCGGAGAATCATGTTACTTTCATACATTCCAACGGAGGATCAGGATGCTAATATCCTGACGAAGGCGCTCACCAGGAGCAAATTTGAATACCACCGAGGCAGGATAGGGGTTGCTGATAATCCATATCTTGTTGAGAGGGAGTGTTGAGAATGCAACAAGATGATGGAGTGGAAAGGATTCGCCTTCACTAAGTGGGCCCTCAGGCAAATTATGGCACAAAGTCTATTTTTAGACATATGGATCATGGTCTATGAGTTGCAGGATGCTATTTGTGGATGATTGGTCATGTTGGTAAAAATATATGGACTTCTATTTTTAGACATATGGGGGGTTTCTATTTTTAGACTGCCAGGCTAAAAATAGAACAGTCGAATATTATTAGCTCATAATAATATTTGGACTATAAACATTATCTTATCCTCTTGGAGAACTTCAGTTTGAGCTACAGATGTGGCACATGCAGCTGTCAGAAGTAAATACACTTTTCTTGTGGGTCAGTTGAGCTATTGCATGCAAGACTTCAGTTAGAACTCAAGCAGGTGAGTTTGGTGGAGTTGGATGTGGAGTTGATGGAGTTGTGTTCAGTTTGACTTAGTTGAACTAGTTGTAATTAGTCTAACTGCAAATAGACTAGTCATGAGTTATGTGAATTAATTTTAACTCATAAAGCAACTAAAGAATACATCAGTTAACTCAGTTGCATGTCAGTGCATGTACAGTTCAGTGGAGACAGGTGTTAGAGGTTGAGATTGCTATCAGTTGTGACTATAGTTGTGCATGAGATTTTCACAAGCAGTGATTGAGCTATGCCAATGAGTATTGCGCA
This sequence comes from Pinus tabuliformis, assembly GCA_031772625.1. Lineage (NCBI taxonomy): Eukaryota > Viridiplantae > Streptophyta > Pinopsida > Pinales > Pinaceae > Pinus > Pinus tabuliformis. The sequence continues at coordinate 864,903,197 of CM062819.1, forward strand.
GTATTAGCCAATGCCCAGTAGAATAGCCTGTGCTCACGTGATTTCCAGTGTGAGTGATTCTCAGCAGGTATTGTGCAATAGAGGCAGGCAAAGCAACGGAGAAGATTTGAACCTGTGACTTGTTCGGATCTGAGTTAGTTTTGTGTGTAACAAGTGGAGATAGTGCTGGATACTTGTGAGGAGTATTGTACTATGTAATGTTACATGTTCTCAATCATTAATATACATATAGTGTGGGGTTTTCAACTGTATGCTTTCCCCGAGTTACATACTATGTTAATGTGTGCATGCTATTGATGTTTCATTGTTTTTAATGCTGCTAAATTGATGATCAACGTAGAGGAGCTTATGTATTGTGCATGTATTCCGCAATAGTGCATGATCAGGATAATCTCTGTTGAATATGTGTTTATTATTCAAAATTCCTACAGAAATGTAAGGTGTATGCAATGCAAAGTGCAAGAATGAAACTAAAATCCATACAAAATAATGGTGAAATATGCAATGGTGGCACATAAACATAAAATCAGTTTTTTTTTTTTTTTAACTTTGAAAAGGCATATGTATAAACCATAGCAAGGTTAGGCCATAAAATCGATTTTGAAAATCGACGAGTGATGAATGGTCATCCAAAATAGCAAAATGAAAATTGATGAGTGATGAATAGTTATAAAAAACAACAAAAAGGAGAAGAGACAAGTGTGCCACGGTGGAGGAGAATTCAAAATGTTTCCCAGTCAAACACCTATGCAACAACTTTCATGCAAACACAGAAGAGAAAATAGTATAGCACCTTCACGCAGACAGAAGAAGGAAATTCATCATCTACACAAAGCAAACATAGAGGGCACCTTTACACAGGGAAAAGAAGGAATTGAACAGGAGTATTGCACCTCGGCTCAGGTAGGAAATGCAACTCCCAAAAAAAAAACAACGGATTTTGAACTAAAAACAAAAAATGATTTGTTTAGGGTATGCGTGAGTTTTTAATAGCATAGGAGAATGCCAAGTGATTAGAATCCCGCCAAGAAAAATGTTGATATATCCAACTATATCCCAAGAATTCTGCAATCAGTACGAGTAAGATTTCATTGCAAGTAATTCAGATCTTGAGTTTAAGATTGAGTTAAATGTTGGAAAATGGTGTGGCAGTTAAATTAAACTCTGAGTAGCAAAACGTTGGAGGAAATTCAAGTTTCGATTGTGTGGTGGCATTATTTAGGCTCCAGGTGTGAATAAAACTCGAGTTAAACGGTGCATCAAACTCCAAGCAAAAGGTTGGTGGAAATCTAAGTTTCCTACTACGCAGTGGAAGTCTACATTCAAACTCCAGGTGTGAAGTTGTTACTTCAGTGGTATTAATTACACTCAACATCAAATCATCATTTCTTCCAAGCTTTGATTTCTCAAGTCCAGTGAACACTTAGACAACTCCAATGACCGTTGTATAGCACCTAGGATTTTGCTTCAACTTCTGAACAATCAATAAGTTCATGTAAGTGATTATTGAATTTGATTTCAAGTGCTAAGAAGATAAAGTCGATTCCTGAGGAAGCAGAGAATATTTTCATTTCCAAAATCAATTTCGCAAGAAAGACAGGTAGTGCATCTTAAAATTGATTTCTCTAGGTCAGATTTTCATTTCCAAAATTGATTTCTCCAGAAAGACAGGCAGTGCATCTTAAAATCGATTTCTCCAAGTCAGATTTTCATCTCCAAAATCAATTTCTCCATAAAGATAGGAGGTGCATCTTAAAATTGATTTCTCCAGGTTAGATTTTCATTTCCAAAATTGATTTCTCTAGAAAGATAGACAGTGCATCTTAAAATTGATTTCTCCAAGTCATATTTTCATCTCCAAAATCGATTTCTCCAGAAAGACAGGCAGTGCATCTTAAAATCGATTTCTCCAGGTCAGAGACTCTTTTCCAAAATCGATTTTAAGGACAGAGAATAATGCATTTTTTTAAAAATCGATTTTGAAAGACAATATTCTTTTCCAAAATTGATTTTAAGGACAGAGAATAATGCATTTCTAAAAAAAACGATTTTGAAAGACAATATTCATTTCTAAAATCGATTTTAAGGACACAGAATAATGCATTTCTAAAAAATCGATTTTGAAAGACAGTATTCATTTCTAAAAATCTATTTTAAGGAGAGAGAATTTTGCATTTCTAAAAAAAATCAATTTTGAAAGACAATATTCATTTCTAAAAGTCGATTTTGAGGACAGAGAAGAGTTTATTCAAAAAACAAAATCAAAATCAATTTTTGAGGACAGAGAGCAGTATTATCCAAAATCGATTTTCTTTAAAAAAAACAGAGAGGATTGTTCATTTCAAAATTTGAGGATCTCTGAAGGCAGAGTAAGATTCGATTTGCAAGTGTGGTGTTGATTAAAGGCAGATAAGGTTAAAAACAAACCTAAAGGTGTCCAAAACTCGATTCTCAAAGGCATTTTGATAGAGTATCTTCCAGAAAGGGTATTTTCAAAGCCAAACTCAAAATATTTTTCCTTTCTCTCATCACAAAAAGTATTCAAAATTCCAGATCAAGTCTTGAAACCAAAAGGAACAAAGACACCTAGATTTCAGTATGGGGAATAGAAATGAACCAAATGGATTTTAGTTGGAAATCTGACACAAAGAAACAATAGAAATTTTTTTACCAAGAATGGTCATTGGAATTTTTAAGGAAGTTTAATGGACACAATGAAAAAGTTACAAAGGAGTTTGTAACCAATTTGGACAATAAAAAAATCGAGAGTTGGAGACATTTTTGTTCCTATTAATCCGGAATACATAGCCTGAGCCACAAGTTTGCCACTGATAGGTGAAGAATACTACAAAGGGCAGCACTTTAAAGAGAAAGGATGGAATTTCTTTTTAGAAAAATAGAGAAAAGGAAGGAGAAAAAGTAAAGAATTCCATCTATAAGGAAGGAGAAAAAGGACAATGAGGCATAGATATCCTTTTATAGGAAGCTCAACAGGAAGCTTCATCTTCAGGGGTCAGAGCCACAGGTACATCAACAGGTCAGTCAACATACAGGGACATAAGATCAAAGAGATCCAAACGGAGGAGGCAAGCATGAGGACATGCTTGAACATCAACAAGGGGGAGATGTTGGCCCTCAATTTTGGTCATCTTTTCCTATCCTAAATCCATTTATTTACCACCATATTCCATCCTATTTCACCTATATATGCCTCATTTTAGTCCTATTTTTCATATTTAGGTAACTAAATTAAGTTTTTCAATTTTTGGAAATTTTTGTAAAAATTGGGTTTTAAGAGTAAATTTGGACTGCATTAAAAATTCCCATAATAGCTTCATGGAAGTCATATGTGCATGACACCTAGGCGATATCTAAGCACATATTTGGAAATCTTGGGAACCATGGATGAAGAAACACCTATTGGTTCAGTCAAATTGAGAAAAAATAGGCCCGGTCAACGCTGGTCAAACTTGACCTATCATTCAGGAATTCTTAGTAAAAAGGAGAAGATTTATTATTTTGTGGGATTTTTCCTGATTTTGTGAACTAGAATTAATGAGTTCGACCTGTATGGATGGATTAGGACTGATAAGGTTGTTAGAGCCATTATAAAAAAATTTGTTTATGATTTGTTGTTAGAGCCATTATAGCAAGTTTGTTTATGATTTGCTTATTTAGCTATAGCTGAAGAGTTCTTCGGGTGTACCAGGCAAGGTTGGAGGGCCCCCATACCAAGCTAAGTACACTTTGGTTAAATTTTGTATAAATTAGCATAGTTTTGATTCAGTATTTCTTGTTTCAGTTTTATGATTCAGTTACTTAGATGTGTTATTATTTTTGTATGATTTTGGTTTAAAATCTAATTTGTGTACGAAAGGACAACCAAGGATTTAAGTTAAATTCTCTTTCTATCAAATTATGAATCACAACTAAAAATCATCCTTTTGCATTTCTTGAATTGTTTCTTGAATTCTAGTTTATGATTTGATGCAATGGTAATGTTGTTGGAGTAGAACTGTGAGGAAGGACAACCAGGACCTCCTAAGTTAGGAGCCTCTTCTCTTGCTTTCTACACATCACAAATTGTTGCTCTTTAGTTTCTCTTCTTGAGGACAGTACTGTGGGGAAGGACAACTAGGACCTCCTAAGTTAGGAGCCTCTTCCTTCACTTACTGCATCTTGAATCAGAGACTTTTTAGTTTCTTTAAACTTAGAACTTATTTGTAATATGCATTTCCTTTAACCTTTGAGCCTTGCCTTCTGAAATTGACTTTACCTGAAATCCATATACTTTGGACGTGCTTCCAAGTCTACAAACCCGGATTGACAAGTAAAACACCTGTGTTAGTTTACTTAGTAAATTGACCTGACACTCCCCCATCCCCCAACCACACATATATCTTCCTAGCCCCATCTCCATCCAACAACTCGCATATTAGTTTAATTTGAGATGATGTTGGATGCTAGTTTCACATACATCATATCGACCATTGGTCCTTCCCATTGCGATTATTTCTAAATGAACAGATCCTAGTAACATGAAAAACACATCAAATTTCCTTTCACCAACAATGAATAAAAGGGGCGACTACCTAAACTCTAGTTCTTTGAGTTTATGGAACAAGGGCTTGAGGTTGAGAGGTCACTAATGGTGCAGAATTTATTGCATAGAGGGAAATTACCTCTACACACTAGAAAACAATAGTCTAAGAGACAAGAAAGGGGTCAAGACCCAAAACCAATTCACACCACATGCATAACTTAGAAAGGGGAAAAGCACCAGTTACTCATACCATGTTGGTCCACTGTTAAACACATTATGAGAGCCCTGATCAACAATTGACTAAGTTCATATAGTGTTACAAGTCATTCATACAAAAAGGTTGAACAACATAGTCTAGATTCATATCACACATATTCATGTCACACTGAGCATAGCCACACAGATTCCCAACCATGAATAAAGTTAGTGAGTAGCATAGTACATACACACATTACATCCATAGAAATACAAAATATCACACCAACCATGAACATAGGTTTGAACAACAATAAAATCTACTTATCTATGTATTTAAGTAGAGGTTGGAAACTGATGGAGGGACTTCAACTCTCCACCCAACCATAGGCCAACCACATTGCAATCTTTCTTGCGGTTGACCACCCTTGAGCCGTATTCAGATCTAAGGAGTTAATTGCTCAAGGGAGTTTCACACTAATAAAAATTCAATCATGGCAAAGAGGGAGTGAATTTTCCAAGTGGTTTATCAACTGCCTCATGTAGTAAGTACCACAATGACTCTTCTACCTCTCTAAAATATATCACAAGGATTTATACAAGGCTTAGTAAAGTTTTACTCAATCCATGAGAATTATCTCACTATATGGTTTTTTATCAACCCATTCAACATGCTCTAAGTGGTTTATCACTTTCATGAAGCACTAAGTGAATCAATGTCTCCAACGAGTCTTCATTGGCCAGTCCAGCACTGACATACAACCTTTGTCCACATAAAATTTTCAAGGAACTATGTCCCAATACAAGGAAGTGGCTAAATGCTACTTCTTATCCAAATGCGTGCTCCAACACTCCTCCTGCGTTATCTACTCTTACATTCTATGTTCTTTGTTTGCTCCCGCATGTTCTCTGTTTCCCTCCCTCCCCTTGTTCTGCTTCATCTCCCCACGACATTTCTCTCTATCTGTGTCTTTTCTTTTGCATGCTAGCTTTTCTCCCAACACGTTCCATGAGAAGAGGGATAACATAGGCCTCATCCTCCACTCAGATGACCCATGCTCTCTTCAATGTATAATTTAAAAACATTAAACTTTTTAGGTTGAAAGAGTTGAATGAAGTGGTGTGGTTTTGGATAATCACTTGCACAAGCAACTCCTCCCCCTCAGAGATCTGAATCCATGTCCACTCCTTTAGCTCAACCATAATTTGCATTTTTACATTTTTTTTTTTTTTTTTCACACATAATGTCTTCGTGTTAGCCATGGCCTAAATGTTGACATTACACAACCGCAAATTTACAATACAAAAATATGGGTAACTTGAGGGATGTTACAAACCCCACCCCCTTTAAAGAACATTGTCCTCGGTGTTCTATTAAAATAATAATAATAATAATAATTAATTAATTAATTAAAAATAAAAATAAAAATTAAGCTTTATAATCATATCTCTTACATCAACAACATCTTTCATGTCCCAAGTTGCCACTTTTAGAAATGTCATTCATATTTCATGTTCTAGTGACCTCTAGGCCGCTCAACATTCCGAGATATTTTTTCCTAGTTGTTCATTTCTCCTTAAGGTTTCCACAGGGAGAAAACCCAACTCATTGCTTCTTGGGACACACCCAATGCATTTATGATCCCAAGGACTAAGCACATCATTCTTTGAAACCGAGTTCACTCAAGTTTCCTCTTTTGAGCAATCACACACCTTGAAATTTTAGGCATGCCTTCTTTGCCTCCCCAATCCCTCAGGAAATCCATTCCTTGGCAACGCTTCCTCGCACATGATATTTCTTTATGGAGTCTCAAATCCAAGGAAGCCCTTTGGCTTGCTCCAACAACATAATACATTTGCCACAACATATACCATGTTGATCAATGCATATCATAGGTTCCAATGTCACCATAATGGCCTAGTTTTTGAAGTCTTCAGCTCTAGTATGCTTCCACTGCTTGCTCTTATATTACCATGCAGATATTTCTTTGTTTTGTAATCGGCCCCATATATTTGTGTTAGCTAGTTTAGTAGCTTACCTACATCATAATCACATGATTCTTATAAGATTAATCATACATTTTAAGTCAATTCAAACCACAACTTCAGCAACAAATTTCTTTAAATTGATAACTAATACTTATCTCTATAATTACTCTTTGCTTCCTTTGGATCACAAGCACTAAGTGATTTCAAAAACAAATAAATTACTTAGTGGTGTATATGTTTCATACTCCACACATTATTCAATGAGTTCCATCTTTAAATACATCTCATTGAGTGGTTTCTTATCCAAAGCTAGCACTCAGTGATGGTTATATTTCTCCACGTAGTATTTTCATATAGCTCCAAATAAGGCACCCTCATGCTCACATCCTAGTGAGAATGGAGCATATTTATACTCACACCAATTACTCACCCCTCCAGGCCTAGTAAAACCCCATTTTGGTTAATCTACTTGTCCAAGGATTTTCCTGTGTGGGTTGATCCCATCATCCACTCACCTTAATGGGCCCAGGAAACCCCCATTTTGGGCAGTCTACCTAGCCAAAGGCTTTCTTGCACGGGGAAATAATTAAATTCTTACAAACAAGTATTGGTCTGCATTATCTAATGTAATGTGCATGGATTCTTATGGCCAAGTAACGATGTAGAGTGATCCATTGCACTACTCTTGGAGTCTTATAGCCATAGTATCAGTTATGACTTTCTCCCATGAGATAAATAAGGTGCCACAGGACAACAATGCCATCATGGAAATATTCTTCCTAAGTTCCATGCTCCATCATTTCACCTATGTCACAGAATTTAGTTCTTATGACATTCATGGAAAAAAAAATTCAAATCATAAATTTTAATTGCCTAACTTTGCTTCATTCAAAAGCAAAATCTCATAAGTGTGAGACTTGTAGTCATGTTGTTGGGCTCCTTTATAGGTGGTGTTAATATGTCATGGTGGCTTTTATCTCACACCCCATTCCAACACTTTACCTACAATCTAATCCTTCAATCAACCAATCAACTATCTGTACTCATACATACATTTATGTCAAGGATTCACCACATCCTGAGGTGATATTAGAATTGATGGATATGTAACATCTTCTATCAATCTATCTAATTTCTATTATATAGAAATGAAATTATCATAACATCACACATGTGCATCACATAAATTCCAAGCATTTCATAATGCAATCAAACATTTATTTCAACCAATGAGTTAGAAATGAGAAATGAATATCTATAAATTCATGAGCAATTTAGTTCTTCATTTCATTTAGCATGCTTTACAAAATTCATTGCACTCTTTTTGCACTAAAGGTTTCCCACCTTAACCATACCCTTTCCTAGGCATCCATGCAAAGCATTCATTAATTTGAAACAATAGATATCAAATTCAGCTGAAAAAGATTCTTACCAAATTCCTTCCCTTTACCTTTTTACCTTGGTTTACTGTTTGCCTTACTTGGTTGTCATTATCAACACTTTTAGCTGAAGTTTTTTTTTTAAAGGGGTCCAATCGGCCTTTAGCATACCCCGTCTTGTAATGTTCAACATTCTCCAATATGATCTTAGCCTCACATTTTAGCCATAATTGTATCAATTCAGTTGCTTACAAGTTTCAATGATACTTCATAAGCGCATTTGCATTATGTATTCAATATACACATTCAAGCATGTCTTCATCCATGCATCAAAACATATGCATATTCATTTTGACCAGCATGTGTTTTACATCCACAAATTCCATGTTATTCATATGATGTTGTTTTAGGGTAAATATTCAGACGTTATTGTTTTCATTTATTCACACACCATAGGTCATAAGCATAAGCACATTGATAATGGTAGTTAACAACAAGAGGTCATTCTTGCACACTTTCCTAATGGTTCCTCCACGTGACATGGAATCCATTAAATAACTTCATTATGTTACTAAAAATATAGCAAGTAGTATATCAGTCACATATTCATAATATTTTAAAAATTAAATCACTTATCCTCCTACTATGATGGTTCTCAACAAATGACCTTTCACATGAAATGGCATCATTATATCCTCTTCTTATTTTCTCATTATTCAGATATTCATAAAATGTATAACATATATCAACCAACAACTATTTCAATCAGGTAAAATTCCTTCTTATGTTATTTTCATAGTTCTCATGTCGTTGTATGTTTTGTTTAAGTGGGCCTAGCCAAGTCCTCTTGGCTTATCCGTTATCTTCATTTTACCTCTATTGAAACTTTATCACATGCTTAGGGTTTCAAATCAAGGTCTTGAACTTCTGGTTGGTTTTATTCAACTCTTCTTCATGATCAATTTTACTTCCCTTTCCCATACCTATTAAACTAACCAAACCAAACCACAAAAGGAAAGAAGAAAGATTGAAAATAAAAAAGGACCACAACAACATCACATGACAATCAACACAAATCATGGTCATGCTCAAAATCAATCAAAACATAAAGCATACATTCAAGGATAACAAACGAAGATTACACAACACATCAAATAATCCACATTCACTTCAACAAGAGTATTTAGTGCATGCACAAAATATTAGACAGTGCCTTTCCCAAGGACTTCAACAATTTTAAGGTTTACAAAATCCTTCAAAACCGTTACGGATAACTGTTCAGTATTTTAGAAATATTAAGGACATGCTCCCTCATCTCTTTCTCCATTATTTGTTGTTACAGGTATATGGAGTTTACATGAGATTTCTTCTTTTGTTGTTTGATAGGACACTCATGAATCTGGTGTTTTTCTCTACATCCCCAACATGTCAATGGTCTTCTCTTCTTCCCATCCTTACGAGGTCTCTCTTTGATCTTGTTAGCATGAAACCTTTCCATATCTCCAAAGGTTAATTCATGTTGCAATAGTCCTTTCACATGTAGGACAAGTGTTGTAGAAACATCTTGTTTAGCTTTTTATATTCTTCTTTCTTTCTACTGAGTCTTTCATTCTCTACATTGCAACTCTTCAAGTCGGATTTCATTCTTCATGATGATCTTAGCCCATACTATATTGTTCCATACTATTGTCCATTCACATAATCCTCACTATAGATTGTATCTTCTTATGTGTTGTCACACACACATAGTTGTTAGTTATATCAAGCACAAACATTTTAACTTATTACCTTGTCATGCCAACACTAAACATGTTGATATGATGTTGTTCACACATCAAAAACCCATGTCAATCACATATTCCAAGAAATAAAAAGGGTATATCATCATGTTTGTAACCATATCAATGGTAAGTTTTAAATCATATATATATATATATATATATATATATAGAAAGAGAGAGACAGAGACAGAGAGAGACAGAGAGAGAGAGAGAGAGAGAGAGAGAGAGAGCAAATAATCTACTAGAATAATTCAATAATTTATGTGTGAGCCTCTTTAGGTATCATGTTGAACCTAAGCTTTGATTCTAACTATTGGGTGTGTGTTATATTCTTTCCATGACTAGCCCTAGGCGTGAAGTTGAGGAGTTAGAGAGGAGATGAGTAGATTTCCCTTCGTTGTGTTAGGCGCAGCGGGAGGGGGGAAGGTCACAAGGGGGACAACAACCCCTCTATCAGGCCGCCCCCTTGCATGGGGGATATTTTTTTTGGACCCTATATTTGGTGGACAGACCTACCTATGGTTCTGTGCATGGATTTCACACATGGTTTTGGCCATGATGGTTTTATGCCCATGGCTTTTTTAGATCCGGTCAAGGGAACCATGGTTATGCTCTAATCCAGGGTTAATGGATTTTGGATGCTTCGACATGTATATATATGTATTGTAACATTGAAAGGAATATAATGAAAACTCAATTTGGTAATCTTGGTTTTGGGATCCAGGGGAAAATGTCTATGCATATCTATTTTATGTTTTATGCTCTCCTCATTGTTTATTTTCTATTTTTAAGAATTCGTTTGCGAGATCGATTCTTGTAGTGAAAGAAGATGGTGAGCGGTGGAAAGATAGAGATTGAGAAATTTATGGTCAGAGTTTTGAGTTGTGGAAACTATAGATGGAGGATCTGTTGGTGGATAAAGATCAGTGGATTGTGGTAGATCTAGGTAGTAAACCAATGACAATGTCTAATGAAGACTGGAAGAAGTTGGATCGGAAAGAAACAAAGCACAATATGGTTGTGTATCTCATATTCAGTATTATTAAATGTATCAGGGGAAGATTCGAAAAAGGATTTGTGGGACAAGTTAGGGACTTTGTACCAATCAAAAGTCTTTGGTGAATAAAATGTTCCTACAAAAAAAGTTGTATAACCTAACGATGAAGGATGGAGACTCGATGACAGAGCATATGAAAGCCTTTAATATTGTGATGAGCCAGTTGTTATATGTTGATATTAAAATTCCAGATGAACATAAGTGCATCAGTTTGTTGTGTTCTCTACCAAATTCGTGGGATAGTCTTGTTGTTGCAATAGGTAGAAATACAACTACCTTGCAGTTTGATGAAATAGTCTCATCCTTGCTGTCGGAGGAGATGAGACAAGAAAAATATGGAGGGCTATAATGGTGATGCCTTGTCTGTATGAGGATGATCCCAAAATAGATACAAAAATAAATCCTCGAGTGGGAGATCTAAATCTAGAGGGAGATCTAAATATCCAGGAAAACCTGTAAAGGTGTGCTAGAAATGCGGAAAGGAAGGGCACTTCAAAAAGGACTATAGATCTAAACCTCTTGAGAAAGTAAAGGGATCTGATGATGTTCCTTCTACATAAGCAAAAACCACCTCAGATGTAGGTGGGGATGTGTACTTGGATTCTTCTTCAAGTACACATGTAGATCATGAGGCATGATTGATTGACTCAGACGCATCAGTTCACCTCACTCCCACAGGGAGTGGTTATGTGAGTATGAGAAATATGATGGTGGTGATGTCTTCTTAGGGGATGATAGGAAATTTAGAATCATCGGACGTCCAAAAGTCAAGCTGAAGTTGCAAGGTGGAAGGATTAGAACACTTACGATTATTTTGCATATTCTTGCATTGGCCAAAAATCCGAAATCTGTAAGCAAGATGGATGATGCAAGTGTAAAAACAGTGTTCAAGAAAGATACCTGCAAGATGGTTTGGGGAGCACTGGTATTGATGCAGGGAGTTTAGATTGGAACTCTGTACAAGATTCTGGGTAGCACTGTTATTGATGGGTGCAACAGCTATGTGGTTCCTGTAAGTGGAGTAGAAAATCTAGTGGTATCTGGAGAAAATACCATGTTATGGTGTCAAAGGCTTGGACATATTGGAGGGAAGGGACTTCAAATACTTCATGGTAATGGTATATTAGAAGGTATGTCTAATTTCTCTCTGGATTTCAATTTCTATTAACATTGTGTATATGGGAAGCAGGATCAGGTGAGCTTCCCCTCTGCTGCTAAGAGGGCGAAAAGGATATTAGAGCTTGTGCACAGTGATGTGTTTGGACCTGTGTCGGTTCCATCACTAGGTAAATTTGTATACTATGTATCATTTATAGACGACTTCTCAAGTAATACATGGATAGATTTCCTCAGGAAGAAATTTGAATTCTTTGACAGGTTTAAAGAAATTAAGGCTCTATTGGAAAACTAGACAGAGAAGAAGATAAAGGTGTTGAGGACAGATAACGATGGAGAGTTTTGCAAGAATGAATTTGAAGAGTTCTGCAAAAAGTGTGGTATATCATGCTAAAATACTACTCCATACACCCTTAGCAAAACAAAGTTGTAGAAAGAATGAACAAGACATTGATGGAAAATGAAAGAAACATGCTCAATGGTCTCGGGTTAGGACATGAATTCTAGGGAGAGGTGGTGGATAATGCATGTTATTGTTGGGTGTGGAGCATGATTATCTTCTTTATTCTGAGGTATCACCACATTGGACCCCATTTCGTAATATTTGTGCTACAAGGGGGGTTCAGGGGGGGCGAAAATGATCTTTAGAAACCCCCCCCCCCTAGTGGGGGATCGAGGGAAACGCCCCCGAAGCTAAAAAATAGATGTAAAACTGCCTTGTAAAATGTTGTAATTTCGTAGTCAATCTGGACCGTTCATTAAGCAGAGATCTGATGGTAGAAGTTATGTTTAATTTAGGGTTTTTTGCCCTAGAAGGCAACCCCTCGCTATATATCAGGGAATTGTATTGCGTCTATGTAGATCAATATTCTGAGTGAGAAAGAGAGAGGAGATTGTGTGAGAGCGGAGAGGGAATTACAACGGATCTGTTGTAGGTTGTATCTCTTCAGTTTGTTGGATAACATAAAAGGAAGGACTGGTTGTTTCTCCGTGGACGTAGCCCAAATTGGGTGAACCACGTATATCTATGTCTCTCTTGTCTTATGTGTTTTTTGTGTTTAAATTTCTGCAATATATTTTATGTGTTCAATGGATCTGTAATATATAATTTTCTAACAACTGGTATCAGAGCCGAAGGTCTATTTGGCTGATAAACTTGCAGGAGAGAAGGGCTCATGGTTTTAGTGTGAGTAATGGCAAAAGATGGTAGGTTTAGGGTTGAAAAATTTAACGGACAAAACTACCAACTATGGAAGATGCAGATGGAAGATTATCTGTATCAAAAAGATCTGTACCTACCATTGAGTGGAAAGACAAATAAGTCGACGAGCATGATAAACACAGAATGGGATATTCTCGACAGAAAGGCACTTGGAACAATACGGTTGTGCCTAGCGGCATTGGTAGCATTTAATATTTCAAAGGAAACGACAATAGAGGGTTTAATGAAGCCATTAGCCAAACTATATGAAAACCCTCAGCCTCAAATAAGGTATTTCTTATGAAGCGCTTATTTTAATATGAAGATGTCAGAAGGTGGATCTATTGTTGATCATTTAAATTAATTTAATACAGTTACCAGTCAGTTAAGTTCTATAGGGGTAACTTTTTATGATGAAGTTAGGGCTCTGTTATTTCTATGCTCATTTCTAGAAAGTTGGAATGGTTTATTTATCGCCATTAGTAACTCTGTCTCTGAATCTAGTACTTTAAAGTTTGATGATGTTGTCGGAGCAATCCTTAGCGAGGAAATGCAACATAAAAGCTTGGGTGATACATCAGGTAATGCTTTGACTGTAGAGACTAGGGGAAGAAAACTGGAAAGAGGAAAGAGCCCAAGATATTGCGGTATGTCAAGGAAAGGAAGATCCAAGTCCAGATCAGGGATAGTGTGTTGGAAATGCGGGAAGAAAGGACACCTGAAGAAAGACTACAAGTCTCGGAAGGGAAAAGAAGGAGATGCGAAACAAGAAAAAAATCATGAAGCGAATGTGACAGGTGATGTGTTGCAAGATGCTTTGATTATTTCATTAGAAAATATTATTGATGCCTGGGTGGTAGATTCAGGGGCCTTATTCCATGCCACACCTGATAGGAAACATTTTCATGATTATGTTCAAGGAGATTTTGGACAGGTTCAATTGGGTGATGATAAACCCTGTAAAATCATTCAAATGGGTACAGTTTTCATAAAACAGCAGAATGGAAATCAATGGATATTGAAGGAGGTAAGGCATGTTCCATATCTGAAGAAAAATCTTATTTCAACAAGGCAGTTGGGAGGTGAAGTCTGTGTAACTATTTTTACATATAAAACCTAGAAGGTCACTAAAGGAGCCTTGGTAATAGCAAAATGAGAAAAGGTTGGTACATTGTATCTATGCAATGGTATTTCTAATTTTGTTAATGCTTTAACCTCTACAGGAGAAGATACGACACTGTGGCATCATAGGCTTGGGAAAATGAGTGAGAAGGGGATGCAGATTCTTCACTCAAGAAATTTGTTGCCAGGTTTTAAGCATGTTGATTTAAAATTATGTGAGAATTGTGTTTATGGAAAACAGAAGAGAGTCGGATTCCTCAGAGTTGGGAAAGAAAAGAAGAATGAAAAATTAGAACTTGTGCATACAGATGTATGGGGACCTGCTCAGGTTTCATCTCTCGATGGCTCTGGCTATTATGTTACTTTTATTTATGATGAAACCAAAAAAACCTGGATTTATTGTATTCGAAATAAATATGATGTATTTGATACTTTCAAGAAATGGAAAGCTTTGGTTGAAAATGAGATAGGAAAAAGGTTGAAGTGTCTCAGATCAAACAATGGAGGTGAATATTGCAACAAAGAGTTTGATAGGTATTTTTCATAGAATGGAATTCGTAGAGAGAAGACAGTTCTAAGAACACCACAAGAAAATGGCGTGTCAGAAATGATGAACAAGACAATCATGGAGCGTGTAAGGTGCATGAGATTGCATGCATGATTTCCTTTACAATTTTGGGCAGATGTTGTAGATACTGTTGTTTATCTAATAAACAGAGGGCCTTCAAGTTCCTTGGATGGTGGTATTCCAGAGGAGGAATTGACAGGTAAAAAGGTAAACTACTTATTTTTAAAGACTTTTGGTTGTGAATCCTTTGTCCACATTAATAAAGAAAATAGAACAAAGCTTGAGGCAAAATTAAAGAAATGTACCTTTATTGGATATGGTGTTAATGATTTTGGTTATAGCTTTTATGATTATGAAAAACACAAAATCCTTAGGAGCAGAGATGTCATATTCAATGAAAAGGTTTTGTATAAGGATTAGCTATAGGAAAAGAAACAAGAAAAAGGAAACAGAGAATACACAATGCTTGATGAGATCACAGAAAAAGTGAAGGTGCCTGACAATCATAATGATCAACAGCAAGAAAAAATACAACAACAACAAGCACCTCAAACACTTGGAAATGGTGTTAGAAGATCTACCAGGATAAGTAGACCCCCTGAACAATATTCTCCTTCATTATATTATGTAGTGTTGATTGATTCTAGTGAACCAGAATGTTATGAAGAAGCAGTGCAAGTAGAAACCAGGAAGAAGTGGGAGCAAGCTATGAAAGAAGAGATGGACTCCTTAGCACATAACCAGACTTGGGACTTAGTCAGGTTGCCTGCAAGTAAAGCAACGTTGCAGAATAAATGGGTTTACAGGTTGAAGGAAGAAGATGGAGGTAGAAAAATGTATAAAGTTAGACTTGTGGTGAAGGGGTTTGCACAAAAAAAGGGTATAGACTTTGATGAGATATTTTCTCCTATAAAGACAACATTTCTCCTTGGGGATTTGGAGGAAGAGATATATATGTAGCAACCACAAGGATATGAGGTAAAAGGGAAGGAGAAACTAGTGTGCAAGTTGAAGAAGAGCTTGTATGGCTTAAAACAAGCTCCAAGGTAGTGGTATCTAAAATTTGACTAGTTTATATCTGAACAAGGTTATACTAGACATCACTCTGATCATTGTGTTTATCTCAAAAGGAAAAATGATGGCAACTATATTATATTGTTATTGTATGTAGATGACATGCTTGTTGCAGGTTCTAACATGTAGGAAATAAATGTGCTCAAAAGAAAATTGGCAAACTCATTTTTAATGAAGGATTTGGGTGTTGCAAAACAAATCCTTGGTATGAGAATAACTAGAGACAGGAAGAATCGAAAATTAACATTGTCTGAGAGTGAGTACATAGAAAAGGTGTTGAAAAGATTTAATATGCAGAATGCAAAACCAGTTAGTATATCTTTGGCTAGCCATTTCAAACTAAGTAAGGAGGTGTGTCCCAAGACTCAGGAAGAAATGGCTTATATGTTTAAAGTTCCATATGCATTAGCAGTTGGAAGCTTAATGTATGAAATGGTCTACACAAGGCTTGATATTGCACATGGAGTGGGAGTTGTAAGCAAATACATGAACAATCCAGGAAAATAACATTGGATGGTAGTGAAGTGGATTCTCGGGTATTTGAGAGGTACCACAAATAAAGCATTATGCTTTGGTGGTTCAAACATTGTTGGGTTGTGTTATATTCTTTCCACGTAGTTAACAGGGGGTTTGAAGGGCACCTGTAACCCCACTTTATGGGGTTCTGGGTAGTGCCCCGGAAAATTTTGGTTTTGGACCCTATGTTAGGTTGGGCGGACTCATCTATGGTTTTATGCATGATTTTTGCACATGTTTCTTGGACGCGATGGTTTTCGGTCCATGGTATTGGACGCGATGGATTTCGATCCATGGTATTGGATGCTTCAGCATGTATAAATATGTATTGTAACATTGAAAGGAACATAATGAAAAATCAAGCTGGTATTCCCGGTTTTGGTATCCAAGGGAAAATCTCTCTGTATATGTGTTTTATGTGTTATGCTCTCGCATTGTTTATTTTATGTTTTAGAATTCGTATGCAGGTAATTTCTGTACGGGGTTAAAACCTACATTTGGTATCAGAGCAGATTTGGCTGCAAGGGGACGCCTTTGTTGCTTAGGGGTTTCGCTTGGGCCTGTGGTAGACCCTGTTCAGTGGGATATTTGTGAGATCAATTTTGGTGGTGAAAGAAGATGGCAAGCAGTGGAAAGATAGAGATCGAGAAATTTAATGGTCAGAGTTTTGAGTTGTGGAAACTCAAGATGGAGGATCTATTGGTGGATAAAGATCAGTGGATTGCGATCGATCCGGGTACTAAACCAACGGGAGTGTCCGATGAAGAATGGAAGAAGTTGGATCGAAAGGCAAAGAGCACAATACGATTGTGTGTCTTAGATTCAGTATTGTTGAATGTATTAGGGGAAGCAGAATCGGGTGAGTTTCCCCTCTAGTAGTAAGAGGGCAAAACAGATATTAGAGCTTGTGCACAGTGATGTGTTTGGAACTGTGAAGGTTCCATCACTGGGTAAGTCTATGTACTATGTATCATTTATAGATGCCTTCTCAAGGAATACATGGATATATTTCTTTAAGAAGAAATCTGAAGTCTTTGACAAGTTTAAATAATTTAAGGCTCTCGTGGAAAATCAGACAGAGAAGAAGATAAAGGTGTTGAGGACAGATAATGGTGGAGATTTTTGCAGCAAGGAATTTGAAGAATTATGTAAGAAGTGTGTTATATCATGGCAGAAAACTACTCCATATACACCTCAACAAAATGGTGTTGCAGAAAGAATGAACAAGACGTTGATGGAAAGGGCAAGAAGCATGCTCAATGGTGCCAGGTTAGGATAGGAATTTTGGGCAGAGGTGGTGGGTACTACATGTTACCTGGTCAACAGGTCACCTTCATCAGCGTTGGAGGATAAGACTCCACAAGAGGTATGGACTGGTAAGAAACCCTCTCTTTCACATCTAAGGGTATTTGGATGTGATGCATATGTACATGTTCCAAAGGAGAAACGAACCAAGTTGGATAGTAAATCTGAAAAGTGCATTTTTATTGGGTATAAGGATGGTTTAAAGAATTATAAGCTTTGGAACCCAATAACAAGGAAGGTTGTGTACAACCGAGATGTGGTTTTAAGAGAGGTGAAAGATGTTATTAAACATGAATTCCAACCAAATGAACCTGAGAAGATAGAGTTTGACCTAAAGGGGGAAGAATCAGACTCTGCAGCAGAGGAGGAATCAGAAGATGAAGAGCCACAAACTCCGGCTGTGAGAAGATCAGTTCAAGAAAGAAGGCAGCCAGAAGGTATAGTCCATCTGCTTTCTATTCAAATTTTGCTTTGTCTGTTACTGATGATGATCCCAGAACTATGAAGGAAGTAGTAGATTTAGAGGATGGAAAACTTTGGAAAGAGGCCATGGTTGATGAAATGGCATCTTTGCACAAAAATGAGGCTTGGGATCTGGTGGAGTTGTTGGCTAGAAGGAAACCCATTGGCAGCAAATGGGTGTTCAAGAAGAAGACAAATGCAGAAGGAAAGTTGGAGAAATACAAAGCTTAGTTGGTAGGAAAAGGTTATTCCCAAGTGCCCGGAATTGATTTTGGTGATATTTTTTCTCCTTTTGCCAAGATAATTTCTATTACATTACTCTTATCTATTGCTGTTGCTTTTGATTTTGAGGTAGAATAGATGGATGTGAAGACAACATTTCTTCGTGGGGATCTGAAGAGGAAATATGCATGAAGCAACCTGAAGGCTTTGCGGTGAAGGGTAAGAAAGAACTGGTATGTAAGTTAAAGAAGTCTCTGTATGGGTTAAAACAGTCACAAAGGATGTGGTATCAGAAATTTGGTACATTTATACAGGGACTTGGCTTCACCAGAAGAAAAGCAAATCACTGTGTGTATTTTAAATTACTTGGTGACCGTGTTATTTATATGGTCTTGTATGTGGATGATATGTTGCTGGTTGGAAATGATAAACAAATTATCCAGGTTTTGAAGACCCAATTGTCCTCCAAATTCGACATGAAAGATTTTGGTGCTGCAAACTATATTTTTGGCATGGAAATTAAAAGAGATCGTACAAAGAGGAAGCTCTGGTTAAACCAGAGGAAGTATGTCGAGACAATACTACAGAGGTTTAATATGCAGGATAGTAAACTGGTGAAGGTTCCTATTCCTGTAGGTGTGAGGTTATCTGCTGAACAATGTCCCAAGACACAAGAAGAGGAAGAGGACATGTCCTGTGTTCCATATGCAAGCGCAATCGGTAGCGTGATGTATGTGATGGTCTATACTAGAGCAGAGATTGCACATGCAATGGGAGTATTGAGCAGGTTTATGTCAAAACTAGGGAAGGAGCACTGGACAGCAGTGAAGCGGGTTTTCAGGTATTTGCATGGCACTAGTGATTATGGTTTGTGCTACCAAGGAAGACCAAGATTGGATAGAGTGTTGGATATTCATGGCTTTGTTGATGCAGACTGGGCTGGAGATCTAGATCAAAGAAGATCTACAAGTGGGTATTTGTTTAACCTATTTGGAGGTGCAGTCAATTGGATGAGTAAGAAACAATCTGTAGTGGCACTATCAACTACAGAGGCAGAATACATGGCAGCCACTCATGCAAGCAAGGAAGCAGATTGGTTGCAGAGATTGTGTTCAAGTATGGGGTTAATACAAGAAGCTATAAGGATAGACTGTGACAGCCAAAGTACAATTTTCTTAGCAAAGAACCCTGCATATCATTCAAAGACAAAGCACATTGATGTTTAGTATCACTTTGTGAGGGATATGATAGAGGACAAAAAGCTGTTGCTGGTAAAGGTGGAAACTTTGAAGAATACTGCAGATGCATTGACAAAATCTGTAAGATCTGAGAAGTTCTCTTGGTGTAGAGAGACAATGGGCATTTCAGGGCTGGGAAAATGACTAAGCTCTCTTGTGGCCCCCTGTGGAAAGAAAACAACATGTAGGAGAATGTTGGGTTGTGTTATATTCTTTCCACGTAGTTAACAGGGGGTTTGAAGGGCACCTGTAATCCCACTTTATGGGGTCCGAGGCAGCGCCCCAGAAAATTTTGGTTTTGGACCCTATGTTAGGTTGGGCAGACCCACCTATGGTTTTGTGCATGATTTTCGCACATGTTTTTTGGATGCGATGGTTTTCGGTCCATGGTATTGGATGCTTCGGCATGTATAAATATGTATTGTAACATTGAAAGGAACATAATGAAAAATCAAGCTAGAAGTCTCAGTTTTGGGATCCAGGGGAAAATCTCTCTGTATATGTGTTTTATATGTTATGCTCTCGCATTGTTTATTTTCTGTGTTTCAGAATTCGTATGCAGGTAATTTATGTATGGGGTTAAAACCTACAAACATTGCTCTATAGGGATATGTTGATGCAGATATGGTGGGTGATAGAGATAACAAGAGGAGCACAATAGGGTATGTGTTTACTATAGGTGGAACAGCTGTCAGTTGGGTTTCAAAATTTCAAAGTGTTGTTGCATTCTCAATAACGGAAGCAGAGTATGTTGCTGCTACAGAGGCTAGTAAAGAAATGATTTGGTTACAAAGATTTATGGATGAATTGGGTAAGAAGCAGGAGTTGGGCAGGTTATACAGTGACATCCAGAGTGCCATACATCTTTCAAAGAACTTTGCATTTCATTCCAAGACAAAACATATACAGCTCAAGTATCATTTCATATGGTCAGTGTTCAAAGTTGGACAGTTGAAGCTGGAAAAGATACACACTAGCCAGAATCCTGTAGATATGTTAACAAAAGTTGTAACCAGGGAGAAACTGAGATTTTGCTTGGTTTCAATTGGTCTTCAAGTATGATGATGAATATGAGAAACAACCATGTCCAAAGTGGATTCATTGTCCAGCAAATGAAGTAGTGGTGGAGTTTCTATAATCAGTCTCCAAGTGGGAGATTTTTGGGTGTGGAGCCTGATTATCTTCTTTATTCCGAGGTATCACCACATTGGACCCCAGTTCGTAATGTGGTGGCAACACCACTCGTATTTGCATTGCAAGGGGGATCCGGTGGGGGGGGGAGGCAGTGATATTTAGGAGAACCCCCCCAAAGGGGAATCGGGGCCAGCGACCCAAAAGCTAAAAAATAGATGTAAAATTGCCTTGTAAAATGTTGTAATTTCGTAGTCAATCTAGGCCATTCATTAGGCGGAGATCTGATGGTAGAAGTGATGTTTAATTTAGGGTTTTTTTCCCCAGAAGGAAACCCCTCGCTATATATGAGGGAATTGTATTACGTCTATGTAGATCAATATTCTAAGTGAGAAGGAGAGAGGAGATTGTGTGAGAGCGAAGAGGGAATTATAGTGGATCTGCTGTAGGTTGTATGTCTTCTGTTTTCTGGATAATATAAAAGGAAGGGTTGGTTGTTTCTCTATGGACTTAGCCCAAATTGGGTGAACCACGTATATCTGTGTAGATCTCTTGTTTTATGTGTTTTCTGTGTTTATATTTCTGCAATATATTTTATGTGTTCCATTGCTCTGTAATATATAATTTTCTAACAGTTACCTGGTCAATAGATCACCTTCATCAACATTGGAGGGTAAGTCTCCATAAGAGGTATGGACTGGTAAGAAACCCTCTCTTTTGCATTTGAGGGTATTTAGCTGTGATGCATATGTACATGTTCTAAAGGAGAAAAGAAACAAGTTGGATAGTAAATTTGAAAGGTGCATCTTTATTGGGTATAAAGATGGTTTGAAAGGTTATAAGCTTTGGAAACCAAAAACAAGGAAGGTTGTGTACAACCGAGATGTGGTCTTTAGAGAGGTGAAATATGTTATTGAACATGAAGTCCTATGAAAGGAACCTGAGAAGATAGAGTTTGAGCTAAAGGAGGAAGAATCAAACTCTACAGCAGAAGAGGAATCAGAAGATGAAGAGCCACAAACTCCAGCTATGAGAAGATTAGTTCGATAAAGAAGGCAGCCATAAAGGTATAGTCCCTCTGCTTTCTGTTCAAATTTTGCTTTATCTATTATTGATGCTGATCCCAAAAATGTGAGGGAGGAAGTAGATTCAAAGGATGGAAAACTCTAGAAAGAGGCCATGGTTTATGAAATGGCATATTTGGACAAAAATGAGGCTTGGGATCTGGTGGAGTTGCCAACTGGAAGGAAACCCATTGGAAGAAAATGGGTGTTTAAGAAGAATATGAATGCAGATGGCAAGGTGGATAAATACAAAGTTGGGTTGGTAGAAAAAGGTTATTCTCAGGTGCCGATAATTGATTTTGGTGATATTTTTTCTCTTGTTTCCAAGGTAGCTTCTATTAAATTACTTTTATATGTTGTTATTGCTTTTGATTTTGAGGTAGAACAGATGGATGTGAAGACAAAATTTCTTCATGGGGATCTCGAAGAAGAGATATACATGAAGCAACCTGAAGGCTTTGTGATGAAGGGTAAGAAAGAAATGATATGCATGTTAAAAAATTCTATGTATGGGTTAAAACAAACACCAAGGACATGGTATCAGAAATTTGATACATTTATATGGGGACTACGCTTCACCAGAAGCAAAGCATATCATTGTGTGTATTTTAAAGTAATTGGTGACTGTGTTATTTATTTGGTCTTGTATGTGGATGATATGTTGTTGATTGGAAATAACAAAGAAATTATCCAGGATTTGAAGACCCAATTGTCCTCCAAATTCAACATGTAATATCTTGGTGTTGCAAACTATATTTTGGGCATGGAAATTAAACTTGATCGGGAAAGAGGAAGCTCTGGTTAAACTGGAGGAATTATGTCGAGATAATATTGTAGAGGTTTAATATGTAGGATAATAAACCGGTGAAGGTTCCTATTCCTATAGGTGTAAAGTTATTTTTTGAACAGTGTCCCAAGACACAAGAAGAGGAAGAGGACATGTCTCGTGTTCCATAGCAAGTGAAATTGGTAGCTTGATGTATGAAATGGTTTTTACTAGACCAAACATTTCACATGTAGTGGGATTATTGAGCAGGTTTATGTCAAAACCAGGGAAGGAGCATTGGACACAGTGAAGCGGGTTTTCAGGTATTTGCATGGCACTAGTGATTATGGTATGTGCTACCAAGGATGATCAGGATTGGATGGAGTTTTGGCCATTCGTGGCTTTGTTGATGCAGACTGGGTTGGAGATCTCCATCACAGAAGATCTACAAGTGGGTATGTGTTTAACCTATTTGGAGATGCAATCAGTTGGATGAGTAAGAGATAGTATGTAGTGGCACAGTCAACTACAGAGGCAGAATACATGGCAACCACTCATGCAAGCAATGAAGCAGTTTGGTTGCAGAAATTGTGTTCAAATATGGGGTTAGTACAATGAGCTATAAGGATGGACTGTGACAACCAAAGTGCAATTTCTTGGAAAAGAACCATGCTTATCATCCAAAGGCAGAGCACATTGATGTTTAGTATCACTTTGTAAGGGATATGGTTGAGGATAAAAAGATGTTGCTGGTAAAGGTGGACACTTTGAAGAATATTGTAGATGCATTGACAAAGTCTGTGAGCACTGAGAAGTTCTCTTGGTGTAGAGAAACAATGGGCATTGTAGGGCTGGGCCAATGACTAAGCTCTCATGTGCCCCCCAGTGGAAAGAAAACAACAAGTGGGAGAATTTTGGGTGTGTGTTATATTCTATCTACCACTAACCCCAGGCACGAAGTTGGGGGATTAGAGGAGGGGTGAGTAGCCCCCCCTTCATTGTGACGGGTACAACAGGGGGGTCATAGGGGGGGCGAAAGCCCCCCTATTAGGGGTTTTGTAGGGGGGTGGTAACCACCCTGCATAGGATGCAAGGCAGCACCCCAGGAAATTTCTTTTGGACCCTATATTAGGTGGACGGACCTACCTATGGTTTTTCACATGGATTTCACACATGGTTTTGCACATGATGGTTTTCTGCCCATGGTATTTTGTATATTCGATCAAGGGAAATATGGTTATGTTTTAATCCAGGGTTTATGGATGCTTCGACATGTATATATATGTATTGTAACATTGAAAGGAATATAATGAAAAATCAATCTGGTAGTTCCGGTTTTGGGATCCAGGGGAAAATCTCTGTGTATATCTGTTTTATGTTTTATGATCTCTCCATTGTTTATTTTTTGTTTTTAAGAATTCGTTTGCAGGTAATTTATGTACAAGGTTAAGACCTACACTAAATTTCTCTTTCATGTCCCATCCAGTCCAAGTGTTAAACTTGGCTTTGATAAAACTCTGTACTGTCACTAACTCCCATTCCCCTAAAACTTCTCGGATCATGGTAGGCGTTACATTTTAATTAACCTGCCCTCCATGGTCTGTGATGAAGATGGGGTTACAAAAATTCTCTTTCTTTTAAGCTTGCAAAATTAAATTATGATATCACCATCATACCCAACTCATCGAGAGCTTTCTGACAATATAAATTTGATCTAAATATGACTTCTAGATCAAAAGTTGTACCCATTTGAAGTTAGACCAACTAGATAGCACCACATCAACAAGGTATTTCCACGTGTCACCCACATGCAACCTTCATGGAACTACCATGTCATCCCTAATATTCCAACACCTATCATGGTTCCTATGTGGCATCCACGTAGACATCATCTAACCCTATCGACACCTTCCACATGTACATAAGGTCGTGAGCTCTGTCATCCTGGCCCCATCACATTTGCAATCATTCTCCCTTATAGTTTATATTTAAAATAGCAACAAGAAATGCTATAAATAGCATCTCAGGTACCAGTGTTGGATATAGCAACAAGGAATGATAAAATAGAAATGCTAAAAATAGCTTTTCTATAAATTGCATTTCGGGATAGATTCCAATTTTACTTAGTCCTTGAACTAAAATTGAGAATTAAAATTCGAATTTGATCTTAGCAGCTGTTTGTAAAATAATTAATTCATCTTGAGTTAATTAATTGTATAAAATCAAACATGAAGTCTATGTGAAGACATGCAACAGTTTCCCCTTTGATTGAGGAAGTTATCCCTTGATTAAAGGAGATCAGGATGAGTTGTACTTTGAGTTGTAATTAGTTAGCTCAGTTAAATGAGTTAAGTCTAGTTAGATTAGTTCCAACAGTTTGTGGAATTGATTATGAGTTCAGTTAGTTAATGCAGGCATGCATGTTGTAGGTTTTAACCCCATACAGAAATTACCTGCATACAAATTCTAAAACACAGAAAAATAAATAATGCGAGAGCATAACACATAAAACTCATATACACAGAGATTTCCCCTGGATCCCAAAACTGGGACTACCAGCTTGATTTTTCATTATGTTCCTTTCAATGTTACAATACATATTTATACATGCCAAAGCATCTAATACCATGGACCGAAAACCATCGCGTCCAATACCATGGACCGAAAAACCATCGCGTCCAAAAAAACAAGTGCGAAAATCATGCACAAAACCATAGGTGGGTCCGCCCAACCTAATATAGGGTCCAAAACCAAAATTTTCTAGGGCGTTGCCCCGGACCCCATAAAGTGGGGTTATGGGTGCCCTTCAAACCCCCTGTGACCTCCCCCCCTCTAACCCCTGGTTAACTACGTGGGCTAGTCGTGGACAAAATATAACACAAAACAACATTCTCCCACTTGTTGTTTTCTTTCCACATGGGGCCACAAGAGAGCTTAGTCATTTATCCAGCCCTGCAATGCCCATTGTTTCTCTACACCAAGAGAACTTCTCAGAGCTCACAGATTTTGTCAATGCATCTACAGTATTCTTGATAGTGTCCACCTTTACCAGTAACACCTTTTTGTCTTCTATCATATCCCTCACGAAGTGATATTAAACATCAATGTGCTTTGTCTTTGAATGATATGTAGGGTTCTTTGCCAAGAAAATTGCACTTTGGCTGTCGCAGTCTATCCTTATAGCTTCCTATACTAACCCCATACTTGAACACAATCTCTGCAACCAAACTTCTTCCTTGCTTGCATGAGTGGCTGCCATGTATTCTGCCTCTGTAGTTGATAGTGCCACTACAGATTGTTTCTTACTCATCCAACTGACTGCACCTCCAAATAGGTTAAACACATACCCACTTGTAGACCTTCTCTGATCCAGATCTCCAGCCCAGTCTACATCAACAAAGCCACAAATATCCAACACTCTGTCCAATCTTGGTCTTCCTTGGTAGCACAAACCATAATCACTAGTGCCACGCAAATACCTGAAAACCCGCTTCACTGTTGTCCAATTCTCCTTCCTTGGTTTTGACATAAACCTGCTCAATACTCCCACTGCATGTGCAATGTCTGGTCTAGTATAGACCATTGCATACATTAGGCTACCGACTGCACTTTCATATGGAACACGGGACATGTCCTCTTCCTCTTCTTGTGTCTTGGGACACTGTTCAATAGATAACCTCACACCTACAGGAATAGGAACCTTCACCGGTTTACTATCCTGCATATTAAACCTCTGCAGTATTGTCTCGACATATTTCCTCTGGTTTAACCAGAGCTTCCTCTTTTCCTGATCTCTTTTAATTTCCATGCCCAAAATATAGTTCGCAACACCAAGATCTTTCATGTCGAATTTGGAGGACAATTGGGTCTTCAAATCCTAGATAATTTCTTTGTCATTTCCAACCAGCAACATATCATCCACATACAAGACTAGATAAATAACACGGTCACCAATTAATTTAGAATACACACAGTGATCTGCTTTGCTTCTGGTGAAGCCAAGTCCCCGTATAAATGTATCAAATTTATGATACCACTTCTTTAACTTACATACCAGTTATTTCTTACCCTTCACTGCAAAGCCTTCAGGTTGCTTCATGTAGATCTCCTCTTCCAGATCCCCATGAAGAAATGTTGTCTTCACATCCATCTGTTCTACGTCAAAATCAAAAGCAACAACAACAGATAAAAGTAATCTAATAGAAGTTACCTTGGCAATAGGAGAAAAAATATCACCAAAATCAATTCCCAGCACCTGGGAATAACCTTTTTCTACCAACCGAGCTTTGTATTTCTCCACTTTTCCTTCTAAATTTTTCTTCTTTTTGAACAACCATTTAATGCCAATGGGTTTCCTTCCAGCTGGCAACTCCACCAGATCCCAAGCCTCATTTTTGTGCAAAGATTCCATTTCATCAACCATGGCCTCTTTCCAGAGTTTTCCATCCTCTGAATTCACTGCTTCCTTCACAGTTCTAGGATCATCATCAGTAACAAAAAAAGCAAAATTTGAACAGAAAACAGATGGACTATACCTTTCTGGCTGCCTTCTTTCTCAAACTGATCTTCTCACAGCCGGAGTTTATGGCTCTTCATCTTCTGATTCCTCCTCTGTTGTAGAGTCTGATTCTTCCTCCTTTAGCTCAAACTCTATCTTCTCAGGTTCCTTTCGTTGGACTTCATATTTAATAACATCTTTCACCTCTCTGAACACCACATTTCGGCTATACACAACCTTCTGTGTGACTGGGTTCCAAAGCTTATAACCCTTTAAACCATCCTTGTACCCAATAAAGATGCACTTTTCAGATTTACTATCCAACTTGGTTCTTTTCTCCTTTGGAACATGTACATATGCATCACATCCAAATACCCTTAGATGTGAAAGAGAGGGTTTCTTACCAGTCCATACCTCTTATGGAGTCTTATCCTCCAACGCTAATGAAGGTGACCTATTGACCAGGTAAGATGCAGTATCCACCGCCTCTGCCCAAAATTCTTGTCCTAACCCGGCACCACTGAGCATGCTTCTTTCCCTTTCCATCAACGTCTTATTCATTCTTTCTGCAACTCCATTTTGCTGAGGTGTATATGGAGTAGTCTTCTGCCATGCTATACCACACTTCTTACAGAATTCTTCAAATTCCTTACTGCAAAACTCTCCATTGTTATCTGTCCTCAGCACCTTTATCTTCTTCTCTGTCTGGTTTTCCACCAGAGCCTTAAATTCTTTAAACATGTCAAAGACTTCAGATTTCTTCTTAAGGAAATATATCCATGTATTCCTTGAGAAGTCATCTATAAATGATACATAGTACACAGACTTACTCAGTGATGGAACCTTCACAGGTCCAAACACATCACTGTGCACAAGTTCTAATATCTGTTTTTCCTTCTTACTACTAGAGGGGAAAATCACCTGATTATGCTTCCCATATACACAATTTTCACAGAAATCAAAATCAAGAGAGCCATTACTCATACCTTCTACCATACCTTTACCATGAAGTATTTGAAGGCCCTTCTCTCCAATATGTCCAAGCCTTTGATGCCACAACATGGTCTTTTCTCCAAAGACCACTAGATTTTCTGCTCGACTTTCAGGAACCACAGAACTGTTGCACCCATCAATAACAGTGCTACCTTGCAGCTTGTACAGAGTTCCAATCCGAACTCCCCGCATCAATACCAGTGCTCCCTGAACCATCTTGCAGGTATCCTTCTCGAACATTGTTTTTACACCTGCATCATCCAGCTTACTAACAGAAATCAGATTTCTGGCTAATGCAGGAATATGCAGAACACCTAGAAGTGTTCTAACCCTTCCACCTTGCAGCTTCAACTTTACTTTTCCACGGCCAATGATTCTAGCCTTCCTATCATCCCCCAAGAAGACATCACCACCATCATATTTATCATACTCACAGAACCACTCTCTATGGGGAGTGAAGTGAAAGGATGCAACTGAGTCAATCAACCATGCCTCATGATCTACATGTGTACTTGAAGAAGCCAAGTACACATCCCCACCTTCATCTAAGGTGGTTTTCGCCTCTGCAAAAGGAGCCTCATCAGATCCCTTTCCTTTGTCAAGAGTTTTAGATTTACAGTTCCTTTTGTAGTGCCCTTCCTTTCCACATTTCCAGCACACCACCTTTACAGGTTTTCCTGGAGATTTAGATCTCCCTTTAGATTTAGATCCCCCACTCGATGACTTATTTTTGTTTCTGTTTTGGGACCATCCTCATACAGACAAGGCATCACCATTTTCGCTCTCCATATTTTTCCAGCTCATCTCCTCCATCAGCAAGGCTGAGACTATTTCATCAAACTGCAAGGCAGTTGCATTGCTACCTATTGCAATAACTAGACTATCCCACAAATCTACTGGAGAACACAACAAATTGATGCACTTATCTTCATCTGAAATTTTAATATCAACAGATGCTAACTGACTTACCACAGTATTAAATGTGTTCAGATGCTCTGTCACCGAATCTCCATCTTTCATGCTCAGGTTATACAGCTTTTTCCGCAGGAACAGTTTATTCACCAGAGACTTAGATTGGTACAAAGTCCCTAACTTGTCCCACAAAGCCTTCACCGTAGCTTCCCCTAATACATTCAGCAATAATGAATCTGAGACACACAATCGTATTGTGCTCTTTGCCTTTCGATCCAAATTCTTCCATTCTTCATCAGACACTCTCGTTGGTTTAGTACACGGATCTACCATGATCCACTGATCTTTATCCACCAATAGATCCTCCATCTTGAGTTTCCACAACTCAAAACTCTGACCATTAAATTTCTCGATCTCTATCTTTCCACTACTCGCCATCTTCTTTCACCACCAGAATCGATCTCACAGATCTCCCACTGAACAGGGTCTACCACAAGCCCGAGCGAAACCCCTCAGCAACAAAGGTGTCCCCTTGAAGCCAAAATAGCTTTGATACCAAATGTAGGTTTTAACCCCGTACAGAAATTACCTACATACGAATTCTAAAACACATAAAAATAAACAATGCGAGAGCATAACGCATAAAACACATATACACAGAGATTTTCCCCTGGATCCCAAAATCGGGACTATCAGCCTGATTTTTCATTATGTTCCTTTCAATGTTACAATACATATTTATACATGCCGAAGCATCCAATACCTCCCCCTATAACCCCTGGTTAACTACGTGGACTAGTCGTGGAAAGAATATAACACAACCCAACACATGTAACTACTGCACTTCAGATAACTGAATATTCTCTCATAAATAACTCATGCATGTTAGTTCAGTCAGAGACCCAGTTGAGATCAAAGGAAGGGACAGTGTACTATCAGTTGGAGGAATGTTCCTATAAAGGAAACTCATCCATGTAGAAGGAACTATCTCCTTTAGGATTGCACAGTTACTTCTAAGTTTGGTGAGTTGTGTGAGAGGTGAACTCACACAAGTGGCAGCATTGGACCCCAGGAGAAATTGCGCAAGGAAATAGGAGGCTTGGAGGGCAGAGGAGAAGGTTTGTGAGAAGCCTTTGACTATCTATGAGTAGCAGAGGGATTGTACTGAGAGCTGGATAGCTTGTGAGCTAAAGCTTTGTGTAATCCAGACATATTTCCACTTGTATGATAATACAGAGATCGAGGTTTTTAGCTGAGGCTTTCCCTAGAGTATTCTTCTGTGTTTCATGTGTATGATTTATTCTTCTCTGTTATATGCGTTCTCATTGATCTTGCTCATAATTCATTAAGATTCCACAAGTTTGTTTGTAAAAGTAGATCAAGTATTTTGCTTTAGTATATTGCATTATCAGGTGATCTATAGTGGGAAATTCTACATGGTATCAGAGCAAAGATGATCAAAGTGAAGAACAGTATACAAAGAAGGGA
This sequence comes from Pinus tabuliformis, assembly GCA_031772625.1. Classification (NCBI taxonomy): domain Eukaryota; kingdom Viridiplantae; phylum Streptophyta; class Pinopsida; order Pinales; family Pinaceae; genus Pinus; species Pinus tabuliformis. The sequence continues at coordinate 864,933,817 of CM062819.1, forward strand.
GAAGTTCAAAGTTTCAAGTTCGTGATTATAGAATTCGAATCTTATCACATCTCAAATTTCCCTAATGGCGTTCAACGGTTTAAGACTCGAGTATGCCCTTGATGGCAGCTCGAAATATATAGCTTGGAAGGATCACATGGAAGCGGTAATAGAGGACAATGGTCTAAAGGACTTCATTGATCAAGAAGTCCCCAAGACAGCAGTAGCTAATGCCCAAGAATTGGTGGAATGGAAGAAATGTGTGGCTAGAGCAAGGAGAATCCTCCTGGAGGGAGTTCGAGACCACATTGTCTCGAGCCTCCATGGGAAGGAGACATCATCTTCAATGTGGAAAACATTGAAAGATCTATATCAGAACAACAGGGACAAGAGGAAGTTGGCACTGAAAGACAAGCTTTGGAAAATCAAGTGTGAAAATGGCGACACGATCTCTACATATCTGAACAAGTTCACCACCTACAGGAATGAGCTTGGAATTGTACGGATCATGACATCCAATGATGACACAGTGAGTCTTGCTCTCCTTAGTCTTCTTAAGAGCTGGCATAGCTACCAAGACTCGGTAAATGGAAGAGAGAAACTACCAGATTGGGAACGACTTTGGTTGGATCTAATGCAGGAGGAGATAAGGAGAAGCACCAGAGATGGTTCTTCATCCAAGGAGGATGAAGAAAATTTTGCCTTAGTGAGTAAGGAAAAGAAATGGAAGGAGAAGGATTCTCATCCCAAATCAAGTTCTTCCTATGGTGGGAAGAATTTTGACAAATCGAAAGTGCAATGCTTTTATTGTCATGAGGTGGGCCATTTTGCTACAAATTGTCCACTAAATAAATCCAAGAAGGGATCCAAGGAAGGATCAGAAGGTGAGGCACTGGCCTCACAGTTCGAATTGGATTTCGCCCTCATTGCATGCATGGTTTCATCCATGGTGGGATGTGGTTGGTTTCTTGACAATGGAGCTTCATTCCACATGACCGATGATAAGAGTTTGTTCAGTACCTTGGAGGAGAAAGATCTCCAGATACTCATAGAGATGAGTAATGATGAAAGTATAATGTCTCAGGAGTAGGCACAGTTGTTTTTCAGAGGGAGCATGGAGCTCGCATTACCTTGACAGATGTGAAGTATGTGCCAAGACTAAGGAAAAACTTGGTATCAATCGCAATGATGGAAGAAAAAGGCTATGATGTAGTCTTCAGTAAGGGAAAGGTTTTCCTTAGACACGTCACCATGAGACAGGTGAAGCAGATCGGTTCACGAGTCAAGAACCTCTATGCTCTTGAGGTTCAAGATGCATGCAAAGCCTTGAGGAGCAAGGAAACTGATGGAGACTCAGTGGTTGAGAGGGAGAGTACATTACCTCTCAACATGCAGCGCCAGAAGAAGTCTCAGACAATTATGGACGAGCCACAATTGGTAAAGCAGCTTCATGAGGTTGTGGAGCAGCCACAACTAGAGAAGCCGAGAGGAGACCGAGTGGAGGCATCCACTCATGCAGAGACCTCCAATAAGGGGAAATTTCGATCCAAGTGGGCAGAGAGATCACATGCATCCATACCTCTAGGTCGGAGGTGGGACGATGTGGAGTGATAGTCCCAAGAAGGCTGAAATAGGGGTAGGATCTTTGAGGTACCCAGCCTCTTTGATTAGACCTTGCTATGGGAGCCCCGACGAGGAGTAGCAGGACTGGTTGAGTGGGTAGAGACAGATGCATATGGAGTGGTAGAGGAATATTCAGCATCAGAGGATGTTTCTAGCCCAACAAGGAGGTCAGTTGGGAGATAAATTACTTACTTCTCAGTAACTGAGTTTCAGTGCAGCAGTGGGCAGCACGATGCAACATGATGAGAGGAGGTGTAGTGCGGATGCAATGCTGGGAGACAGGACCAGCAGCAGCATGAATACAGCTTGAGGGATCAATGTGATTGATGCAGTCAGAGATCAAAGTGATAGAGGCTAGAGCAGTCAGATATTGAAGAGCACAGAGGTGTGGAGTTTTTCAGTCGACAAAGGCAATAGTAGTCAGAGACTTTGATGACAGAGGCATCATTCTGATTCAGGCTGGATAATTTTTGTTTCTAGAGTTGTTGGAGCAACAACACTTGGGAGAAGTGTTGCATGCAGAACATTCCAAAGGTTCAGGATCGGGTTCGAGTTGAATGCCTTTCTTGTTAAGAGGGAGTGTTGAAAATAGCAACAAGAAATGCTAAAAATAGAAATGTTATAAATAGCATCTCAGGTACCAGTGTTGGATATAGCAACAAGGAATGATAAAATATAAATGTTAAAAATAGCTTTGTTATAAATAGAATTTCGGGATAGATTCCAATTTTAGTTAGTCCTTGAACTAAAATTGAGAATTAAAATTCGAATTTTATCTTAGCAGTTTTTTGTAAAATAATTAATTAATTCATCTTGAGATAATTAGTGTAGAAAATCAAACATGAAGTCTATGTGAAGACATGCAACAGTTTCCCCTTTGATTGAGGAAGTTATCCCTTGATTAAAGGAGATCAGGATGAGTTGTACTTTGAGTTGTAATTAGTTAGCTCAGTTAACAGAGTTAAGTCCAGTTAGATTAGTTCCAACAATTTGTGGAACTGATTGTGAGTTCAATTAGTTAATGCATGCATGCATGTAACTGCTGCACTTCAGATAATTGAATATTCTCTCATAAATAGCTCATGCATGTTAGTTCAGTCAGAGACCCAGTTGAGATCAGAGGAAGGGACAATGTACTATTAGTTGGAGGAATGTTCCTATAAAGGAAACTCATCCGTGCAGAAGGAATTATCTCCTTCAGGATTGCGTAGTTACTTCTGAGTTTGGTGAGTTGTGTAAGAGGTGAATTCACACAGGTGGCAACATTGGACCCCAGGAGAAACTGCGCAAGGAAATGGGAGGCTTGGAGGGCAGAGGAGAAGGTTTTTGAGAAGCCTTGGACTGTCTCTGAGCAGCAGAGGGATTGGACTGAGAGCTGGATAGCTTGTGACCTAAAAGCTTTGTGTAATCCGGACATATTTCCACTTGTATGATAATACAAAGATCGAGGTTTTTAGCTGAGGCTTTCCCCAGAGTATTCTTCTGTGTTTCATGTGTATGATTTCTTCTTCTCTATTATATGTGTTCTCATTGATCTTGCTCATTATCGATTAAGCTTCCACAAGTTTGTTTGTAGAAGTAGATCAAGTATTTTGCTTTAGTATATTGCATTATCAGGTGATCTACAGTGGGAAATTCCACAATTTATTCACCTATCCATGTCATCATTATTGTGGGCCCTTCCAAAAACTTGTAGACTAGAGAACCTGGTGATTTTTTCCCCCGTACATATGTCATCTCGACCACAAGTCCTTCCAACAACTCGCAAACCAGAGGAGTTGATGGGTCCCACCTATGCATACATCATCTCATTTGCGGGTCCTTCCAACAACTCATGGACAAGAGGACCTGATGGGGTCCCACTCATGCATATATCATCACAACCATAGGTCCTTCCAACAACTCACATACCAAAGGACCTAATGGGGTCCCACCCACATCTACGCCATCTTGTATGTGAGTCCTTCAAACAACTCAAAGATCAGAGGACCCTATGGGGCCCCACTCGCACATACATCATTGCCTCAATGGGTACTTCGAAACTACTCATAGGAAAAGAACCCAGTAGGCTCCCCCCCCCACCAATGCATACATCATCTTGACCTCGATTCCATCCAACAATCCATAAGCCAATTTACTTTGAGAGCCTGTTGGCCGCAAGCCATGTATACGTCACACCGACCACTGGTCCTTTAATTGTGCCTATTTCTTATTAATTAGAGCCTAGTGAAACGTAAGACACATCAAGTTTCCTTTCACTGGCAATGACTAAAAGGGGTGACTACCGACACTCAAGTTATTTTAGCTTATGGCACAAGGGATTGAGGTCGAGAGGCTGCTAATGGTGCATGATTTACTTCATCAAGGGAAAGTACCTCTACACACTAGAAAACAATAGTATCATGGACAAGAAAGGGGTCAATCCCCAACACCAATTCACACCGCACATATAACTTAGCAAGGAGAAATACACAATTACTCAGACCATGTTTGTCCATTGTTAAACTCATTCTAAGAGCCCTGGCCAACAATTGACTAATTTCATACAAAGTTATAAGTCATTAATTCAAAATGCTTAACAACACAATCCAGAGTCATATTACATAGATTAATGTCACATGAGCAATAGGCACATAGATTCATATCCCAATCATGAGCGAAGTTAGTGAACAACATAGTCCATACACACATTGCATCTATAAAAATACAAAATATCACACCAACCATGAACATAGATTTGAATAACAATGAAATACACATTAACTCTCCACAAAACCATAGGCCAGCTACATTGCAGTATTTCTTTCAGTTGACCACCCTTGAGCAGGATTAAGTGTCTGAGGAGTTAATTACTCAAGGGATTTTCACACCAATAACAAGTCAACTAGGCCAGAGAGGGAGTGCACTTTCTAGGTGGTTTATCAACTGCCTTATGTAGTAAACACCACAATGACTCTTCTACATCTCTAAAATAGATAACAGGGATTCATCCAAGTCTTAGCAAGCTGCCAGCCTAAATAGATAGAGAAAAGGTTTTCTATTATTTAAGCAGCAAACAATAAGTACGTAAAAGATCCTAGACAGAGGTGGGTGCTTTATACCCCCTTCCAGATCCAAGTTTCTTCTCAGTCCAGTAGAATTACCTCATTCTATTGGTGGTTTATCATCCCATTCAGCAAGCTCTAAGTTGTTTATCAACTTTCTAGAAAGTGTTGAATTTTTGTAGCTATGGTCACTCTTCATAATTTTATTGATTAGCCCATAAAATGATTAATATAAGATATAAAGAAAATGTAAGACATGTTCATCATGTAATTTTATTGATTAGCCCATAAAAGATTAATATAAGACATGCCCTTGATGTTAGTTTCAAAAGAGGAAATTTTGAATTTTGAATTTTTGGCTCCAAACTTGTCATGTAATCCCCAGTGAAGAGACAACTATTAAAGCTAGCCAAAACACTATATATAAGGCACTCAACCTCCTCCACAAGCATCATTCAATCTCTCACAACAAGATATATTATGGGCATCCAAGCGAATAAGGAGGATGAAGAAGGATAAAAACATCTCAAGCATCTCTCTCTCTCTTTGTTTGACTTCACGCATGTGAATATTTGGGCATATTATAAGAAGCAAGTCAAACTTTTGTGTAGCAGGGCCAAAATTCTAGGCAACATATTCTAGGTAGAAGGGTCAAGTTTCTGAGAAGCCAAACTTTGGCCTAGATAGATGAGGAAAGGTCAAATTTGTTGGGAATAAGATTGAATTGAAAAGAGGGATGTTTGACCAAGTTTGACCATAACATTTTTGGTCAGTTTTACCATCATAGTTGGCTAGCAGAATTAGGTGTATCTTTTGTTGAACTAAATAATTTATCAAAGGAAAAGGTTGATGGGTTTTCCCAGGGTAAATCTTGTGCTGTCTTTGTGCATTGTGATCTCTCCTATCCTTGTGCATTTATGGTTTAAATTTTGAAGTGACATTGCTTAATGATAAATTGGAAGTGCTAAAAGAATTTCTACATTATTAGAAGTAATTATCAATTTTCAAAAATTAATGCTTTTATCTATTGCACTTGAAAACTCAACATGGTTTCAGAGCTTTGGTGAGGGAAAGAACACTAATATCACTCTTGAATAGCTTTGGTAGAGGAAAGAGCATTAAAGAGAACTACATTTACAATGGGTTCCTCTATGATGACAAATAAGAAGTTGGAAGGAGATACATATTTCAAGGCTTGGATGAAAGGGATTGCCCTCATGCTTGTAAAGAATGATGTCTTGGATATTGTTAAGAGTAAGGTTACTAAACCTTCAAATGATGAAGGGAAAGAAAAGTATGAGAAGGATGAAATTTGAGAAAAAGGTATTATTGTAGATTCTATCAGAGATCATTTGATTCTATATGCCGCAAATATTGACACTTCAAAGATGTAAGAATGGCCTAGTTAGGTTATACACCATCAACAATATTGGTTAAGCAATGAGTTTGAAGAATGTGTTTCGTGATGTTAAAATTTCAAGAAATGATATCATAGCCTCATATTTCATGAGGATCTCTCGACTAAGAGATCAACTTCAAGAAATTGATGAAATCATTTCTGATAAAGAACTTGTGACTAACACAATTGATGGGTTGTCTGGCTCATGGGATTCATTTGCATATAGTATATGTGGCAGGAAGGAGATTCCAAGCTTTGATAAACTATGGATCTCATGTACTCAAGAAGAATATAGACTCATATCAAAGAGAACAATTCAAAGATATGGAGAAGTTGACTCTCAAGCATTTGCATCTTGTTCCAAGAAGATTGGAGGAAGAAAGAAGTTTGGCTTTCAAAGAAGAAATGAAGATAAAATATATGAAAGCAGAAGACTTGCTCCTCAAGGGAAGAATATTATGTCGAAGATTCAATGTTATCATTGTCACAATTTTTTTCATTATAGAAGCCATTGTCCTGAAATATTGAATGATAGAAAGAGAAATGGAAAGCATCATGCTACCACAATAGACATTGATGAGTATCTAAAGAAACCCAAGAATGAAAATTTAGGTGAAAAATATTTATTCTATTTCTTTGCTCTTACAGGTTTTTTGTAGATAGCAATGAATTGTGGTAGGTAGATAGTAGTTCCTCAAGATACATGACAGGGGATTTTGGCAATCTCACAAGTCTGATGGAAAGGAAATTATCTCAAAAGGTAGATCTTGGAGATAATAACAATTTGAGTAGACCTGTGGTGTTGCCATGGGCTCACCCCTATCCCCTATTGTTGCTAATCTTTTTATGGAATATTTTGAATCCAAAGCTCTGGCCTCAGCCTGTCTCCTTCCTAAACTTTGGAAAAGATTTGTAGATGACACTAATGTCATCTGGTCTCATGGCCAAGAGGAGTTAGATCTCTTCTTCAAACATCTCAATAGCCAATCCTCCACCATTAAGTTCACCATGGAACAAGAAGTCGATGGTTTCCTCCCTTTCCTTGATATTCTTATTTCAAAAAATATTAACGGTTCCCTCTCCCACCAAGTGTTTAGGAAGAAAACACATACAGAGCAATATATTCATGCTAGTTCCCACCATTTCTCGGCTCAAAAGTTGGGCGTTCTCAACACCCTCGCTACTCATGCCCTAAGGATCTCTAATGAAAAGAGATTTGAGAAAGAGAAATCCCATCTCCTTAATGTCTTTGTTGAGAACGGTTATAGTAGACACCTTGGTCAGAAGGCTTTCTTGAAAGCCTCCAAGCATTCAATGGGTAAAAAAGAACCTAAAGAACGAATCCCAGGGGTCCATCTACCTTTTGTTCAAGGGACCACTGATAAGATTGCAAGGATTCTTAAGAAGCATAATATTCCCTCGACCTTTAGACCCCTTAACACCATTCGTAAATCCCTCCGATCAGTGAAGGACCCTATCGACCCTATGGACATGAAGGGTGTCTATATTATTCCTTGTTCCTGTGGGACCCCCTACATTGGTGAGACTGGATGCTCTATTAATCAAAGGATTAATGAGCACACAGTGGACCTAAAACACAGGAGAACCAAATATTCTGCATTAGCAGAGCATGCGGAGAAGACCAAACATCATGTTTGTATTGAGGAGGCCAATGTTATTGCTAGAGTTGCGCAGTTCCATCACCGAAAATTTAGGGAAGCCATTGAGATTGAAAGAAGGCCTAGCAATCTCAATAGAGATGACGGTTGGAAGATTAGTAGTTGCTGGATTCCTGCCCTCTCTTCCTAATCGTTTCTTCCCTTCCCCTCCCTCTATAAAATAAATAAATAAATAAAAATTTGCCCTTCTTACCCTTAACCTCCTTTCTTAAGCCTTATTCCTTTGATCCTCTTAGGAAATCTCCCTTGATTTATTTTTATTTATTTATATTTTTTATAGTCCTTTTCATAACTATCTATATAGATTAAATTATCTAACATATAATATTTAGACAACTTTACCAATAAATTCATATTAATGAGTTACCATTCCTTTAATATTAATAATAATATAACATTATAATATTATTACATTAAATCCTTACTATCACTAATTTTCCTAGAACGGTTAGTTACCCTAACCATTAATTATTAGAATAATATTATAACTAGAATATAATAATAACTAATATTATTTTAGTTAATATTACTGTTATAGACATTTTTGTGCCTTACAGCATTGAGCATGAAATGTCCATAATCTAAGGGATCCAAAGTCCCTAAACATGTTGTTCCTACCCCTAGAGGAACAAGGCTAACAAACCACAGCAATTCACAGAAGTTCTCCACCTGAAACTGCTCAAAAACAAGTCAATTCAGGATCATGTCAACTGCTCCATTGACCATCTGCGCTGAATGTCAATGGCTCCACTGTCTACCTGCGTTGAATGTCAACTCCAACACTAGCTACCTGCGCTGAGCGAGTTTGGACATGTGGCAGACTCATTCCTCAAGGTGTCAGAAGCCAGGAAGCTTCCAAAATGACACTTGCCTCAGGGAATTCGACTGGTGATGAGTAAGAGGTTCCAAATCTCCAAGTGGAAGCAAGAACCTCCAAGTGGACTCAAGAACTGAGAGAGGGAGAGGACACTAGTCAGATCTCAAGCTGACTCATCCTCTCTCCAAACATCTATATATGGATCTCTCCTCCATGAGATCTAGAGGCTGGAATTTTGTTATTGCAAAGAATTGTTGTTGGTTTGAGACTGGAACTATTGGGTGCTTAATGCTTTGAAGGGGCTGAAGATAGGAATTCCATTTGCTGGGAAGGAGATGCTGGATTGGAGCCCTCTGGGTTGTATCTCTTCCTGAACCTTGTTATTCATCAATAAAGCTATCTTGGTTTCTCCTATATGCTGATGTTTTCTTGATATATGATTGCATTAGTGTATTTGATTCGTTTCTAATCCTGAATCATTTATGAATATGTATATTTGCCTTTGTGTTGTGTTCTTCTCTTGTCGCAAGTAGCTGTTCTCTTGTGATCTCGCAGGAATCAAGTAGTTGTTCTCTTGGGCGAGCGAGGAGGCAAGTAGCTGTGAACACCCAAAGGGAAGAGGATCTGGATCGAGGGACAAACGGAAGACACCGGTAAGTCTATTGATCTCTCTTCTTTCACATTTCATAAAGGAAGAAACCAGTATAGCTGTACTCGTTTGTTGCTAAGGCACTGTCACACCTTAGGTCGATAGGATCGTCATGCATAGGCATTTTTCCCCACAACAAATTGGCGACTCCGCTGGGGATACTTGTTTAGTCATTTTGTTTGTGTTTCTATCATTTGTTTACATCATAGACTTGACAGCAACAGTCGAACTGCATCTTTCCCGGATGCAAAGTAGAAAGTTGCTGCTTTGATCTAGTTGCTGGACTTGTCTATGATCTTAACAATGGATCCACAAATGATTTGATGATCCTTGTGATAGATCTTAGTAGCTTTCAAAGCATCCCTTTAGTTATACCTTGCTTGTGTTTCTGATTTGGCCTGAAACTGTTGATTTTTGAGCAATTTGTGACCCAGAACCCAGGAGAAACGAGAGTTTCTCCTTCAGCGCAACTGCTGTGAAGGCAGTCTGCATTTCAACGCAGGTCCCGTGAAGGTTACCTGCGCTGAATGTCAAATCCTCAGTGTTGAGGTTGCGCTGAACCAGTTTGGCCTTGTGCAGCTGGGGTTCTCTGCTTTCTGTTGCCCTGTTTTGATCTCTGTTTTTGCAGCCTTTAACCAGCATAGGTACCAGTCTGATAACTCCTTTTCTTTGCTTAGATTCCGCCTCCTTTTGTACAAAAAGACTGTGAGTGTTTTTATGTGTTTGTGGCATCATTTACAGTTTTCCTTTGCATGAGTAAAGTAGTCATCCTGTAGCCTTTGATTCAGATCTGATTGATTGTGATCTTAGAAGAGAGTTCATTGGCTGTTTGCAGATTGATTATAGATTTACTTTTGCTTATTGGTTTGAATTTGTCTCTTTTAAGTGTGAAAACAAGTCTTTATTTCGAAAATCGTTAAGTAGTGTAATCTCTTCTACCCTCTCTGATTTCGAAAAAGTGAACTTGTTTATATTGATCATTTAAAAGCAAATTCAAAGTTGTACAAAAAGCTTTCTTTGTAGGCATCAATACTAAGAAAGCGGAAAACAAACACCTGCATTGTGCATTTGCATTTGATAATTTTGCATGTTGGATTTAGGAAAAGTGCATTAGAGTGTGTTGATTGCTCTTTGAGAAAAGATGGTGTCTTTCTTTTCCCTTAGTAGCTAGGATTTTCAAAGTTGAAAAGATATAAAGCTTGCTTATCATCTTTAGACTGCATTTAGGAATTTGTATCATACATCTCGTGGTGAACCTTGAAAGGCAAACTTTAAAAAGATCAACCTAAAATAAATTGAATGAACTTAACAACGCTTTAAAACATAACGCACAACATAGAGGTCTAGGCTAGAGACGTGTTCCGGCGTCGTTAAGCCTAGTGACTGTCGATCTCGTGGAAGGTGGGTGATTCCTCCTGAGGGACGATAGCGCTAGTACGGATTGTGCTCCCACGTACCGTCGCGTATATATTGGGAGACCCCTATAGGCATATATCCTTTATCCTTAGGAAGCCATGTCGGCCGCCCTACTGATCGCAATGCAGTGAACACAGCATTCACAAAGATCGACCGCCCGTACCCTAAAAAGTATTCTGCGGTTTTGCGAAAAGTTTGGCACACCCTCTGCCTAGAACTCCAGAGCAGTTCCTTTTGGCCTTTTTCAGACTCTATAATAGAAAAAGTCCATCCGAGCATTTGTCACTTCGGGCTCGTTAAAACATCGAAGGAGACTAGAGTCATCTTTAGCTTTTTCTCAACTCTTTAAAACTGAAAAAGCAAGTTGTGTCTAAAGCGTCGTTAAAATTTATTTTAAACGGAACAATCACCCTTTAATTCCTGCGTTGATCTTTAGGTTGAAAGATGGAGCACACCAACCAAGGAATTCCCCTTGGTGGAAATCCTAGTCCCTTCTCCTCTTGGGGAGATGTTGGTGCGCCCCACATGGCCACATTGTCGCTTCCAGGACTGACAATTGGCCTACCGGTCTGGCTCTTTTCAACCAATGTCGTTCAGAGCGTCACCATTCCTGAACAGTCGAGTCAACAGTCAGACCAGACCAGAGTCGCCCACCAGCCTTCTACTTCATCTTCCTCTCCTCCTTCCTCTTCTCTTGATGGAACTGGTAAAACCAAAAACCAGGCTCCTAAGGAGAAGAAGGAGAAGAAGAAGAAAGAAAAGAAGAAGAAGGAGCCAAAGGCGACTGGGGGCAAACGAGAGTCGTCTGACAAAAATCCACACACAGCACTGACCAGGCCTAAATCGCCATGCGTCATATGCAAGGGAGACCACTTCCATAGAGATTGTCCCTGTATCCCTCGAATACTAAGGGACTGGTCTCCCCGTTTGCACAATTCGGTAGCATCAACCTCTGATAGCCATGTTGATTGCTCACCGTCGACTAGTGAAAGTGAAGTCACAGGACAAAGAGGGAAAACTAGATTTCCCTGTAAACTGTGTGAAGGCGATCACGCCATCCACCGTTGTCCCTTCTTAGACGAGGCGAAAAGAGTTTTGGAAGATCGCCCGATTTTACGAGTGCAACTTCCTCCTGGATATCAAAAACTTCTGCCAAGTCCTTCACTAGTTGAGAATCCGGCTGGCCCGCCCAGGTGGTCAGCCGAAACACCTATCATTGAAGATGAACCGTCTGGATCCATGCCTGACGAAAGTCAAAAGGTTGATACGGCAGTTGACCCGGTTTTGCCTTCAGAGGCTCTATCTTCGAATGATACCATCACAGATGAGAATAAAGATGACACCGTCCAAGTTCTCTTCATCAGCACTGACTCTGATGAACAAGAGGGCAATGCCCCCATTCCTTTATCGCAGGGAGGAAGTTCGTCAGAGCGATATCCAGCCGTTTATTCGGTCCCACCACCAAGCAACCTGGTTGTGTCCTTTGATTGGAACCAACTAGGCAGACCCCGGTTGCCAGCAAGCATACCATTCAGAATTATCGTTCAAATATACAGAATGGTAATGGTTGGCACTATCATTGATGAGGGGGCATCTGTGAGTATCCTTTCCTCTATTGCTTGGAAAGCGCTTGCTTCGCCAGCACTTTTGCCTGAAATGAGAAATCTATCAGGCTTTGATAAAGGAACCAGTCGACCTTTAGGGATCCTCCCCAATGTGCCTATAACGTTGAAAGGGAAGACCGTTCAAATAAATGTGATGGTCGTTCAAGGACCCTTGGATTATAACCTACTCCTTGGACGAGACTATATATATTGCATGGGAGCTATAGTCTCCTCACTCTTTAGAGTAATGTGTTTTCCGCATGAAGGAAGAGTGGTCAAGCTCGTGGACCAACTTTCGTTTCCCGGATCACGCATCACAAATAGTCATGTACCATCCCTAAATGGTCTATACACGCAAGAAGTATCTCAACCCACGGTCCGTCCTCCTGATGAGCGCGAGTAATCCGGGAGGATACGACTGGAACCCAGGGGGCATGCATCCTGGTCTGCTTCGACAGGGAAACTTTGGGTATAGAGTAGGTTTCCGCGGGAGAATATGACTAGTCTGTACCCCGTCCATAGAGGAAGAGGGGTTATTATAGAATAAGATTCTTTTGTTAAAGTTATGTGAGTTGACAAGAGCGTCACTCACCTTTGTCTATTTCGGTAGACATTGCTGAAGAAGTGTTTTGTTTGAAAGATTAACGAGACAATCTTTGGGTAACCTGAAAGAGGTAAGCCTCTCTCGTTAAAACAAATGTTTTGACGGAAGAGAAGTAGAGGTAACCTTGAAACTCTGTTTTATGCCTGGGGGCATGCAAACCTTTTGGAGTGCAAGCAAAGAGCGGTTATTTATCAGTTTTTTGGGTTAGCCGTTCCCTAACTTGCATAAAGAAAGGATGGGGAGCAAAGCTTAGTGAGATGAAGCTCCATAAAAAATAGAATCTTGATGAGACACTCTTATCATATGACTGGGTAATCGAGCAGTTTTAGCATAAAGTTCATGCTCGTTAAAAAATAAACGCAAGATCCGAGCAGTTTTAGCACGTAATTCATGCTCGTTAAAAAATAAACGTTAAATCGAGCAAATGTTTCCACCCGCGTTTAAGCTCGTTAAAAAATGAACTATCCCGATAAATAACCACTGTGAATGTTATATCATCAGCCATTAAAGCCTTGGTCGTGTTTGCACCTGTCACCTCCACTTTTCATTTGGCTGATTGTTCACCTCCATATGATTGTTTACCCATTTTGAGGAACAACTGCGAAGAGTGATTTCACCTAGCCATCCTTGTGACACTGCTGTGATTGGAAAATTCCAACCTGTACCTGGAATTAGCTGCTAACCCTGTTTATCACTCGTTCCTCAAAAGACGAGTCTTCTTTAAGCTCTTTTCAACTGACTCGTAAAATATGAAAAGATTGTCGAGTTTTGGCCTTCCAGCTCGTTAAAACGACCGGAAGAGCTATCCCTCCTCTAGATTTTAATCTTTTTGGACCTGAGGGATTATTGCACAAAAAGATCGAGCGCTTGTTTTGTTCGGCTCGTTAAAACTATCGAAAACTCATCCCTTCTGTATTGTTTTATACTTTTTCGGACTTAAGGGATTAGATGACGAAAAAGGAATTTTGGAGTTGACTTTATGTATCTTTTCAGACTCTCTAAAAATGAAAAGGATCGAGTTATCCTTGTCGTTAGACTCGTTAAAATCATTAAATAGCGACAAACTTGTCTTTAGACGAGAACGAGTTTCACTATCGCTAGGCTCGTTAAAACATAGCGATGGGCTTGCCCGAAGGGCAGGTTATAGAACAAGCATATGTTATCCTCCTCAAGCTTGACAAAAATAAAGAGGTATTGATCAGCAATGACTGGGGAAAAATTGGGAGAAACTAAAGAAAACTTTGATGGTAGCAAGTCGCTCTTGAACATGACACTTTTCCTCCGTACCACAATCGGGTTGGGTTGTTTCATTCGCCGGTCACATCACCATGGTCTCGCCATACCATCCATATTTGGGGTAATGCTACCGATCCATCGCATCAGTGTCGCCATATGTTCAAGAGAAGTCGTTCAGAAAGAGTCAACCATGCCCCATCCACTGCCATACATTATCCTTCATCCATTCATGACCGCCACCCTGCATCATATGTCACAGATCGTTTTCACCTCCATTAAAATCATTAGCTCCGTTCCGTGTCACTGATGTGGGATTCATTAAGGCCCTCCTTTGACGAATCGCTTCTTGTCGACATCAGCTCATTATCCAAGAGGTTGATCTAGGAACAACCCCTCCAGTACTTTGAAGCTTGCATGCCACAATGGCAAGTTTCTCACTTCCGGCGACAGGTATACATCAATGACCTTCGACCGAAAGATTTTGCGTGGTGTTCGACGCCAAGTCCTTTATTCACACCACGTGAATTGTACTGCAGTACCTTGAGGGTCATTATCATTATCAGTGATTCCTCTCACGCTTGTTAACGGTTTACATCATTGACCGGTAATCAAGCGATGTCTTTCCATGTTCGACTCCAGAACAATTCTCACATGGATCGACTTGTACTTAGAGTGAAGATCGAACGAGTTTGAAGACCTCGGATCTAGTTTCATCCATCTGGGCTGCGATATATATTCAGGAAAGATAAAGACATTGACATGTACATCATTGCAGCAGATAATCATCCTACTCAAAGGATGATAATTTCATCAATTATCAGTCTATCATCAGATGATTGTCTGTTCTATGTACAGAAAAATGTATTTATAAAGCTGAGCATGGGAATGCCCGCCTCAGCTAGATCATGAAAGCAGTATGAAAAATAATGTATTGTATTGTATTGTATTACAGGTCTCCTCCCAGCATTGGATGAACTTCAGATCCCCCTGATAAAGCATTTCACCCGATAAACAGCCTCATACTTTAGGGGGCAACTGTTATAGACATTTTTGTGCCTTACAGCATTGAGCATGAAATTTCCATAATCTAAGGGATCCAAAGTCCCTAAACATTTTGTTCCTACCCCTAGAGGAACAAGGCTAACAAACCACAGCAATTCACAGAAGTTCTCCACCTGAAACTGCTCAAAAACAAGTCAATTCAGGATCATGTCAACTACTCCATTGACCATCTGCGCTGAATGTCAGTGGCTCCACTGTCTACCTGCATTGAATGTCAACTCCAACACTAGCTACCTGCGCTGAGCGAGTTTGGACATGTGGCAGACTCATTCCTCAAGGTGTCAGAAGCCAGGAAGCTTCCAAAATGACACTTGCCTCAGGGAATTCGACTGGTGATGAGTAAGAGGTTCCAAATCTCCAAGTGGAAGCAAGAACCTCCAAGTGGGCTCAAGAACTGAGAGAGGGAGAGGACACTATTCAGATCTCAAGCTAACTCATCCTCTCTCCAAACATCTATATATGGATCTCTCCTCCATGAGATCTAAAGGCTGGAATTTTGTTATTGCAAAGAATTGTTGTTGGTTTGAGACTGGAACTATTGGGTGCTTAATGCTTTGAAGGGGCTGAAGATAGGAATTCCATTTGCTGGGAAGGAGATGTTGGATTGGAGCCCTCTGGGTTGTATCTCTTCCTGAACCTTGTTATTCATCAATAAAGCTATCTTGGTTTCTCCTATATGCTGATGTTTTCTTGATATATGATTGCATTAGTGTATTTGATTCGTTTCTAATCCTGAATCATTTATGAATATGTATATTTGCCTTTGTGTTGTGTTCTTCTCTTGTCGCAAGTAGCTGTTCTCTTGTGATCTCGCAGGAATCAAGTAGCTGTTCTCTTGGGCAAGCGAGGAGGCAAGTAGCTGTGAACACCCAAAGGGAAGAGGATCTGGATCGAGGGACAAACGGAAGACACCGGTAAGTCTATTGATCTCTCTTCTTTCACATTTCATAAAGGAAGAAACCAGTATAGTTGTACTCGTTTGTTGCTAAGGCACTGTCACACCTTAGGTGGATAGATCGTCCTGCATAGGCATTTTTCCCCACAACAATTACTAATAATATATGTTAAATATTAATATTAATATTCCCTTTTCTTGACTATTCCAAATGATCTAGTATATATAATATAACAATAGTTAATATTATGTTAGTTATTACTAAATCCTTACTATTTACTAATATCCCTAGATCTAGTAATACTTATTCCCATTAAATAACCTCACTATTAAATTTATACTAATTAGTTACACATGCCATTAATAATAAGATTAATAATATAACATTATTATAAGAATAATATAATATTAATTATTATTAGTTTAGTTAATATCTAATCTTTTCGATTATTAACTGTTATTTTTTTCCCTAATTCTATTATTATACGTTTCAATCAATTTTATTATAAATATTCCCTAGTAGGGTTGTTAACTCTTATCTGGGTATTAAAATATTATTTGTTATACAATTTTGAATAGTCAAATCTAGCCGTTTCTTGGTCAATTTTTAGCCGTTTATCCAATCTGATCTTATATAGTCGTTTTTCAGTCAAACCTAGCCGTTGGAAGATCTGCTCTCCCTATTTAATCTGTAGCCATGATCTGATTCTTCAACTTGTCCTGACAATGAACCACACTCATTGGTTCGAAACGCGTCGACAAATGTACTATCATGTGATTTACACCGAAATACTTTTTCTCATAAACAATTATGCAGTCAAAGGCATTGGAAAAACATCCATTGAGTTGGAATCAGGTGAAAAAAGTTCATCTTAGCAACATATTGTATGTACCAAGTTTGAAAATTAGTTTGGTTTCTATTTCATGTTTTGAATATAAAGGATATAGAGTAGCATTTGTTGATGGTAAAGTCCTTGTATAGCTCAAGGGCTCAAGTATAAACTCTACTAGATTAATTATATTTCATGAAGGAAGGTTGTATATAATCTTGAAAAACCCAACTCAAGCATTAGTGCATAATGATATCAATCCATGTGAACTATGGCATAAAAAATATGCTCATTTTCACTATAGAGCTTTGCCAACTTTAAATAAGATGGTTTGAGGTGTTCTAGAATTGAAGATAGAGCATGAAGGAATATGTAAAGGTTGTGCACTTGGGAAGAATGTAAAAAAATATTTTTTAAGCAATGAAAGTAGGTCCAAGGAAATTTTCGATCTAGTTCATTTTGATATGTGGTCTAATGCCAGTGAAATCTCTTGGAGGCTCTCTATACTATGTAACTTTTATTGATGACTTCTCTCGAAAGACATGGATTTACTTCATGAAGACCAAGGATGAAGTCTTCAACATCAAGATTATGAGATCAGATAATGGAGGAGAATACACATCCAAGGAACTCGTTGCCTTTTGTAAAGAAGTTGGGATTAAGAGGGAGTTGATAGTCCCTTACAATCCACAACAAAATGGAGTTGTTGAAAGAAAGAATAGGTCCATTGAAGAATATGTTAAGGCAATGATGCATGATCAAGACTTTCCCATGTTCTTATGGAGTGAAGCATCCATGACAATAGTCTATATTCAAAATTAAATTCCTCATCGAATCTTGGAAGATAAGAATCCTGAAGAAGAATTCATCAGATAGAAACCAAAGGTTGGACATTTGAGAATCTTTGGTTGTCCAGTTTACATTCATTTACCTAAAGATAAGAGAAAGAAGCTAGAGCCTTCAAGAAACAAAGGAATATTTGTTGAATACAACGAGTCATCAAAGGCCTATAGGATCTATGTTCTAAGATAATGACAGGTTGAAGTCAGCAAGGACGTCACCTTTGATGAGAATTTTTCCTATTGGAACTCTAAATAAGTTCCCATGGACTCTGATGATGATGAAGAATGTGAAGCTCCCAAGGAAGAAGGCTAAGGTCCATCCAATCCTTCTAAATATCCCGTATATGATCATGAAGAGCCAAAAGGACCTCGTAAACCAATGGATCCAGCTGTTATTCCAGAAATCAAGAAGAGGCTAGCTTGGCTTAAATCTACTTTGTAGGAAGCAAAAGGACATGTAGCTCAACTTAGCACCTTCAGGGAAAGTAAGATACCGAAGAGGTATTCTAGATGTGCAACATTAATGACTAATATCCTTGATTCTGAACCCTCCAACTATGAAAACGTAGCTAGCGAACAAGTTTGGAAGGATGTAATGATGGAAGAATACCAATATATGAAGAAATATGTATGGGAAATTGTGCCTAGACCTTAAGGGAAGTCATTGATGACCTCCAAATGGGTATACAAGATTAAGCATGCAGTTGATGATAGTATGGAAAAATACAAGGCGAGATTTGTGGCTAGAGGATTCTCCTAGAAAGAGGGAGAGGATTACGATGATAAATTCTCTCTAGTTTCCAGGAACACTACTATTAGATCTATTATTTCTATTACTTATTATATGGGTTTGAATTTCCATAAGATGGATGTAAATACCACTTTCCTCTATGGTGTGATTGAGCAATAAGTGTACATAGAATAACCTCAAGGTTTTGAGGTTCATTGGAAGGAGTCTCATGTTCGTGGATTGAAGAAAGCCTTGTGTGGACTCAAGCAGACACCGAGATCCTATTATTATAGAATTGATAGCTACCTAACAAGACTTGGTTTCTCTAAAAGTGATGTTGATCCAAGCCTATATGTCAAGGTTGAGAAGAATGAACTTGTGATTTTATTATTGTAGGTTGATGACTTATTTCTGAAAGATTTAGAGCATCTCATTATTCAGTGTAAGAGGGAATTCACCTCTGAATTTAATATGAAGGATCTTGGCTTGATAAATTACTCTTTGGGACTAGAAGTTTGGCAAAAGCCTAGTGAAATCTTCCTCACTCAAGAAAAGTATATTATCAAGATCCTTCAGAAGTTTGGAACAATGGATTGTAAATCTATGAGAACTCCCCTGGTGACTAATCTGAGGAAGTTGAGAGACTCTGAGTTAGGTTTAGTAGATCCATCCATGCACTAGAAGTTTACTAGATCATTGATGTATTTGGTTAATATAAAGACAAAGATTTCCTTTGCAGTGAACACTCTGAGCTAGTTCCAAGAGGAGACAAGACATGATCATGGGATTGCAGCAAAGCATGTTTTGAGATATTTATGTGGTATAGTTGATTATGGTTTGAGATATGTCTCAAATGATGATATAAAATTGTAGGGATATGCAGATTCAGATTGGGCAGGGAGTGTATAAGATAGAAAGAGTTCATTTGAAAATTGCTTTAGTTTGGGCTCTGTTGTGATTTCTTGGATGAGTAGGAAGCAAACATCTATTGCACTCAACATTGCTAAGGCCGAGTATATTGAATCTAAATTACTAAGTTGTGAAGCAGTTTGGCTTCAAAACTTTCTCACATGATTATTTGATCAGGGGTTGGAATCAACTGTAAAATATTATGATAATCAAATCTGTGTGAAACTTGCAGATAATCTATTTTTACATGACATGTTGAAGCACATTGATATCACGTATCATTTCATTCATGACATGGTTCAGAAGGGAGAAGTGAAGCTCCAGTACATTTCTACTGATGAGTAGATAGCTAATATTCTTACAAAGCCTCTATCCAAAACGAAGTTTGTATACTTCAGGGACATGCTTAAACTTGTTGAGAATACATTCCTTAGTGAGAGGGATTGTTGATGAGATAGCATTAGGGATAGATATTCTCCCCGTGTCAAGTATGATCAAAATTAGGGAGAATGGTCCAACATAGGACAATCATTCTTCTTGTGTCAAGTATGTTGATTAGAATTAGGAAGAATGGTCCTATACGCCCAAGATCACTTAGTTGAGTAAGTGCCTTTCAGCATTAGGCTCAGAACTCTCCAGATAGGTTGAGTGAGCTCATTTAACATTAGGCTCAGAATTACTTAGGTAGAGTGTGGCCTTTGGAGATTCACCATGTGTCAAGGATATTGACTGGAATGATAGTGAACCAAGACTAGACTGTATATCATGTGTTAGATGGACTGGAATTATGGTGACTATTTCATGATAATGATGTACCATGTGTCAAGAGTAATGACCAGGATTATGGTGAGATACACCATAGGTCATTGGTACCGACTGAAATTATGGAAACTTGTTAATGTTGTTGATTTACGACGTGTCAAAGTTGTTGACCAAGACTATGGTAATTGGATGTCGCTCATGATGAATTGTTATAGCCTTTTATTAGAGAAATTTGTCAACAAGAGAACATCTAGATAGTCAATATGAATACCTCCCTAGCTAAGAGGGAGTATTGAATTTTTTGTAGCTATGGTCAGTCTTTATCATTAATATTTTATCCCTTGATATATATAATGAAAATGTAATACATGTTCTTCATGTTAGGTTC
The DNA here is from genome assembly GCA_031772625.1 of Pinus tabuliformis. Classification (NCBI taxonomy): domain Eukaryota; kingdom Viridiplantae; phylum Streptophyta; class Pinopsida; order Pinales; family Pinaceae; genus Pinus; species Pinus tabuliformis. The sequence goes on from CM062819.1 coordinate 864,954,285, forward strand.
AAAAGAGATCATTTTGAATTTTGAATTTTTGGCTCCAAACTTCTCAAGTTGGCCCTCCTTCAAGTCAAGTCAGCCCCAGTGAAGAGACACACATTCAAATAATCTAAAAAACTATATAGAAGGCACTCGAACTCCTCCACAGAGCACAATTCGATCTCTCAAACAACAAGATATATTCTGGGCATCCAAGTGAAAAAGCAAGAGGATGAAGAAGGACAAAGAAGGACAAAATCATCTCAAGCATCTCTCTCTCTCTCTTTGACCTCACATGTGTGACTTTCTAGGCATATTATGGGAAGCAAGTTGAACTTCTCAGTAGCAACACCAAAATTTTGGGCATCATATTCTAGGGAGAAGGGCCGAGTTTCCAAGCAGTTTCTAGGAGGCTGAATTTCAACCTAGACAAATACGGGAAAGCTAAGTTTGTTGGGAAAATGATTGACTTGACAAGAGGGTTGTTTGACTAGGTTTGACCATAGCATTATTGGTCAGTTTGACCATCATAGTTGACTAGTAGACTTAGGTGTATCTCTTGTTGAACATAAGAATTTATCTAAGTAATTGGTTGCTGGGTTTTTCCCCCTAATGGGTTTTCCCAGGTTAAATCTTGTGTTGTCTTTGTGCATTGTGACCTATAATGTCCTTGTGAATTTATGGTTGAATTTTTGAAGTGTAATTTATTAATGATAAACTGGAAGTGCTAAAATCATATCTACATCATTAGAAGTAATTATAATTTTTCAAAAATTAGTGTTTTTATCTATTTCATTTGAAAAATCAACAAAAAGCACTAAGTGAATCAATGTCTCCACCAAATATTCATTGACCAATAAAAAACTTACATACAACCAATAGCCAAACCAAATTTATAGAGAACAACGTATCAATACAAGCATTGGCTCAAAGATACTTCTTCTCCAAATGCAGCGCTCCAACATTCCTTCTTTTTCGATATGTAATCTCGCACTCTGTTTGCTCCCATGCATTCCTTGTGACGCCTTGCCTCCTCTTGTTTTTCTTCTTTTTCTCCCCATCACACTACTCTCTATCCCTTTATTATCTTTTTCATGTTGTATTTTCTTCCAACACATCATATGAGAACAATGATAGCATGGGTCTCATCCTCTGCTTACATAACCCATGTTCTCTTCAATGTTTTTTGTGCAAACTTGAAAATTTTCACGGTGATAGAATTGAATGAAGTGGGTGTGGTTTTGGGTAATCACTTACACAAGCAACTCCTCCTCCTTAGACCTCTAAAGCCATGTCTACTCCTCTAGTTTAGCCATAATTTGGTTTTTTACATTTAATTTATTTTATGTTTACACAATGCCTCAACCAGCAGGGGCCTCCATGTTGGCATTACAAATTCACAATTTTACATTACAAAAACATGGGTAACATGAGGGAATCTATATAGCCTTTCACCCATGATACATACAAAGAGGCATATACAGAGGGTGAGGACTTCAGGGAGGTGTGTCAATGGCTATAGAAACATAGTCATGTGGATGATGGTGAAAAAATAACTGACTATCATCTCCAAAATGTGTTACTCTATAGGATGGAAAAGCTATGTGTTCCTAAAGGTGAGTTACTACAACTGATTAGAGAGGCTCACACCTCCAAGATCGTAAGGCACTTTGGTGTTGGGAAGACAATTTCCAATTTGCAGAGGTATGTTGTGTATGTATTATACTCCTTACATGATTAGTTGTGTTTGGACCCCAATTCCTAATGGGGGGGCCTACCCCCCTAGTAGGGGATTTTCGGTGCAACGCCCTCAAAGCAATTTTTTTGGAAAATTTTCCTTGTAAATTATTGTAATTTCATAGTCAATCTGGACCATTCAACATTAAGTCATAGATCTGATGGTAGAAATTATGGTAGATTTTTTTTCCTAGAAGGAAACCCTGTTTTAAGAGGAAAATGTATGACGGATATGTAATCATTGAGAGATATAGAAAAATCAATCCATTTTTCCTGGTTTTGGGTTTCTAAGATAAAATATATGTGTAAATTTTGCACATGTGCTAAGGAACCTTTTCTATTTTATATGGATAATTTGTTTGAACTAATTATATGTGTAGGATTAAAACCTACATTTGGTATTAGAGTTGATTTGGCTTAAAGGGGAGACCTTTGTGGCTAAGGGGTTTTGCTCAGGCTAGTGGTAGACCCTATTATAGTGGGAGACATGTAGAATCAATTCTTATGGTGCAAGGAAATGGTGAGCAATGCAAAGAAAAATATCAATAAATTCAATGGGAAAAGTTTTGAGTTGTGGAAGCTCAAGATGGAAGATCTCTTGGTATACAAAGATCAATGGATCACAGATGTTGACAAAAGATTGGACCAAGTTGGATCAGAAGGAAAATAACACAGTATAATTGTGTCTCTTAGATTTAATATTGTTGAATATTTCAGGAGAAGCTACAGTGAAGACATTGTGGGACAAGTTAGGTACATTGTACAATCTAAGTCCTTAGTGAAAAAATTGTTCCTACAAAAGAAGCTGTATAACCTGGGGATGAAGGATGGAGACTCAATGATAAAGCATCTAAAGGCCTTCAACACATTTTTTTTTTTAGTTACAGACTTTCAAAATTACATATTGATCCGAGTTGACTCAACTCTCGGATTTAACCAAGATCTTTTTCTTTTGTGATGTGATTATAATTGCATTTAAAAGATAATAAAGGAACATATATGCATGTTGTAAGAATAAGGAACATGACAAGAATCGGCAACATAAAACAAGAGACATTGATAATGGAGTTCGTCTAGGAGGGACTACATACCTAGGCCCCGATGTCAAGATGGTGTAGACCACTGCATTAAGTGTTGGAAAGAGTGATGATGTACATGCATGTGTTTTCTCTATCATATAAGGCATATGCCCTCACGCAGGAGTGGCTCCAAGAGATGTTCTGCTGCAGGAACTCTCATTCAAAAAAGGACTCCTATCAGCATGACATAATTTCACACAAGTTAATAATGAGCATCCCGCCAACATGGCATCAAAGGGATCTCAATTCAAACATACATGGCGACACATGAGTATCCTGTCAACATGACACAAATGGATCTCAATCAAAACATGACAATAAGTACATCTCACATCAAGAACAAACAAGATTCCACATCAAACATCAAACAGGGGTCTATACAACACAATGCATCTCAAGCAAAGAGACAAAGAAGTACATGATCACACTGCATATACCTCACATCAAGGAGTTATCTGAAGAAGAGGATGCTAAACTACTAGATCTGGTTGTACCATCAATCATGTGGTTTCAAATATCATGGAAATCACTGCTTACACATTGAATACTGACACCTACACTCCACTTTGAAAAGTGGTCGAAAAATGGAATGATCAAATGGAAAATCTGATTACACCATCATATTCGTAGTGTCGAAAAGTGTAAAATCGACTGTCAAATTTCTGAATTCTGACAAAGTGAAAATCTGGGGCTACATGAATCTTTTAGATTCCCCCTAGATTCCTCAAAGATTCCCTCCTCTGGGTCATCTAAAGATTTGCTGCTCAAATCAAAATTCTGTCTTTGCCATCAGGTTCCTTGCGAGATTTTGAGAAAAATGAGTATGAAGTTGGCTGCATTCTGACTCTGGCGAATTTCAGCGTCCAAGAAATCTAAAATATTCTCGAAGATTCTCCTCCTTTGGGAATCTGCAAATCCACTGCTCAAAAGGTGAATCCAACCTCGCCATTGCGTTCCTTGCGAAAATCTAAGAAAATTGACTGTAAACTCGATTACATTCTGATAAAAATAATTTTTACCTCCCCAGAAAATCTTCGGCATCAAAGAATATTCTGCCTCGAAATATGTGCAAATCATGGTTCCGCCACAGCACTGCAACTCATGGTTCCATTGCACGGAACTCCATTCCGTTGGCTATGTTCCCTCTCTATTCCGTCGTTCCGCCTTTACACTTTCCCGTGCAAAATGAACTGAAGGGTTTTAAACATGTGGGTGGCCCAATTTTCATGGATACCACCGTTGGCTTGTTGGTTAGGCGGAGCGGTAGAGGAGTGTAGTTTGGGGGATCAAATCTTGACCCCTCTCAAAAATGGCGTGTTATAATTTTGGTAACCGTTTACATTAAATGGAGTTGGTGTTTAACAGTTTGTGGAACCATCACATAATATGGCTTTGGTACGTTGTTTTGGTTTAATAATACACAACGGTTAAATGGAGTTGGTGTTTAACAGTTTGTGGAACCATCACATAATATGGCTTTGGTACGTTGTTTTGGTTTAGTAATACACAACGGTTAAGATATGCGTTGAAAATTACTCAACCATATTCCATTTTTCACATAATCGTTGAAGTTTATAACCATTCAACCATATTCCATTTTTTCACATAATCGTTGAAGTTTATAACCATAATTATATATGGTTTCCTTTAAAATGATTTTTATATGATTTTTGAAAACCATATTTATCATTATATCTTAATATATATGGTTTCTTTTAAAATGATTTTTATATGATTTTTGAAAACCATATTTATCACTATATCTTAATATATAGTGTTTTTTTTGTTTTAAATGATTTTTGTTTTTATATGGAATTTTTAATATATATTTTTGTCTTTTTGTGCAGGGCTAGGAGTAAATGCTAGCACGCCATGTGTCGAGGGTTTAGTGGCCATTCATTCACCACATAAATTTAGTAGGTCCCACCTGCTCACTAGGATGCCATGTGGCATGCTGTGGGCCTCATTTTTTCCTTGTCTTATCAAACTTTGAAGAGCTCTATCTCCTCCATACAAGCTTGGATTTGAGTGTCGTTCGTACCATTGGAATCAGGGTAACGAGCACTTCGATGTCGTGCTAGTTTAGGAACAATCTAGCCACTTTTAATTTTGGCCCTTTCTGAGTCCTTTTGGACTTCTACATGTGTCTGGAGTCACCTAGATCAATCCTCCCCACTGAGGAGCTTTTGGTCCTCCAAAAGCATGAAAAATAATCTGTAACTTCTTTGTACCTTGTCTACACTTACAAGTGTCTGATAAGTCACCCTTCCTTCTCCTTCACCTTTGTCCTTCGGAGCCATAAGCGATGAGCTAACACCTGCAACCTCTACAAACCTGTAGTACATTGTTTTGCAAATTACATGCTTGACTTACATGACCAACTAATGACCCAAGCATCCCATACTTGCCACGAGTTTATAACACATACTCGGTGGTCAAGTTTACATCAAAATGGAAACAATACCCCAACTACCAAAAACAAGGCCAACATATCATTATTGCTTCAACAAGTGATGGAAAACACATCATCACTGCAACACATGATTTACAAAAATAAGGCCAAACACTATTTTTTCTTTGACAAGTGATGGAAACACAACATCACTTTCAGAGTGTAAAATGCAACACAAAATAAGACCAGACATCATTGTTGCTTAACAAGTGATGGAAAACACATCATCACTTTTACATTTTAAAATGCAACACATGATTGGAAAAAAATAAGACCATGACATTCTATCATGCCTAGAAGAACCATTTCTCACTTATCAATGTGAATGGGTCATTTCCTTGTGGCACCTTCGTTGATCGAACAATCGTTTCATATGGTTCATGCACCGACACTTTGTCTTTAATCCGCTACTCTGGATGGAGCCTCTAACAAGTGGCACTTTGATGGCCACCTTTTTTGCAATGACTGCAATACATATTCTTCTTCCAGATCTGCTTAACATGTTTCTTTACCTGCTGTTGAGAGGGTCTTTCATGCCTCCTCCTTTTGTGTGTTGCTATTCTTTTCCAACACTCAACAAATGTATGGTTATGTAATCCACAAAAGGTACGTGTTTTTTGATGCCTTGACTTATGTCCATCATTAACAACATGATTATAATTGAAATGAACATTCGAATGTCGAGACTAGTTATACCTTTCCTTGTTGGCTTTGGTGTAAGTATGGCGATGAGAGTTTGCCTCAGCTCTTTCCTTGCAATGGACACTACCATGGGATGATGGAGACGTGTTCCCATCATTCTCTTTCCTCGACGATTTCAACTATGTCTGGGAAGCATCTGACACCTTCGATCATTCTCCTTCGGTGTATTCCAAGCCTTCAAATTGAGGTCTTTGCACAACCTCCAATGGTTGAGTTATGCCTTGGTTATTAACACCAAGTTCTTTTTCCTCCTTGTACCTCATCCTGGTAAGGAGCCTCGTGTTTGTCCCTGTAATTGGTATCTCCACATCTCCAACAGAAATCATACTATGTGAAGATGAAACTGAAGGGAAATCAACATCATTTACCTTCACTGTTGAGTTGGAAAGAACTGATGAGGGCTTCTCATCATCTGTTGTTGGTGGTTTGTTGGTTGTCTTGGTGCATTCCCCAACTTCCTTTCTGACATACCCAAGTCCTATTCGAAAGGGTAATTCCTCTACTTTGATGGGGTTGACAATGCCTTGGCCATTAATGCCTAAGCCTTTTCCTTCATACCCCATTTTCTTCAACAGTTTGGAGCCAATCCTATAGTATGATTTTCAAAACCAGCGAAATCATCATGAGCAAACAGAAATGAAGATGGAGAATTACTTTTTACCTCACATGGGTCACATTGCAGCTTTTCCAAGGCCTTGTCCATAGCTTGCGGTTGTTGTAGCAAACTATGTTTCTCCCCTTTCTCTTCTTGTAGACGCATCTTCAATTCAGCATTATCTGCTTGAAGACTCTGGCTGTTGTGCTTTAGTTCTTCTAGGGCCTCTTCCGTGGCTCGCAACTGAAGTTGCAATCGCTCATTTTCCTCTATCTATTTTTGTAGAGCTTCATACATTATTTCCACATTTTGGGAAATTCTCGGCATGGTCTCGTACATCACTTTGTCATCCTCCATCATTACACGTTCCATTGTTCACGCTTGCAATTCACATCCACTCAAAGACCGCTCTGATACCAAACTTGATCCGAGTTGACTCAACTCTCGGATTTAACCAAGATCTTTTTCTTTTGTGATGTGATTATAATTGCATTTAAAAGAGCATAAAGGAACATATATGCATGTTGTAAAGAAGAAGGAACATGACAAGAATAAGCAACATAAAACAAGAGACGTTGATAACGGAGTTCGTCCAGGAGGGACTACGTCTCCGAGCCCCGGTGTCAAAATGGTGTAGGCCACTGCATTAAGTGCTGGAAAGAGTGATGACGTACATGCATGTGTTTTCTCTATCATACAAGGAATATGCCCTCACGCAGGAGTGGCTCCAAGAGATGTTTCGCTACAGGAACTCTCATTCAAAAAAGGACTCCTATCAACATGACATAATTTCACGCATGTTAATAATGAGCATCCCGCCAGCCTAGCATCAGAGGGATCTCAATTCAAACATACATGGCGACACAAGAGTATCCCTTCAACATGACAACAAAGGGATCTCAATCAAAACATGATAATAAGTACATCTCACATCAAGAACAAACAAGATCCCACATCAAACATCAAACAGGGATCTATACATCACAATGCATCTCAAGAAAAGAGACAAAGAAGTACATGATCACACTGCATATACCTCACATCAAGGAGTTATCTGAAAAAGAGGATGATAAACTATTGGATCTAGTTGTACCATCAATCATGTGGTGTCGAATAACATGGAAATGACTGCTCGCATATTGAATGCTGACACCTGCACTCCACTTTGAAAAGTGGTCGAAAAATGGAATGATCAAATGGAAGATCTGATTACACCATCAGATTTGTGGTGTTAAATAGTGTAAAATTGACTGTCAAATTTCTGAATTCTGACAAAGTGAAAATCTAGGGCTACAGGAATCTTTAGATTCCCCCTAGATTCCTCAAAGATTCCTCCTCGGCGTCATCTGAAGATCTGTTGCTCAAATCAAAGTTCTATCTGCGCCATCAGGTTCCTTGTGAAATTCTAAGAAAAATGAGTATGAATTTGGCTGCACTCTGACTCTCGTGAATTTCAGCCTCCAAGGAATCTGAAGATTCCCTCAAGATTCTCGAAGATTCTCCTCCACTGGGAATCAACAAATTTTCTGCTCAAAAGGCGAATCCAACCTTGCCATTATGTTCCCTGCGAAAATCTAAGAAAATTGTCTATAAACTCGATTACAATCTGAGATAAAGAATTTTTACCTCCCCGAAGAATCTTCGGGCAATAAAGAATATTTTGCCTCTAAATACATGCAAATCATGGTTCCGCCTCAGCATTGCAACTCTTGGTTCTGTTGCACGGAACTCCGTTCGGCACTTTCATTCCGTTGGCTATGTTCTGTCTTGTTCTGTTGTTCCGCCTCTACACTCTCCCGTGCAAAACGAACTGAAGGGTTTTAATTATGTGGGTGGCAGAATTTTCAAGGATGCCACCATTGGTTGGTTGGTTAGGCGGAGCAGTAAAGGAGGGTAGGTTAGGGGATCAAATCTCGACTCCTCTCAAAAATGGTGTGTTATAATTCTGGTAATCGTTTACATTAAATGGAGTTGGTGTTTAACGGTTTGTGGAACTGTCACATCGTCACATAATATGGCTTTGGTATGTTGATTTGGTTTAATAATACACAACGGTTAAGATATGCGTTGAAAACTACTCAACCATGTTCCATTTTTTACATAATCGTTGAAGTTTATAACCATTCAGCGATATTCCATTTTTTCACATAATCGTTGAAGTTTAAAACCATAATTATATATGGCTTCCTTTAAAATGATTTTTATATGATTTTTGAAAACCATATTTATCACTATATCTTAATGTATATGGTTTCTTTTAAAATGATTTTTATATGATTTTTGAAAACCATATTTATCACTATATCTTAATATATAGTGTTTTTTTGTTTTAAATGATTTTTGTTTTTATATGGAATTTTTAATATATATTTTTGTCTTTTGTGCAGGGCAAGGAGTGTTATAGACATTTTTGGGCCCTACAACCCCAAGCATGAAATGTCCATAAACCAAGGGCTCCTAAGTCCCTAAAAGTGTTGTTCTAACCCCTAAAGGAACAAGGTCAGCAGATTACAGCTTCTCCCAGAAGTTCTCCATGAGAAACTGCTCAGAATTGGTCAAAACATGATCATTGCAGCTGCTCCACTGGCTAAGTGCGTTGCATCTCACCTAAATACACTGTGTGGGTGCGTTGCATTTCAAAAGTCCCTTCTGTGGGGTGCGATGGGCGAGAAATGACAAATGGCAGTGTCATTCCGCGAGGTGGAGAGGCAATGAAAGCTTCCAGAATCTTCTCCTGTGACACTTGCCTCACTGAATTCGACCAAGAATGAGTAAGAGGCCATCAGTCTCCAAGTGGAAGTAAGAACTATCAGAGAGAAGACACTAATCAAATCACAAGCTGACTCATTCCCCTTACAGATATCTATATATGGATCCCTCATCCCAGAGATCCAGAGGCTAGAATTTTGCATATTGTAAGGAATTGTTGTTGGTTTCTTGAGACAAACATCAGATTGTTGGGTGATCTAAGCTTTGTTTGAGGTGAAGAGGGGCTTCTTTGCTGGGAGGTTGATGCTGGGTCAGAACAACTGGTTGTAACTCCTCTTGGCTCTTTTCTTGTTTATCAATAAAAGCTATTTGAGTTTCCTCCATGCTTTTGTATCATTGATGCTTGTTACATTTGTATGGTCAATTTACATCTCATCCTAGATTGTTTATGATTATAGATCCATGTCTTTATATAGTGCTATGCTTCTGTGATCTTACAGGTACTTTGTGAAGCTGGGCGTGCAAGAGAGCAGGGAGCTGAGGACTATCAAAGAAGAGAGGGATCAAATCAGGAGATTAGCGCAAGACAGAGGTTGGTCTTTTTGTTCCTCTCTATCTATAATTCATAAAGGAAAAACGAAAGTAGCTTTTCTCTATTTGTTTCTAAGGCAGCTGTCACACCTTAGTGGGATAGAGTAGTTCTATATAGACACTTTTCCCTGTAACAAAATGGTGACTCTGTTGGGGAGATAATTAGTTTGTTTGTTTATCATTCTTTGTTGTCTGTTTCATAAACTTACAAGTAGCATTCGAACTGCATTTTCCATAACAAATGCAAAGTAGATAACTGCTACTTCAATCCATCTACTGGATCTGTTTATGATTTAAACAACTGATTCACAAACTATCTGATTGCCCTTGTGATAGCTCTTAGATCCTCCTTAGATCTACCCCTGATTGTTGCATTACTGATTGCTTTTTGCTCGGCCAAAACCCAAGAACTGAACTGCAAACTGTGACCTGGAACCCGAACAGAGTCTCGTTTCTGGCCCAGCGCAGGTACTGTTCAGAGATTCTGAATTTCAGCGCACTTCCCGAGTGGAAAAGCTGCGCTACATTTCAGATTCTCTGTGTTACAGGTGCACTGATCAGACTAGCTCTGTGCAGTTGTGGCTTCTGTGGTTCATTCTTTCCAGTTCTATTCCTGAATTTTGCTGCCTATGATTAGTATATGTCTGTTTGAAACCCCTTTTCCTTGCTATTATTCCGCCTCCTTTGTTCAAAAGAACTGTAGATGTTTTTGTGTGTTTGTTGAGTCATTTACAGTTCTCCTTTGCAAAAGTAGCGTAATCGTACTATCGTCCTTTGATTTGAATCTGTCGCAAGTGTCGATTTCAATCGTAGGAAAGAGTTTGATTGCTGTTGATGGTCGATTATCCTGTTACTATTGCTTTTGGTCTGAATTTGTAACTTTCTAGTGTCAAAAACAAGTATTCAGTTCAAAATCGTAAAGTGTTGTGATCGTCTCCATTTTTTGATTTCGAAAAGAAACTTGTTGATATTTGTCGCTTGAAAAGAAATTCAGATTTGTGCATTAACTTTCTTTTTAGCATTCATATACTAAGAAATTCGAAAAACAAATACATGCATGTGCATTTGCATATAGACAGTCTGATTGGCTTGATTTAGGAAAGTGCATTTAGAGTGTGCTCTTTGCTCTTTGTGAAAAGATTATGTCTTTCTTTTCCCTAGTAGCTAGGATTTTCATTGCATAAAGGAGATAAAAAGTTTGTTTATCATCTTAGATTGCATTTTAGGAATTACATCTACATCTCGTGGTGAACCCGAAAGGCAAACTTCATAAACAAGAACAACTTAAAATAAATTCAATGAATCTAACAACGCTTTGGAACTTAACGCACAACATTTAGAAGTCTAGGCTAGAGACGTATTCTGGCGTCGTAAAGCCTGGTAACTATTGTTCTCACTGATGGTTGGGTGATTCCTCCACTTTGAGACGATAAGTGCCAGTACGGACTTGTGCTCCCACGTACCGTCGAGTATATTTTGGGAGACCCCAATAGGCTTAATCCTTTATCCATAGGAAGCCATATCTGCCGCCCTATCGATCGCAATGCACTGAACACAGCATTCGGGAAGATTGACTGCCGTACCATAAAAAGTATTCTGCAGTTTTACGATTGGTTTGGTAATCCCTCTACCTAGATTTCCAGAGTAGTCCCTTTCGTTCCTTTTCAGACTCCTTAACAGAAAAGGTCCATCTAAGCACTTGTCACTTCATGCTCATTAAAAATCGAAGGAGACTAGAGTCATCTTTTGTTTTTTCTCGACTCTTAAAAATTGAAAAAACAAGTTGTGTCAAAGCGTCTAAAATTCATTTAATTCGGAAACATACTTCCCCTTTATTTTAGTTGATTGAGTAATCCGCAATCGTGGAATAAAGTCAATCGAAACCCCGTCGTTCGCGGAGGCTTACGAGTCAGCCGTCTTTGTCTCCGGAACCGAAGCTAGTAAGGACAAAGCGAACTCGTTTAACCGGTTCCAAATCTCCTGTTAAAGTTAGAACAAGTGTTCCAACAACATCAGAGACTCCGGTTACTCCAAACATTTCTGGAACCCCTGCCTCTACAGAAGAAGTTCAGCAGCCATAGAAGGACAGTGATACTGATCCTAGTCTGAGAGTAAACACTTGTGTTACCAAACCAGTTCCATTTTCAACCGGTTCGGAGAGTCTTGCTCTTCAAACATCTGTCGCTGCCGATTCCATACCTTCTTCGGCACCAGAAATATTCTACGGACCTGACAGTCTTCCCCTTCCACCTGGTCTAATTGCCATAAAAGAGATTGCAGAGGATCCTCCAACGAGTACTCCATCACAATTTGGAGTCGGGATCACTCTATATCCTTCTTCATCAGAAGTTAGTCTACCACCAGCTAAAGCTCCTGTAGAATCGCTAGGTAATCTTTTGGATAGACTAGAAATGTCTGAACAACCGTCAACATCTAGGACTGTGTCGACTGACACAGCGACAGCAGAACTCCCTGCTATCACTCCAACAATGTTCGTCGGTATACCATCTGTCCCGACTAGCTCTCAACCACTAGAAGGAGCCCACTCAGGGGCCATTTCGACAGTATGGTCTGTTCCTGTTTGTTCATCCGGAATAATATCCGGAAACTCTTATGTTGAGTCTCAACAAATTGATCCATTTGGAGGTCAATTTGGGCAGTCCGGCCCCCAAGGGAAAACCATTCCCTTGAGTTCTGAATTACCACCGTATGGGGGGCAGTATACCCTTTCATTATCCCCTTCAGGAGGATATCCATACGGGAGTTCACAACAACATTCGGGTTATACTGTAATCACCTCAAGCGGTTGGGTACCAATACTACCTCAACAACCAAGAGTTGTATATTCAATGCAACAATGCTTACCTATGTCAAATATACCAACTACACCAACTATTGTGATGGTGTCGCAAGTTCAAGCGCTGCCTGTTGTATGCCAACCTCAGGTTTCTCAGGTTGTAATGCAACAGCCCCTTGACCCTGCGACTCAACCACAATCGCCGACTGGTGGAATGACACAGGCTCAGACGGGTACAATTACCCCTCATCTTGGTCAAATTGTTAGTGTCGGTCAACAGCACATGGCTTCACAACCATGGCTAGTACAATACCAACAACCGCAATTCCAACAAGTATACCAAGGTTCTGAGCAATAAATATTTGCAAATAGTGGACAGCCGTATATTCAAAACAGTCAAAATCAACCATTTTACAACGGTCATGCCCACCAACCTTACCAAAGTTACCAGCATCAAATGCATTATGCCGGTATGCAAAGACCAACTGCTCAGGCAATCCCATCTTATCCTGGGTATGCTTCACCTAACCTGAATAAGCAGTTACCCTTTGTGGAAACTTTAGAGTTACCTGATTTAAATCGGTTAACAAATGATCCAATCGCTTACGCCCCTTGGTGGCCAACGATTCCGCATAAACTTCCATCAGATATTCCTAAATTTAATGGAAATCCGGGTGAAGATCCATCGAATCATGTGATGACCTTTCATCTATGGTGTTCATCAAACACCCTAAATGATGATTCAATAAGACTTCGCCTCTTTCAGAGGACGTTAACGGGTCCAGCGACAAAATGGTACATTGAATTGCCTAGAGCTTCGTTCGACAACTTCAGTACCTTAGCCACAACCTTTTTAACCCATTTTTAGTTACCAACAAGGTACGAAACAGGAACTGAACTTCTTACCAACTTCAAACAAACAACGGCCACTCACATATCTGATCATATATATGAGTGGCGACGTCGTCGTAGAATGGTAAAAACATATGTTCCCGATCATCTCTTAGTTGAATGGTTTATCAAGTCATTACTACCTTCCATCACAGAAGATGTGGCAAAGGGCGGGGTCGTAACAAAAGAGCAAGTTATCGCTCGTGCGCAATATTTGGACTTGATTTACACTCAGTCCAGCATGCTCTACGATAAGATACCTGACGCCCCTAGACCGGAATTCTCAATTCCTCCTCCTCCTCCTAAATCAAACAATGACTCTCATGCCGGCGATGGCGTGATTGGCACAATAGACACGAAATCGACAAAGGCTACATCTAAGAAGGCCTGTAAGATTTCTAGTCATAATGCAAATGAGGAACTTCTTGCCTCGGAAGTAAATGTCGTGTCGGCCGACAAGGGCAAACAACTGAAGCAACTAGGGGGCAAGAAGAAAAAGAAAGGGATAAAAAAGAAGCAGGATGAGTCATCTCCTAAAAAAGCTTTTGCAAACCCTTCTAGGCAAAGGAAACCCCCTGTGAGGTGTCATATATGCGATGAGGATCATCGGACGAGAGATTGTCCACATAAAGCTGAAGTTAAGAAACTCTTTAAGAGTTCAAAAACCTCAGCAGTATTGAGTGATCCGTTTCCAAACCCGGGAACCAAACTGGTTGCTAATCAAAATGCTTCCCGATCCCAAGTGCTTATGTTGTCTATCTCAAAGCAGCAAAATGATGCTTTGACAAGGAATAAAGATTACGGGAATCCACAGCTATCGAATAACAAGGCTAATGAACAACCTAGTAGTTCAACAACAACTTTGACCGAAGTTGTGCCACCCATCATTCCTAAACCAATGATAAAGTCGCCAAAGGGAGTAGTACACAAATCGACATTTAATCCTCGTGCAAAAGTAGCACAGAATTATAATATAATAGAGGACCTGGCCCAATCGTCGTCCGCTATGTCGACACTTGAGGTACCGCAAAATTGCCCCTCCCAAAATCAAGCTTTATTATCAGCAATAGGTGGGATTGACCCAATGGATTCCAATCTTGTGGCCTTTGATCATAAAGGATATGACCCTCAGTTACCAGCTCAACTAGCTTTCCTTATTCAAGTGAAAGCCCTCAACAAAATTGTTCATCGAACAATTATTGATGAGGGGGCATCTACATGTATTATGTTGATGATTTGCTGGAAAAATTTAGGCTCACCACCCTTGTCGCGATCATCAACAATGTTAAAAGCATTTGATGGACGATCATACACTCCATACGGTATTTTAAGTAACTTGCAAGTTGAACTAGGGGGAAAAACAGTAGAAATAGATGTTGAAGTAATCGACGGAAACCTCGATTACAACATCCTACTGGGAAGGCCCTGGATATATGCCATGGCCGCAGTTGTGTCGACCTACTTCAGGAAGATTGCATTTCCCTTCCAAGGAGGAATTACAATCGTCGACCAACAAACATTTCTCCCCAACAGTTCACAAGTTACGGGAAGCATTCCAATGGTCCATGGAAGCAATCATTCGCTTCAAAATATCGGAGTAGGTCTCCTAAAAGACCCTGCCTTAATGGGTACTTTTTCCCTACCGCCTCCGAGTAATCTGGCGGAAGTGGCCACAGTGGAAACCTGCAATATGAAATCTTCTATATCTTCTAGATTCAGAAGTTTCCTGAACATTTTGACAACATGGATCATCGCCCTAATAGAAATATTGTAGCAATCAATTTTCTTGGCTTGGGGGGCAAATCAACGCTCATCGAGTGTTTGGATAGATAGGTCTAAGGAATATGGCACCTCTTCAAATCCTTGGTCGCATGTACATTACACAGACGAAGGAATCATTCATTCGATGATAGGAGAGGCACCGTGGGAAGATTACCACCATCGCTCATCTTCCAAATTACCACGAAGATTATTCCAGCAACCTTAATCATCCTTCAGTTTTTGATTCTCTATCAAATACTGTAAATATGGTGGATTCCGAGGACGGTTCTTATCTCATGTCGACCTCGTTAAAAAATGAAACAAGGAGTCATGAGGATAGTTCTTTTACTGTGTCAACCTCGTTAAAAAAAAAAAATGAAACAAATCCCCTTTCCAAATCTCAAAGGTAAACCTTCATTCCAACCACCGAGTTGAATGCAATGAACCTTTGGGGGCATGCACCTCGATTTGTGTTATTATGCTGGGGGCATGCAAACTTATCTCGAGCAGTGTTACCGCAAGGTTCAAGCTCGTTAAAAAATAAACCCGCATCGAGCAGTGTTATCGCAAGGTTCAAGCTCGTTAAAAAATAAACCCGCATTGAGCAGTTTTAGCACATAGTTCAAGCTTGTTAAAAAATAAACATAAGCCATGAGCAAATGTTTCCCCCCGCGTTTAAGCTCGTTAAAAAATGAACTATTCCCCGGTAAATAACCATCATGAATGTAGTACTTCAGCCATTAAAGCCTTGGTCGTGTTTGCACCATCACCTCCACTTTTTCATTGGCCAATCATTCACCTCCATTTGATTGTTTACCCATTTTGAGGAACAGCTGCGAAGAGTGATTTCACTAGCCATCCTTGTGACACTGTCGTGATTGGAAAATTCCAAACCTTACCTGGAATCAGTTGCTACCCATTTTATCACTCATTCCTCAAAAGACGAGTCTCCTTTAAGCTCTTTTCAACTGACTCGTAAAATATGAAAAGATTGCCAAGCCATTGGCCTCTCCAGCTCGTTAAAGGGACAGGAAGTGTTATCCCTCCTCTAGATTTTAATCTTTTTGGACCTGAGGGATTATTACACAAAAATATCGAGCGCTTGTTTTGTTCGGCTCGTTAAAAGTATCGAAAATTCATCCCTTCTGTATTGTTTTATACTTTTTCGGACTTAAGGGATTAGATGACGAAAAAGGAATTTTGGAGTTACCTTTACGTTCCTTTTCAGACTCTCTAAAATTGAAAAGGACCGAGTTATCTTTGTCGTTAAACTCGTTAAAAAGATTAATAGCGACAAACTTGTCTATAGACGAGAACGAGTTTCACTATCGCTAGGCTCGTTAAAACATAGCGATGGGTTTGCCCGAAGGGCAAATTATAGAACAAGCATATGTTATCCTCCTCAAGCTTGACAAAAATAAAGAGGTACTGGTCAGCAATGACTGGGGAAAATTGGGAAGAAAACTTGAAGAAACTTTGTTGGTAGCAAGTCACTCTTGAACATGACACTTCCACTCCGTGTCCGAGTCGGGTTGGGTTGTTTCATTCACCGGTCACATCACCATGGTCACGCCATACCATCCACATTTGGGGTTAATGCTACCAATCCATCACATCAGTGTCGCCGATATGTTCAAGAGAAGTCATTCAAAGAATTCACCTGTGTCTCACCCACTACCATACATTATACTCCATTCTTTCATGACCGCCACCCTGAACCTTATATCACCAGATCGTTTTCACCTCCATTAAAATCATTTGCTCCGTTCCGTGTCATTGATGTGGGATTCATTAAGGCCCTCCTGTGACGGATCACTTCTTGTCGACATCAGCTCATTATCCAAGAAGTTGATCTAGGAACACCCCATTCAGTACTTTGAAGCTTGCATGCCTCAATGGCAAGTTTCTCACTTCCGGCGACAGGTTTACATCAATGGCCTTCGACCGAAAGATTTTGCGTGGTGTTCGACGCCAAGTCCTTTATTCACACCACGTGAATTGTACTGCAGTACCTTGAGGGTCATTATCATTATCGGTGATTCCTCTCGCGCTTGTTAACAGTTTACATCATTGACTGGTAATCAAGCGATGTCTTCCCATGTTCGACTTCAGAACATTTCTCACATGGATCGACTTGTACTTTGAGTGAAGATCGGACGAGATTGAAGACCCCGGATCTAGTTTCATCCATCCGGGCTGAATATATATTCAGGGAAATAAAGACATTAAATGTACATCATTGCTGCACAGATAATCATCCACTCAAAAGGATGATGGCTCTATCAGAATCATCAGTCTACACTCAGACGATTGTCTGTCCTATGTACATGAAAATGAATTTATAAAGCTGAGCATGGGAATGCTCGCCTCAGCTGGATCATGAAAATAGTATGAAGATAATGTATTGTATTGTATCTTATTACAGGTCTCCTCCCAGCATTGAAAGAACTTCGGATCCTCATAATAAAGCATTTCACCCGACATCAAAAGATTAACGGCCTCATACTTTAGGGGGCAACTGTTATAGACATTTTTGGGCCCTACAACCCCAAGCATGAAATGTCCATAAACCAAGGGCTCCTAAGTCTCTAAAAGTGTTGTTCTAACCCCTAAAGGAACTAGGTCAACAGATTACAGCTTCTCCCAGAAGTTCTCCATGAGAAACTGCTCAGAATTGGTCAAAACAGGATCATTGCAGCTGCTCCACTGGCTAAGTGCGTTGCATCTCACCTAAATACATTGTGTGGGTGCGTTGCATTTCAAAAGTCCCTTCTGTGGGGTGCGATGGGCGAGAAATGACAAATGGCAGTGTCATTCCGCGAGGTGGAGAGGCAATGGAAGCTTCCAAAATCTTCTCCTGTGACACTTGCCTCACGGAATTCGACCAAGGATGAGTAAGAGGCCATCAGTCTCCAAGTGGAAGCAAGAACTATCAGAAAGAAGACACTAATCAAATCACAAGCTGACTCATTCCCCTTATAGATATCTATATATGGATCCCTCATCCCAGAGATCCAGAGGCTGGAATTTTGCATATTGTAAGGAATTGTTGTTGGTTTCTTGAGACAAACATCAGATTGTTGGGTGATCTAAGCTTTGTTTGAGGTGAAGAGGGGCTTCTTTGCTGGGAGGTTGATGCTGGGTCAGAACAACTGGTTGTAACTCCTCTTGGCTCTTTTCTTGTTTATCAATAAAAGCTATTTGAGTTTCCTCCATGCTTTTGTATCGTTGATGCTTGTTACATTTGTATGTTCAATTTACATCTGATCCTAGATTGTTTATGATTATAGATCCATGTCTTTGTATAGTGCTATGCTTCTGTGATCTTACAGGTACTTTGTGAAGCTGGGCATGCAAGGGAGCAGGTAGCTGAGGACTATCAAAGAAGAGAGGGATAAAATCAGGAGATTAGCGCAAGATAGAGGTTGGTCTTTCTGTTCCTCTCTATCTATAATTCATAAAGGAAAAATGAAAGTAGCTTTTCTCTGTTGGTTTCTAAGGCAGCTGTCACACCTTAGTGGGATAGAGCAGTTCTATATAGACACTTTTCCCTGTAACAAGGAGAAAATGCTAGCGCGCCATGTGTCAAGGATTTAGTGGCCATTCATTCACCACATAAATTTAGTAGGTCCCACTTGCTAACTAGGATTTCATGTGGCATGCTGTGGGCTCCATTTTTTCCTTGTCTTATCAAACTTTCAAGAGCTCTATCTCCTCCATACGAGCTCAGATTTGAGTGTCATTTGCACCGTTGGAATCAGGGCGATGAGAACTTTGATCTGGTGATGGTTTGAGAAAAATCTAGCCACTTTTAATTTTGACCCTTTATGAGTCCTCTTGGACTTCTGCCTATGTTTGGAGTCACCTGGATCAATCCTCCCCACTGAGGAACTTTTTGTCCTCCAAAAGCATGAAAAATAATCTGTAACTTCTTTGTACCTTGTTTGCACTTACAAGTGTCTAATAAGTCACCCTTCCTTCTCCTTCACCTTTGTCCTTCGAAGCCATAAGTGATGAGCTGATACTTGCAACCTCTGCAAACCTGTAGTACATTGTTTTGCAAATCACATGCTTGACTTACATGACCAACTAATGACCCAAGCATCCCATACTTTCCAGGAGTTTATAGCACATACTCGGTGGTCAAGTTTAAATCAAAATATAAACAATACCCCATCTACCAAAAACAAGGCCAACATATCATTGTTGCTTCAACAAGTGATGGAAAACACATCATCACTGCAACACATGATTTACAAAAATAAGGCCAAACACTATTTTTGCTCTGACACGTGATGGAAACAAAACATCACTTTCAGAGTTTAAAATGCAACACAAAATAAGACCAAACATCATTGTTTCTTAACAAGTGATGGAAAACACATCATCACTTTTACATTTTAAAATGCAACACATGATTGGAAAAAAATAAGACCATGACATTCTATCACGCCTAGAAGAACCATTTCTCACTTATCAATGTGAATGGGTCATTTCCTTGTGGTGCCTTCACTAATCGAACAATCGTTTCATCTGGTTCATGCACCGACACTTTGTCTTTAAGGCACTGCTCTGGATGGAGCCTCCAACAAGTGGCTCTTTGATGGCCACCTTTGTTGCAATGACTGCAATACATCTTCTTCCTCCAGATCTGCTTAACATGTTTCTTTACCTGCTGTTGAGAGGGTCTTTCATGCCTCCTCCTTTTTTGTGTTGCTATCCTTTTCCAACACTCAACAAATGTATGGTTATGTAATCCACAAAAGGTACATGTTTTTCGATGCCTTGATTTATGTCCATCATTAACAACATGATTATAATTGAAATGAACATTCGAATGTCAAGACTGGTTATACCTTTCCTTGTTGTCTCTGGTGTAAGTATGGCGATGAGATCTTGCCTCAGCTCTTTCCCTACAATGGACACTACCATGGGATGATGGAGACGTGTTCCCATCATTCTCTTTCCTTGACAATTTCAACAATGTCTCAAAAGCATCTAACACCTTCGATAATTCTCCTTCGATGTATCCCAAGCCTGCAAATTGAGGTCTCTGCACAACCTCCAATGGTTGAGTTATTCCTTGGTTATTAACACCAAGTTCTTTTTCCTCCTTTTACCTCATCCTGGTAAGGAGCCTCATGTTTGTCCCTATAATTGGTATCTCCACATCTCCAACAGAAATCATACTATGTGAAGACAAAATTGAAGGGAAATCAACATATTTTACCTTCACTCTCGAGTTGCAAAGAGCTGATGAGGGCTTCTCATCATCTGTTGTTGATGGTTCGCTGGCTGTCTTAGCGCATTCCCCAACTTCCTTTTCGAAATACCCAAGTCTTGTTTGACAAGGTAATTCCTCTACTTTGATGGGGTTGACAATGCCTTGGCCATTAATGCCCAAGCCTTTTCCTTCATACTCCATTTTCTTCAACAGTTTGGAGCCAATTCTCATGGTATGATTTTCAAAAATAGTGAAATCATCATCAATAAACATACATGAAGATGGAGAATTACTTTTTACCTCACATGGGTCACATTGCAACTTTTCCAAGGCCTCATCCTTAGCTTGCAGTTGTTGTAGAAAACTTTGTTTCTCCTATTTCTCTTCTTGTAGACGCATCTTCAATTCAACGTTATCTACTTGAAGACTTTGGCTAATGTGCTTCAATTCTTCAAAGGCCTCTTCCGTGGCTCGCAACTAAAGTTGTAATCGCTAATTTTCCTCTGTCTCTTTTTGTAGAGCTTCATACATTATTTCCACCTTTTGGGAAATTCTACGTATGGTCTCGTACATCACTTTGTCATCCTCCATCGTTGCACATTTCATTGTTCACGCTCGCAATTCACATCCATGCAAAGACCGCTCTGATACCAAACTTGATCCAAGTTGACTTCAAGATCTTTTGTTTTTGTGATGTGATTATAAAAGCATTTAAAAGAGCATAAAAGAACATATATGCACGATGTAAAGAAGAAGGAATATGACAAGAATCAGCAACATAAAACAAGAGACGTTGATAACGAAGTTCGTCTAGGAGGGACTACGTCTCCGGGCCCCGGTGTCAAGATGGTGTAGGCCGCTGAATTAAGTGCTGGAAAGAGTGATACTGTATATGCATGTGTTTTCTCTATCATACAAGGAATATGCTCTCACGCAGGAGTGGCTCCAAGAGATGTCCCACTGCAGGAACTCTCATTCAAAAAGGGACTCCTATCAGCATGACATAATTTCACGCATGTTAATAATGAGCATCCCGCTAACATGGCATCAAAGGGATCTCAATTCAAACATACATGGCCACACATGAGTATCCTATCAAGATGACAACAAAGGGATCTCAATAAAAACATGACAATAAGTACATCTCACATCAAGAACAAACAAGACCCCACATCAAACATCAAACATGGATCTATAAAGAACAATGCATCTCTAGCAAAGAGACAAAGAAGTACACGATCACACTGCATATACCTCACATCAAGGATTTATCTAAAGAAGAGGGTGATAAACTGTTGGATCTGGTGTTGTACCATCAATCATGTGGTGTCGAATATCATGGAAATGATTGCTCACACATTGAATGTTGACACCTACACTCCACTTTGAAAAGTGGCCAAAAAATGGAATGATCAAATGGAAGATCCTATTACACCATCAAATTCGTGGCGTTGAATAGTGTAAAATCGACTGTCAAATTTCTGAATTCTGATAAAGTGAAAATCTCGGGCTATAAGAACCTTTTAGATTCCCATAGATTCCTCAAAGATTCCCTCCTCTGGGTCATCTAAAGATCTGCTGCTCAAATCAAAATTTTGTCTACGCCATTAAGTTCCTTGGGAAATTCTGAGAAAAATGAGTATGAAGTTGGCTACATTTTGACTTTAGCGAATTTCAACCTCCAAGGAATCTAGAAGATTCCCTCAAGATTCTCAAAGATTCTCCTCCACTGGGAATCTGTGAATCTTCTACTCAAAAAGTGAATCCAACCTTGCCAGTACGTCCCTGTGAAAATTTGATAAAATTGATTGTAAACTTAATTACATTCTGATAAAAAAGAATTTTTACCTCCTTGGAGAATCTTCGAGCGTTAAAGAATATTCTGCCTCAAAATACGTGCCAAGCATGGTTCCGCCTCAGCACTGCAACTCATGGTTTCGTTGCACACAACTCTGTTTGTCACCTCTGTTCCATTGGTTGTGTTCTCTCTCTGTTCTATCGTTCTACCTCTACACTCACCCGTGCAAAATGCACTGAAGGGTTTTAAATATGTGGGTCGCAGAATTTTCAAGGATGCCACCATTGGCTGGTTGGTTAAGCGGAACTATAGAGGAGGGTAGGTCAGGAGATGAAATCCTGACCCCTCTCAAAAATGGCGTGTTATAATTTTGGAAACTGTTTACATTAAATGGAGTTGGTGTTTAACGGTTTGTGGAAGCGTCACATAATCTGGCTTTAGTACGTTGTTTTGGTTTAATAATACACAACGATTAAGATATGCGTTGAAAATCACTGAACCATATTCCATTTTTCACATAATCATTAAAGTTTATAACCATTCAACCATATTTCATTTTTTCACATAATCGTTGAAGTTTATAACCATAATTATATATGGTTTCATTTATGATTTTTATATGATTTTTGAAAACCATATTTATCACTATATCTTAATATATATTGTTTCTTTTAAAATGATTTTTGAAAACCATATTTATCACTATATCTAAATATGTAGTGTTTTTTTTGTTTTAAAAGATTTTTGTTTTTATATGGAATTTTTAATATATATTTTTGTCTTTTTGTGCAGGGCTAGGAGTAAACGCTAGCACCCCATGTGTCGAGGATTTAGTGGCCATTCATTCACCACATAAATTTAGTAGGTCCCACCTGTTGACTGAGATTACATGTGGCATATTGTGTGCCCTATTTTTTCCTTATCTTATCAAACTTTGAAGAGCTCTATCTCCTCCATACAAGCTCAGATTTGAGTGTCGTTCGCACCGTTGGAATCAAAGCGATGAGCACTTCAATCTCGTGATGGTTTGGGAACAATCTAGCCACTTTGAATTTTGACCCTTTCTAAGTCCTCTTGGACTTGTGCCTATGTCTGGAGTCACCTAGATCACATAACCACTTTCAAGGGTTCAAGATTAACCTTGTAAGAAGAAATGTGCATAGTTACTTACCAAATAGAGTAACCAGGGCCTTGTTACCTAGTATTTGGGTTATACATCATGAGAACCTTATCAAAATTCTTGCCTATGCATTGGTCGACATGGCACCCCACTTTGGGAGCTTTCAATAATATGTTGATTCAACTATTATCTGTTAATATTAAGATTTCAGATGAAGATAAGTGTATTAATTTATTATGTTCTCTACTTGATCCAGATTTAAACAAGAATGTAACAAATTACAAATATAACCATAAATACAAAGATGCAGTAGAAATAAAACTTCATTTCATTAATATCAAATACCAAAATATGCTTACAAACATAATGGAAATAAGACTAGCTCAGGTGATGGTAGCTTATCTCTGAGAAAAGATGTGGTGGCTACATGCCTCTAAATTGTGTTACAATGAGGCTTAAAGGCCTATTTTTTTATTGAAAAACAATGGAAAAACCTAAACATCCAAAAACCTAACCCTAGGAGATGAAGCACCAAACTATGGGCCTCGTTTGGGTAAATTGGTAGACCAATGTTGGTCATTCAAAATCTGTAGTACTCGGATATATATTTCTAGCAAGGTATTGTGCACGTCAAACGGAGATCATATGCCAAAGTTACGACCCCGGGAAGTTGATGTACCAATTTACCCAAATGGGGCCCATAGTTTGGCGCTTCATCGAAGTCCAGTTTCTAGGTTGCACACTGTCAATATCGCAGTTGGTCACAAGCATTACAGGGTATCTCTATGCTCGGATCTTCATTCATCATGGTTATGGGTCATCCACAAACCCACACTTCATCGAAGTCCATTTGCTAGTTCGCACATTGTCAGTATCATAATTGGTCACAAGCATTATAGGGTATCTCTATCCTCGGATCTTCGTTCATCATGGTTATGGGTTAACCATATAAAACCCTTTTCTTCAATGGCTTTTCATATTCAGCAAAGGCTTCGCAGGAGGGAACTTCATGCAATGGGGACCACTGCTTCTTAAGGAGGGAGGAATGAGCCAAATGGAAATTGGCATCAACCCATGGTATTCATCCACCCATAGAATTTACCCATGGTATTGTAAGTGGCATCCACCCATGGTATTTATCAATCCATTGTATTGTAAGTGGCATCCACCCATGGTATTCATTCACCCATGGTATTGTGACATCCACCCATGGTATTCATTCACCCATGTAATTTACCCCTGGTATTGTATCTGAAAAAGACTATAAGTAACAAGTCGCATTTTGTAAAAGGACAGATTGTCCACCACAATGTAGCTTTTACAATTATTCTCCATTTTAATAAAAAGTTTCTTTGTGGTTTTGTTATTGTGTGTTCTCCTCTTTTCTTCTGACAATTCAAATTTTTAGATCTTGAGGGCCTCCCCCCAAGATCCAGATCACTACTAGATTTGTGGGATAGTCTAGTTGATTCCATACGTATTAATGCAACTACCTTAAGCTTTGATGATATAGTATCGTCCTTATTATCAAAGGAGATGAGATAGAAAAAGATGGAAAGTCAAAATAGAGATTCCTTGTCTGTGATAGGATGCTCCCAGAAGAGAAATAAAAATAAGTCCTCAAGTGGGAGATCTAAATCTGCAGGAAAATTTGTAAAGGTATGTTGGAAATGTGGAAAAGAATGGAATTACAAGAAACACTTTAGATCCAAAACTACAAAGAAAAGCAAGGTATTTGATGATGCTCCTTTTGCAGAAAAAAAAAAAAAAAAAAAATAGCCTCCTTAGATGAAGGAGGGGTTGTGTACTTGGCTTCTTCAAGTACACATGTAGATCATGAGGCATGACTAGTCGACTCAGATCCATCCTTTCATATGAATCCCCACAAGGAGTGGTTTTGTGAGCATGAAAGATATGGTGGTGGTAATGTTTTTTTAGCAGATGACTCGAAGACCAAAATCATAGGTTAAGGAAAATTTAAGTTCAATCTCATAGATGGAAGGATTAGAACACTCCTTGGTGTTCTACACATCCCATTATTGGCCACAAATTTGATCTCTTTAAGGACGATGAGTGATGCAAGAATAAAAATAGTTTTCAAAAGGATACCTATAGTATGGTTCAAGGGAAAATGGCATCGTTGAAGTTTGGATTGGAACTCTACATAAACTGCTTGTAAGTATTGTTAGTGATGGGTGTAGCAGTTCCATTGTTCCTGAAGAGTGGAGAAGAAGAAGGAAAAACTCTAATAGTCTCTAGGGAAAACACTATATTATGGCATCAAAGACTGGGACATATAGGAGAGGAAGGCCTTTGAGTATTACATGGTAATGATTTGGCAGAAGGTATGTCAAATTACTCTTCTCATTTGGAATTCTATGAACATTGTTTATATGGGAATAAAAATTGGGTGAGATTCTCCTATGGTGTTAAAAGAGCAAAAGTAATACTACAACTGGTTGATCAGGAGCTCAAAATTTGCCAAAAATTCAATTTTTTTAGAAT
The DNA here is from genome assembly GCA_031772625.1 of Pinus tabuliformis. Lineage (NCBI taxonomy): Eukaryota > Viridiplantae > Streptophyta > Pinopsida > Pinales > Pinaceae > Pinus > Pinus tabuliformis. Next base: position 864,980,219 of record CM062819.1, read on the forward strand.
GATGTGGAACCTAAATGAACGTGTGGATCTCGTTGTCTTGATTTCGTCGCAACTCGTTTCACGGAAAACCGATATCGTATGCTCAAGTTATTGCGTTCTTATTGTTTTGCCAAACAGGTGAATTTAAAAAAATAAAAATAAAAATAAAAAAAGAAGAAGAAAGGATAGCCCAGTCAGCAGTCTGTACTGTTGACGTGGTGCTGACTGGGCAGGTAAGATGGTAGGTTGACTTGGTCAAATTATTCTCCGGTGAATTGGGTGGTTCCAAGTGGCACCTTATTAGTGGTCCAAGTGGAAATTTTTTTGTGGTCCATGTGTTTTTGTGGTGGCCAATCTTAGGCCACCACGTGGCAGCCCGAGGGCCACCAAAATGGAGCAAGGGTCCAGTCGGAGGTAGTGGGGGTCGAACTTGTGACCTCCCAAACACTTACGCAAAGGCTTCACCATTACACCATACAAGCATGACTTAACCATAAACATTTTTTTTATATTTAAATAAACAATGCACACACTTTGGGATTTAGTGGCCAGCCCACGCGGTTTATAGACTGCCCATGTAAATGCAACCACATTTAACCACCAACATTATATGTGACCACCGGAGGGAAGACAACCAACGCTTGACCTCCGGAGGAAACCGCCTATGTGAACGCCTACCTTTAGCCACTAACATTATATGTCACCACTCGGAGGACCACCACCGACTAACCGCCGCATGCGACTAGGGTCACTTAGCATTTTTTATGACTGCGCAGGGTTATAGGAAATTTTAACGGTCCTACAATTTTGCCCACCGTGTGGTGAAATTTTCACCTAGTTAGTGCCTTTTGGGGTGAAATTGTAGGATCGGTGCCGAATTTGGTGCAATTTGTAGAGCGAATATTGGAGAAAGTAGGGGAAGTCATAACTTCTCCAGTTTTCAACCAAATTGGGTGCAAAAGTGGGCTAGATAGCCATTTTTGGACATTCTTGACTCATTAGAGCAGGTTTTAGAATCAAAGGAGCACTTCTAAATATAATTTTTTCAAATTTAAGCTTATGGGTGCCACGGTCAACCAAAGTGTTGATTCAGTTTATGGAGGAGTTTGAAGATGAAGATGACTTTGCAGGGGTTTTCCAACCTCCATGTGCTTTCTGCAACAACTATTTTGTCCACATGATGAGGAGGATGAGGTTCTATTAACACCCAAATTCAAGGAGTTGAAATAAGAGAGCCAAAGAATCCAAAGAGAGTTTGAAAACATATTTGTATGTCAATCAAAAGATGAGGAAAATGGTAAGTATTTACGTGCTTCTCATTTACATGAAATTATTAAAGTGAATTCATTTGCAGCCTTTGAAAAACATAGTAAAGGCATTGGATCCAAGTTCTTGAACAAGATGGGTTACAAGGGAGGAGGCCTTGGAGTGAACCATCAAAGCATTAAAAATCCAATTCAGGCAAAGGATAGGCCTAAATATAACGGCTTAGGCTATGTTGCCAAAAGAATGGTCTTCTAGTGACAACTCTTGAGTATCGTGTTCCTTTTTCCATAAGAGAAGACATGAGGAGGCAAGATGTTGGGATTTGCATCCAGAATTGGTACCCGCTTGGTTCCTCAAGAATAAGGAGGAATTGAAGTGAAAAACATCTCCAAAGAGAGATGAACAAGTTGAAGAAGAAAGAAAGTTAAGTTCTTCTTGCCATGCAAGTTCCTCACGCAAGAAGCATAAACCAAAGGATAACTATAAGAGGTATAATCATCATGTTAATTCAAATGCTTTTCATAATGGAAAACAACATGCTGATTTGAATAACATGTTGAGGAATGTGTTTCCATGCACCTTTTGTCTTTCATCTAACCATTGTGTGGATAAGTGCTATAAAAGGAAAGAAATCATCAAGAATATGTTTATGTCTAATGGAATTGAGACTGAAAAGAGAAAATTTCATCCAAGGTTAAAGACATGTGAGCCAAGAGAAGCTCAAAAGAATTTTTTCACTCACTGCAATATCAGTGGGCATTGGGTCGAGAAGTGTTGGAAATTATTTCCACAACTTCATCTTGGCAAGGGCAATAAAATTATGCAAACACTAGAAGAGGAAGCGACAAAATAAAAAGTGGCGCAAGATGTGACCATCCCTGGAGCAACTTCAAAAGAATAAGAAAATGTTCAAATGGAGGGTTTATTTACCTAGTTGGGTAAGAAATGGGCAAATTATTTGTCGAGATGAAGATTGTAAATCTTTGTTTTGCACTAGTTGCATATCCCCATAGTTGGGTAATTTGTAAAAGTGATGTTCATAAATAAATCACTTATATGCAATAGTGTTTTCTTTGGGCATTATTATGCTAGTTTGGCTTGTTGATAGTCAATTTGAATGGAAAATTTGGGAGTCAAGTTTATTCCATCTTGTAAAATGCATTTCTATTTGTAGTTTAAGAAAGCATTTTAAAATTGTTGTATGAGTAGTTGCAGCATATTCAGTATGTTACAAATGTGTTAAGCACTCAAGTTATACAAGTATTCACTATGTGAAACTTGTTTTGGTTCATTTGTCAAAGTCTTTTGGGATCTTATCCTTGATAAGGATTTTGCAGAAGAGTGCCTTGGAATTCTTCTTGGGAAGGATGTTGTTGTGGATGGCCATAGCGACATGGACAAGCCGAGAAGAACATTGAACTTGAATTCTTTGGTCAAGTTATATTTCAAGTTCAACTTGAGAAAGAGCCAAGACAAGTACAATTCAAGGCACTGCCATCATCGATTGAATTGAGTTTGGAAAAATGAAGGAACTGTACCTTCAAATGTTGAACAATTGAAGGTGAACTTTTGGAGACCAAAAGTTTTTCAATGGGGAAGAGCAATCAAGAGCTCAAAATTTGCCAAAAATTCAAAGTTGTTAGAATGATGTGGAACTTGAATGAACACATAGATCTCGTCATCCTAATTACAGCGCAACTCGTTTCGTGGAAAATCGATACTGTATGCTCAAGGTATTGTATTTTGATCGTTTTGCCAAACAAGCAAATTTAAAAAAAAAAACGGACAACCCAGTGAGCAGTCTGTACCATTGACATGGTGCTGACTAGACAAGTGAGATGGCAGGTTGACTTGGACAAATTATTCTCCAGCGAATTGGGTGGTGCCAAGTGGCACCTTGTAGTGGTCCAAATGGCAATTTTTGTATGGTCCATGTGTTTTTGTGGTGGCCAATCTCAAGCTGCCACGTGGAAACCCAAGGGCCACCAAAATGGAGCAAGGGTCTGGCCAAAGGCAGTGGGGGTCGAACCCATGACCTCTCAAACACTAATTTAAAGGCTTCACCATTACACCATACAAGCATGACTTAACCATAAACATTTTCGTTTATATGTAAATAGACAATGCGTGCACTTTGGGATTTGGTGGCAAACCCATGCGGTTATAGACTACCCATGTGAATGCGGCCACATTTAACCGCCAACATTATATGCAACCGTCGGAGGGAAGACTGCCACCTCTTGACCGCCAGAGGAAACCGCCCATGTGAACACCTACCTTTAGCCGCCAACATTATATGTGACCGCTCGGAGGACTACCACCGCCTAATTATTGCATGTGACTAGGCTCACTTAGCATTGTTAATGACCATATGGGGGTTATAGGAATTTTTAATGGTCCTACAATTTCACCCGCTATGCGGTGAAATTTTCGCCCAGTTAGCACTTTTTTGGGCGAAATTGTAGGATTGGTGCCAGATTTGGTGTAATTTGTAGAGTGAATATTGGAGAAACTAGGGGAGATCATAACTTCTCCAGTTTTCGACCAAATTGGGTGAAAAAAGAGGCTAGATAGTCGTTTTTGGACATTTTGGACTCATTGGAGTAGGTTTCATAATCAAAGGAGCATTTCTAGATAGGTTTTTTACAAATTGAAGTCTATGGGTGCCATGGCCAACCAGAGTGTTGATTCAGTTTATGAAGAAATTTGAAGATGGAGATGACCTTGTAGGGGTTTTCCAGCCTCCATGTGATTTCTGCAACGGTCATTACATCAGTGTTGTAGCTTTTATTTCTCTTTTCTCTATATGTGTTTTGGAGAAGAGACTTTTTTATGTACTTCAAGTGGATTGCGTTACTGTTTATGCTCTTTGAAGTTGGAGTATGGGGTCTTGGTGTAAGATGCCTATGTTTACTGAAGGTTTACATGTTTGAATGTAGGTTAACATGTGTATGGAGTGAGAACTCTTGGAGAAGTTGTTTCTTTGATGAATAAACTAACCATTCCATTTCAGTGGTTTATGTACTCTTCTTTTTGTAAACATTGAGCATAATGAGAAGGGGTCATGCCTTTAGAGCTTATCCAAGGAGATGTAGCCTAGAAGGGGTGAACTCCTTTAACAGTGGCTGGTGTATTACTAATTGATGCATGCTTCCATTCAATTTTTTGATTTCATGTTTAAAGTTTTTCATGAAATTAACTTAAGAAAGCACACACAAAAACTCATGTTTTTACTTGCTATTTTGGAGTACAAACCTCAAGCACATTTTCATATTATGATGAGGATCTTAACACATAAATCTAATATCCAAATTCAGATCACCAGTGCATACTGATATTTTTGGCCCTGTGTTGGTTCTATCACTAGATAAATTTATGTATTATATATCATCATAGATGACTTCTTGAGGGATACAAGGATATATATTTTTCAAGTAAAAATCTGAAGTCTTCGACATATTTAAAGAATTTAAGGCTTTGGAGGAAAATCTGACAGAGTAAAAAATAAAGTTGTTGAGGACATATAATGGTGGAGAACTTTGTAGAAAATAAGTTGAAGAGTCTTGTAAGAAGTGTGTTATAGAAACGAACAATACTACTCCATACATGTCTCAGTACAATGGAGTTGCAGAAAGGATGAATAGGACATTAATGGAAAAATCAAGGAGCATGCTTAGATGTGCTAGTTTAGGATAAGAACTATGGTTAGAGGCAGTGGATATTGCATGTTACCTGGTAAATAGATCACCCTCATCAACATTGAATGATAAGATTCCACATGAGGTATGGATTGGTAAGAAACCCTCTCTCGCACATCTCAAGGTATTTGGTTGTGATGCATGTTCTAAAGGAAAACATAACTAAGTTGGATAGTAAATTTGAAAGGTGCATCTCTATTAGTTATAAATTTGGTTTGAAAGGTTATAAACTTTGGAACCTAAAAACTAAGAAGGTTTTGTATAGTAAATATGTGATATCTTGATAAGTGAAAGTTGTTATAAAACAAAAACTCCTACCAAGGGAGAAAGAACCAGAGAAGATAGAGTTTGAATTGAAGGATAGTGAATCAGACTCTAAAAAATAATGATAATAATAAGAAGAAGAATCACAACTCCAGTTTTGATGATAGTATTTCAAGAAATAAAGCAGCCGGAAAGGTATATTCCACTTGATTTCCCTTCAATTTTTTCTTTATTTATTACTAATAATGAACCTTGAACTGTTAGGGAGGTAGTGGATTTAGAAGATGGAAAACTCTAGAAAAAGGCCATTGTTGAAGAAATGACAGCGTTAGAAAAGAATGAGGCTTGAGATCTAGTGGAGTTTCCAGCTAGAAGAAAACCCATTGGCAACAAATGGGTGTTTAAGGAGAAGTTGAATGTAGAAGGCAAAGTGGAGAAATACAAAGCTTGGTTAGTAGAAAAGGTTATTCCCATATCCAAGGAATTGGTTTTGGTTATATTTTTTGTCCCATTGCCAAGATAGTTTCTATTATTCAACTTTTCATTTATTTTGAAAACCATTATTTTAAAAAGAATTTAGTCAATGATATAATAATTAACAATATAGTTAATTAATTAATTATATTGAATTTTTTCACTGAGCCATGGAAAATATATCAAATATATATTTATTTATTGTGATCAAAAACTTGTAGGGACCTCGTTGAGTTCAAATTGCTAGCAGGGTCTCTAGTTTCACTAGAGATATGCAACGCACCATAATCATAATCAAAAGTTTTGATATGATTCTTGAATTTTTTTTAGAATGGAAACTTAATTAAATATCGATTGTGATATGTTTAATTAATTCTTCATTCTTTATCATAATCAAAAGTTTTGATTTAACTCTCAATTTTTTTAGAATGGCAGTTTAATAAAATATAGATTGTGATATGTTTAATTAATTTTCCCTTCTTACCTTATATATATATATATATATATATATAACAAAAACATAAAGTAACATGTTCTATACTACAAATAAGAGTTGAATGAAAATGGAACATAATACATTTTCACAAATCAATATATTTAATGGATATTTAAATTAAAATTCTAAAAACCTTATTTCAAAAGGTGTAGTCTCACTTATAAAGGAAAAAGCCTTTTTCACTGGGATATACCAAAATCTGACAATATAATTTCAAGTTTTTTTGTTTTTTAAAATGCAGTTTTGAATGCATAATGTATTCAGCACCCTGAAAAACCCCTAAGAATTATGCAGATTAAACAATTTAAACTCTCGTTTTTAGAAATTTGTGTACTAAAATTAACCTGAAAAATAGTCGTGAAAAAAGTCAATTCATCTATAAATTAAACTACATCATTTCAAAATAGACATACCTATCCACATAATAAATATATTTAAATATCTTATTTAGATTTAATTTCTAATATATTTTTATAAAAAAAATAATAAAATCAATAATTATAATTCTTAAAAGAAGTAAGATAATTTTACATTTTAAATTACATTGAAATTCTAAAAAGAAATTAATTATTTTTTTAATATCAATTTTAAATGAATTTTATTATAATAATTTTTTATTTAGAAAAAATATATGCATCGAAGATTATTTATTTAAGTTCAATTTATAGCATAATTTTTTTTTTTTTTTTTATTTCTAATATTATTAATAAAATAATTATTATATTATTATAATATATATATATATATATATATATATATTATTTTTCACTATTAAATATTATTCGAACAACTTTCATATATACAATAAGCACTATTTAATTAAAAATCATATAGTATCATTTCATTAATATAAATTAATTTAAATAAAATAAAAACTATTTATTTATTTTTTTCATATTAAAAAATAGTTTCATAAATGTGTCTTTCATATTTTTCTAAAATAAAAATTATAGGTTACTTATTTATATATTTATAATTTGTATTTAATAATTAAATACAATTCTTATGTGCACTTTAATTTTCAATTTACGTTAATAACCATTTTCTACTCAAGCATTTTATTTATAATAATATAATTGTCTCAAAATATTATAATTTTATATATATATATATATAGATAGATAGATATAAACTAAAATAAAATAATTTTCATAAAAATATCATGGCTTATTCTGAATTGCATGTTAGACATCGGTTAGCAAGCAATTAGTTTCCTCATAATAGATTGATCATAATCAGTAGTTATAGATGAATCCAACCCCGTCAAAATATGGGGAACTGCATCATGAGAATGGGGTCCTAAGGGAAGTGATTATGTCTTTAGTGTTTTTCAATCTAATTTAACTATATTTAAACTAAGCGTTCAAAGTTCAATAATTAAACTAAGCAACAGGGAACGCCACCTATGCGGCCTTGTTACTTCATGTGAAAAATAATAAAATATTTCATAACTAAAAAGTAATAAAACTTGAGTTAAAAATTGTTTTGTTATGTCACTACACAACAGTGACATCCATGATCCATGATTTTGTATTATTCTTGTTCATACACAAAATTTGTAAAAAAAACATGGAGTTTACATAGTTCACCTTAGGCTTTCATTTTCTCTACACAGTGATCTGAGAACCGCTGCCACATCAGGGCTACGGAGCCCGATGTCGAAACGAGCTCTGCATTGGCGGTTTAAATGTTATGTCTAGATTATTATCGTGTAATTTATGGGGATTTCCTTTACCGTAAGCAATGTTAATGCAATGTAATCCACAGTCTGTGCATCCGCAGTCCCATGAGGATTCCATGTAATATTTTCTATGTGCTTTGAATTTTGTAATTTTTTGGTTCAAATGTTGGGCAGGCTTTTACCCTTTTATGCAAGACCTATTTAAGATCGAACTTGGATCCCTCACATCTTCCATATTTGGTGCCTGCTAGGGTTCTGAATATGTGTTTTATTTAAATATCGATGTGATATCGAGGTGTGGGACTCGAACCTGCACGCTTTGGCTTGTCCGTGTATAGGTTTTTATATCTGTAGGGTTTCTGTTTTATTTTCTAAAACTGCAAACGCAACAACCCATTGTTTGCATCAAACACTTCATGCTCTGCCATTTGTTTTTCGTGAAGCAAATCAAACTTTTGGCTTGAGTGCTAGAAGTTTTTGTAAATCAAACTTCTCGCTTGGGTGCAAGAAGTTTTTGCGTTTTCGATTTCAGGTACAAATTATGTAACTTGTTTGTTTTTATTTTGAGACTATTGTTTCTTTTCTGTTTTATTATTCCTTGGTTCAGACACAAGTTGCTCTCTCTTACTTCAATTCTAATGATAGCACAGCCTAATTCAGGCTTTGACGGTTCTATAGCTTGTACATGTGTGCCTTCTCTATACGATTCATGTTATGTCTTCAAGGGTAGAGTGCTCTTAAAGGATATTTGAGATGTGGTTTTTGTTACAAGCTTTTCAGATTCCAGGGTTTTCTTTTTTTGCTTTAACGGCTTTGGATCATGAGTCTTTAGGTCTTTTGGACATTTCTCTTTGGAGTATGTGTTGGGAAATATTTTGTGCTTCTGCGTTTGCAAACCCTTGCTCTGTATGTGCCTAATATTGGGTAACAAACATTTCCTTCTTGCATGCATGTTGATTGTGTTGTTTCAGTGCAATTGTTTGTCTGTCTGGTATCTTCCTTTTCTTGATGATGAGTTGTGTTCTGAAATCCTATAGAATTGTTTTCTCTAGTTTCGTTTTCAAATAGTATTCAAGATTGTAGAGTATGAATGCTATTTTTACATGTAAAGCATTTCTTTAAGGTTTCACTTTGCCCCTTGCTTCATCCCATTTCTGCACTATTTGTTTTGTGTTTTTTTTCGTTCCATATAACTTACAAGATAAATTTCATAGGATAGGTTGTGTTATCTCAATTTTGCTTCATAGATTTATATTCAACAATGTAATTTTTTATTATTCAAAAAGCTTGTTTGTTTGTTTGTCTTGTTTTGTTTTGTTTTGTTTCGTTTTTTTTTTGTAAGGCGCTAACAATGGTATTGTCAAGGCCAATAGTAAAATATAAGATAAATTGTGTTGACAGATGGAGTAGCAATGCCCTTTTGTATATTTGTAAAATAAAATGCGTTGACAACTGAAGTATCAGTTCAAGTTGTTAAATTTGTAAAATAAACTTTGATAGCTAGAATAGCAGTACTCTTTTGAATTTTAAAATTTTAAAATGTCAATATCAAAAACGTTGACAGAGCACAAATCAATAGAGAAGCGGGTAACCGATCACGAGCGCTGACTAATCAAATGATAACATGTCTTTTCAAAATTTCACATTGAGATATTTTCATCACTAGAAGGTAATCATTGTGGTAAATAAGTCGGGTAATTCATCTTTTTTTTGTATGACAGATTGATTGTTAGTTTTTATCTCAAGTATTTCGAGATGGTGTAATTATATAACCATGAGTTAAAGATTATGCAGTTAATCCTTTGAGTTGTTTTATTACTTCGAAGCAAATAAGTTGTTATCCCGAAAGTTGAGATCAAATCCCAACCCCATCTCCGTTGCATGTGTTTTCTACGGTGGAAGCTATGGGGAAGAGCGGAAAATTACAAAGAGAGGAACCCAAAGGAACTGGTCTTCTCGAGGCATATCCAGAGGTTCGATAGCAATTTTGAGAGGATAGATAGGAGGAATTTTTCTTCTAATGTACAGGTTACCATGACATGGTTTATAGGGCTTTCCCTGAAGGATTTGATGGCCAAGGGGTTACTGTTGGAGGGATTTATTTCCCCGTTATATAGGAAGTGGTTATCGAGGCTACAAGCCTCCTTGTGGATGGAGAATGGTGGTTTAAAAGCCATGTCTTGGTTGGGATTGATGTAGTATTTTTCTTGAAGGATGAATACAAAGAGAGGCCCTGGTGTTCAAATATACAAATATCTTGGTTAAAACACGAGTGGCGGATTCTCTTAAGGATTGCATAGTCATATTTCACACATGAGGGACGCTTTAACAGGGTTAATTTATACCATTTCCTCTTTCTCGCTCACATTGCAAGCCAGGTCAGGATGAATGCCCCTTTTTTTTTGTTGATGAGTCTTAAACAAATGTCTACAAGAGTTAGAGCAAAACCAAATGTTTCCTCTCATCTCATTTATCATAAGGGCTTGATTAATATGTTGATTTAAAATCATTTAAGGAAAATCAATAGAACATGGGAGCACTATCTCTTTTAAGGGGGTTTTATAGAGACCATTAAACCAAAGAGAGACAAAAAGAAAGCAACTAAGAAAATTGTTAAACATCACCAAAACCAATAACAAGGGACTTTTCCCATTCAAACCAAAATCCAGAGAAGAGCATAACATATTCCCCCTTTAATTCTTGAATTGGAAAGGGTTTATACAGGAAGAAGTGCAAGACTTAGAGAAAGGAAAAATTTTCCCTCTCCCCATGTATCTTCTCCTGCAGAGAATGAGGTCACTATGTCAACAAAGGAAACTGAGATTGAAACTAATGAACTTGAAGTAGAGGAGATAGACATTGATATAGAACCTACCTTAGCTGAGATTTATAGAAGTGGAACGAGACCACATACGAGGACAACACATTTTTGAAGGAGAGGGGCATGTTAGGTCCCTATAATACTAGTGATTCCCCCATTACTATTGTTTAGCCAATTTAATGTCCTTAAATTGTCAGCATAAATTATCGACCAGGGCAGGTATACTGATGAAGCACAAGTGCACTATATGTGCTAGAAGTTATTTTATGTCGTTAAGATATCTATGTTCTTGTTAAAGTCTAAACTTAGAATTAATATGAATATGGTATTACTGATTATATTAGAGAATTTTTCCTTAAAGTTGTTAGCTACTTATCTTAGAAATTAATCTCTATTGAATCAGTTTATGGATGGTTTAAGAGTGATTCTAAACTTTACTCTTGTTAGACTATTTTGGATTTTATCTTTAAATTTTATGTTGCAGCCAAGTCTAAATTACTATGTGCTAAAGAGATCTATTCTATCAGATTGTAAATGAATGATGTCTGAATTTAATTGTCAAGAAAAAGACTGTCACTCTTTTACTCATTCAACTTCATCCAAACAAGTCATAAATATGATAAATTGAAAAGCAACTACGCTATGAAATGAAATAGTTGAACTACACTAGGTAGAAAGCAAGGAAAATGATCAAACTGTACTAGATAAAAAGCAAATGAAACAACAGAATTAAGCTAGGTAGAAATCAAAGGAAATTTCTTATGCAGACAACGATTCAATTACGAATTCCATCATACTACATTTTAAAACACAAAATAAAGCATCTACAATTAAGCAATTAAAGAAATCTATGTGCAATTGGTTAAAGACTTGTACTAGACATAGGGGCCCTCCACGAAACAGTCGACAATATCCAATCAATGTAGCATGGAAAACATAATCCAAGTCTATTACTTGCAAATAAATTTAACGAGATGTTCTCAGAATTTACATATATCGGCGCGCACCCAAAACACAGAGCGGCCATTTCTTTTATAATACTTATTTGTATAACAGTACGAGAGTTTCAAGCCTACATATCTTTATTTTGATCCTATTAAATCAAACTATATCACTAAATAATCGATTTGCTATTTAGAAAATCAAATTGATAAGATTTCATGAAAACTCGGACTATGTCCCGACGATAATTGTGCAGTTGACTTTGAGGTTGACCGTGTTATCGTGCAATCTTTTTGAAGGATTGGCTCGAGAGAATAGGAAAGAATCCACGAGGGGATCATTCCTCATCCATCCATATCTTCCTTTGCTAAGCTGGAGCATCTGAACCCTGTCAACAATGGAGGTAGCTGCGGAAATCTGGATTAGCTATAGAAACAGGCCAATTCTGTAGCCGAATGCATACTTTAACAAAACAATAAGGTATATAGACAAATATGAAGAAGAAGACATGTAAGTGCTTACCTTTAACAAAACCTTGTGTCTATTGCATTATTTAGGTGATAGGTATAGGAAAAAAGGAAGAAGTATAGGCAAAAAGGGTGTCAAGGTAAGACAGTCCTTGGACTCTACTACTATTGTCATTGTAGCCCTTATTGTTATTGTTGTGCCCCTATTGTCCCCATATTTTTATTAGTGTGGCCCATAGAAGCCCATTACTGTTATTGTTGTGCCCTTATATTTTTATTTTTATGTCGACTTTGATTATATTTTGACCCATTAGACTCCTATATATAGAAAGGAGGTTTTTTCATTTGTATCATCCAAGAATTGTTGATTTGTGTAATGTAAAGGAGGTTGCCCCCTCGAAGAGGCTGATTTTGAAGGTGTTGATCTATCTTTTCTTCTATTTTGTGAGCTGGTTACATAACAGTCCTTGTCTATCTTCCTTCCAAACAAAGTTCATGTGTTACCAACTAAATTTAGCCAATGAGCTAAATTTCCTACTGCTTAGTGACAGTTAGTAGTAGATTTTTAAAGAGATATCCCTCTCCAAATTGAAGGGCCAACTTTCAATCAAAAGTGGTTAGAGGTTACCTTAGTTTTTTCCGTATACAATCAGGGATTTTTCTAAGTGATAACATTTTGGCTCCATTATTGGGGGAACGAAAGATACATTATCCCCAAACGATTTGATTGTTTAAAACAGATCTTTGAGAGAAAACATGGATTTGAATATCATTTTTTGGCAGCAATATTTTGCTCTAGTGACTCGATTGTTGAAGTTTAAGGTGATCCCACTGAGGAAGTTCTGACTCATAGGGGAGTCAAAGAGAGCAGAAAATCCCTGAACACCAACAGGTTGTAAGACCTCCTTTTCCTAAAAAATTTGTTGATGAAGATTCAACTGAAGAAGAAGATCAACAAATCAACTATTTTGATGATGAAGAAACTCAGGTGTTTGTGACTAAAGAAGAACATGATAAATCTGTTGAGTCTTCAGAAGAAAAAGATAGTACTCAAATGATGTTTGATTCAGAAATCTATCAACAAGGTTACAATAATGCAGCAGAGACAGTACAATCTCAGGGGCCGAAATGTTCCAATTAAAACTCCACCATTGAAACCTGCAACAGGATAACAACAAGCTGAGCCAAAAAGAGACATACTTAAAAGAGTTGATGAACTAAAAAAGGATGCTCCAAAAAGGGTTGACGAAGCTAAGAAGGATGTGAAAGAAGTAGAGAAATCTCAGGCATCATTCAACTTGGAGAGTGAAATAGGTAAATTAAAAATTCCTATTCCTTTTTCTGAATTGTTGAAGAATGAGCAGTATAAGAAATGAATCTTTACAATGGTAAAGGGTTCAAACACTAATCAAATAAATATTAATTCACAAGATTCTCTCAATATAAATGATGATGCTCCTGAGTTTGTATTTGGTCCCCATGTAACCAGTGTGAATGATGATGTCCCTCCTTTTTATGTTAGTCTAAATATCCATGACATGATCCTTCATAATTCCATGCTGGACTCTGGATCATCACATAACTTGATGCCTAAGTCAGTCATGGACAGTTTGGGACTTGAGATTTCTAGGCCTTACAAGGATTTGATTTCTTTTTATTCAAGAAAGGTCAAGTGCTTGGGTTTAATTAAAGATCTTGTGGTGAATTTGACTCAAGTTCCTACAAAAAGTATCATTATAGACATGGTAGTAGCGGATATCCCACCCAGGTTTGGCATGTTGCTTTCAAGGTATTGGGAAGTTAGGATGGGAGGCACCTTACAGATGGATATCTCTTATGCGTCAATTTCAATATTTGGATAACTAAGGGGGCTTTACAAGAAATTCCAAATGAAGCATGTGGTGAGCAGTAAGACTGAGCCAAAAAATCATCCCCTTTATGCAGTTTACATTGAGCATGGTTCTCATATTTTCTATAATGATTTCTACGTTGAAGAAGAGAAACAACAACAAAATGAAAATGAAGTTCAGGAGGAGAAAGTACAACTAGTTGAAGATCACGGGATATGGAACATGCACTTTGATGGTTCCACTTCCAAAGACGGTTTAGGGGCAGGCATCTAGATTATTCCTCCAAACCTTACTAGTCAGCTACACTCTTTCAAGTTGTACTTTGAATGCACCAATAACATTGCAGAGTATGAGGCTCTGATCATTAGGTTAAATCTGCTAAGAGAGTAGAAATCAAGGAGGATTTGTGTCTTCAAAGATTTAGAGTTGGTTGTGAAGAAAGTCTTGGGTGTATATCAAACCAAACATTTGAGGATGAGGGCTTATCAAAATGAGGTATGGGATATGTTTGACAATTTATTTTTAGAACATAAAATCTCTATCGTTTCTAGAGAAGAAATGAAATAGAAGACTCCTTGGCTACTGCTGTTGGTGCTTTTAAAATTCCCATTCATCTAAATAGAAAATATGAAATCAATGTAAAGCACAAACCCTCTATCCCAAACAACATCAAGCATTAGAAGATTTTTGAAGATGATCAACAGATTTGTAGATTCTTAGAGATGGTTGATGAATTTACAAATACCCCAGTTGATCAGAATGGAGATGAAGAACCAGACTTAGATGCAGAATCAGATGTTTTGATGAATGTTATAGCTGGACAAGAAATTATTTAGCTAAGCAACAATTTTATTCCAAGGGGTTTGGTTCCTCTAGAAATATTGTTTGATAACAATGATGTAGCTTTAAAACCTATGATTCGACCAAGTGATAAGGAGTTGTAAGATTATAATTCAGGAACAGAGGTTGATCCTAAGTTTGTTAAGGTGTTTAATTCTTCAAAGGTAGAACAGAAGCAGCAATGTGCACAAATTGTTGAAGGAATTTCCATATGTGTTTTACTAAGGTAGGAATATTTAAAAGTTTATGAGAAGAACATTATTCAACACACTAATCCACTTAGGGAGAACAAGAAACCTTTCAAAGAGAAACTTAGAAGGATCAATCTGAAGTTGTTGCCACTAATAGAAAAGGAGGTAAACAAATTACTTGTTGCTAAGATCATTATGCCATTAAATTTTTCTAATTGGATTGCCAATTAGTACCGGTTAGGAAAAAGAGTGGAGATATCAAATTTTTTGTGGATTTCAGAAATATGGATAAGATTTCTCTGAAAGACAACTACTCATTACTCAAGATGGAATATATATATAGCAGAAAGTAGCTAGAGCTGAGAGGATTTCCATGCTTGGCGGTTTTTCTGAATATAACCAGATATTGGTGAATCTGAGAGATCAAGACAAGACAACATTTATTATGCCTTGGGGCACCTTCATGTACTCCAAAATGCCTTTTGGGCTAATGAACATCAGAGCAACATTTCAAAGGGTGATGTACATAAAATTCGTAGATGAGAAAGATAAATTTGTAGTTGTTTGTCTAGATGACATAACATTTTTTTGCCATCATATTCAGATCACCTAAAGCATCTCAGACAATTTTTTCTAAAGTGCAGAAAATTTGGCATATCTCTCAATCCAAAGAAGTCACACTTTGTTATGCAGGAGGGTAGATTATTGGGTCACATAGTTTCCAAAGAGGGAATCAAAATTGATCCAGACAAAGTCGCAACAATAAAAAAGTTAGAACTGCCCAGAAGTAAAAAGGAAATACAGTCTTTCCTAGGTAAAGTTAATTTTCTGAGGAGGTTTGTTCTGAATTTTGCAGAAATTGTAAAGGAAATTACCAACATGTTGAAAAGGGCGATGAAATTAAGTGGAAAGCTTCAGCTCGAGAAGCATTTGATGGAATTAAACATGCATTAACACAAACTCATGTTTTAATAAGTCTGGATTTCTCAAAGGAATTTCTGATTTTTTCATTTGCATATGAACATACCATCTTTGGAGTATTATTGCAGAAAAACAATGATAACAAGGAGCAACTTATTTCTTTCCTCGACAGATCATTAAGGGATGTAGAATTGAAGTACAATATCATGGAGAAACAAACATTTGCGCTTGTTAAGACATTGAAGGACTTTAGAGTATATATTTTGCATTCTCATGTTAAAGTTTTTGTCCCTAACAATGTAGTTAAAGATATCTTAAGTCAGCTTGATAGTGATGGAAGAAGAGCTAAGTGGATTGCTAAGTTGTTGGAATATGACTGGGAGATCAAGCCAAAAAAGTTGATTAAAGGTCATTGTTTAGAAAAACTAATGACAAAGATAAATGATAATTCCTTTGGCATAGAATTTTTATCAATATCTTTAAATGACACAAATGATAGGGTGAGTTTAAAAGTGTCTGATGAACTAAAACAGTGCCCATGGTACAATGATATAATCTATGTTCTGCAGAATTTAGAGGCTCCACCAGGGACAGCCAAAACCCGAGCAAGATCGCTGAAAATGAAAGCAATTAAATATTATTCTCTCGATGGATATTTGTACTAGAAGGATCCATTGAGAATTATCCTAAATTGTCTAATTGAAAGTGAAGCAAAAAAAGTTGTAAAGGAATTTCATCAAGGTGTTTGTGGAGGGCACCATTATTGGAAGGCTACAACAAATAAGATCCTTAGGGCAAGTTTTATTGGCCAACTTTATTTTCAGATGTTCATAAGGAAGTGGCAGCCTGTTTCAAATGCCAAATATTTGAAGGAAAAATTAAGCTATTGTCATTACCTCTCAAGCCTATCTCAGTGGAAACTCCCTTTCAACAATGGGGATTGGACTTCATTGGAGAAATTCACCCAACTTCTTCAGGTCAACATAAGTGGATTTTGACTGCCACGAATTACTTCACAAAATGGATTGAGGTAATTCCAATAAGAAATGCTACAAACAATGTGGTAATTTAGTTTCTAGAAGAATTTTTTTTCTAGATTTGGTTGTCTGAGAAGGATTATAACAGACAATGCTCAAGCTTTCAAATCCCATAAAATGATCAAGTTCTGTGAGGAGTATAATGTCAAGTTAGGCCATTCTGCAACTTATTATCGACAAGGAAATAGCTTGGCAGAGTCATCTAACAAAAGCCTACTCAAAATTATTAAAAGGTTGTTGGAGGACAACAAAATATCCTGGCATACTAAACTAAAATTCGCTTTATTAGCGAACATAATTAGTAACAAAATATCCTCCATTTCAAAGAGTATATGGTACTGAAGCATTTTTTCCAGTTTCTTTAAGTATACTTGTAATGAGGTTGTTGCAGGAGCATGATGAAAAGCCTAATGACTTTCATAGAAGAGTAAATCAACTTATAGAAGTTGAAGAATTGACACAAGAAGTATACAATCAATCAGAGTTGTTCCAAGAAAAATTGAAAAAGGTGCTTGATAAAAAGGTGAAAGCAAACAATTTTAAAGTTCAGGATATGGTTTTGAAATGGGATGCTAGGATTGAAGATAAAGGGAAGCAAGTGTAGTTCGATCATCTTTGGAAATGACCCTACAAAATAGTTTCATTTCATGATAAGAACACATTCATTCTAGAGAATATAAACAGTGAACTCATCAGTGGAGGCCTAGTACATGGGTGTTTTCTAAAACCTTATTCGTATTGAAAGAGTAATGTTCATTTTCATCTGTATATATCCATTTTATTTTCAAAGCAGTTGCAGGTGTGTATAACACTCGAAAGGATTTGAAGCCCGAAGTGAAGGCCCTAAGATCCATACTAGTTCGTGTCACACTTTGATTTGAAGTTTTAGTATAATGTACAATTTTATTTCATGTCAATAAAACAGATACTTGAAGAAGTGATGCAGAATAAAGAGTTGGCCCAATGGAGTAGGCACTGGAATTACGAGTTCTTTGTTGCCTCATAGGGAGGACAACATCCCCACTGGATCCAACTGTTATCTTAGTTTTGCTTCATAGGTTTAGATTCAACAATGTAATTTTTTATTATTCAAAAAGAAATTTTTTGAATTTAAAGGCGCTGATAGTGGGATTGTCAGTGCCAATCGTAAAATGTAATATAAATTGCTCTCAGAGATGGAGTAGCAACACCCTTTGTAGATTTGTAAAATAAAATGTACTGACAACTAAAGTATCAACACCAGTTATTAGATTTGTAAAATAAACTATAATAGCTATAATATCAATGCTATTTCGAATTTTAAAATTTTAAAATGTCAATATCAAAAAAGTAGACAGGGAACACGTCAGAAGAGGATCAGGTAACCGATCACAAGCGTTTCCTAATCATATGATAACATGTCTTATCATAATTTCACACTATGATATTTTCACCACTGGAAGGTAATCATTGTGGTAAATAAGTTGGGTAATTCATCATTTTTCTATATGACAGATTGATTGTCAATTTTTATCTCAAGTATTTTTGGATGGTGTAATTATGTTACCATGAGTTAAAGGTTATGTTGTTAATCCTTTCTACTATTTTATTCCCTGAAGTAAATCAGTTGTTATCCCAAAACTTAAGATCAAATCCCACCCCCATCTCCATTGCATGTGTTTTTTACTGTGGAAGTTATGGGGAAGAGCGGAAAATTACACAGAGGGGAACCCAAAGGACTCGATCTTCTCGAGGCATATCCAGAGGTTCGACAACGTTTTTGAGAGGCTGGATGGGAGGAATTTTTCTTTCGATGTACAAGTTACCATGATAGGGTTTTCATGGCTTTCGCTGAAGGATTTGATGGCCAAGGGGTTACTTTTGGAGGGATTTCTTTCCCCATCACAGAGGAAGTGGTTACCGAAGCTACATGCCTCCCTATGGATAGAGAACAGAGGTTTAAAAGCCATATTTTGGCTAGGATTGATGTACCATTTTTCTTGAAGGACGAATACAAAGAGAGGCCCTGGTGTTCAAAGATACAAAGAGCTTGGTTAAAGATGAGTGACCCTTCTCCTGAGGATTGAATAGTCATATTTCACATGTGAGGGACGCTTCAACATGGTTAATTTATACCATTTTCGCTTCCTCGCTCACATTGCAAGTCAAGTCAGGATGAATGCCCCTTATTTTTTGTTGATGAGTCTTAAACAAATGTTTGCAAGGGTCAAAGAAAAACCAGATGTTTCCTCTCATTTCATTTATCATAAGGGCTTGATTAAATTGTTGATTGAAAATCATTTAAGGAAAATCAATAGAACATGGGATCACTTTCTCTTTTGGAGGGGTTTTGTAGAGACTGTTAAACCAAAGAGAGACAGAAAGAAATGAACTAACAAAATTGTTAAACCAAAAACCAAGAATAGGGGAATTCATTCATTCAAACCAGAAGCCAGAAAAGAGGAGAACCTATTCCCCATTTAGTTCCTGAATTGGCAAGGGTTTATACAAGAAGAAGTGCAAGACTTAGAGAAAGGAAATTTTTTCCCTCTCCCCATGTATCTTCTCCTACATAGACTGAGGTCACTAAGTCAGCAAAGGAAACTGAGGTTGAAACTACTGAACCTGAAGCAGAGGAGACAAAAACTTATAGAGAGCCTACCTTAGCTAAGATTTATAGAAGTGGAGGAGACCACATATGAGGCCACTAAACAAACTCAGGTTGAATATCAAACTTAAACAAAACCCTGAGCTGGAAAAGCAGGTCATTGACATAGATGATACCCCTCAAAGGGATTTGATCATAAATAAGGAAAAACCTACCAGTTCTAAGAGGCCTAAGAAGCAAAGTAAGAAACCTACTACAGAAATCAAGGAAGCTAAAAAAGGGAAACAAAGTAATGTTGATATCTTGTTAGAAGTAGCTAACAGGATCAACTAGTCATCCTAAGAGCATAATTTTGTTTTCTAATAGTTTTCAAGGGCATTTTGATTAGGTGTTGGCAGTTAACCTATCAGTGTGTTTTCATGCTTTAGTTTGGATAAGCGCTGACAACGAGAGTGTTAGCATGATTTTGTTTCAATTTTTTATGGAGCGCTGACAACTAGCCCGTTAGTGATCCTAGTCTATCTCTCATTTTTAAAGAGAAGCAAGTAAATTTGTCAACGTTGAAGGAAAGTTATTTTTGGAGGCAACGAAGAACAATTTGGAGCAAAGGTATCCCTTTATGAAGGATTTGAATAACATATTACCTTTTTGAAGGATCAAGGCCATATTTCAAGGAGGAGGATACCAAACTAAGCATGGTGATGAGGCAGAGATTCAAAAAATCTGGGCAAGATATCAGTCATCAATTGTGATCCTAAGTTTTAGCCATAACTACAACAACAATTTAATCTTTAGATACATAATTTTATTTCTTTTTGTTTTATGAGAGAATGATGTAATGTATTTGGTTTGGATTAGATATTTGCTCTTTTATTTTTAGACTATGTAATTAAGTTTTTGCAAAAAACTTGGTTATAGTTTGTAAGTGATCTATAAGACTGTGATTTTACAAGAAGAAAGGGTTGGAATTTTTTGCAGAAACCTTGCATATTGTGTATACCTTTGATATAAATAGAATTGTTGTGAACAATGTTACTTGTGCAAATTTTACAGAGATTCATGTGTTATAAGTTTCCAGTCAGTGTTTCTAGTGTATTCTTTTTCTTCTAAGCCATAAATCTGATTCATACTCTTCTGTGTTTGGAAATAAGTGATTAAATTCGAACTTTGTCTGTAAGCTCAGATTTACATTTTCCAAATTGCTTATATGTTTTCAGCTTAAATGTCATTTACATAAATCATATGAATGCTCTATTTTTTATGTTTATTCTCTATTGTCTCCTATCATAACTTGATGATGGTTTGTCTAAGAAATTTAAAGCTATCTTGCATCTATTAAACTTGTTCATATAGCATGTAGCTAACAGTTTTATATTAAGAGTCTCCATTGCACAATGGTCCCTGTCTATCTTCCTTCCAAACAAAGTTCCTATGTTACCAACTAAATATTGAAAATGATCTAAATTGCCTATTGCTTAGTGACAATGAGTAGTAGAGTTTTAAAGAGAGACCCCTCTCCAGATTGAAGGGTCAACTTTCAATCAAAAATGGTTAAAGGTTATCTTAGTTTGTTACCTATACATCCAAGGTTTTTTCTAAGTGATAACAGGCTGAAAAGTTTTGTTTAGTGTTATGAATATCCTATTGAAGCCCATATAAATTCTATGTCATATGGTTGATGCATCTTTTCAGTTTTGTGGAACAAGCATCTCTTAAAGAAAGAGAATATGACATCATATAATATATGGTGTATCAAATTTAGTTTGCTTAAAGTAGCTCTTAATGTTTTTCATATTAGAGAAATATCGATTCTGAGGAAGACAAAATATCTCTAAAGAACAAGAAAAGGAGATTAAAAACCCCACAGCAGGTCAAAGGTCTATAGAGCTTTTATGTCAGTAATGGTCTTTAAATTTTTTAGCTCAAGTCCTGTAGTTTTATTTCTTTAATATTCTGAGCATCATTCTATGAAAATTTTGAAACTCTAGTTTGGAACACGGGGCCTTCTAGAGTTAAAGTCTTAGCACACATGACTATAAAGTTGAAAATGTGTTATATATGGCAAATTTAAATTCCCTTAAAATAAAATAATATATACTTGTAAACTAAAGGCTGGAAAGGCTTGATTTCGTGTTATCATACCATGTATGGTGTTTGATAGTTTCCCTGATTTGGGTCTAGGGAAATGTCATAGATATGATGGGTTTTGTAGGTTTTATTTCAGACTCTTTTGCCTCTCTACTGAAATGGGTATGGGCTCCCTTAGCCACCACCAAAACTGGTAATCTCTCACTTCTATACAACTACTATAAAATAATTGGTCTGATGTGAACGAGGGTTCCACTTGTT
The DNA here is from genome assembly GCA_031772625.1 of Pinus tabuliformis. Taxonomy (NCBI): domain Eukaryota; kingdom Viridiplantae; phylum Streptophyta; class Pinopsida; order Pinales; family Pinaceae; genus Pinus; species Pinus tabuliformis. The sequence continues at coordinate 865,002,082 of CM062819.1, forward strand.
TCTCTAGTATACTTTCATATTATATTTATGTTTTATGGAGTTCATTTTACTATGAAAGCATGTTTCTAACTGGTTAGCATAAAATTTGTATGATCGCAAACATGGTTTTGAAGATTTTATGTTTGGTCCAGTTGTCGATGCATTGATTTTGATTTTCTTCTCTAAAGAGGGATGTTAACGAAATAAGACACCATTTTCAGGTAGAAAGGTTGAGCTGCAGTTTGAGAGTGGATACACAGTGGAAACGATTTTGATGGGAGCAAGCATGGAATTGAACATTACGCCATACAGGTCTCTCCAGATGGAGAATTCCTTATACTAGACTCTACAGACAACAATATTCTTATAGATTCTTATAGTGATTCCTCTGTTATCTCATTGTATGCATCTCCACTTAAACTTGGGTTTTCTAATTTTACTTCAAAAACAGTATATGAATGTTCAAAGTGTGATCTCTGAGTTCGGTCATTTTTATTTTTGAAATACATAGAAGGATGACACATTTTATTCTCACTTTTGACTGCGCGCGATTTTGTTTTCTAAAGATAGCTGAACAAAATTACTTGTAGGCTTCACACACGGTTATGCAGGATATGTTGACGGGAGGCCTCGAGAGGCTTGTCTCAATCATCCTAAGGGGTTCACGGTAGATGACAAAGGAAACGTGTATGTGGAAGATACAATGAATCCTTTGTCAAGAGAGTTAGGGGAGACCCCAAACCGAAAGAAGCTTCCAGCTCCAAGTTAAAGTCATCATTCTCAAATGCAAAGTTGGGTTCTCTCAAGGTTTAATATTGTGTATGTTTGATCTTTCTTTCTGAACTTTGACTTGTTATTCATTTCGAAAAATATCTAATCTGTAGAACATAAGTACCTTTTGGACACAATGAAAGTGCAATTATCAAAATAGTTGGGATTAGCAAAGAAGAAGGTATAAGGATGGTTATGTCACAGGAGGCTTAAGGATGGATGGCACTTTTCTTCTCCGAGAAGATAAATTTGTTTGATTTGAATATAGGATAAAACCATAAAACAAAACTGGTTTGTTTGAGAGGTGCAGAGACAAAATGACCTGTCAGCAACATGGACAATACTTGTCTTCTCCTCCGAGAAGATATATTTGTCTAATTTGAATAAAGTTGTCTCAACTAATATTATATTTAGGAAAATTTAACGTTATTATGGGGTTGGGTGTTACTTTCTATTACATTATATTACATGAAACACTACAGCTGCTTTTTTGTTGTTGTACTATTCATAATCAATAGAATCAAAACTCTCCTCTTCCTACTTTTAGTTTTGAATAAATAGTGTGAATTTTTAGAAGTTCAAAATTTTATAGTAACAATTATTAATTCAAAATTATGGTCAATAATTCTTTTTATAAATTCAAAATTTTATAAACAATGGTTACATGGTGACAATGTGATAGTGTACAAAAAGCAAAAATAATGATATTGCTACCACGTGGCTCTTGTTTCACATGTATTGAAATTTGTGCATTGAAAAAAGGTAGCTAAAACATAATAAAATCTGACTTCAAAAATTATGTTTGTTTCACATCCATTGAAATTTGTTCACCAGATTTGTGTAAATTACCGTTACATGCATTTTGAGTTGTGGTTTTCCTTAATTTTGAACACAAATAATATGGGTTGATTTTATAAGTTAGTTATTCATCACCCATTTGTAGGTTGTTTCATCACACCTTTGATTGACATATCGTTGCACTGACCACTTAGGCAGATTATTGGATGGATGAGTGACATTTATTTACATTCACATGTTGATGCATGTTTGAGTCTATTGTCATTTATTCAAAAAAGTCTACCTATGAAGAAGAAACCTAGCATACTAACTAGTCTATGGAAAGAAAACAAATTAGTGAATTTAGATGGATTGATCTTGTCCATACTTTATTGCTTTATAACCCATTATTAGGCCCCTTACAAATTTTATGATAATTTGCTTGCAATAACAAGGTTAGTAAATGATGTATTTATGACCCAATTTTATAGTTTAAAAGTTGAGATCCTTGTGAAGAATGTATGAAGTCATAGATCTTAGATGATGGGGCTCTATATGTTACTTTTCAATGGTTCTCATGCTTCTTCTTTTTCTCATGGAAAAACCATAAAGGGATCACATCCCGTTGGCCAAACTAGCAAAGCCTAACCCCGAGGGCGTTGAGGAGAATTAACCTCGTGACCTCCCAATGGTGAGGTCATTAGCAGCGGTAACTCAAACAATTGAAATTTGAGCTAACCCTTAGGGTTAACAATCCTCATGCCTTACACGCAATTAGGTATGCAATTTATTTTTAAATTAAAATTCATGGGAAACAATATGCTCAAAACAAAACGCCCCAATTGTGTTGCAAGGTTATTGGGAATTTTGAGATTTCATGTTGTATGCAATAATATTTGAATGCAAAGGATCTTGTGATTATTACATGGAAGGTGTCTCTCTACAGGGTTGGGTTGGGTTGAGAAGACATTGTTCATCCCATCCAACAAGATCCATCAATTTTCATCTTCCTCCATCAAAACATTTTTTACCATGTGGCACTTTGAAAAGATACCTAGATTCATGAGGATTTAGTGGTCTCATCCAACTCACAATACGAGGAAGAACATGGACCAAGAGTTTCATTTATCAAGTTATGTGTTTAATTTGAAAATAATTTTTTAGGTTTAATCGAAACAATTATCCATCAATAACAGAAACATAATCACCACACCAGAAAATCATGTAATTAATCTCATTTAATGCCTCTTGCTTGTGTTCTTCTACCTAAACAAACAATCTCCCTAAAATAGAAACCCATATTCAACTTGTGAACTGAAAATTTGTAGAGAAATTTTGAGGATTTAGAACCAGGAAAAATGGGAAAAGATGAGAACGGAGGAAAAATGGGAAAAGATGAGAACGGAGTTTCAAGCTTGTGAGATACTAACAACTTTGTTTTCCACAATCCCATGAGCAATCACTTTCAAGCGAAGAAATTCCACCATGTTGAGTTCTGGTGTGGTGATGCCACCCATACCCACAAGCACTTTTCATGGGGCTTGAATATGCAATTGTCATTGGACTTGAATATGCCATTGATGAGAACCGGAGTTTCAAGCTTGTGGGATACAACAACTTTGTTTTCCACAATCCCATGAGCAATCACTTTCAAGCGAAGAAATTCCACCATGTTGAGTTCTAGTGTGGTGATGCCACCAATACCCACAAGCACTTTTCATGGGGCTTGAATATGCAATTGTCATCGGACTTGAATATGCAATTGGTGGCCAAGTCCGATCAAAGCACTAGAAATCAGACATATTGCAGCTCCGCCATACAATACAACGATGTCACATTCATCTTCACGCCACCTTGTTCTTTGAAAATCAACCAATCCACCAACAGAATGCCCCACTCGACCTTCGATTCTGACGAGGTACAGAGATTCTTTGACGAGCATGGGCTAGGGGTTCGAGTCGTGGGGGTGCTTATCAAAGATGTTGGAGACGTTTTCCAGAAGAGCATAGAGAACAGTGTCGTGATTGTGCTGGAGCCACGTGATCTGTTGGACGAGGCCACGGGCAGGAAAATTTGTGTGTCGGAGGTTAAGTTTTTTAGATGAAAAAAGCAGTTATATATTCAATCATGGAGTAATTCATTACAAGTCTTCACATTCAGATTCGGCAGATAGATTTTTCTGACATCATACAAAATAGAGTTTTCTATCATCATACAAAAATAATGCTGAAACAGCCAACTGACCTGTTCAGGTGTTCCCGCATAATTCACCCAAAAAGAGGAGATAGTATGTAAACTGTTCATCTTCCTGTCTTCAGAAGGGGCAGTTTTTAGGAGCAGCATAGGGTTACCCAAGTATTATCCAGGAATTGGGAAAATCCCAGCTTCATGCCATGTCTCCTGCATTTTAATGATCACATGAAAACCATCAAGTTCTGTATTCAAACCAAGTTTTGATAATCTGTCTGCTTCAGAATTTAAGTTTCTGCTTACTTATGTGCTGTATGTATTGAGGGATTAGTGAGGGAACTCCAAATTTTCTTGATCTGCTTTAGCTAACCCTGTAGAGAGGATTTATGGATATTCGCATGTGAACCAAGTAGTCAATGACAATCTTGGAATAGTGAACCACAGCAGACCCCACAGAGCCATCACGTCCGTCGTTGTGTTGGTTCCAATACCAGTTTCTTTGTGTGGGTTCCAATACCAGTTCCCCAATAAACATGGTATGATAACTCAAAATATATATGGATGATAAATCCGCATCCATGGTATGATAACTCAAAATATATATGGATGATAAATCCGCATCCACATTTGTGATCCTGTAAAGCCCCATCGAATTTGTGATCCTGTGAAGCCCCATCGAAGTAACCGGTCGGAGGTTAAGCTTTACGAAGACAATGCTCTTTGTTTTATTAGCAATGACAATTTCGAGGACCCCTCTTTGCTCAATGGAATATGGTTAGTTAATTCCATTGTCCTACAGGCTCATTCGGGTCGACTACGTTGTTGGAAATGTGGAGAAACTGTTGGAAGCCATCGTCTATGCATATGGTCAGCTTTACATAACCAATCAATAAGAGTATTGTAAGCAATAGTGTCAAGAGCAACGCCTCGATCTTTTGATTCTTCAAATACTCTGTGAGCGTCAAACACTCTTCCTGCTTTGCATAGGGATTTGATGAGAGAGCGTACCACATATATGTATTGACTACCACCCTTAGCCAACATTTCTTCATAGGTCAAGATTGCCTCATCCAACCTGCCCACTCTGCCCGGGCCATCAATTAGTGCTGCACAAGCAACATCATCGGGAAGCAGTCCCATCACATCATAGAACTCCTTGAACACTCTCAAAGCATAATCCATTTGCCCAGCTTTTGCAAGCCCTGGCAAAACAGTACCCATAGTTACAAGGTTCGGAGAAAATTTGTTTTTCATATCTTCAAAGAGCTGGCAAGCTTCATCAATTCTATTTGTTTTTATGAAACATTCAATTAGTATGTTGTAAGTTATCTCATCAGGGTAACACCCATTTTCTGTCATCTCTTGCATTATCTTGAAAGCCATATCTACCTCTTTATTCTTACAGAGACCATTCAACATTGAATTGTGTGTAATAACATTTGGTGGGCATCCCTTTTCCCTCATTCGTTGAAATAACTCTATTGCTTCCTTAACCTTGCCATCTTTGCCAAGCCCATCTACCAGAATATTATATGTTATAACAGTGGGGAGAAGATTCATCTGCTGCATTTTGTGAAACATCTCCCATGCCTCGTCTGTTCTGTCTTCCTTGTAAAGAATATCAATCAAAGTATTGTTAGTGACAGTGTCTGGCTCACACCCACTTTCTATCATCTTCAAGGTCATCCCAATAGCTTCATCCACTTTTCCTGCCTTGGCATAGCAGCATATCATGATATTATACGTGATTACATCAGGGGACAGACCTGTCCGTTTCATTTCTTCAAAAAGTTCATTCACTTCTTTAATCCTTCCTACCCTCCCGAGGCTATCTATACAAACATTGAAGGAAACAACATTTGGAGGTGTGCATAAATTGTTCTTGTCTGGCAGCCGAGAAGAAAAAACCCAATGCCTGCTTTGGATCAGAATATGATTTAAGGACTTGTATTACATGGTCGGAAGTTAACCCACTGGCAGTACCTGCCTGATGTATTGGCGGGAAAGTCGTGTTAATTTTGGGATTTGGATGCGCGTTAATTGCCAGTACAGTTTGTACGCAAGAGACCTTCATTGAACACAAATTGAAAGATAATGCCCCACTTGTTTTTCTTCCTCTTTTGGACCGAAAGTGCCCCACTGTAGCAGACCCTTCTCCTACTCCTGCTCTGTATGTACAACTACAGACTAATTCCACTTCTCTTCCATTGGAAATTCCTATTAAACATGTCTCCATTACTCCTACCACGGATAACTAAATTACAGCAATTCAAAGGGGCCCAAGGGTTTACTGTCTGAAATGCAAATAGATTTTCACAGAATGATAAAAACATCAGACACAATCAGACTAACCCGTTAAAAGTATGCGTACAGGGCATGAAATTCAGAGGCAGAGGAGATACCTCCTTCGAGTGCTATGTGCCAGTGTCCATTTAGACTGGTTCGGTCTCATGAAGGGACGTTATCTTGAGCGAGTGGCCGGACCTGCCTTCTGTTTTCGACCTCCCATTTTGTATTACACGCAGAGGCACTTACTACTTGGCCTCCTTAAATCTATGAAGAATAACGTTACTGTCTTCAAATCATAAAGGAAAATGGTTTTGATCCGTTGAAGTTTTATGTTATTTTAAATTTAAAAGTGATACATTGCAAGAACATTGGTATTAAGAACATTTTATGGCAATATACGCAGATTGGTGCTACACTTTTTGATCATTGACCATCTAATTATCTGTTTTGGACTTACAATATCAGCTTTCATGTCTGGACAGGATTTTCAGAGCCATTTAATTCTTCTATTCCCCTTTCTGAGGCTTTGAATGACCAATTTAGGATGGATCTCCATTAAGAGGTCCTTCAGTATGTGCTTGGATGTGGAGGTTGTTGAATCTTAGTTGGATATGAGAGATTCTCTCCAACAAGATTTTCTCCTAGAATAGAATGTGGAGTTAAGTTGTTGTTGGCTTGAAGTCTCAATGGAATAGTATATTTATCTTTAGTTGAAAACCTCCATGTCTAAATTCACATTGAACTAGATGGAATAAACAATTCAATGTGTTTATGTGTGTTATGATTGTATTTTTGTGAATTATTGTGTTTCTTATTCAATTCTTTTGAAGTAAATTTGTTACAATAGTTTAGTTATTTTGAGAGCTAATCCTTGAAATAATTGAAGAAACCACAAAAGAGAAACTTTGTACATACATGTTTCCTATCATGTTGGAAACTCTATACATAAAGTAACTGACATTTATGTGGAACAACTTGCTCTTTTTGTCCTTCCCAAATTCTTCAAGGATCTCTTAAAGTACATAATTGTTTTATAAGCTTCCTAAGAACCTTAATATGTTCCTGGGTTGGAAAACTAAAATGGTATTTTATTATTAAACAAGGTCATTCTATGTAGGGTTGAAATTTGATATCCTACCTCACAAGTTAAGAATTTTTTATGAGAAGTTCTAATTTAAATACTCATTTCATCTAATGTTCAAATTTTAATTCTTTAGTTGATCTCTTAATGTACACAATTGTTCCTTCTCAAATTCTTTAGTCATCCTTTCCAAATTCTTCAATAATCCTTTATTGTATACAACTCTTTTATCAAGCTTCCTAAAGCTTTAGTATATTCTTAGAATACAAAAATAAAATGATATCTTGTTCTTTAACAATTCATTTTATGCATGGTTGAGAGAAAAATGCATATTATGCTAATTGAGGATTGTTTCTCGCTTGTCGAACTTATAGTATTGAATTCAACACACTAACACTTTACAACAATGAACTAACAATATTCATGATGAAAATAGCAATATGGAAGATTCATCTGCATAATGAAGGCGGCAATATGGGAGATTCCAATCACTTTCCAAGGCATTTTTTAAAATGTGGATGTGACAAAAGGTTGTTGTGGAAGGTGTTGTTTGTATATGGGAAATTTCTTGATCATTGTGTATAATCCTAATGTTGATAGATATGTCTACTAAGTGGTTCCAGTTAATGGGGCATTGATTTGAGCGTTCAATATATTCTTATTCTTTATCAAAGTATTCTTTTGTTGTATTTGTGTTCTTCAATTTATGCCTTACAGCGTTTCCTTTGCAACATCTGGTGCAAATGCTAGTTAATTCCATTGTCCTACAGGCTCATTCGGGTCGACTACGTTGTTGGAAATGTGGAGAAACTGTTGGAAGCCATCGTCTATATGGCCAAGATTACCGGGTTTCACCATTTTGTTGAATTGATGACATAAGACATCGGGATTGCAGGGTGTGGCCTGAATTCAATGGTGTTGGAGAGAAATAATGAGATCGTTTTATTTCTAATGTACGAGCTTGTGTTTGGGACCAAAAGAAAGTCACAAATAGACTTATTTGGAGCACAATGAGGGTCCCGAACTGGAGCATTTGGTTCTCATTTGCTCTAATATATTTGGAGGTCCCGAACTGGAGCATTTGGTTCTCATTTGCTCTGATATAGTTTCTACACGGAAGGAGATGCACATGGGCAATGAAATTTTAGGGTTTGAGTTCATGTCTAATCCTCCAACCACGTATTACAAGAATCTGTAGAGTTGCAAATGTGTTGAGCAAGAAGCAGATGGAGGAGTGAGAGGAGTTTCGGTTTTTGGTGGATACCGATAATCAAGGAGTGCAGATGGAGGAGTGCGAGGAGTTTGGGGTTTTGGTGGATACGGATAATCAAGGAGTGCTCTTGCAGATTTTAATTATTCATGTGTAATTAAATAATGTTTGCCCAACCCAAGGTTCTTTTAGTTATTTATTTTTAATTAAAAATTAAATTAATAATAATTAAGTGATTTTTTTAATAATAAGTTTTAAATATTCAATTCCTTGTAATAAAAATTTTGATGGCATTGAGATGGTATTAACTTTGTGGATTTTCATGTATTATTCACATGACTACATTTAAATCTATTTTAAATTTAATTTGTTTTCCAAAATTCTGAATTCCTAGTATTAAAAGGCAAAATTATTGACTAACTATATATTTCAATTTATTTCAAATTGATTTTGCTTTGAGGATTCCAACCGTACCTCATGTAGAAAAAGCCAAATCTATTAATCAATTCTATTGCATAGGTGGTATGATTTTGTAGTTGGTAGGTCCACTTGAAACCTACATGAAGAATCATGTCAACTTTCCATTTTTGGTTTGTTTTCCCACTATGAATAGGTATTCAGGTGAGATAGAGACATGTAAAATTGATTTTTTCTTTTATTTTGATCATGAAAAAGCCTTGGTTTTTACTGCATTGGATTTAGCATAATGTGAAAAAAAATCCTCGTTAATTTGGGTTGTGTCTTCAGATATTTGATTTAAATTCATTGATGGATTCATGGTAACATTAGGATAATTCCTCCTCGCAAATGTATGTGTAGATCCAATTCATCCATTTAGGGTCTTTTAGTGGGGGAAGGATTAGACAATGGAGGTCTCAATGAGGAGGAGTACATGTGAAGTGATTATGGACTTCATTTTGATAATATGTTATGGGTGTGCTCTGCTTATGCCAATGTGAATATTGAGATGGAAATAAGGGGAGGTGGGGGAATATTTTGGAACCAACATCAGCAAGAAGAGGAGGATGGAGTGTCAAGGGAGGTGTTTTATTATGTGGAGGTGAGCAAGTGATGGTAATAGTAATATGGTTTGGGTGGTGCAAGTTTCTAACTTGTATTTAATTGCTTATCATCGAAAATGATCAAAGGACTTGAAGAAATTGTTAGCCCAAAGATGAAGCACATAGATAAACAATAGTGAGATAAGCAAACACACATGAGGACTGGCATTGTGGTTCTTGATTCTCACCTCTATGAACCATTGTGAAATGTGTTGTATGAGATGCTTGTAAGTGGTGGAACCATGAATTGGTATATATGTAATTCTTGTCATGGGTGGAACTATGAATAGATCATCAAATGCTTGTTTGTCAGTGGTAGATCATAAAATGCTTCTCCATCGGTGGTCCATCATCATAACGGACGAGAATTCTAGGGAATCCATTGGTATTAGTCAATACACACACATGATGGTGTTTCTAAAGGGGATAATGGAAAGGAATATACACAATAACATATACATATTATTTTTACTCTAGTTGATCATGTCGAAGTAGGTATGGACAGGATATTCAATTAGCAATTATCACTAAAGTTAGTGAAATTTGGAAACAAAAAATTATCTTTGAAATTTTGAAAATAGAGTTTTCTAAAAAAAAATTATATCATATTTATTCTATTAGAAATAAGAGTTTTTATATTTAGTGATTTTGTTTTTCAAGATGATCTTCCCAAATCTTCTATTCCTTTGATGTATCTTTGAACCTTTGGGGGCAATTGCTAGTTTAAACGATCTCTGAATTGTGTAGTTCAAAATCCAAGGGAGTGGGTCAAACTCGGGCCACATATTACGTCATGTCAGATTCAATATTTGCAAAATCCTTACTCTTGAACCCAACAAGTAAATAATTAGGGAAGGCAATAGGAATTTCCATGTCAAAAAATTGAGAAACTAACAATGTAAGATCTTCAATGACCTAGTGGCTTTTAAACAATGGAGTGCATTCTCACTTTACTAAGAGAGAACTCAAATGGGTCACAACAACACGAACTTGTTCAATGACATAAGACTAAATGGTATATTAATAAATTACCCAAGTACAAAATAAGAAGATAGTAAATGAACATTACAACCTCGTTGTCTACATTGGTTATTCAATAGCCTCCCATTGAACAATAACTTAATGCATCTTCATATTCACTACATTTCTCTTGGAGTTATCATGCCTTAAGACCATAAGAGCTTTGATACCATGTTAAGAAAAATAACACAAGAAAGATACATTAATTTGGTAAAAAATGTGATAAGTCATTTTCATTACTATTCTTATTTTATAATATTTATTCCAATTATACAAATTTATATTTCATGGATGAAACCACCTCATAAATTAGATTTCCTCTTATGTAAACACATCATCAAGAGACAAAGCTAGAGGAGGAAAAATAAAATCTGATACACACTTAGGGTAAAACCTATATCTTATAATGTGAAATACATAAAGGTAGTATAGGACTTCATGGTTGTACAGGGAGTTGAAGAATTGGTTGACATTGGATTAACAATAGGTTGTGAGTTTGTGGTAAATAATCAAAGGGTTATTGAACAATTTGTGTGTAGCTATGTTGTTCTATTTCCCTTATTTATAATCAATGGAACAACAAGAAAACTTTAATTATCTCTATGCTTTGTCATGGCATATAATACTTGTTGAAAATGAATTATGGAGTGTAGCCAAAATAATATATCTTGAGAGATGACATGAACCATGATTTCAAAGGAATCTGTATTATTTATGCAGCATTCATTGTTATAATGTGCTTTTTTATTTACACAATCATGTATATAATGTTATAAATGTATATAACAACTAAATCAATTAATGTCTCCTCTCCTTGGGCCTATTTTAATGGGGCTTCACTTTCCAGTGGATTTTTTGGGGGTGAAAGTTCTTTACATGCAGGAACATCACTCCTTTAAACTTCAGATTGGATTCGGGTGTGGCTCAAACAACTTTGTAGAATTGTTAGCTCTCAAGCTCCTCATATGCTTTGCTATTGAAAAGGATTGTCATACTTTATATATATTTAGAGACTCCATGGTCATTATTAATTGGTTAAATGAGACACAAAGATGCCATAGTCACACAGTGATGCCTATTCCAGAACAAACGCTACAATAAAACATGCTTTTGATCAAATTTATTGGCATCATATTTATAGGGAGCACAATACTACAACAGATGCCTTATCTAAAGATGGTGCTAAACAAGATTTGGGCATTTGGAAAATTTATGAACAACTAGGTGATGAATCTCATGAATATTTCCACAGACCCTTCATTGATGAATTTCAGCAAGCTCTATAACAGGAGGATATGGTATCTCTTCTATGCTATTTACTTTTGCTCATATATCTTGATCATGGATGGTTGAAGATTATGTTATGCTTGTAATGATTTTATGGAAGGTTATATGCACTTTGTACAAAGACATAGTATGTATGAACATGGGTTGTTTATTGGCCAAGATATTTCGTTTTTGTTGTTGACAGACAATTTTATCATAATGCATGATGATGCATCAACATAATGTAATTTTTTCATTTTCTGATGAAAAGTTACAATTTTTTTCTAAGGAAAAAAAATGCTATAAATCTAGGAATAGACATCACATCATATTTTTCTATTCATAGAAGGAACATGAAGGGACTAATGTCAAAATAAGCCAATCAACAAAACATTCCAAATAACCCAAGTTCTTTAATTATCTCTATGCTTTATCATGGCATAGAAAACTTGTTGAAACAAATTATGGAATGGAGCCAAAATAAGATATCTTGAGAGATGACATGAAGCATGCTTTTAAAGGAATTTGTATTGTTTATGAAGCACTCATTTCTATAGTATGTATTTTTTATTTACATAATCATGTAGATTGTGCTATAAATGTTTTATTTATAGAAGGAACATGAAGGGTTGTAATGTCAAAATCAATACAATCGAAAAAACGTTCTAAATAACCCAAGTACTTTAATTATCTCTATGCTTTGTCATGGAATACAAAACTTGTTGAAAACAAATTATGGAATGGAGCCAAAATAACATAGCTTGAGAGATGGCACGAACCATGGTTTTAAAGGAATCTATACTATTTACGAAGCACTCATTGCTATAGTATGTTTTATTATTTACATAATCATGTATATTATGTTATAAATGTAGGAATAGACATCACATTATATTTTATATTTATAAAAGGAACATGAAGGGGTGTAATGTCAAAATCAAGGCAATCAAAAAAAAATTCCAAATAACCTAAGTACAATGTCTTGTACAAGTGATGAAAAACTGAAGCATGGAATTCAAGCAACAACCATAGTTTGAGCAATGAATGATGATCATCAAAATTGAATGTTACAAGTATATTTTGGCATGTTTATCTGTATTGAAATTGAACATGTTTTTTAATATAACTTATTGTCTTAATTGGATGATGACATGCTACCAATAGTTGTACCAGGGCAACAGGTTTGGGAGGAGTGATAGATGACCCAAGAAGAAAACTAGTCCTTTCCTTTCTTGGAGTTTGGATTTAGCCTAGAATAGCCTGGCATAAGCTTACACTTCTTTTAATGGAGTAAGACTCACTTCCTTCGAGGACATTTCAAATCTCATTATAACTGGGGACTCAAAGAACACCACTAGATATATTCAATTGGGTTCATCCCATTCGATTTTCATTGTTCTTCCATAATCAAATGCATAAAGTACCTCCTAAGCTCTTTTGGTCAACTCTCATGCTTCTTTGTGCTCTAGGATAACAATCAAAGTGTTGATCACGATGCAAATAAATCCCTTCTCAATTCATAATGAGTCTTAGTACTCAACTGGAGGAGTTCCACCTTTCCAATTCGATAATGGTTGCTCCCTTCTAGCCAACACATGGTGGGAATTGTCCCTTGTAGACAGTTTCTGATCACAAAATTGTGTCAAGGCACCAAGATATGGGGTTTTAAAAAAAAGTTGTTGAGGGTTAAACTTGTTGCTTTAAAATGTATAGCACATTCCCTCTAGAATTTAACCCAAATACCTGCTTTCAACCTTGACAGATACCAATAACTATAGATGAACAATGAAGACTACATGACTAATATAGATAATGTTAACACTCGCCTAAACATACCAGCTATATGTATAATGAGAAAACACATGGAATAACACTCAATGGATGAGAAAAGAACATATCTATATCACATGAAATCATGGCAACAATCAATAGTTATAGAGGGATAACATAAACATGTTCATATTTTAATCTTAGTATTAAAAATAAAATTGTCAGATAATATAGCGGAAGTTGATCCTCAACTTAACTTCTCAAGTGTTGCATATGACTCAAATAAGTTCAAAAGAAAAAAATGATGGCAATTACAAGAAATAACACCCACAAAATAAAACAATTTGCCATAAGTTGAAATAAGAATCTTTAGATTAAATTTGTTGAAAGAAAAGTGCACAAAAATATAGATTACAAGTATTTCTGCAAAATCCCACCACTCTATCATCTTCAACTGAATTTTTATTATTTAGAAACCTAGGGCTCTGCCAAGAATTATGTAACAAATTTCTAAAGACATAAATGATCTTAACACATATAGAGATGTGATGTCTCAACTCCCAATAAATAAGGAAAACTCTGCCACCTAGAGGCACACTAATGATGTACACACAAATTACAATTTGGAAATTTTCATTCTACAATTTATGTCCATGTATGAAAAAGAAAAGGCGGACTATGTATTGATGTGTTTTTACATATTGTAGGTAAGGGTTGATGACACTAACAAATTGGATTATATAATATAAATAGTGGTGCTTTTGGAAATTAAATTAAACATTCTTGTCGTATTGGAGAATAAATTAAACTTTGGAAGAAAAGACATTTTACAAATATGTGTATTTTTCTTGAACAAGGCCCCACGTGATATGTTTAGCTTTTAGGCATCTCTCAACTAGATTTTATGAAGTTTAGGACAACTTATGCCAATTCATTTTCATGGAAAGTGTAACCATGATCAGCTCTATTTATAACTTGAAGAATATGATTTGTTATAATCTTATCTTTTCCAAAGCTAAAAACACATAATTTCATTTCAACTTTTGAAAAAAAATGAGCAAAAATACATTTTGCTTATGTTAAAAGCATTCGATATCTGCAACCTTATGACTTAGGAGTAGGGGAAAAGTTCTAAAAATAGAAAATACAATGGGGAAGATTAAGTGATATAAAAATAACTAATCTTCTCTTTCTTTCTGTTCTTGCTCTGGACTGTCTACCATCCTCCTAAAGGATGGTCAATAGGAACCATTTCCAAATCGCTCGTGGTTTTTTCTAGTGGGTGTTCTTTGTCTGAATCTAAAATTTCTAAGACATGAACTCTCTTTGTGCCCATCATCTCATCCTCTTTATGTGTCACATTTTAATGTTGTTCTTGTTCATGGATATTGTAATTTTGGACCATTCTTTTTGTGGGTTGCATTACCATTTTGGACCTGAGTACCCCCTTCTTCTGGGTTTGGAGGGTTCTTTATGATTTCCCCTTCTTCTTCCTTTGTGAAGTAGGGATCAGAAGGTTTCCATCCTTTTCTTTTGCACACCTACCATTTTTGGGTATTTTTTAACCTAAGGGAATGTGTCCTGCAAGTGTCCTATTTTGTAGCAAAATCGGCATATGAATGTCATATTTTCATAATCTAGTAGTTGAGTCCATTGGAAGTTTTTATGTTTCAGCTGAATGTGATAAGGTAGGTCTTTACTTAGATCTATTTCTACGCATATTGTGGTAAAGGTAAATAACCCTTTTATGTTCTCTCATAGTCCATATTTTTGAATGACCCCAAGGTATTTCCAATTTCCTTAAGGACCTTGTGATGCCATAATGGAAGGGGAAGATTAAGTAACCTTATCCATGATCATCTAGACTTATGCAAGAACACAATAGAATACAAATATAAACATAACCATAGAGATGCATTAGAAATAAAACTTCATTTCATTAATATCAAAGAACTAAAATATGCTTACATGCAGAATAGAAATAAACTAGCTTGGGCGATGATAGCTTATCCATGAGAAGAGATGTGGTGGCTACATGCCACTGAACTGTGTTAAAATGAGGCTCGAAGGTCTATTTATTATTGAGAAAGAATATAAAACCCCAAACACCCAAAAACGTAACCCTAGGAGACGAAGCACCAAAACTATGGGCCCCATTGGGGTAAATTCGTACATCAACTTCCCAGGGTCGTGACTTTGGCATACGATATCCATTTGGCATGCACGATACCTTGTTAGAAAGATCTATCCAAGTACTATAGATTTTGACTGAAAACGTCAAATTAAGACTCATGTTTTCTTGCTTTTCCAAAAAAATGTAGTTTAGGGCCTCAAAATAGCTCTAAAAGTTCAGGACCTGAAAAACTGCCAAAAATAGTAAATTGTGCTATAATTACGGAAATGGAAATAAATAATGGTACAATGGTGGGGATCCAAGTGGAATAGGTGGGTGGCCACCAATATATGCCTAGATTAGTCCTCCCCCCTTAGGAAGCAATGGACCCCATTGCGTTGAGTGCATCCATGAGATGGGAAACTTCTGCTGGACTTGGTCCCTGGTGAGCCACTTGCCTTGGTGCAGGAGCTAGCCAACTTTAACAACCCGATATAGTTGGATATTCTACTGGCGAGTGTTCTTGATTTGTGTGTCCATGATCTGATCAGTTGTGGCATGTTCCATGCAGTCTGGGTTTAGCTCTATTGGTGTGAGTTGTTATGCAATGTCTAATGTCCAATAATGTTGGAAAGTATGGCCAAAGGTGGTCTACATTGAACATTGGGTGAAGGCCAAGGAATGGGGGAATTTTGAGCTCAAAAGAATTGTCTCCCACAGCCTTGGTAATGGTGTAAGGGTTATATAAGAGTGATTTGAGCTTTCTATGGGCTCTGGTAAGGCGTTATTTCTGCAAATGCATCCAAACTTTGTCGCCCACCTGAAACTTGTGTGGCACCCAATGTTGATCATGTCGTTGCTTGTACTTGGCATTGGATTTCTCCAAGATTTCATGAACCTACTGGTGGATGTGCTGGATGTGTTCAATAAATTTGGTTTATTTATCAACCTCAGACAGTACATGAGTGGATTATGTTTGTGTACTCACATGAGGCAGGGCAACATCAATCAGACACAATGGTTGAAATCCTAGACCCACTTGAAAGGGAATGCGACTAATCGAGCTATGGAGAGCTCTGTTATAATTATGTTGCACATAGAGAAGGCTCTCATCCCAGGTTCGTGGATGTTTAGAGATGTACATGTGGAGTATGTGCACTAGCATCTTGTTGACGACCCTTATCGAGCCATCAATGTGGGGATGGAACGCAGTAGAATTGGTGAGCTTGGTGTCCAAAAGTGTCCAGAGGCTTGACTAGAATGTGCTAAGGAAATTGTTAGCTCGGTCTGATATAATGGTATGCGGGATCCCAAAATGTACCCACACTCATTCAAAGAAGAGTTTCGCAGTGTCCTCTATTGTGATACTCTTCTTATAGGCTGCCAATATAGCCATCTTAGAAAATATATCCACAACCACAAATATACAGTAATTACCATGCTTGGTAGAAGGGAGGCCAGACATATAGTCCATGGGGATGGATTCCCAAGGCTGGCTGGGAGTAGGCAGAGGAGTGTACAAGCCTTGCTTCTTGATGGTTGGTTTAGCGATGACACAAGCAGTGCAGGATCTGATATATTTCCCAACATCATGTCGGAGTTTTGGCCAATAAAAGCACTTTTGTAGTACGACCACAGTTTTCTCCACACAAAAGTGTCCTGTGACCCGATTGTGGTGCGCCTCCCAAATCAACTTGGAATTCTTGCTTGAAGGAACACAAAGGTGGCCCAAGTAGCATAATAATGTGTCCTAGAGGTGGAAATCAGGAACTTGATTGCCATCCACTAGCATCTGGTATATGGAGGCGAACTCTGGATCATTTTGTATAGTTGCGGCCATCCAAGGTCTCGTGGCCACAAGAGTTAAGAACAGTAGTTAGTGTTGCAACTAGGGGTTGGTTGAGGTAGTCTGCAACATGATTGGTGCTACTCTTTTTTAATTTAATGTTCAAGTGGAATTGTTAAAAATATGTAGACCACTTCTGATGGCGATCGTTATGCAACTTCCCTTGTGTCTGCATAAACTAAAAAGGTGGGTGATCGATGTGGATGATCATCTCCTTCCCCAGAATGTAAGGCTTCCATTGCTGACAAGCCTGCACGATGGAATATATCTCTTTATCATAGGTGGGGTACTTCTGAATTGTATCAGAAAGTGTCTCACTATGATAGGCCATTAGATGCTCGTGTTGGGTAAGGATTGTACCAATAGCATAGTTGGAGGCATTTGTCTAAATTTCAAATGGCTACTACAGGTCTTGCAATGTGAGTATCGATGCAGAGAAGAGGCGACGCTTCAACTCAATGAACTCCTTCTGTTGGTACTCCGACGAGGAAAACTTTGCTTCCGCTCTGCCCTTGGTAATTTGACTCAAAGGCCAAGTGATATGGGAGAATCCCAACACGAACTTCTAATAAAAATTTGCAAGGCCCAAAAAGCTGCGAATCTCTATTAAAGTGTTCGGGGTTGGCCAATCCCAAATTACTTGGATCATAGTCGAATCTGCATGCACGCATCGCTCATCTATGATGTAACCTAGATATTCGACCTAGCTCATATCAAAGGTGCATTTCTCCAAGTTGGAACACAGTTTGTGTTTCCGTAGGGTTTGAAGGCCCTGCCAAATGTGTTGCAAGTGTTCTTCCCAACTCTTGCTAAATATGAGGATGTCCTCCAGATAAACAACCACGAATGAGTTGGTGAAGGGTCACAAGATGTCATCCATTAGCCTCATAAAAGTAGCATGGGCATTTATTAACCTGAAGGTCATAACCAACCCTTCAAAAAGGCCTTCCTTGGATTTGAAGGCAGTCTTCCATACATCTGAGGGCTCTATTGGAACCTGGTGATAGCCAGAATTGATATCGATCTTGCTGAAATACTTAGCCCCTTTAGTTGGTCCAAAAATTCATCAATCTATGGGATTGGATACCTGTTCTTGATAGTGATTTTGTTTAGTGCCCGATAATCAATGAAGAGCCTCCAAGTACCATCCTTCTTGTGTAAAAGTACAATCGGGCTCCTACAAGGCGGGGAACTTGGTATGATGTTAACTTTTTACAAAAACTCTTGGAATTACCACTTCACCTCTTCATTTTCTAGAATGGAGTGATGATATATCTACTTCTTGGGTACAGGTGCTATGAGATTCATATCGATCGAATGCTTGACCTAACAATGCAAGGGTACCGTTGTGGGTGAGGAGAATATGTCCCTGTATTCTTCCACGAACTTATCCACCTGCTTTTGTTGTGTGTAGGGACCCTTCCCGGGTGCCATGGATGTGGCCACTATATTCCCCTTACTTCGAGAGTGAATTAGGAAGAAAAAAAAATTCCCAGTATGGGAGATGATCTTACTGCGTTGCTTAGTAGAGATCAAAGAGATGGTGGTAGGTGGGGCTACCTGTTGTATCCTGTATAACTTATTACCCAAAGAAATAATAAGAGTGTGAGGCCTCGTGTTGGGTCCCTATAATACTAGTGATTACCCCATTACTATTGTAGTTATACCCCTTATTTATATTTTTGTGCCCCTATTACCCCCATATTGTTATTTCTGTGCCCCATAGAATCCCTCTATTGTTATTTTTGTGGCTTTATATTATTATTGTTAGGTCGGCTGGATTATATTGTGACTCCTTAGACTCCTATATATAGAAAGGAGGTTTTTCATTTGAATCATCCAATAATTGTTCATTTATGTAATGTAAAGGAGGTTGCCCCCTCGAAGAGGCTGAATTCTAAGGCGTTGATCTACCTTTTCTATCTTTTCTTGAGCTGGTTTCATAACATTTGGTATCAAAGCTTTGGATTCTAGGGTTTCGCTGCTCCAAACAGGTCATCGTGGCATTTTAGCTATAACTTTTTTCTGTGACGTTTCAGAAGTCGTAAAAAAACCCATTTGAGAAGAAATCGCGCTAAACCTTGGGTCCGAATTTCAGAGCTTTTCACACGATATTTGCGGAGATATGATCTGAGGAAGTTGGTCTTTTTGCAGACTCCTGAATTACATTCAAAACAGGTGACCTGGGGAAAATCGTCATAACTTTCTCTCTGGGGATCGGATTGAAATTTCGTAAGAAGGTATAGAAAGAAGACAGACTGTAGTTCTTGTATGCATTTTTCAGATCCAGAGGTCGAAACAGTGACACGTGGCACTTCATACAAGTTCGCTCTTCGGGAAAGGTCTATAATCAGGTCATCTTGGGAGATTGTGCATAACTCTACCTTAGAGAATCCAATTTGGATCAGACTGGTGGCATTGGAAAGAGGACATAGAGGGCTACTATAGGTCTCAATTTCAGAACTTAAAGATCTGAAAGTACAGAGTTACAATCGTTTCAAGTTCGAGCTCCTAAAATCAAGAAAAAGCAAGATGAGGAAGTTTGATGGCAAGGATCCGGTAAATTGGATACTTCAGATGGAGCAATATTTTGATCTACATGGTGTACAATTGATACAAAAGGTATGTATTGCATCTTCATATTTAGAACCAGATCAATTTTTATGGTACAAAGGGCTTTGTTCTCGTAAACAACTTGTTACATGGTCAATTTTCACGGAGGAAATGATAGCACATTATGAGGATACAAAGAGCAACACCTTCTTTAGAGCAACACCACAACAATTGGAAAGAGTAAAAGGGCTTTGTGACATAGTGGAAAGCAAAATTATGGAAACCAGGAAGCGTACCCCTCACAACTATGAAGATGGAATTGTTGTTTCTCCTAGCCTTCCACAACCTACAAGGTTTACACCACAACAATTGGAAGAAAAAAGAGAAAAAGGGCTTTGTTACAATTGTGATAGAAAATCCACTAAAGGTCATAAGTGTGCTGAGAAGAAATTATTTTACATAGAATATGAAGAGGAGGAAGAAAAGGATCAAGAAACATCAAAAGAAGAAGATATACTCCAGGACCCCACCCCAGAGAAAGAAGAAATGAATCAGACCATATCTTGTAAAGCATTGGCAAGAATTACCACTCCTCAAACTCTCAATATAGAAGGACATATCAAGAAGAAAAAGGTGCAAGAAGTGAAAGATCACATCAAGAAAGAAGAAATGAATCCAACCATATCTTGTCATTCATTGTTCGAAATTACCACTCCTCAAACTATCAAGATAGAAGGACATATCAAGAAGAAAAATGTTCAAGTGAAAGATCACATCAAGCATCAAGAAATGAATCTGACCATATCTTGTAAAGGATTGGAAGAAATTACCACTCCTCAAACTCTAGAGATAGAAGGACATATCAAGAAGAAAAAGGTTCAAGCAGTGAAAGATCACATCGAGCATCAACAACAAGTTCTCCAACTTTTAAAGGATAACGCCACTTCGGCGCAAAATCAAACGAAACAACAAGTAGATCAACATCGTAGTGAAAAATGTTTTGATGTAGGTGATTGGGTATTTTTACTACTACATCTCAAGCAAGCCATTTATGAGAAGGAAATGTTGGCAATACTACATGCACTTAAAAAATGGCGACCTTACCGAATGGGAAGACTCTTCAAGGATGAGGATGTGGAAGCATTGTTTTGTGCTATTTATATTATCCAAACAGATTGGATAAATGAAGCAAGGGATGAATGGAAGAAGGACGAAGAAGTATGGCCACTTATTCAAAAGTTGCAAAAGATCCCAATTCAAACAGTATTGCCAGAACTTAACGAGGAAGGAAAAATTATATTGGAACTGGAAGCAGTCACAGAAACAAAAACTCGATAGCTACGAAATCGATCAATTTCAGAGTATCTTATCAAGTGGAAGAACTTATCTGCTGAAGATTCCACATGGGAGGATGAGAATTTTATGCAGAAGTATCCATAACTACTCAAGCATTGAGGACAACACTTTTTTGAAGGAGAGGGGCATGTTGGGTCCCTATAATACTAGTGATTACCCCATTACTATTGTAGTTATACCCCTTATTTATATTGTTGTGCCCCTATTACCCCCATATTGTTATTTCTGTGCCCCATAGAATCCCTCTATTGTTATTTTTGTGGCTTTATATTATTATTGTTAGGTTAGCTGGATTATATTGTGACTCCTTAGACTCCTATATATAGAAAGGAGGTTTTGTCATTTGAATCATCCAATAATTTTTCATTTATGTAATGTAAAGGAGCTTGCCCCCTCGAAGAGGCTGAATTCTAAGGCGTTGATCTATCTTTTCTATCTTTTCTTGAGCTGGTTTCATAACACCTCGACTCATACACAACATGAAACTTCCACAAGTATGGTTGGCCTAATAATATATCACAAACTTCAAGAGGAGCAAAATCACATAATACCTCATCCATGAAGGGCTTGATGTTGTATGTAAGGTAGCACTATTGGCTGAAGCGAAGATCTCGTCCTTGGTGAAGCCACCTGATGGTGTATGGATCTAGGTTTGATGTGGTCGGTAGTCCTAACTACTTCATGACCTCTACTAAAATGAGTTTCTTTTGGCTCCTACTCTCAACAATGAATTGCAATAGTGAACCCTTCACCCATATTTGTGAGTGGAAGAGACGCTCCCACTCCTCTGGATCTTTAGCCTCAATATTCTAGATCTTGGTGGTGGAAATAGTGGAACTGGGCTCCACATCAATAATTTACTTCCCTTTTTCATTCCCCTCATCGGGTTTTGACTCAGAATCGGAACATGCATTTGACTTTGAAGCCTTCAGCTCGGCCACTAATGGCTTCTTGGCTCGACACTCACTTGTGTTGTGAGTGGGTCTCTTATGGAACTCACACCACTTTCTTGTGTCCTTCTTTGTCTTCGTGTTGTTTTTCTTTTCTTGTGGCTTCGACAGGTTGTCTTGGGTCACCCCGCCTTGGCTTTGTCCTTTGTTCTGTAGTTTGGGGGCACTTTTCCCTTTATTCAGATTCACAGATCCATAGTCTCGCTTCTTCTATTTAAACTTCTGCTTGATCTTGACAATGTATCAGTATGTGACGCCAAGCGAGGAGATGTCCAGGAAATCCATCTTGTCCTAGATGTATTTGTGTAGACAACCATGGTACTTGAGTACTAGATGTCATCCAGAATCCTTGATACCCAACTTCGTGCAAAGGGTGTGAAAATTATTTGTGAACTCCAACATGTCTTGGTCCCTTCCCTGCTGCAGTGTGGTCCATTTTATGTACTCATCTTCATAGCTCCCGACAAGGTAATACTTCTCCTTGATGGAGTCTTGAAAAGAGTTCCAAGCGCATGCGGCTAAAAAACAGTGAGGGTCCCCTCTCGTCCTTTTGCTCACAATAGCTTTCCCACCAATCCTTGATGTGGGGGGTGTCTTTGAGGAGTGAAAAACTAATCTTTTACACATTCAATAAATTGTGAACCGAAAAATACCCTTCCAACAGATTTAACCATCTATCTATGATGTTTGCATCTATCTGGCCTTCAAATATGGGAATGTCAAGGTTGACTTATACTGTGAAGGGAGTGGTGCGTCCAGAGTGGCTTCCAGAAGAATATGTATCACCTGTGGGCATCCGCCAAAGGATATGGGCAAAGTTGTCCATCATCGCATTCCTTTGTCGCTCGAGGGCTTCTTCGAGCAATATTTTGAAGGGATCTCCTGCTCCCTCATCTTTATTTTCTTCCACCATGGGAGGTCATCGGGGTTTGCGAGGCTGGTATTGTAAGGGTTCAACTAGTTTGAGCCCTAATTCCTTATACCCTAGCCTCGTTGGGGACATGCAAAGAAAAACAAAGAAAGAGCAGGTCACTATGATACCACTAATCCGGACTTATGCAGGAATCCAATAGAATACATATATAAACATAAACACATAGATGCAAAAAAAATAAAACTTCATTTCATTGATATCAAATAACTTAAATATGCTTACATACAGAATGGAAATAAACTAGCTCGAGCGATAGTAACTTTTCTTTGAGAAGAAATGTGGCGACTACATGCATCTGAGTTGTGTTACAATGAGGCTTGAAGGCCTATTTATCATTAAGAAACAATGGAAAACCCCAAACATCTAAAAACCTAACCCTAGGAGATGAAGCACCAAAACTATAGGCCCCGTTGGGGTAAATTAGTACATCGACTTCCTGGGGTCATGACTATGGCATATGATCTTTGTTTTACATGCACAATACCTCATTATAAATATTGATCTCAGGACTATAACTTTCGACTGCAAACATCAATCAATGCCGCATGTTTGTTCGTTTTCCAAAAAAGCGTCGTTTAGGGCCTCAAAACGGCTCTGGAAGTTCAGGACTCGAAAAACTACCAAAAATAATAAATTGTACTACAATTAAAAGACTAAAAGAAATAATGGTACAATGGTGGGGATCTAAGTGGAATAGGTAGGTGGCCGCCAATATCCACATGGATCATATACTGGTATTTTTAACACCGCCATTGTTGTGGCATCAAAATATGGAAACCAAGGGGTAATGAAGAGCCCTGCATTTCTCTAGAACTAGGGCCCTTCTTTCAACACTCTCTCCAAATATTCCTAGGTATCAAATTGAATAATGAAGAAACCTTTTGAGAATAGGTATATGTCATCTTTGATGGTCCAAGTTGTAAAAACCCATTGATGCAGCATCAGAGCTAGACCAAAAACCATTGCATCTAAAAATCGTTGCACTAGATTCAAGAACAAAAAAATATAATTTACCTATGTTAGATTTACCTCCATGGCAGGAACTTGTTGTTGTTGTTCAACAATGTAAAGTATATGATTGCATTGTGACAGATTTTTTGGATTAGGACCTTTAACCTATGTCACATCCTTGTAGGAGACTGAGCCTCCAAGGTTCTTGGATCCCGAGGTACCCCCACACAGCCTCAACAACAAAACAATGGTAGATTTTATAGCAATGCCATAATCCTTTAGTTGTGAAGAATATTGCAATTGTCTCCCTTTGTAAAGAATATGTTGCATGGCTATAAGAACCCCCAACTAATTCTCAAAAAGTTGCTTTAATTATGCCCCCAAAACCGATCCAGGGACCTGATTTTGGATCGAGTTTCCACTAAGGGTTTTGACGAAAATCTGAAAGCCTACCATCTGAAAAGGATATTTAAGAACCCTTGCCAATCTGATAGAAATGAATCATGAGAATTTTTCATTATATATTCTTTGTTCGGAGTAGGTCCTTGTTGAATCCATCCAACTTTAGTTGGACAACCTTACAACCATATGACAAGCCCTTCCTCATCGACAACAAAGCCTCCCAAGAGATTCTCGACTTCAAAGACTACATATATTGTTATTGGAGACTTCATGAACCATATGTTATGTGCATATTCTCCTTGTCTGCATATATCTCTTTGTTTTTCAATCTATCAAAAATTTTCATGACAAAAGACAAAACAATGGAAAAACCACAACCACAAGTATTAAAATATGAATCCACAATATTTATGGTCTCTAAATCGATATTTATTTGCAATTTCATGACATATTCATAGGTGGGAATGCTAACTAGACTTGTTTCATCGTTGGGGTTGTTATTGTCCGATTTGTTATAATCTTATCAAATTCAAAGGCATCCATAACATGTATAATCTCATCCTTAGAGTTGTGAATAGTCAACACCATGAAATTTTTAGGAATATACAATGTTGTCAATTTCATATATGTTTGAATTTGATCGATAAAACTCTCCTTTGTGACATGTTATTGCATATTCCTAGATCTATTCTTAAAATCAAAAAATCTATCATCATTGATACTACGTTCAAAATATTTACCCAAGCGCTCCTCTATGCCTTTGTCCAAGGCATATCGTCCACTAATATTAACAACACTACTAATATGATGATATTTAGAAGCATAGTGTAACATGACATTGCCTCCTTTATTGTGTCCAATGATAGTGTTCACTTTACGGTCCTTTCCAAAGAAATACATATTTACAAAATGCAAATATTCAACCTCCATCTAGAAATTAGCCTTCACTTTCCCCATTTCCTAAAATTTCAAAGCAAAAGGAACTAATCCTTCACTTACTAATGAGGTTTCTAGATGAATCAAAGTGACACTTTACCAATAATTGTATCTGTAAGTTGAGATTATCTATGAGAATTTTTCAAAATAGGAGGCCTTTGGAAACAACTCAGATAACGTTAGGCTTTGCGGTCAAAATCGCTAGACTTAAAATATTGGAAAACCACTGCTCATTGTGAATGCTAACATGGTTATGTCGTGTGATGAAAACATAGAAAAAATATTGTTGAAGCCAATAAGTTGAATCAGGGGGGTCCCTAATGGTATTGGAAACCACTAGGGGAGAGGGGGGACAATATGGTTCATTCTTTGACATGTTTCGAAAGTAATTTAGCACTAACTAACAAAAGAAACCCCCCCCCCCCCCCAACTATGTTAAACATCAAGCATGAGAGGGGGGCACAATAAACGATGTCTATGGACTAAACCTACTCATTTCTCATTGTTGATTTATCACCTAGCAAATGCTTATGTAGATAACCACATCATTTCACAACTCTCCCTCTCTCTCTCTCTTGTGACTTTGTCTTTGGATTCACTCTACATCCCTTTTATTGGAAATTAAATGGACCCTCGACACATAAAAGGGAGTTGGCTACAATAACAAGTGCTTCATCTTCATTGGGACTTCAACTTTGACTTTCAATGGAAAAATTGGTCTGATTAATACTCCATAGATTATTAAAATCTTGGTGTTCCAACAAATAATTGGTGAGTGGACCTGCATTACCTTGCACATTCTTAACATGATGTTGGCCTACATTCATGAATGAGACACCATTATTCTAGCTACATCTGGCATAATATTTGTTTGTGATTCTACTCTTAAAAGTGGCATGCATATTTTCTCTTATACTATTAGATTCATTGTTTGTGGGAGCCTTACTAGCTTTTGTATCAAATAATTGATAACAAATGTAGCTACATGCACCTCTGAGTTGTACAATTTTAGAGGACCCCTCAACTCCAATGTGGAATTCTACTCCTTAATGGGATTAACAACATTTGTGAATTCTATTGGTGGTCCTTCACTTGAGAAAATCACAAAACCAATAGCTCGCATATGTTGGGACTAATTTCCATTCATAATGAACAAATCCCTTAAGAGTCTACTTGTACGTTGTGACAATATCTTGAATAACATGCATATGTAACCACAAGCTTTCTACCTGACTTATAACTACACCTCCAGGCCTCAATGCTCTGGACATTGTTTCATAAAATGGTTTTCCAAATAGTTCCTGTGTAGGACCTACTAGATCAGTAGAGTCTACAATAATTGCATCATAAATTCTAGCCAGACATTCCCTCAAAAAGGCAGTTCCATCACCGATATGAAGCCTTACATGAGGATCATCATAGCCTACAACAACGTTTGGGAAAAATTGTTTGGATACATTTATAACCATTTCATCAATTTCACATATATCAATTTGTTCCACCGAACTGTGTCGACATATTTCTCAAAAAAATCCCCTAGAAAAATTGGACTCTGTCCAATAGATTGCACATGATATCTCACTTGCAGGGTTGAAAGTAGGAAGTTTTGGAATCAAAGGCATCTTAATATGAATTCCCAATTCCATGTTCATGCTTGATGTACTAGATTCACGAGGTTGAGCCTCATTGAAATTTTTAATATTTCCAGTTGTTGTACAATCTATAATTTCATTACGAGAGTTTGAAAAAATTGTTGTTTGGCCTATCAACATTACATGGTACAAAACCAACTGTTGGTAATGCTTTTTCACTTAAATTGAGATGATTTTTGGACAAATATAGAATAATGAAGCCCTTCCAAAACCATACCAAGGAGACAAGAATACCCAATTAAAAGTTCAAGAAGACAAAGAAGTTGGAAGATTTTTAAGCAAATATGAAGAAGTCAAAAAAAAAATTGATTGGGTCATTTTGAGCTACAACATCAGCTCCATCTAGGGATAGTATTTCCTTATGAGAATTCTAAGAACAATAGACCCTGTGCCTTCATCCATTTATACCCTGACAACTATAACATGTTCTTCTTTGAAACCATACTTATTATCAAATTGATGTAATCCACACACTACAAACCAAAACTTCTTTGTATGTTGAAGCAAATTGAAAACCAAATGATCAATTTTAAAAGAAAAAGACATAAATTTTCACCAATGCTTTGCTCCATTGGGCTATGGAATCATTATTCCTCTAATTCGTTGCACACCAAATGCTCGAAATATGAGCTTATTCATTAACACCTCCCACTCTAATCAGTTGAACTCTACCTTCTCAATTTTAATCAAACTTCCAGTGTAACTAGGTAATAAATGGATTAACTAACATAGCTTCTTGCACGCAACTAAAAACATGAAAAGAACATACTAGATGGAACAAAAAATCCATGGGAAACCTATACTTACAGTTGCAAATTAGTAGCATGATGAAATTTCCACCATTCAAGAACTTTGAAAAAGAAGACTCCATCCAAACTGCAATTGGATCTTGAAATTCATGAATAGTTTCCAATTTCTATATTTTCCATAGATATTTGAATTTTTCATCATTTTCAAGAGGAAGAAAAATAACATGCTTAATGAAATCTTCACTCCAATTAACAAGAAAGGAGGGGAGAACATTATCTTCTTGATAATATTCATGATTAATTTGGAGGCATCTCCTTCCAATGAATACAAGAACAATTTCATAAACACATATGCTTGAACAAAACTAAACTTCAAGTTAAAACAACAACGAATGCACTTGACATCTCAAAACTAGTGCAATCTTCAACTCATGGAATCACTAGATGAATAATATTAGCCTGCACGTTTCTTGTTCACCATCAATAAAAGGGTTTAGTCGTTGTCCCATGGATAAATAATTCCATTGCTTTGATCCCTATCAATGGCATCAATTTTATGTTGTCCCTTGTAGGCAATTCCTGGCTGGGAAACTATGTCAAGGCATTAGGATGTGGGGTTGTTTGAGAAAAGGTTGCTAAGGGTTAAACTTGTTGCTTTAAAATGTAAAGCACAATCCCTCCAGAATTTTAACTAAAAGGTGTGATGTCAACCATAAAAAATACCAAAAAATTGTAGACGATGAATGAAGACTATAGAAATACTACAAATAACAATAACACTTGCCTGAAAATATCAACTATCTCTATAGTGAGAAAACACATGGAATAACATTGAATAGGTCAACAAATAAAATATCTAAATCACATGAAATTATGGCAACAATAAAAAGTTATTGAGGGATAATACAAACGACATGTTCATATTATAATCTTAATATTAAACATAACATTACCAGGGGATTTAAGGGAATTTGATCCTCAACTTACTCTCTCAGGCATTCCATACTATTCAAATAAGCTCAAATGAAAAATATGATGACAATTACAAAAAATGACACTCACAAAGCAAAACAATTTTCCATACGCTAAAATATGAATCTTCTTATTAAATTTGTTGAAGACAAAGTGTTCAAAAATATAGATCACAAGTATTTCCCCAAAAGTCCACCACTCTATCATCTTCAGCTAACTTTTTATTCTTTACAAAGCTAGGACTCTCCCTAGAATCGTGAAATAAATTTATAAAGACATAAATGAGTTTGGCACCTATAGTTACGTGTTGTCTCAACTGCCTAATAAATAAGGGAAACTCTGCCACCTAGATGTTGATTTTTCAAGTGCAATAGATTCAACACTAATTTTTGAAAACTGATAATTACTTCTAATGATGTAAATATTCTTTTAGCACTTCCAATTTATTATTAATAAAATACACTTCGTAAATTCAACCAAAAATGAATAAGGACAATAGAGATCACAATGCACAAAGACAACTCAAGATTTACCTTGGGAAAACCCACTTGGGGGTAAAATCCATCAACCTTTTCTTTAGAAGAAATTCTTCGGTTCAACAAGAGACACACCTAATTCTACTAGTCAACTATGATGGTCAAAATGACCAATAATGTTATGGTCAAACCTAGTCAAACAACCCTCTTGTCAAGTCAATCTTCTGCCCAACAAACTCAGCCTTCCCTGATCTGCCTAGGTCAAAATTTAGCCTCCCAAAACCTGCCCAAAAACTTGGCCCTTCTGCCTAGAATATCAATCATGTTGCCCAGAAGTTTGACCTGCTACCCAAAATATGCCCAAAAAGTCACACATGCAAAGTCAGAGAGAGAGAGAGAGATAAGATGTTTGAATGTCTTCGTTCGTTTTCTTCTTCTCCTTTTCTTGGATGCCCATAAGATCTCTTGTTTGAGATAAAATTGAGCCTTGTGGATGAGATCAAATGCCTTGTATATAACATTATGCCTTGCTTGAATGAGTGTCTCTTCGCTAGGGCCGATTTGACAATTTTAGAGCCAAAAATTCAAAATTCAAACTTTTCTCTTTTGAAATCAACATGAAGAACATGTCTTACATTTTCGTTTTATATATCAAGGGCTAAAATATTAACTATGAAGACCAACCATAGGTACAAAATTCAACACTAAAGACACACTAATACACTAATGATGTACATATGAATTACAATCTATAAAATCGAGTCTACAATTTATGTCCATATACAAAAAAAAGGAGGGATAACTATTACTATAAGTAAATACGGGTAACACTAATAACCTGGATTATATAATATAAACAATGATGCTTATGGAAATTAAATTAAACCTACCTGTGGAAAGAAATTAACCTTTGGAAGCAAAGATGTTTTACAAATATGTGCATTCTTCTTTAACAAGGCCCCACATGATACTTTTTTCCCTTAGGCATCTCTCAATTATATTTTATGAAGTTTACGACAACATATGCCAATTCATTTTGATGTAAATTGTTACCATGATCGGCTCATCTATAACTTGAAGAATATGATTTTTTATAAGCTTATCAAATTCAAAGGCATCCATAATAAGTATAATCTCATCCTTAGAGTCGTGAATACTTAGCACCTTGCAATTTTTAGGAATAGATAGTAGTGCCAATTCCATATTAATTTGAAATTGATCCATCAAACTCTCCTTTGTGACACAGTACTCCACATTCCCATACCTATTCTTAACATCAATAAAACCATCATCATTGATCCTGTGTTCAAAATCTTTACCCAAGCACTCCTTTATGCCTTTGTCCAAGGCATATTGTCCATTAAAATTAATAACACTGTTAATATGATGATATTTAGAACCATAGAGTAACATGACATTGCCTCCTTTACTGTGCCCAATGATAGTATTCACTTTATGCTCCTTTCAAGAGAAATATAGATTTGCAGTATGCAAACCTTGAACTTCCTTCCAATAGTTTCCATATAGAAATTTGCCTTCACTTTCCCTATTTCCATAAAATTCAAAGCGAAAGGCACTAATTCCTTCACTTACTAATGCAGCTTCCAAACGAACCAAAGTGTCATTTTCACAATAGTCATATTTTATACATTGATATTATCTATGAGAATATTTCAAAATAGGAGGTCCTTGGAAACAACTCTAATAGTGACAGGCTTCGCAATCAAATCACTATACTCCAAAAATTGGAAAACCACTAGTCATTTTGAATGTTGTCATGGTTGGACCATGTGTTTATGTCATGGTTAGAAGTCTCAGTGTGTATCAATATATAGAACACAAGAATATTATATATAATTAGTGCACTAATTCACACTATCAATATAAGCACATCAACCAAAATAAAACCTTTAACCACCCAATTTTTTTTCAAATAATAGTGAACATTTATTAAAACCTCCAGTCTCAATTACAAAAGTTTTAGAATACATTTCTTAATTTTTCCCAATCTTGTAGCACTAAAAACTTTTGTTTTAACCACCCAAATTTTTTTTAGTAATAGTGAAAATTTATTAAAACCTCTAGTCTCAATTACAGAAGTTTTAGCATATGTTTCTTAATCATTTATCCCAATCTTGAAGCACTAAAACTTCTGTTAGAAGGTGTTTTCCTTGTAGAACCCCCTATAATTACATATTATTTCTTTAAGAATTCATCACCCTCTTATATTTTCTTAATAATATATGGACCATAAATATTAACAATGGGGTAGGTTTTCCATGTA
Organism: Pinus tabuliformis; assembly: GCA_031772625.1. Taxonomy (NCBI): domain Eukaryota; kingdom Viridiplantae; phylum Streptophyta; class Pinopsida; order Pinales; family Pinaceae; genus Pinus; species Pinus tabuliformis. The sequence goes on from CM062819.1 coordinate 865,033,670, forward strand.
TGTAGAGAATGTAACTTTGTCTATATACTTATAAGAACCAAGGAAGATATTAGTAACTACAATGAATGACTTCATCAATTGACCAACCTTCATAAGGACCATTTTTATCTTATGCTTCAAAATTTGAGTTCTTTAGAAACTCAAATAATATCCCTTGAATTTTTCCACCATGGTCATAACCTTTTGAATTTACAGTACACCTAGTTTTTGTTTCTTAATAAGTCATTATCGAGATTTCTTCTATGAGGCAAACCCAAACCTCTAATGTTAAGGGAGAGAATTGTCATAACTTAACCTTCCTTAGGACGAGCCCTATTCTAAGGAGGCCCACTATAGTTTTTTTCTTTCCACTCAAATTGTCTCACTATGTTTCTTTTCTTACCAAATATTAACAATGATTTCCCTCTTAACATTTGGTGGCTAGTTGATTTACTTGATTCCAACCCTACTACTCCCATGACCTCCCCAATTCTAGACTCTTCCACAAAATCTTTGGATGATATTAAGTCATATATAGGGATTTTTTAAGGACATCATTATTAAATGATTTCTTTGAGCCATTACTCCCTAATTCTTTCCACATTTCATCTATCATTACTTCTCGTGGGGATAAAGTGTCTACATGAAAAGTATAGGATGTGATGGGGCTTTATAAACTCTCCTAGTTAGGGTATGGAATATATAAAACCAATTCTTGAACCTATTTAGGGTTGGTCTTCCCCATAACCTTCATGCCTATGGAACTAGATCATAACCCATGGGTTGATTTAAAGTTTCCTCTCCTCACCAAGGAAGACAACGATGGCCTAAGGAGGCTACTACATCACTAACACTTAGATTAGTGTGTAAAAAGAAGCTTGATGGGGAACACAATATTTCCCTAACTCACTCCTATGAATGGTTTCACAATGCACTGGAAATTCCCTTTGCTCAATAAAAAGACTGGGAAAATCCTATACCATATATGACAACTTACAATTTGAGGAATTAAGGTTAGAGAGAGATTTACTAATTTATACATAGATTTTGATCTTTACCATTGCTTCCCACCCTAGCACCAATTATTCCAGGGATGTCAAGGGGTTAGGTTCTTAATTGGGCCATGTTAAATATGTTAGTAGACTATAGTAATTATGTGCATATTATTCAATTATTTGGGTAAATACAAATAAATTAATTATGGATAGTAAGTAATTTGTGATTATACGTTGCATGGATAGATCCCAAGTTTAAGCTTAACTTAGAGAATCTTTTAGTTATTGGCTTAGTCCATTACAAATAAAAGAGAAAACTTCATGCAAGCATCTACTCTATAAAAATTAAAGTACTTAGGTTCTCATTGTAAAAATGTGAAATAATTAAGCATTACCCATTACTCTATGGATGCTTCCATTTCAAGAATTTTACCATATATATCATGTGTTATGTGTGAATTTGTTAATTTTTCTAAGAAAGTATGGCACCACATCACCTCCACCAAATCAACAACTCCAACCTCACTTCGTGACACATGACATCACCATGTCACCCTCAATTCATTCAACATGGTCAATGAGAAATAAATCACATGGTACCACATGGCACTTCAAATCTCCCATGTCGTCATTCACATTTAATTTAGGAGAGGCAAATTTTAAAATACCATAATTGGGCCATTTGGACTTGGATTTTGGTGTTGGTTTTTCAAAGTGTCTATTTTTCTCTACCTAAAAGCATGGGTGATTTCATTATTTTTTGTAATCTATCGAGTGAAATTGGAATTATTAACAAAAAGGCAAGTCTCATCTTTGTTTTTTAAGCTTTTTAAGGCCAAATATTCCTCATACATACTCTGCTCGCTTGCTTTCTAAACTAGATTTTTTTTAGATCTACAATATGGTACAATTTGTTTTAGCTTATTCATCCTTTTATATTTTGATTTTGAAAAATGAATACTCATGAGGGTCAAGTAACTAACACAAGCTAGTGTCCCTAGAAATCATACATGGAGGATTTACTTAGGAGTAAATTGGTGTATTTGGAAAGAAACATTGAAATAGTTGGAATGGCTCTCAACTATTGGAAAGAAACATTGAAATAGGTTGGAATTGAAGCTAAATGAAGCACCGTGAGACAAGAATGTGAACTTAATATGTACCTTAAACAACACTAGAGAGTCGGTTAAAAATTTGAATGGATAAAGGGAATTTAAATTTTAAAATATAAAATTCAAAATTCTACTAATAAATCAGGGGATCTATCTCTATGGAACCAGCATGTTATGATAGTAGAGGAAGGACCTTATACATGCAAATATAGGCATGTGGTTGATGATATTTGAGTGGGGAGGTTGATGGATAACAGATGACCAAAGTGGGGGAGAAAAAATATGTCAAAAAATAGTGATATCATATAATGTTTAGACTACTCTTGAATTTTTTTATTTTCTTATTATTTTTACATTTTTGTAAGTAGTGAAATTGGAAATTGGGGCAGTCTCGTACTCACATGACATGAGGTCACTTCCAATGGCAACCACTATAACAACTAGGTGTACCATGCCACCAATACTGTGGACATGGGTAAATTGGGGGGATTAAACTAAGGACCTCATAATATTTTACATACCACTTTACATAACACACTTTTCCAAGTGAGCTACACCATCGAGGGTAGACTACTCTTCAATTTAGGATTAAATTAATCCTAGATTTTTTGTCCTATTCTATTCTATTTTAATCCTAATATTTTTCCCAGGAAAAAACATACTTGAGTTGAAAAACAAAGGACAATACAAAGGTTAATTCTGCACAATAACAACAAGAAGCTTCCTAAATAGTATTGTTATAGAACCTCCACCCAAAAATCCTTTGCTTTACAAAAAAATCATAAATAACTTCCATCAAATTTGGCAAACTAAACAATTAGAACAATTCCAAAAGGGACACATTGTTAGTTCACAATGAAATCATATAAAAGGCCAAGAGTCATGGATTCGTTAGAACCCTCATGTGAAATCATTTGATACGATCCAACTAGTAGTAACATAATCTCCTTGGACAAAGAATCTACTATAACATTGTGTTCTCTATATATATGTTGATAATTCACCTACTAGAAAAACAACAAGATTTTTTTGACCTATTACACTAAAGTCATAAGATTTATATTTTGAACTTGGGATTCATTATTCATCCACTTAATCACAAGAGGCAAGTCCCCCATCGCATGTATTAAATGTAGATTCTTAAAGCTGGAAAATTTCAAGAGGTAGAGCATTTATAAAAATTATGCTCTATTGTTCATATCAAGTCCACCTATAACGCCCTCTGTTAGGATATTCCGACACATAGGAAATAGTTATGTATAACTTGGTCTAGTATAGAGTTAGGTAAAGTGTGTTTCTTTACTATGTACATTTTGTAACTTACAATCCGACAGTCACGATATGTAGTGATCCGACGGTTCATTCTCTCCTCGATATTACCGACACTTGATCTGTGGCTTAACACCCGATTGGTCCATGATCTCTATTTAAAGAGCATGGAGGGTCATTTGTAGGTTAACCGTCCATGAGAGAAGCTTATGTAAATTTACATTCTTTTATTAATAAATTGCCTGAAGTGGTCGCGTTGGCTCAGGCCGTGGACTGTTTCCCTCTTTGAGGGTTTTAACTACGTCAAAAGTACTGGTGTATTGATCTGTGATATGTTTGTGAGTGGTGTCCTTTGGTGTTCAATCTGAGGAACTTACCCTATAAATTCATACATGGTATCAGAGCTATTTGAGGGCCACGTCCGTTGGTGATCCAAATCTGAAGTCGGTAGAACTACATCCGACTGCCATTTCCTAGATCTACTATTTCTGACTGCTTTCGAGCCGAGAGGACTGCTCTGTTGTGTTGGGAGCATCTGTTCCAGTGAGGAACCCATTTCGTTTCACGCGAAAAGGTTTCCGGTAGCCCTAGCTGCGTCATTTTTAAGATCTGGAGGTATACAGTGTTTATTTGCAGTTTACAATTATTTTCTCTCTATTTATTTCGATTTCGATTTATTTATCCTTTTTTATTACCAGATCTATACCTTTCATTTCTGAGTATGCTCTTTGCCCTGTGACTATGTGCGATCTGGGCAAATTAGAAACAGAAAGGAAGGATTTTTCTCATGCGTATGCTCTTTTCCGTTGTGCCTTAGTGTGATCTCGGAAAATCAGAAACATTGAGGAAAATATTTAGTTTCCGACTAAAGTTAACTTTGAGCCGTAAGGTTCGTTTTTTTTGTATGTCCGTGTTGGGTTTTGTGTTTTTTGTTTTGTAGGGAAAAAGAGCTTTCTCAAAGCAAGCACGCAACCCAAAGCCCCCTCTCTCTCTCTCTCTCTCTCTCTCACAAACTTTTTTCTCAAAGCAAGCACGCAAAGCTCTCTCTCTCTCTCTCTCTCTCTCTCTCTCTCTCTCAAACTTTTTGTATAGCTCACTTGGTCCAAAGCTAATTTATGAGAGTAGAGGTCCAAAGCTAATTTATGAGAGTAGAGGTCTTGAGTTCAAATCTCCTTTTGTGGGGGCGGATTTTTCATTTCCGCACATTCCCGCACTTCGTCGGCGACTTCATCAAATTTTCTTCAAAAAGCCATAACTTCTTCATCCGGAAGTCGTTTTCAGAACCGTTTTTTTTTAAACAGCCTAATTTTTCGAGATCTTTCCATTGGAACACTTAGTTTCAGCATCTATAGCTTTAGTTTCTGTTAAAATGGAAAGTCCATGCCAAGTTATTCTTGACAGCACCAACTACTTTCAATGGTGGTCCTACATTGTGGATTTACTTAGAAGTAAAGGTCTCTACAGAATAGCCACAGGCCAAGAAACCAAACCGAAAGATGAAGATAAGGCAGCTAAATGGGAAAATAGGCAAGATCAAGCACGTGGGTTGATAGGGATGTCTATTTCTCCAGATCTTAAATTCCATATTGCAGAACTTGATGCTCCTGATGAAGCAATGAAATAGATTACTAAAGTCTTTGGAATTAAAAATGAACTTAGAGTCCATCAACTTGAAAATGAGTTGCTTACATTGGACCCCAATAATTTTTCTTGCATTGAAGATTTTTTGTCCAAGTTCAAGACCCTTAGACTTCTCTTGGAAGGTGTTAAGGTTAAGAAAGAAGATAGTAACCTTATCTATTCCATTCTTACTAAGTTGGGACCAGCCTACTCTGTGTTTGTTTCCACCTTCCATTCTACAAGAGAAGCCTTCATTTCTCAAGGACAAGACTACAATTCCCCTTCCTTTGATTCTTTGTGATTCTTTAATAAGAGAACAAGAAAAACTCTTACACCTTGGTCTTCTTAATCTTGGAAACTCTTCTAAGAAAGCGTTAGCCGCCCAGCAGCAACCAAATCCAAGGAATCCTAAGAATTTGTATCCTAAAAAGAATGGTCCTAAACCAAACAAGGGTCCTAAGCAATTTCAGCCTCAAAATGAAAAATCATTTCAACAAAATGATAAGACAAATAAAAACAAAGGGAAGAAGACTGATAGACATTGCAACTTTTGTAATCGAGATGGCCACTTAGAATCCAAATGATTTAAGAAGATGGAAGCCTTGGAAGCAGCAATGAAGAAGCATAACATCCATTTGGAGCACTCTTCAACTTCAACTTCATCTTCAGGAATGGCACTTTCTGCATGTGGTTGTCAAGCATCTCGGTCTGGCTATGCATTAAATGTATCTTCTTCTTCTCATTCTCATGAGTGGCTCATTGATTATGGAGCTTCTTATCACATGGCCAAAAACAAAGCCATGTTTTCTTCTTTAAATTATTGTAACACCAAAAATATATATGTTGGTGATGATAGATCTCTTAGTGTTGTAGGGACTGGAACTGTTCATATAGACAATGGTCAATTTAATGATGTATTATGTGTTCCAACCTTATCCTGCAACCTTCCATCTGTATATCAGATAACTCATTCAGGTGAAGGTAAGATCGTTGAATTTTCACCTCACGATGTTGTAATTAAGGACCTAAGAGATCCTAGACAGATTTTAGCTACTGGCATTGCTGATGATTCTACAAGGTTGTATAAGTTTCACAACTTTGGATCATCAAATCTTCCCTTGGTATTTGTTGCTCATAATGATGAAGTGAGCAAACTTTGGCATGAGCGATTTGGTCACTTAAACTATCGCTCTCTTCAGAATCTATGTAAAGAAAATATGGTGACAGGTCTTCCAATGGTATCTTGCAGAGATGGTGTTTGTTCCGGATGTGTACTTGGAAAACATCATCGGGACAGTTTTGAAAAACGTGCCTCTTGGCACGCCTCAGCCCCTTTACAGCTCGTGCATAGTGATTTATGTGGTCCACTTCCAATTGTTTCCTTCTCTGGCTACAAGTATTTCTTAACTTTCATTGATGATTTCTCCAAACGCACTTGGGTATACTTCTTAAAACTCAAGAGTGAAGTATTTAACATGTTCTTGGCCTTTAAGGCCTTTGTTGAAAAACAATCTAGACATCAAATTCTTAAGCTAAGATCTAATAATGGCGGAGAATATGTTAACAACAAATTCATCAACTTTTGCACTGAGGATGGAATTCAAATGCAACATACTGTTCCATATACTCCACAACAAAATGGTGTAGCTGAAAGGAAGAATCGCACCTTAAATGAAATGGCTAATTGTATGCTTCAATCTAAAGGACTTAGTCTTAATTATTGGGCAGAAGCAATTAACTGTGAAAATTACATAATAAATCGCACTCCTACTAAGGTTTTAAAGAATATCACTCCAGAAGAAGCATGGAGCTCAATCAAACCAGATGTAAGTCACTTTCATGTTTTTGGAAGTGAAGCATGGGCCCATATTCTAGATGAGAAACATAAAGCTTTAGAACCTAAGAGTGAAAAATGTATTTTGTTGGATATTCTGAAGATGTCAAAGGATATAGACTTATTCCACTTAAGTCCAAAAATGTTATCATTAGAAGAGATGTAAAGTTTGCTGAAAATATATCGACCTGCGAGCCTAGTTCGGTGGATGTGCCACCTCTCCCTATCTCTTCTACTTTTGAAAATATTTCTTCTTCAGATGATGAAAGCGAGGATGAAAATCCTCCCCCACCTTCTTAGGATCCTCCTTCAACTCCTCAGCTTCCAAAATGGGTCCATGCTACTCGGGATGCAGCAGGTGATCTTGCCGGTGATCCTACAGATCAACGACGTACATGTTCTCAGTTTGATATAGCCTCTTCTTTACTGGCTCAAGCTTCAGTGAATTATGATCCTGACACCTTTGCAGAAGCTTCAGGCCATCCAGATTGGGAAGCAGCTATGAATGAATAATATCATTCATTATTGGCAAATGATACATGGGATCTTGTTCCTCTACCAAAGGGATGAAAACTTGTTAGATGCAAATGGGTTTACAGAACCAAGTATGGACTACACTGAAACCTTCTCCCCTGTTGCCAAAATGAACTCTATCCGCCTTGTTCTTTCCCTTTCTGCCTCTTTCAAATGGGAAGTCCATCAGATGGATGTTAAATCCACCTTCTTGCATGGGGACTTGCATGAAGAAATCTATATGGAACAACCTATTGGCTTTATACAAAGAGACTCCAGCCTTGTATGTCGGCTTAAGAAATCCCTTTATGGTCTCAAGCAAGCTCCTCGAGCTTGGTATGCCAAAATGGATAACTTTCTTTTAGAAAATGGCTTTTCTAGGTGTCATTCTAACAACACTGTCTACACCAAGAAAGTGGGCAAGTCTCTTATCATTATTGTTCTTTATGTTGATGATCTTATCCTAACTGGTAGTGATCCCAACCTTATAAACCATGTGAAGTAGCCTTAAAAGGAAGTTTGAAATGAAAGACTTAGGACACTTACATTATTTTCTTGGTCTTCAAGTCTTGCAATCCAAGGAAGGTATTTCCCTTTCCTAGTCCAAGTATGCCTGTGATATTCTACACCATTTTCACGTGGAAGACTGTAAGCCAGCCCCTTCTCCCTTTTAGTCTGGAGTCAAACTTTCAGTCACTTGTACTTCTCCTGAAGTTGACGCTACCTTATACCGTCAACTTGTAGGAAAACTTTTGTATCTAACCCATACTCGTCCTGAACTTTCCTTTGTCGTTGGCCTTGTTGCTCGATTTATGCAAAACCCACGTGAAAGTCATTGGAAATAAGCTAAAAGAATACTTCGTTATGTTCGAGGTACAGTTCAGTTTGGGATTCATTACAGTGCCGAAGCATCTCCTCTATTGGTTGGTTTCACTGATTCCGATTGGGCTGGTGACCCTGATGATCGGAAGTCTACTGCAGGTTATGTGTTCACTCTTGGTTCAGGACCTATTACATGGGCTTACAAGAAACAAGGTGCCATTTCTCTTTCTTCAACAGAAGCAGAGTATCATGGTGCCGTAGAAGCTAGTAAGGAAGCCTTGTGGCTTCGTCAGATCCTGTCAGACTTTGGCTTTCAGCAGCAACATCCGACTACACTTTGGTGTGATAATCAAAGTGCCATTCAACTATGCAAAGATCCAGTCCAACATCAGCACAGCAAACACATTGAACTGCATATGCACTTCATCAGAAAGCTCATTCACGACCATGTTCTTGAAGTGCAATATTTTTCAACAGATGATCAAGTTGCAGACATCTTTACAAAGGCTCTCACAGAGGCGAAGTTCACTAAACTTCGATTTATGGTTGGAGTTCAGGAAGTTGTCACTAAGGGGGGTGTTGTGGCCGGCAACAACCCCCCCTTTGTTCATTTAAGTGTTGACCAAAATACTAAATGAATGGGGACCCTTAGTTAATTTTTAGGAAGAACAAGAGTTTCCTTTCCTCAAAATAAGGTTACCATCATAAGCTTAGGTAGGTCTTTTGAATATTTTAAACCTAAGTCTATGATAAGGAGAAAATCTTTAAAGTCGCGTTGCAAAAAAGATAGGAAATGCCTCCATTTCTCTTTAATATCAGTATGCGCAAGACCCTCGTGTTAAGTATAACATCGCGTCGCAACAAAGTAATACTCATAAGGAAAAACTTAAAGATTTACCGATCTACGATAACACCGATCGCAAGATCGCATATCGCAGAAATGAGCCAGCAAGATTTGGAAAACATCAAACTTCTGCGATCTGCGATGTTGCGATCGCTGCGATATTGCGTTCTCGCGATCTACGATGGTGCGATTTGCGATGGCGCGATATGCGAGGTTACATAAGCAAATCATAAATCACTTCATTACGAATCCTTCGGGCACGCCATTCAAAGAAAAGCCACTTACCATAATCTGACTCGAAATCATGCGCTTTTAATGATAGTAAATGAATTAGTTGTCAGTTATTAAATGAAGTAAAGACGCGTGCCTTTGTAGAGAATTACTTCACGTAAGGTGGCATATTTGATACATCTATTGCATTTAAAACTCTCCCATCACCTTTCTAGATCAGTCATTTCCATTTCACTCGTAATCTGCAGGAACGAAGAGCTAAGACGATTCAAACCCAAACGCAGGAAGAAATGGGAAAGAAAAATAAAGCTCAAGGCTCTGAAGCGAAGGAAAAGACGAAGGAGATGGCGCCTTTGTATACAGACACAACTTGTAACAGAGACGCAGGGATATCGACATGGGAAAGCATGTACAGGCTGCTTGAAGAGGAAAATCATAGAATAATGAAGGTTGTTGCTGTCGCGGGCTCACAACGCTCTTCCGAGGCGTCCTTAGAGGAGCTAGCATGTTCATTTCTTCACAGGATAGCAGCAAGACCCAAAATTCTACCATATATGGATATGATCAAGTGGATACTTGACAATGCAAACATGAACAACAGACAATTCAAGGTTCAAGGACACGGGCTCATCGGATCATTCGCTGCGCAAGATTTGAAGCTTATGTATCATCTTCCTGAACCGCAGGCGACTTACAATGCACAATTCGTTAAGAAATTTGCAGCAGAGAACCCAGACCTATCAGAGACCACCAAAGATTGGTCCAAAAAAGAGGAGCCGCTCAAAAAGGACAAAAACGGTATGTACAGCACTGGTTCCCTCACCTCTCCGTATTGTTTTGTTGCGGCCATGCTTTGTAGGTTATTTGGGATGTCGGATATCAATAAGTTTTCGTCTGAATGGCTACCATTAATTGATGCTGCCACAAACGCTGATATTATGGATTGGGCCAAGATCCTTTCTGATAATCTATACATGGTTGTTATCAATTACCGGTCTAAAAGATCCTTGTCTCAAAGGATCTATCCTCCTTTTTATCTGTATGCATATGTTATGGATTTTATTTGTTATGTGTCTAAATTTGCCATTATGGGTTTGAAATGGACTACCCATGACCCATTACCTATCCATGTTTATCATAAGGTGTTATGGGATTCTCAGTTCGTCCCTCACTTCTACCAGATTTGCCACGGGCTTATTTTACCCTTGTATAGAATAATGTATGATGAAGACCCCCCGAGGTGCTCACCCGAGGCACAAATAGACATCATCCCCATCGCAAGATGGTTCGGGGAAGAATGGTTTACCTATATTAGAGTGTTTGGAAGCATTGTACCTCCACATGTCCTACCTCTATATATCCCTGATAAACTTTTGGCTCGGGAAATTGCTTATCAAACCTGTTCAGAAGGTGGCCTGACCAAAGACCTAAAGGACAAAAAGAAGGCCATATGGCCTCAATTTCCTGTAGCTTGTGGGGCCTTCTCATTGTTCGATGTAGGGCACGCTTTCACCGAAGTGGAGAATGTGACGTGTCTACAATTATTTAAATTCCCAGCAAGGCCATTTGACCCAAATGATGTTGCCCAAGATTTCACAACGAATGTCAAAATAAAAGTATTTGTTGGCAAGAAAGATTTGTTTCATGATTTGTTTCAGAATAGAAGCTTATTCCAAGAAATTTTGCGGGAAGCTCGGTCGAGGTTGTCTCCAGATGACCTCCAAAGATTCATGTTATACAGGGAAAGAAGGTTGGCCAGTGTTCCTCTAGAGAAGTTGCGACTGCCTGCCAGAGAACCAACTCCAAGCATTAGCCTCAGTGGAAACTCTAGCACTTCCAGATCTAAATCCAACGCTGCGCAAGGAGTACCTGAACATCCTAAAGAGTCTGGATGCGACCAAGGAAAAAATGAAGAAACAACTAAAGATACAGCTCAGTCAAGTGCAATGTCGCAACAGCAAGTTATCGCCTCCCTGCCAAGAGATGTCCCCCCTCCTGTCATCGAAGCACCACTCGTCACAATAGAACTGGACAAAGAATGGGAAACCTTCAATGAACTGATCAATCTTGAAGGGCAAGCCCCAAAAACACCTGTGAACAATACACAGGTAGTGCAAGAAGTGGTTTCGACCATAGTCAGCAGTGTCACAGAAACGGAGCAAATTCCTATCGCTCCACCTTCTGAGCTTCTACTTAATGTAGAAGAAATTCCCCTACTGGATGTATTCTATAGTCCCCAACACAAAGCAGTTGTAAGGAGACAGAGGAAGAAAAGAAAACTAGAGAATACACTGTCACAAGATGCTGAACATTTGGACGTCTTATGGGAAGACCCCAACAATAACCCGACTGAAAATCTCACTAAGCTGTCTCAGATCGCAGGAGCATATGCTTCTGCAACTACTGACAAGGCATCGGAAGTTCAGCAACTATTGAAAGAACAAGAAGATCAAATACAATTGCTACAACGACAGTTGCAACAAGCCAATTCTAATATTGAAGCTTCCAAACAGCTCGAGAAGCTGCAGGAAGACTTTCACCAGATGCAGATAGACTATCAAAGAAGTCTAGACGAGAAAGGAAAACAATTGCAGACTTTACAGGAAATGCATAAATATGAGCCTAAGCTGGCAGAGAATCTATTGGCTTAAATTAGCAACTACTGCAGCAACAGGAAGAGTTGGGATGTAAAATATCACAGTGGAGTCACTATTGCGAGCTGAGCGATAAAATCACCAATCAAGTGGTAGACTTGCGGAGTGACTATGATCAGAGTGACAGACGGGTGACAGAATACTTAACTTGGCAGGATGAAGATGAAGGTAAAAGAGCAGGTGCACCCAGGATAAACGAAAATCATAAAGAATTGCTCTTTAATAAATGGGACGATCAAATCAGGCAGGCGGAGCGAGCAGCGGAGACAGCGGCTACACAGGCAAACATTCTTATTGACTGTGTAAATGACAATTTACACAGGGCCAATTTAATCGCAGAGACCACCCCGGGGTACCTACCAAATAAGTTACAACTGGAAGCAGAATGGAATCAAAAAGTGCAGGCAAAGGGAAAAGCGATCCAAGCATTAAACAGGTTGAATTGGGAATGTTACTGGACATACTTGGTCAAACCACACAGTCAATGGATGACGGTGAAATGTATTACAAACGCGGCCGAAAAAGTAGTGCCAACTCTCGTAGATGCTGTTTTCGCAGCCCAGCTCAGCGCAGAAGTCAGACAGCCAACTCTCCTCAAGCCCATGCTGAACACTTGCAACTTCAAGGACCAAATTCAGAAGTAGCCTTATTTTAGAATGTTGTTTTTTTCTTTTAATTAGATTAGAAAAAGTACGGTCATTTGAAAACCGCATCCTAAATTTTGTAAAAATACTATTATTAGAATTAGGAAGTAGTATTTTAACCCTTCTCATGCATTTAGAGAAGGGTCTAGAAATTTGTCGAAAACTTGTCCTCGGAACATGCACTTCTGCACCCTCAGAGGAGGTTTTGATGAATGGATGGATCGAGATTTATTAATGTTTGCATTTGATGTCTGCTACTGATGTTGCACTTTTGTACTCTTAGTAGATGTTAGAACAAGTAGAGATAAATCATTTTTGCTTGAAGCTTGTGAGTAGGATTAGTCATAAATGGTACTTTTATCTCTTGACCATTTCTGCTTATATTCTTAAAGTGATATACAGTTTTCAGTTGTTTATATGTTAATGCATGAATGTGTGGGTTACCATTTGGCACTTCTGTACGGTGGAGTCATTTATTTGTGTTTGATATATGAATAACTTATTATGCGATATGCTGTTCACAACTGTTTTGCTTAACGTTTTATGCAAAGTGGTTTATCTTAATTGATTTCTATTCTTATGATAGCTGAATGATCTTTATTACCAGTTATTGTTCGAAATCTCTTTAGATCGCATAATAGAATAAATACACCCCGGGTTAGCGTAGATTAGATGTGCTGTTTCTCATTAGATTACAATAGCATAGAGTTAGTTTAGAAGTTTGAATTAAATTAGCTTTAAGTACTCCTAGATCACCATCATCCAACTCTACACACACACACCCCTAGATTGGGAAACTAGTCCCATTATCCCCAGTCGGACCCGCTATACCAAACGGATAAGGAGCTGCCAACCAAGGTCCGGACCGGGTGGGTATCCCCCTTGTTGTCGACCCGATTTTCGGGGCTTCAACATATTTGGCGCTAGAAGGAGGGCCTGAACATAGTGTCTGTTGGAATGATTTTCAATTGTAAAATTTGAATCAGGATGGCTGCTCATAAAATTCCTATTTGGAGTTGCATCCATGTTCCTACCTCTTCCAACACTCCACCAGAAGTGGTAAGACTCTTGTCTCAGGTAAAATTCAATGGTAAGAATAATTCTTCTGCTTTTAATCATGCTCTTCAATTTATTCAAAAAGTTTCAAGTTCTGATATTCAGAGAATTGATGAAGGCGTTTTATGCAGAATTTTTACTCTTACATTCACGGCGGAAGCTAGAAAATGGTGCAGAACCCTCCTAGTTGCATCAATTCACAGCTGGGACCAATTCGTCAAGACTTTCATTTTTGAATTTGATTGTTATGACTATGACCAGGTATACGATGAAATTGATTATCTACGGAAACAAGATGAATCTGTTAGGGATTTTAATATGCGATTTCATCTTAATTGTCTAAAGTATGATCTTGAAAGTGAACTCATGGATGAAGAATCTTCAGATTATGCTGAGTATTCCCTGCCTCCTATGTCTGATCAAGCAGAAATTAGTTCAAGCTTTGTCTCATTTTCTTCTAATGTGAATGAGGATTCCAAGTTGAATATACAAATCAGCCATGATGAAGAAAGTCCCCAAAGCCTAGGAGTCATGCATGCTCTAATGCAAGAAGACAAAAGCGAGAATGCTTGAGGAAAGCCTACCTTGCAACCAGGAGATGACTTTGATACAAGGTCAGATAATATCATTGCAAATCAACAAATGCAGATGCCAAGGTTAGAACAACAAACTATTTCTCTTTCAAAAAGTATCAGTACACAAAGGTATGATCTAAAGCCCGATGTCTATGATGAATCTGATGAACAAAGATTTTTCCATGATGAGATTTTCAAATGCATTGTTCCAGAATCGCATTTTTCTCTTTATCCTGATGTTTTTAGTGATGATAATTTTTCCCCTCTCAATATTAAAGATATCTCAAAAAACACAGAGGATTATTCAAATGAGTCATCATTAGGTTTTCAAGATAAAAAGACAGCTATAGAACATCCTTTGACCATTTTCAAACAAGAACCACTTGACCTTCCTTGTCTGAAAATATATGACGAAAAAGAGAAATCTAGGGAAACCTGTAAAATCATTTATGATAGTTACTTTGACAACGATGATGTTGTTGATTTATCCCAAGTAACTCAACTAAGCTCAGATAATGAGAGATATCCTAATTCAGAAATCATATCAGTCAATCCTCATTTCAAAGTAAAAGATCATTTGCATGATTTTACTATCCAAGACAATACCCCGATCTATGATTCATATCATGAGAAAACCCCCATGCCTGTCCACAATCATAACTTGTCTTCTGATTCACAAGACGGAATTCGAAATTGCTCGGATCCCATAATTCTGGCCAGTTCTTGTGAGAAGCAAGATATTACAAGTAAATCCCAGTTGTGCTGTAACATTATTTGTACAGATAATCATTCCTTTCTTTCTCACTTGCACTCATTTTGTACAAAATCGGATTGTGTTTTAAATTTTCACACTTTTGATAGATTACTGTGGCATGTTGAGCATCTTGTCAAGGAACATTCGAAAGACGTGATACCATTTTGGAGAGCCAAACTGTGTCAAGAAAGTATAGAACCTTTTCAATTTCAATATCAATCAATATCAGACTTTCTTAAAAAACTTCTTTGGCATCCAAAACATCATCAACGAAAGAAAGTACCTTTCGAAACTTGTTGGCAATTCGCGCCAATTGATAAGAATCTTTCCAGGAATTTCCATCTATTCTGAATTGATTTATTTAGTGATTTATATATGGAAACTTTCCTTTTATACGAAATCGCTAAAAGCTCAACTTTAACGAACAGTAGGTTACAAGCCATTGAAACTAAAAAATCATATTCACAACCTGGCTTTTCATCTTTCCTATTACGAGATCATCAATCCATAACAGAAATTCATCCTGATTTTTATGATCCAATAGGTTCCCAGTTGGAAAGAAGTTTTCATGAGAAAGAAATATCAGACAGAATTCCAACTGAGGTTACATATTCTTATTCCACATCCAACATTAACAGTTCAGGAAAAGTTTTGTTCTTAACGCTAATGTTTGGAAGTTACATACGGCTAGGAATAAAAATGAAGAGATGGTTCCACTGGAAATATCATTTCACCTAGTTAATTTTCTGTATATAGTTAGAATAGGAGTAGGAGTAATTTAGCTAGGTTATTAGGTTTTAGGTTCACTTTTAATAGTTGGTAGAAAAGAGATTATCCCTATTCTGTGCATAATCCTAAAGAATGTCTGCCTCTCATTTCGTTAAATTTTTCCCCATAATAAAATTTGCTATGGTTAACAGCATTTGACATTTACTAAAGACACCATTTCTCTGTCAGGTTTTGAACTTCTGCTTGTGTAAATAGCAAATCTTTCAGAAACTTGATCTTTATTATTAATAGATATAGTTAAAAACTTTAAACCAGATACGATACTAGTGTCAACTTCCAAAAAACTTGACAAAAGTAATCTTAGTGAAGAAATTGTTTTATATCAGTACGATGAAAAGTATCAATAACAAAATAAAGATTCCCTGTAGAAACAGCCATTTCCAAAAAACTCTATTATTGTCGTCCAGAGCTTTCTTAAGGAAAGCAATGATATCCTCCCTGTTAGAGAAAATCGCAGCATTCAGAAAGACAATCCAAGAAATGCTATATCTCAAAGAATAAGAGGTCTCATCACGAGCCAGCTTATCATGATCACAGATATTATAACTTGCTGACTTTGCCAAAACTGTCCACCAAAACAGGGCAACGACTCAAGATTGTTGAAATCAAAAGACAAGGGGTCTCATCACGAGCCAGCTTGTTCAGCAAAAGTGTAAATCAAGTGAATGACTGTGTCATAATTTGGCTACCAAACCAAGACATTGTTCTTTAGAGAGGAAAAAGTGTCAATCTGGGTTTTTCTCCGAAGGTTGTAGATCGCCTTAAGCAGGATAAAGGATCATTACTGGGTAATAGGTAACCCTGTCGAGGCTATGGACGCCTGCTGGCAGCAGAGGCTCTACCTGCGGCAAAAGAGCATATTTAAAAGACTGCTACACAGGGGAGACTTTATTTTATTTTTTACAAGACCAAGTAATGGCTGATGTAAATGCAAGGACAAGCTGAGGATACAAGTAATTAAAATAGAAAGAGGTTGAAACGAAATATCATTGACAGTTTGAAGTATGACATGCTTTATCTTTTTATAATAAAGTTTAAGTTTCCTGAAAAAAAAAAAATTGTTGTTTCGGAAGTTTAAAAAATTCATTAGAAAATCAGAGATAACTGGTTCTCCCAAGTGAATCGCCAATTGTTGTGGCCGGCAACAACCCCCCCTTTGTTCATTTAAGTGTTGACCAAAATACTAAATGAATGGGGACCCTTAGTTAATTTTTAGGAAGAACAAGAGTTTCCTTTCCTCAAAATAAGGTTACCATCATAAGCTTAGGTAGGTCTTTTGAATATTTTAAACCTAAGTCTATGATAAGGAGAAAATCTTTAAAGTCGCGTTGCAAAAAAGATAGGAAATGCCTCCATTTCTCTTTAATATCAGTATGCGCAAGACCCTCGTGTTAAGTATAACATCGCGTCGCAACAAAGTAATACTCATAAGGAAAAACTTAAAGATTTACCGATCTGCGATAACACCGATCGCAAGATCGCATATCGCAGAAATGAGCCGGCAAGATTTGGCAAACATCAAACTTCTGCGATCTACGATGTTGCGATCGCTGCGATATTGCGTTCTCGCGATCTGCGATGGTGCGATTTGCGATGGCGCGATATGCGAGGTTACGTAAGCAAATCATAAATCACTTCATTACGAATCCTTCGGGCACGCCATTCAAAGAAAAGCCACTTACCATAATCTGACTCGAAATCATGCGCTTTTAATGATAGTAAATGAATTAGTTGTCAGTTATTAAATGAAGTAAAGACGCGTGCCTTTGTAGAGAATTACTTCACGTAAGGTGGCATATTTGATACATCTGTTGCATTTAAAACTCTCCCATCACCTTTCTGGATCAGTCATTTCCATTTCACTCGTAATCTGCAGGAACGAAGAGCTAAGACGATTCAAACCCAAACGCAGGAAGAAATGGGAAAGAAAAATAAAGCTCAAAGCTCTGAAGCGAAGGAAAAGACGAAGGAGATGGCGCCTTTGTATACAGACACAACCTGTAACAGAGACGCAGGGATATCGACATGGGAAAGCATGTACAGGCTGCTTGAAGAGGAAAATCCTAGAATAATGAAGGTTGCTGCTGTTGCGGGCTCACAACGCTCTTCCGAGGCATCCTTAGAGGAGCTAGCATGTTCATTTCTTCACAGGATAGCAGCAAGACCCAAAATTCTACCATATACGGATATGATCAAGTGGATACTTGACAATGCAGACATGAACAACAGACAATTCAAGGTTCAAGGACACGGGCTCATCGGATCATTCGCTGCGCAAGATTTGAAGCTTATGTATCATCTTCCTGAACCGCAGGCGACTTACAATGCACAATTCGTTAAGAAATTTGCGGCAGAGAACCCAGACCTATCAGAGACCACCAAAGATTGGTCCAGAAAAGAGGAGCCGCTCAAAAAGGACAAAAACGGTATGTACAGCACTGGTTCCCTCACCTCTCCGTATTGTTTTGCTGCGGCCATGCTTTGTAGGTTATTTGGGATGCCGGATATCAATAAGTTTTCGTCTGAATGGCTACCATTAATTGATGCTGCCACAAACGCCGATATTATGGATTGGGCCAAGATCCTTTCTGATAATCTATACACGGTTGTTATCAATTAACGGTCTAAAAGATCCTTGTCTCAAAGGATCTATCCTCCTTTTTATCTGTCTGCATATGTTATGGATTCTATTTGTTATGTGTCTAAATTTCCCATTATGGGTTTGAAATGGACTACCCAGGACCCATTATCTATCCATGTTTATCATAAGGTGTTATTGGATTCTCAGTTCGTCCCTCACTTCTACCAGATTTGCCACGGGCTTATTTTGCCCTTGTATAGAATAATGTATGATGAAGACCCCCCGAGGTGCTCACCCGAGGCACAAATAGACATCATCCCCATCGCAAGATGGTTCGGGGAAGAATGGTTTACCTATATTAGAGTGTTTGGAAGCACTGTACCTCCACATGTCCTACCTCTATATATCCCTGATAAACTTTTGGCTCGGGAAATTGCTTATCAAACCTGTTCAGAAGGCGGCCTGACCAAAGACCTAAAGGACAAAAAGAAGGCCATATGGCCTCAATTTCCTGTATCTTGTGGGGCCTTCTCATTGTTCGATGTAGGACACGCTTTCACCGAAATGGAAAATGTGACGTGTCTACAATTATTTAAATTCCCAGCAAGGCCATTTGACCCAAATGATGTTGCCCAAGATTTCACAACGAACGTCAAAATAAAAGTATTCGTTGGAAAGAAAGATTTGTTTCATGATTTTTTTCAGAATAGAAGCTCATTCCAAGAAATTTTGCGGGAAGCTCGGTCGAGGTCGTCTCCAGATGACCTCCAAAGATTCATGTTATACAGGGAAAGAAGGCTGGCCAATGTTCCTCTAGAGAAGCTGCGACTGCCTGCCAGAGAACCAACTCCAAGCAGTAGCCTCAGTGGAAACTCTAGCACTTCCAGATCTAAATCCAACGCTGCGCAAGGAGTACCTGAACATCCTAAAGAGTCTGGATGCAACCAAGGAAAAAACGAAGAAACAACTAAAGATACAGCTCAGTCAAGTGCAATGTCGCAACAGCAAGTTATCGCCTCCCCGCCAAGAGATGTCCCCCCTCCTGTCATCGAAGCACCACTCGTCACAACAGAACTGGACAAAGAATGGGAAACCTTCAGTGAACTGATCAATCTTGAAGGGCAAGCCCCAAAAACACCTGTGAACAATACACAGGTAGTGCAAGAAGTGGTTTCGACCATAGTCAGCAGTGTCACAGAAACGGAGCACATTCCTATCGGTCCACCTTCTGAGCTTCTACTTAATGTAGAAGAAATTCCCCCACTGGATGTATTTTATAGTCCCCAACACAAAGCAGTTGTAAGGAGACAGAGGAAGAAAAGAAAACTAGAAAATACACTGTCACAAGATGCTGAACATTTGGACGTCTTATGGAAAGACCCCAACAATAACCCGACTGAAAATCTCACTAAGTTGTCTCAGATCGCAGGATCATATGCTTCTGCAACTATTGACAAGGCATCGGAAGTTCAGCAACTATTGAAAGAACAAGAAGATCAAATACAACTGCTACAACAACAGTTGCAACAAGCCAATGCTAATATTGAAGCTTCCAAACAGCTCGAGAAGCTGCAGGAAGACTTTCAGCAGATGCAGATAGGTTATCAAAGAAGTCTAGACGAGAAAGGAAAACAATTGCAAACTTTACAGGAAATGCATAAATATGAGCCTAAGCTGGCAGAGAATCTATTGGCTTAAATGAGCAACTACTGCAGCAACAGGAAGAGTTGGGATGTAAAATATCACAGTGGAGTCACTATTGCGAGCTGAGCGATAAAATCACCAATCAAGTGGTAGACTTGTGGAGTGACTATGATCAGAGTGACAGATGGGTGACGGAATACTTAACTTGGCAGGATGAAGATGAAGGGAAAAGAGCAGGTGCACCCAGGATAAACGAAAATCATAAAGAATTGCTCTTTAATAAATGGGACGATCAAATCAGGCAGGCGGAGCGAGCAGCGGAGACAGCGGCTACACAAGCAAGCATTCTTATCGACTGTGTAAATGAGAATTTACACAGGGCCAATTTAATCGCAGAGACCACCCCGGGGTACCTACCAAATAAGCTACAACTGGAAGCAGAATGGAAGCAAAAAGCACAGGCAAAGGGAAAAGCGATCCAAGCATTAAACAGGTTGAATTGGGAATGTTACTGGACATACTTGGTCAAACCACACAGTCAATGGATGACGGTGAAATGCATCAAAAACGCGGCCGAAAAAGTAGTGCCAACTCTCGTAGATGTTGTTTTCGCAGCCCAGCTCAGCGCAGAAGTCAGACAGCCGACTCTCCTCAAGCCCATGCTGAACACTTGCAACTTTAAGGACCAAATTCAGAAGTAGCCTTATTTTAGAATGTTGTTTTTTTCTTTTAATTAGATTAGAAAAAGGACGGTCATTTGAAAACCGCATCCTAAATTTTGTAAAAATACTATTATTAGAATTAGGAAGTAGTATTTTAACCCTTCTCATGCATTTAGAGAAGGGTCTAGAAATTTGTCGAAAACTTGTCCTCGGAACATGCACTTCTGCACCCTCAGAGGAGGTTTTGATGAATGGATGGATCGAGATTTATTAATGTTTGCATTTGATGTCTGCTACTGATGTTGCACTTTTGTACTCGTAGTAGATGTTAGAACAAGTAGAGATAAATCGTTTTTGCTTGAAGCTTGTGAGTAGGATTAGTCATAAATGGTACTTTTATCTCTTGACCATTTCTGCTTATATTCTTAAAGTGATATACAGTTTTCAGTTGTTTATATGTTAATGCATGAATGTGTGGGTTACCATTTGGCACTTCTGTACGGTGGAGTCATTTATTTGTGTTTGATATACGAATAACTTATTATGCGATATGCTGTTCACAACTGTTTTGCTTAAGTTTTTATGCAAAGTGGTTTATCTTAATTGATTTCTATTCTTATGATAGCTGAATGATCTTTATTACCAGTTATTGTTCGAAATCTCTTTAGATCGCATAATAGAATAAATACACCCCGGGTTAGCGTAGATTAGATGTGTTGTTTCTCATTAGATTACAATAGCATAGAGTTAGTTTAGAAGTTTGAATCAAATTAGCTTTAAGTACCCTAGATCACCATCATCCAACTCTACACGCACACACACCCCTAGATTGGGAAATTGGTCCCATTATCCCCAGTCGGACCCGCTATACCAAATGGATAAGGAGCTGCCAACCAAGGTCCGGACCGGGTGGGTATCCCCCTTGTTGTCGACCCGATTTTCGGGGCTTCAACAGGGGGATAGGCTCTAGTGCCTCCTTCCTTCTCCTATTGTGTCATATTTGTAAATCCTTCAATCCTATCCCAAGTTGTTCTTAAGGGGGGATGTTAGGATATTCCAACACATAGGAAATAGTTAAGTATAACTTGGTCTAGTATAGAGTTAGGTAAAGTGTGTTTCTTTATTATGTACATTTTGTAACTTATAATCTGACGGTCACGATATGTAGTGATCCGGCGGTTCATTCTCTCCTCGGTATTACCGACACTTGATCCGTGGCTTAACACCCGATTGGTCCATGATCTCTATTTAAAGAGCATGGAGGGTCATTTGTAGGTTAACTGTCCATGAGAGAAGCTTATGTAAATTTTCATTCTTTTATTAATAAATTGCCTGAAGTGGTCGTGTTGGCTCAGGCCGTGGACTGTTTCCCTCTTTGAGGGTTTTAACCACGTCAAAAGTACTGGTGTATTGATCTGTGATCTATTTGTGAGCAGTGTCCTTTGGTGTTCTTTCTGAGGAACTTACCCTGTAAATTCCTACACCTCCCACACTTACCCAAGCTTACCAGTCCACTGGGGTAAATATGTGATGAATAGTTACTATGATATAATTCAAATCCCTATATCACCTTAAGGAAGTGGAATCGATGAACCAAAACTTTCTAGACCTCCCTCAGGTGCTACAAGACCCCTAGGAGCTAACCAACCACCCTAGGTGCCCAACCCCTGAGTTAACTTAGCCTTTCACTGAAATAAATCCAAGTCACATGCACAAGCCTGAATCCATGTGATTGTAGGCCTCTAGTCGCATGCACAAGCATGAAAAGGAGAGACTACCTTCTTTTTCAGCCAGTTTTGTGCCTGAGACGCAGAATTTGTGCCACCTTTTCAAGGCTAGACTCTACGTCATTTCCCAGAACTTGATGAAACTTTCCAAAACAATAAATGACACAAAGACAAAGATTTTAACACAAAACTTAATTAATAACTTAACCTAACCTAACCAGTCCTAACCATGAAAGACATTTCGTCGAACACATTATGAACATGTAATCTACAAGCTATAAATGCATATATGAACATAAGGGTTTGATACTTATCTGAAATCACCAAGAAGGTCTAGTGCCTTCTCATAATAGTTGCAGTAACATCTATTAGGTCATGCATTAAATTCCCATTAATTTACCAATCAAAACATGTTAAGATCCATAACTAAAATCTGTCATGAAACCATACTTATAACCATCATATAACCAACAGATTAACAATATTAGAACAACCATTAGAATCACATAATAACCAAGAACATTTTCTCATAAAACTCAAGAGGAAGATTCTTATTATTCATATTCAAAAGCCAACGAAGTCAGGGACTTCCACATGCCACCTAACCATAGATTGGGCTTAACCAAATATTTCCTTCATCCAATCACCCTCGTGCCATATTCCAAGCATGAGTGTGAGGCTCACAACAAACTGATCATGCTTCTTAAGCTTTGCAGCATATCTCGCCAAAATCGATCAAGGATTTCTTGGCCCAAAGAAAGCACCAATACAACCAGGCTTTATTGTATATCGCGCCAAGGGATCCCTAGGCCCAAATAAGAAACATACACTACCAGGATTTACCACAATCCCACCATGCACCGGTCCATGGATCACTAGGCCTATAAAAGCATGGATGCCTCTGGATCTCTTCACCTAAATTGTGAGGAATTTGTCTATGTCCACCCTCTAGGATTTACTATATCCCACCATTCACCAATCGAGGATTCCTAAGCCCAATGGGGGTATACACAATCAAGATTTACCACAATCCCACCCTTAGCTTCCTTTTCTCCTATTTTCCCTTTATTTTCATAAATAAAATGTTAATTAATGCCTCTTTACCTTTTCAAATGCCTTTGCCAATTTCCTTTATCCATAATAAACCAAATGAACACCCGCTAGGATGTTTTTCCCAACATTCAGCTTGGAATACCTGTCCCATGAACTTGGTCTTATTTTTCCTTTATTAAATTTATTACAAGGAATTTTAACCCGATGTTGTTATAGACCCCTCCCCCTTAAGGGAACATCATCATCGATGTTCTATGACACTTATGACTAGCAAACCGCTGAAAATAAAACATATTGCCTATGGAGATTTATAACCCATCTTGTTGTAGTATTTACAATGACATCCTATTGGAAACATTACAAACATACCGTGTGTTATAGCTTTATAACACAACTCATTACGATATTTACAATAACAACCATACATAAATATGTACATATACCAAAACTCCTTTGCCTCAACTGACAAACAATGAAGGACACATAGCCTACATCAGCAACAACGGAATCCAGAGGCTCACACCTCCACCCTCAAAGTAATACCAAGTTTCACCACCTTCCCAGGAAGTCCAGAATCCACTACCAAAACCAAAGTCTACATCTAATGTCCAACGCTACAATCCTGTGCCACGTGTACTCTCAGTGAATAATTATCGACTCATTGTTCCAGGGCACACTCCCAATGTGCTTTTGATCCCATCTGGCAATGCTAATGACCAAAACAAATCCATCCCTATCCTTCTCTTCTCTACTACATAATACCTTGGGCAATCTAGTAACCCCCTTCCATGCAGTCACTCACCTTCCAAGTTCCTCGACATCCCCTTTCCCAGGAGATCCATCCCTTAGCAAGGTTTCTTTGCATCAGAAGGTCTAAAATCAAAGGCATATCCCTGCCTCAAAACCATCATACCAGTCATAGCATGCTCATGGAAATCAATGGACACTATTGGGTACTAGTGTCCCACAATGGCCCTGCTCCTGAATCCTTTACCAACACACTGCTACCTATTCCAATTCCTTTCACTATTGTTGTTAACATTCTTGCAGTCAATTCCAACCACCCAACTGGACATTTTCATGCTTTCCTATACCAAGCACATAATTTCCATTATATTTCAGGCAAGATGAAATCCCACCCCGCAAGGCCTAGCACAGTCAAATCCCTCCCCCAAAGCCGAGTACTGAAGAAATTCCCCAACGGTAAAGCAAGTAGTAAATGAAACAAGGCCAAGTAAGTCGTTCTGACCAGTGATTCAATTCAAATGTCAGACAAGACTAGTAAATCGTAAAACAAATAAACATCATACCTCACTAGTAGCTCATCAATAAGGTACACTTGCAATTTTGTTCACTTCCTGTCACAACAAGTCAAACTAGTTGTTCAATCAAATAATCATGAATAAACATATCACATCAAGTTAGCTCAAAACACAACCATCATAAATCAAAATGATGAATCAGATGCAATCATAATAAATTATAATCATAGATCACATGCATAATTAAAATTCGAATAAGATGCAAATACTTATCCTTCAAATAATTATTTGCTTTTTCCTTTGTTCTTTGTCCTTTTTGTACACACACCAAATCGATTGCCAAACCCGACAAGCACCCAATGCTTCTCTTCTCTTCAATCACATACACATACACAATGTACATCACAACATATAAATAAACACATGGCGTATGACACCACACAATACATGCATCTACATCCGATGTACAACAAAACACATACATCTACACCTAGTGTACAGCACAACACATATACCTACACCTGGTGTACAACACAACTCATACACCTACATCCGGTGTACACCACATCACAATACATACACCTACACTTGGTGTACAACACAATACATATACATACACAAAGTACAACACAACGAATACACGTGTCATGATACCATGACTACGCAATGCACATATACAGTACCACATGTACACAACACAACATGTACGACATGCACACAATACCACATGTACACAACACAACATGTATAACATGAACACAATACCTCATGTACAACATGTACACAGTACCACATGTACACAACACCACCTACATAATGTGTATACAACACCACATGTACACAGCACCACCTACACAATGTATACACAACACCACCTACACAATGTGTATACATTATCACATGTACATCACTTTCACAAAGCACCCCATGTACAACATGTACACAACACCACATGTACAATCATGAACACAATACCACATGTACATAGCACCATATGTACAACATGCACACCATGCCATATGTACACAACACCGCATATGCAACATGCACAAAGCACCATATGTACACAGCGCCACATATCCAACATGCATATGGCACCATATGTACACAATACCGCATTTCCAACATGTACACAATACATTATATACAACATGTACAAAACACCATATGTACATAGCATCGATATACAACATGTACACAACACCATATGTACATAACACTGCTATACAGCATGTACACAACACCATATGTGCACATAGCATTGTTATACAACATGTACGTCACACCATATGGGCATAGTACCACATATGCAACATGTACAACATACATACAATAGTAGTACTTTCACATACAGAAACCACATTGTCTCTACCAGGCAACCTTACTTCTATTTTCTTACCCATGCTTGTGCCAGCATGCCGCAAATCACATTGCTTTCATTCCGCTAATGTATCCCTCAGTAGAGCATGTCCATAACATACATATAGGCATAATATAATCACATAATCTTAATTCATATCCACATGATATTGACCTCATATATCTGTTAGGGCTACTCTTCCCACTTGATTCCTCATGAAACCAAGGACCTCTTCATGCCATTCACCTGCATAAGCAAATCATTCCTCCACAAGAATGATTCCTGATGACCCTATCAGACGGTGATATACATACATACATATAAGCATCAACATAAAATAATCATGATCCCTGAAGACCCTGTCAGACAATGATGTTCATACACAAATATATATACATATACAAACATCAGCATAATCATGCTCCCAACATAATTACCAAATAAGGTTAAGATAACTTCCTTTATCCATGCACAACATGCACAACATTGAGAACAAAAGTTCCCAACTTAGCCAAGGCATATGACACCCAAAATCCATTCACCTTACCTTTCCTCGTTACCTTCCTCATGATTGTCTTGCCACTGTCCATTTATCCCAAAGGACCCAACCAACTCAATCGATTTTCATCTTGCCTTCAACTACCCTTTACATACACCAAGCTTCATCTGGTTCTTACATTACGTACTGGGTTTCATTCATCTCTCCTCAAGCTCCATTAACTTTCCTCTTTCCCAAACCAATTCCCAAGACCCTCAAAACATAAGAGGCAAGAAAAATAAACAAACAAGAAGAAAACCATGAAAACCAATAATGATACAACACCACAAATAAAGTGGCATGGCCATGCATTAGACATAAACAAAACCGAAAATCAAGCACAAACAAATCACAAAGCACTACAAGCATAAGTCTCTCAACAGACACCATGACTCAACCCATGGTTCCCCATGCTTCCAACGGAAATCTCAACCCGAGCCTTCTTCAAGATTTCATGGCAATCTCTTTTACAATGTAATCCCTTGCATCATACAACCATAAACACATAATTTTTAGTGCATACATAAACATAATGATATATTGGTTACCTTACCTTGTTGTACCAAGCACGTTGCCTTATAACTGAACATGTACATATATCATCTCTCAAGGAACTCCAATTCCTTGACGAATCTAGCTATCGCTAGAAATCAGTTGTTATACTTGTCAAATACAAGTTCATGAATCTAGCACATATCCACATAATGTTAGACAAAATCAAGGTTAAGAAGACTTCTTGTATTCATGCAAAGCACTTGTTTGTTTGGAATTACAGTTTCCAAACATAGCCAATGGAATTATCACCCAATTCCTTCCTTTTACCCCTTCACCTTGCTACAATTGAGTCTTATTATGTGCTATCATATCACCCAACTCTTAGTTATATAGACAAATCAACTATTACCTTGACATTCTAATACCAAGCATGTTTCCCTGCAACTGTTCACACTTGTCATTCACATGTTCCAAAGACATCATGTCTATTAATTTGAAATCATCCTTTACCAAGACTAACAAACATGTCATGATCAATTAACAATCATCAATCATAATACTAGAACTCACACATATATGTTAGTACAATTGTCTTAAAATAAGATCATTCCTTCATGCAAGCTTATAGACACATACTCATATCATGCAATTAACCAAACAGTCAAACAACATATAGACGACATAATAGACACCCAAACACCAAATAGACGACATAATAAAACTCTCAAACACCAAATAGACAACATAATAAACTCGTACCTATGTATCTTAGGGGAGGATATCACATCTGCACAAGTCAGTCCAAATTAGTACGACCTAATATCACAAGTATATCTACTCATACCTAAATATCATAACCATAACCATTTGCATAAGCCAATCTAGATTAGCATGATACATATAACATCAAGATATTAGCTAAAATTACCATAATCATCATGCATATGACCACAATGCATATAACAACAAGTTAACTACCATGCATGATTATCTGATGAATGTGCATATGACCACACTGAAAAACTATCTACCATGCATGTATCCACAATAGCAATAGAATTATAGGCATGTGAATAATCATAATGCATATAATAACTAGTGACTAACATACCTGCATGCCCAACATACAAACCTGTATGATGATCTACTCTTACCCTGAGGTCCGGTGTTGCATCCTCACTTTGATAATCCACATCCCCTCCTCTATCTCAACCAACACATCAACATAATATCTTATCAAAAACATCATGATGACATAACTACATAGAATGACGTCACGATGCATATCTAACCTACATGCATGAATAACCATAACCATAACAATGCATGCACAACAACATATAGACACTGACATGCATAACAAATGCATATAAAACTGACATGCATTCAAGACAAGCACATCCCAACAACAACATCATCAACTTCTACATGTCAACACAATTATAATAATAACCACCACCATGCATACATAACAAGTACATATACAACCTTCATGCATGCATGACAACCACATTCTGCCCATCCAATCCAAGGGTTGAACCATTCTCTAATACCACTTTGTGGTATCAGATATCACCCAAAGAGAATGGAAACCCGTTCTGATACCACTATGTAATTCCCTCCTCCCACACTTACCCAAGATTAATGGCCCATCAGGGTAAACATGTGACAAATAGTTACTATGATATAATTCAACTCCCTAGATCACCTTAAGGAAGTGGAATCGATGAACCAAAACTTTACATACCTCCCTCAGGTGCTATAGGACCCCCAAGAGCTAACCAACTGCCCCAAGTGCCCAACCCCTGAGTTAACTTCGCCTTTCACTGAACTAAACCCTTAGTCACATGTACAAGCCTGCATCCATGCAATTGTAGGCCTCTAGTCGTATGCAGAAGCCTGCAGGGGAGAGACTGCAATCTTTTTTAGCAAGTTTTGTGCTTGAGACCATCAAATATGTGTCACCTTTTTAGGGCTAGAAGCCAAGTCACTTCCCAGAAATTAATGAAACTTTCCAAAACAATAAATGACACAAAGACAAAGCTTCTAACACAAAACTTGATTAACGACTTGGCTGAACCAAGCATAACCATGACATACATTTCGTCGAACACATTTTGAACATGTAATCCATAGGCTATAAATGTGTATTTGAACATAAGTGTCTTATACTTATCTGAAAATCAACAAGAAGGTCTACTTCCTTCTCATAATAGTTGCAATAACATTTATTAGGGCATGCATTCAATAGCCATTCATTTACCAATCAAAACATATTAAGAGCCATAACTAATTCTATCATGAAACCCTGCTTATAACCAACAGATTAACAATGATAGAACAACCATTAAAATACATAATAACCAAGCACATTTGCTCATAAAACTCAAGAGGAATATTCTTATTATTCATATGAAAAATCCAACCAAGTCAGGGACTTCCACTTACCAACCGACCAATGACCATAGATTGGGCTGAACCAAATCTTTCTTTCAGCCAATCACCCCCATGCCATATTCCAAGCATGAATGTGGGACCCACAACAAAATGATCATGCTTCTTAGGATTTACTGCATATCCGGCCAAACCGATCAAGGATTTCTAGTCCCGTAGCAAGCACCAATACAACTAGGCTTTACCGTATATCCCACCAAGGGATTTCTAGGCCTAAACAAGAAACATACACTACTTGGATTTACTGCAATCCCATCATTCACCGGTCCAGGGATCACTATGCCTATACAAGCGTGGATATCTGCAGATCTCTCCACCTAAATAGTGAGGAATTTGTCTGTCTCCACCCTCTAGGCTTTATTGCATATCCTACCATTCATCAGTCCAGGCTTCCTAGGCCCAACGAGGGTATACACAATCAGGATTTACCGCAATCCCACCTGTACTAGTCTAAGGATTCCTAGGCCTTGTTATTTTCCTAAGACCACCTCACTCAGTTTCAAAGCCATCCAGAAATCCAGCTCAATCAAATGAAATAACCCCATCACACAGTGGCTATCCGGAAATGGCAAGGCAAGGCTGAAACCATTGTCACAACTGGAAAAACCCATGCTAATGACAACAAGAGAACTAAATACACACATGCATATACCATGCATTCCAAATATAGCAAGGAAATCATACATGCAACTCGATACGTGCAAGTAATCTCGTTGTAGCCACTTGATCCAACTCTTCCTTGCTTGATCTTTGCTTCCCTTTGCTTTCATGTCCTTCCTTTTCCTTCCTTCCACCAATGATAGAGTGCTCCAAGAATGCTCTAGGTGAGCAAGAGTATGATAGAGTAAAGATAATACAGAGAGTGCCAAGCTAAAACTGACAAAATCCATGAACTCATCCTCATAAGCCTTTTTATCATTAAGGCCTCTATTTTCTTCATTTTCCTTTATTTTTCATTAAATTTCCTTCTCATGCAAATTTGTTATCGTTCACCTTCCTTTTCTCCTATTTTCCTTTATTTTCATAAAATAAAAAATGCCAATTAATGACTCTTTTCCTTTTCAAATGCCTTTTCCATTTCCTTTTCCAATTTCCTTTAGCCATAATAAACCAAATGAACACCCACTAAGATGATTTTCCCAACATTCAGATTGGAATACATCTCCCATGACCTTGGTCTTATTTTGCCTTTATTGACTTTATTACATGGATTTTTAACCTAGGGTTGTTACACCAACATTTGATTTAAAATAATAGCAACAATGTTCATAAACATAAACCACAAAACCCAAGGCGCATATGTGCTTATTTTCCTAGCAGGACCCATCAAAAAATGCCCACAAATGACTTTGGTCAAATACCATTGTTGCCACCTGTATAACATGAGAATACTTTGAAATCATGGAATATGAATTGAAGTGATTGAATGTGCTTAAAGCCACTACCTTTTGGTGGGGTAAATATCCCTTCAAAAATAACTAGATTATGAACAACTCTAAATGGTATAAGAATACAACTTTCAAAACTAGCTTGAAAGAAAATATCCACAATTTCCTTAACCTAGGGCGCATGAAAATTAAAGACTTTTCCAAATTAGACCATATCTCCATTGAATAAAGATATTGTGTCTATTTTTAGTATTTTCCCTACATAGAAAACATAAGCCTGACACATGCATATATCTTTTTTGAAGGACATCACAAGTCACAACCTTTCCATTGAGCATCAACCATACCAAAAAAATGCTTTTAAGAGGGGCCTTAAGTTTCCATAAAGGCTTCCACCGCCATACAAGGTTCAAAATATGATCCTTAATAATGGCTTGATATTCATACTTTGCACTAAAGTAACCCTCTAAAGAGTTATACACCCATACCAATTCATCCATGTGATCATTAAGTCTAATGTGAACATTGACCAAGGTATGTATAAACATTTCCCATCTTAGCTTACATTCCTTAGTGAATCTCAACTAATCAACATTTAACCAACCCTATCTCCGAATGGTAGTGGATCATGGATTTGTTGTTTTGGAAAGGGTAGATTGTCCTTGTTGTTGTAGAAACAAAACCATTACTTTGGGAAGAAAACTCTCAACACTACAACCCATAATAGCATCAACACTTATCCTTATAGAAGTACATGTTCCAATCTTCAAAGTTAAGAATCTACCAATAATTAGAAAAAGGAATAAAGATAGCTTTCCACTAATTAGACACCCCTTGAATATTCTTCATCTTCTTTCTTACCCACTCAATAAAAAAATCAAGAGCAACATATTTATTATGTAGAATTTTTGTCCAAAGACTAGGCTTGGTAATGAAGTTCCAAATAGATCTAACCATAAGATATTTTCCAAAAATGTGTACATATTTTATGCCCCACCCTTCCCACTCTTTTGGAAGTGTAATCCTTTTCCAATTAGAGAAATGCACCCCCCTGTAATCCTTGCTTCCTCTCGAAAGATAGTCAAAAAATAATCTTCATATAATCTCTAATACCCTTTCTTGGAATGTGTGCTAGAAAGTACCAATATATTGGAATAGCCTACAATACCAACTTAACCAGTACTAGCCTGTCTACTCTAGACAACCATGTATTACACCAAAAGTGAATCCTCTTTTCAACTTGTCCAACCAACTATTGCTAGTCCAAATTCCTATAATTGTTTGGCTTGGTAACAAAACCAAGATACTTGATACCATGTTCTATAATCCCCTTGACACAAGTAATTAAATCATACAAAGGAACCATAATTTGATCCTCTAGGGCATTTGCATGAGTTATCGACCTATGTCTATTCACCTCAATACAAGTCCACAAATAGTCTAAATCTAAAATATTCATCACTTTTTGAATTTCTTGTTTAATTCCAAAATAAAAGAGTAAAATATCATCTACAACTAATAGACGAGTTAGAGATACCCACATGCCAAGTTGAATAACTTTCACTACCCTTCTAAATTTTTCATCTGCAATCCATTTACTTAAATCCTTTGCTACTAGAAGGAATAAGTATCGGGATAAAGGTGTTATATATCCAGATAAAAAAAGGCACAAAATCATAAGAAAAAATAGATCAACGACTAGATAATAAGCCACTTCGAGGGGGAAACATGCCTTTACATCACATAAATGAACAATTATTGGATGATTCAAATGACAAAACCTCAGTATATATAGGAGTCTAAAGGGTCAAAACATAATTAGGGCCTACACAACAATAATATTGTAAGGGCACAAAAATAACAATATGGGGGCTAAACTAGTGTTATAAGGACCTAACATGCCCCTCTCCTTCAAAAAAGTGTTGTCCTCAACATTTGAGTAGTTTTGGATGCTTCTGTATAAATATCATCCTCGCATGTGGAATCTTCAACATGTAAGTTCTTCCACTTAATTAGATATGCTAAAATTGATCGGTTTTGTAGCTATTAGATTATTGTTTTTGTGATTTCTTCGGGCTCCAATATGATTTTTACTTCCTTGTTAAGTTATGACAATATAGTTTGAACTAGGATCTTGTCATCAATAACCTTCTTTAAGCATGAAACATGGAAAACTGGGTATACTCACAAATATGCAGATAGCTCCAATTTGTATGCTAGTACCAGTCTTTTGCAACACCTTGTAAGGACCATATTACTTGGGTTATAATTTATTATCCTCCTTAGCTTTCTTGAGGGACATTTACTTATATGGTTGTATCTGTAAAAATACCCAATCACCCATGTCAAAACTTCTTTCATTGTGATGTGTATCTACCTGTTGCTTCTCAGTTTTGCACCGGAGTTAGGTTATCCTTTAAGAGTCGGAGAACTTTTTTTTGATGCTCGATGTGATCTTACACTGGTTGAACCTTAAAATTCTCTCTTAAAGATGTTGTGATAGACGGTGGATGATATCCATAAAGCACCATAAATGGGGTCATATTTGTTGTGCTATGGAAAGAAGTGTTATACAACCATTCTTCCAAAGGACATCACTTCACCCATTATGTTTGTTTATCATATACAAATCAATGAAGATATCCTTCCAAACATTTTTTCACTATCTCATTTTTCCCGTAAAATTGAGGATGATAAGATGAGGTATGAGCTAAGTGAGTACCAAGGCAATAAAATCATTTTGTCCAAAAATTTCTAGTGAAAATGGGATCTTTGTTACTTACAATAATATTTGGGTTTCCATGTAGATTTTGAATTGTTTCCACAAATGCAGTAGCAGTTGTACCAGCTTTGAAAGGATGAGATAGTGCACAAAATTGTGCATACTTGATAAGTCTATCAATTACCACCATAATGACACCCTTTTCATCAGACTTCGGTAGACCTATGATAAAATCCATCAATACCTCTCCCCAATGCTAACTTGGAATGGATAATGGTTGTAAAAGAGACGGGGTCTTAATTGTCTCAACTTTATTCTGTTGGCAAACCAAAAAATTTGCCACAAAACTTTGAATATCTAACTTAAGTCCATCCTAGAAAAATCCCTTCTTCACCCTATGGTAAGCTTTTAAAAATCCTATGTTCCCTTCTATTGGATAGGTGTGCAATTCCAAAAGAACATTTTGTTTGAGTTGGGAGTTCATACATAGATATAAGCGATCTATGTACCATAGTGAATCATTTTTCTAGATAAATGTTTCAGATGCACTTGGATCCTAGTGCAAATTTTGAATGAGTGTCCATAATTCTTTGTCATTCTTCCATTAGTCCCTTGCTTTATTTATCTAGTAAGGTTGGATAATATAAATGGAATAGAGAAATGCCTCCACATGCTCATCCCTTCTTGAAAGTGCATCTGCAACAACATTTTGCTTCCCTTTTTGGTAAATGATTTCAAAGTCATAACCTGATATCTTGGTGACCCATTTTCACTGATCTTCTGAAAATAATCTTTGTTCCAAGAAGTATTGAAGACTATAATGATATATTTTTACCTTGAAATGTCTTCCCATTAGGTAAGGACGTCATTACTTCAGGACATGTAGTATTGCTAACATTTCCTTCTCATAAATAGGTTTGTTTAAATACTTTCCCTTGATTGGATGACTTTGAAAAACAATGGGTCTTCCTTCTTGAATTAAAACAGCACCAATGTCATTTCTTAAGGCATCACATTCCATAATAAAGGTTTTTGTGAAGTCTGGTGTAGCTCAAATCAGAGCTCGAAACATTACCTCTTTAAGATGTTCAAATACCTTAGTTTCTTCTAGTGTCCAAAAAAATGCATCTTTCTTCAGTAATGTTGTTACAGGTGATGTTATTTTCCCATAACTCTTAACAAACTTGCGATAATAGCTTGTCAACCCGAGAAATCCATGAATATGCCTTAAGGTTGTTGGGATTTTCCATTCCGTTATCGATTTAATTTTGTTAGGGTCTACCTTAACACCCTCATGAGATACAATATTGTTGGAAAAAATGAGAGGGGGGTGAATCAGTATCTCTTACTTCAATTAATATTTTTAACTTTCATAGCATTAAACATTATTAGCATTAGTTAAACATAAACATTAATCATACCATCAACAATGCACAGAATCAAGATAGTAAACACAAGATATTTTTAGGTGGAAACCTTTCTAGGAGAAAAACCACTAAACGCTTCTTAGTACTTGTCTTCAATAAATTTATATCAATAGGACGCTCCAACTTCCAAGATTTATAGCATCAATTGAAGGAGGCTCTGACCCCCTAGTTTACTGGCTACAACTGGAAGGACGCTCCAACACTCTAGTTCACAGGGTCCAAACTTAAGGATGCTCCAACATCATATTCATCAGATCTGATTGGATGGACACTCCAATGCCCGATTTTATAGGCTCTGACTTGAAGAAATCTCTGAATCCCTTATTCACCGGCTACTACTAGAAGGATGCTACAACACCTTGCACAAGCACCAACTTGCCCTACCACCCTAAAGTGTTCTCATTCTCTGACCTAAAGGAGACTTCACTCTCTTTCCCTGCACCACCCTGCCTACTTGCTAAGAGAGTTTCCACTTGCCCTAAAGGCTTCAACCTTCAGCCCACCATGATGGACCGTGTTTCATAATTTTCAGACTAGATCCATCAGTGCTCAAATACAATACAAAGGAAACTGCAATACAATCTTTGTTGCTTCTGCTTAATATGTATATCAATAGAAAATCCAAACAAATTTATTGTTCATCTCTAAAATGATCATTAGTATGCATAACTACCTTGTTCTCTCAACACTCCCTACACACATCAGCTTCAACCAATCTTTGCATCCTTGCTTCACTCATTCTAAACACATCACCATGGTATTTGTGTATGGCATTGTAAACCATGAAATACACATGTCTTCAAAATGTCGTTTTGAGTTCTATTCTCAATATTATGACAACACCAACAATTTCAATACATAATTTGTCATCATGCTTCATGATGAGCACCAGTATTGCAGCAAGAATGTTGCAACTCTTGGGGCTACCAACTTTACTTTATCAACCTGGGGTTCATACAAACTTGCAGGTGACAATGTTGTATACACAAGCAGATGAGATGGGTCCACTCTTTGTCACTACTGAGTTGGTGATAGACCACTATGGTTTCTCAAACCAACCTTTTATTGATTCAGAAGAAGCTTGATTACTAATGAGGAAAGGGGAATTTTGCACTAACTGGGAGAATTGAAACAATGTCTACTGCAGTAAGGAAAGACTGAAATCAAATGCTTTGACCACACCACTCATCTAACTAATTTCTAAGATATCTTGCTTCAGAAGGATTCTAGGCTAATATGTGTGTAATCCTAATTGTCCTAGGCATGCAATCTAAGATGACCAAACATTCTATTGTTGTGCATATGAATGAACACAATAACTCTTTTTTCCTTTTTTTCATTTTTTGTGAAAATGTGAATGTTGAATCTTCTTAGTGATGTGGCAGGTAGGTTAGAGATGGTGGTGAAAAGGTCAGATGGCTTGGGAGGCAAGTAGGGGTCTTCTCTTATCCTTCAGGATGATTTTTCCATAAATCGGCCTCAAAACAAGCCACTACAAGGCTTCCTACAGGATGTCCTAATGCTTCCTACAGGATGTCCTAATGCTCCTACAGGATCCCTTGTATTCCTACAGGATCTGGCCGAGAGAAATAGGAGTGATTTGGAAGGTGGTATAGGGCTTAGGGAAGGTGAATGATGGAAGAAATAGGGCAAGGGAGTGGCTAGGACTTCTTCAAAGCTCAAAACAGAGTTTGTAAGATGGTTGGATTTTCTCAACAAACCTCGAAAGTTGTTCTTATGGAATGATGAATTGGTTGAGGGACTCAGTGGATTTTGGTGATCATGGGTGGATGAGGTTAAGCTTGGATTTTTGGTCATGAGATTTTCCTACACTATTGAAACTCCTGCACTCTATCAATCACTGGAATTTATCCATGAATCATGTCAAACAAGAAAGATTTTCAATCAACTTAAGAAAACAGAATTTCATTATCTAGTTGTCTAGTTCATGCATGGAAATACTTGCAGAATAATGTGAAACACTATGAGATCTAATACAAAGCTAAAGATATCAGAAATGACAATTGAATCCTATCCTTGAAAACTGAAAATATGTTGGCCTAAGTAGCAGAAAACCCTAAATTCCATGAGAAATCAGAATTTTGTCTTTTTGGGGCTGCATAGGAGTTATTTCCTCAAACCATGGTCCCTGAAGGGGGGAGTGAGGCCAAATCCACCTACTATCAGCCTTTTTGGTATTCCTTTATCTTTCTAAGATACTGCTAAAGCAATGCACAAATGGAAGAAAACTAACCAAATTGACAACTACTTGCAATAAAACAATGCTAAAACCAATTCAATCATTAACCTATGAAATCACCTAAGCATACAAGTACAAGAAGAGGAGCCTTTGCTACTAGGGTTGGGCCTTAACCCAAGAGCTTCAGCCCTCTGAGTCAACTCAGTGCTGGATCAAGAAAATGCTCATTCTCATTATCATATCAGAAAAATTACATAACAATGTTTTTCCACAAAACTTGAACTCGAAAATGCTTAGTTCTCTTTACATAAAAAAATCTGAATCCTAATGAGGCTCTAGGCCTCTTTATTTATACAACTGAATTCTCCAATGACTTCCTTAAATCTAGGGAGGCTTGGCTCCCAAAATCAAGATAAACTGGTTGTTAACTGTCACTGGCTCGGCTACCCATGATCTCCATGACTCCGCTGCTTGCAACTCCAAGCTAGTGTGATTTGATTGAGGAATATTCGAATGAGTGAGGATTAAATGAGGAGAATCTATGTCCTATAATCTCTGCTCCTTGTATCATTCAAGTTCCTGCCCTTAATTAGCCAAAATTGCCAGGATTTGGTCTCAAAAACCTGCAATCAATTCACATTAGACCATTAGACATAACATCTTACTTTTACTCATCTCATTAAGCAAGATATAATTAAAATATGTAAGGAATTATGAGAAGAGTTGATTTTAATAATCTTGGAGATGTATTAAGGTCCATATAATTATCCAATAATGAGGCTCATCATCACCCCCTACTAAAAGTGTTGCTCATCCTCTAAGTAAATTAATCTATATCCATGTCCTTTATTGCTCTAGTGGCCTCCCTGACATTCCATGCTTTTGTTGTAGTTTCTTCTTCTGGTGAATAAAATCCTGCCTTGCTCTCTATCTCTTCCCACTACTTCTTTCTTCTTCTTCTTTCCTGCCTTCCAACATTACTAAAAGCAGTGGTGGACTGAGTCTCAAGCCAATCCAATTGACTTGGAGTCTTTGTAGAGCTGGCTTGTACATGGGAGTTATGTTAAGTGCCTCTCTCATCCTTTGGGGAGAATGGTATTCTCTGATTTTCAGGCTGTAAGGCAAGGTGTTCCATATCCTTTGGCAAGCTTGCATGATGTCTTCTCCTAGAAATCTAAACATGTCTTCAAAGTGTGTGATTGCTTTCTCTTGTGCAGCAAGGTACCGAGGTGCAAGCTTAGGATCATTTGTAATCAGGTTGTGGGTGTTGATGACAACCATTGGATTAGATTCCTCAGCTCTTATCATGAGGGGTTCTGTCTCTTCTCTTGCCATTACTTTTTTCATTTATGCAGATCTTTCCTCTTCATGATTCATCCATGATGCTAAAGCCATCAATTACAAGTCCCCTAGTTTTGAATTTGGGTCCCGCACATTTAAATCTGTCAAGGTCAAGTTGTGTAAGTAAAACTCAGACATTTTTGCTTAATTTTCCAAGATTCTTTGATCACAGAGATCAATGAATTGTCTATATTCTTGGAAGGGCATAGTGCCTCTCTGTGCTAAAGTCTTAATTTGGAATTATAGCCATTGTTCCTTCATATACAAGGCATAACACTTTGTTGGCAACCTGCAATGGATTGCCTCTAAGGATAAACTGGCTATAGCTACCAACTGACTTTCCCTTTCTTGTAGTTGTCCCCTTAGCCATGCATTCTTTGCCTCCAACTGAGCTTTCATCATTGCCTCTCTATCCCTTATGTTGCTCAATTATCTACCCATCTCCTTCAATTTCTCCTCCATGTGCCCTACATCCTCCACTCCTTTTGATTTGGAAATCTACATCCACCTGTGTGTCCTTGCCCTTTCTTTCTCAAGCTCAAAGAATAAGGGGATGGAAAACTTTTGTGGGATGACCCTACCCCCTTCAATGAACCTGTAGTAAGAGTTGAGGTTGGGCTGTGGACTAGGTTCTCTTAGTTTTGGGTCTTCCTTTTTTGTTTCTTACTAAGTGATACCTTCTTGGTCCATTTTCTGAGTTTCTTGTAGGTTTAGCAAAGTTTCATGTAGGATGACCTCTACTTCCTGTAGGTCTTTCTGTGTCTCCTATAGGAGACCTTTTCCTTTTGATGAGGCAGACCTTGTGACGGGCCTCCTAACATAAGTGATGGGAGATTTGGGAGAGGTGTGTCCTAATGATCCTTCTCCTTGATTTTTCTCAAGAAGAGCTACCATTTATTATTGCTTTGGTGAGTCTTCGATGACAACAGGAATTTTGGTGGGTGTTTGAGGTCTTCCTTGCCTGATCCTTGTGCTTTTTCTTGTCCTAAAGTACAATGGGGTTTGTCTCTGTCTCTTCCCTTTTGACTTGATAGGTGTACTTAGGGCAGTAAGAGTAGCTGCTGCCTCTTTCTCAGTGGGTTCTAGAGATACCCTTGGTGATTTTTCCCCTTATTTACCTTGAACTGTAGACCTTTGTTCTTCCTTTCCTTTTGTTTCCTATTTTCCATTCTCCTTGTTATCCTTGTCTTTCTCTTTCTCTTCTTCCTCTATTTCCTCACTCTGCTCATATGTCTCTTCTTTTGTTTCTTCTTCTGTCTCTTCTTCATCTTTTTCTTCCTCTGTTTCCTCTTCATCTTCTCCCTCTGCTTCTTCATCCCTCTCACTAGTAGTGGGGCTTTTGTCATGTTCAAGTGCTTGAATTTCTCCCTTTGCCTGCATGTCTCTAAAAATTTTCGATGTAATAGGGAGTCTTAGCTTTTGTAGATCATCTTCTAGGATAAGTGTCGGTTAACCCATGATGAGCTAGTTGTTCATGTTTTCCCTCATGCACTTTGATGCTAATATCTATCATTAATTGAAGAAGAAAGTAGGGTATACTTAGTCTGTTTTTAGGATGTGTGCCTGCTCCAAATCTCAGTTCTTGGAGAAGTATGAAATGGTATCCATACACCACACTGTATCCCCCTTCACATGATATATAATTAATGAAGTGGTAACTAACTTCATTCCAAGGGTATGGAAGGATTTTTCTTCTGACCCCATTTTTGTCCCCCATTTCCTCCTCCCCTTCCAAAAAATAATTTCTTCTTTACAAGGGTGATGTTACCCTTATCTTCTTTTCTCCAAGGTAACCCTAAAGGGAGTGTGGTGATTCTGCTTATAATTTCAGGGGTGATTTCTATTGATAGGCCTTTCACCACAGTAGTGTCATGGGTCCTAGTGAGGGGTATGAGTGAGAGAGAAAAGTCTCTGGCCACCTCATCATCGTATGCTCTCATTCTTTCAAAGAAACCCATCCAATTGTGCCTTGTGAAAATTTCTACTACAGGAGGGTGTTGATGAATTCTTACTGTGCTTGTGGGATCACTCTTGTTAAAACCCCCTGTCATATTTACCTTGGTAATTGTGGAGGCTTGTATGGATACAATTCGAGAATTCTAGTGGGTGAGAAATTTAAATGATAACTCTGCACTATAATTCCCCTACTCTGCAACTTTCTTAACCAAATGAAGGATTTTTTTCTTTATTTTTAACTGGAAAATATGGGAAGGTATAGCTCCTACCTCACTAGACTATGTCTGATGAGGACAACCTTTGATCTCTCCTCCCTTAATTCCCACTAATAATCCTATAGATGATTGCTTTGTATCCTGTAGGTCTTCCTGTAGGTTTTCCTGTAGGATTTGTAGTGTTCTATCTAGGATACTAGACTATATTTATTATCGACCAAGATGCGTAAGCTTAGAGGCATGCGTCTAAAGTATATAGACATAAAGGATTATTAGCTAAGTGGTTATGATGTAGGTCACAGAACTTCTTTACGGAAGATTTGGGTATGTTACCTATCATCCAAACACTCAGGTCACTCTGCTAATATACCTGATTACAATACGGTCATTAAATTCATTCGCCAAATTAAACACTGTGTATCACTGCAAACCAAGATTTCAATCTCCTTACAGAGACATTATACATAAAACCCTTGTTCAGCAAACACCCAGCATTCACTAATATTTATACAAGATAAAAATATACAGAGATCATAAACAGATTTTGAAATGAAAAGGAAGTTCATGACATTGCTTTAAAAGACACACAGGGATCGAATCCCTTACAGGACACGATTCACGATCTTAGCGATGGGCTATTCAAGCATTATCACAAATACAACCATATGCATTCGATTAAAGTCAATAACCAATCCTAACTATTGAAATCGGAAACCAATCTTAACTACTGTGCAAACCATATAATACCCTAAGTGCGAATAAAACGAAAAGGACAGTATACCAGTTTAACGCAGGGCCCGTCCGCGTTCCAGAGGTATACTGGACTGTATTCAACCGGTTATCAAATCAACGCACAAGACAAGGGTCGTGACTGTAACTGGATTCTTAATATTAAGTTCAAAAACTCTGTTTCAAAATGATACAACGATTAACCATTGTTCATTACCTCGAACTGTATTTACATATGTCTTTTTACAACACATTTCAAAAACGAATGTACATACATGATATGGCTGTTGCCGCTTTTACTACATCGAGATTTTTAAAATGTTTCCATCCTAAACTGATTTCAAAAAGAACAAAAACTAAATCAAATTAGAATGCTCTGTTGTTGCTGCCTTTGTCGCCAGTGTGCCATGCTTTGACCTGTGTTGACCACGCATGTAGGAGGGTTGATTCTGCTGTAGGATATGTATTCTTCCATGCTTGGACATTCTACTTTTCATCCATGCCTTTCGCTCTAGCCTAGCTGTTGTGCCACATGTCAAACAATGAGCTAATTACAGGATGTTGGAACTTCCTATAGCCATTTTACCAAAAACTTCTAATTCTTTAACATAAAACTCCTAAATCAATTTAAATGCATTTTAATAACTATAGAACTATTAACTAATCAATTTTCAAGGATTCTAAGAGATATATGATGAAAAGGAATAGGAAAATGATATGTTTTAGGAGGAAAAAGGAGGTCATGGGATGGTACCAACATCTCTCCCCGACTTAAGGAATTAGCATGTCCTCATGCTAACCCCGAAGTGCTTCCCTTGAACTCTGTCCCTGCCTGGATCTCTGCCGCCTTTAGCAATGTGTCCACATTCTTTTTCACCTGGGTATCTTTCTGACCCTTGAGTTCCTGCTTTAAGCTTTTGTATTTTTCTTTGAGGGTCTTCTTCTTATTGTACCACTTAGTGGCCCAGTTAGAAATCTTCATTTGCTCAGCCTCCAGTTCACTGATTCTCTCCCTTAACTTTTCATTCTTCTTTTGAGTTTCTTTACTCTGCGCTCGGAGCATTTCATTTTCTCTCTTGATAACTTTTTCTAGCATATTAGCCTCCATGAGCTCTTCCTTTAATTCTTCAATTTGTTTTTCCAATTTCTTCTGTCTCTTAATGGGAGGTGGTGAACATTTTTCCTGCATGTTATTGCTTTCTACCTCTATATAAACTCCTGGCCCTGGTGGTGAGTGGTCACCACTCTCAACATCCATTTGTATAGGTGCATTGGATTCAAGCTGGTCTTCTTGAAACTGGGCTTTTGGTGTCCTCCTTGTTCTTCGTCAGTAAGTGGTGAAAATTTTATCTTGTTCTGCCCTCTTAGCATCTTCCTTTCTCATGTTCCTAGTCCTTATGCTGCCCACAGGTAGAGGTGCCTTTCTGGCTTTGGATACTGGGATTTCTTCATCAATATCCTTCATGAACCCTGAGTCCTCCTGCAATTCTTCTTTTTCTTCCTCATCTCTAATTTGGTTAGCAGCTAAGAACTCTTTCCACGGTTTCCCTCTTCTCTGCAATTCATGCTCAATAAGAATTTTAATTAAGCCAAAGTGATATAGGCTCTTGTCTTCATTTCCCTTCTGCTTCTGGATGGTCTTGGACATCTTGGTTAAGCTTTGTAATAGAAAATATGGTAGACTGATAACACATTGTCTCTTCAAGTGCAGCAGTAACTTAATATGGTATAGATAGACAATACTGTAACGGCCTTCGCAGGTTATGAATTTTTGAAGGATATAAACCATCTCATCCCAGGGATGCATCAACCAACTTCTTGGAACACCTTTCTTCCAGTTAACTGATGAGACTCTGGATCTAGACATAAACTGTGTCCACGATTTCTATTTAAATTGCTTTGTTTTAAAGTACTTCTCCCCTTCTGGACTAATCCCTATTGACTGGGCTATAGTATCCTCTGAAACCCTGAATGAGAAGTTACCTATCAGGGCTTTCTCTCCATTAAATGTGAAAGCAAATTGCTTGGTAACCTCTTCATTACTTCCATGAAATTTTTCTAAAAATGGTAACCACTGTATCTCTCTAAGAATTGCAATGCAATCTTCATGATATTGAGAACTGTCGAACACACTCGGCTCGACCCTATTAGTCATAGTGGCAGAGGGTCGTGCTCTATACAATTTCAAAAAAGAAATTTCAAATTTGTTACCTGGTGTGTCGCTCCCTTAATCTTCAGTATCATGCTCGGTCGGTCGACTGTCTTATGACTGTGGTGGGAGTCAAAACAGAGTGGTTATATTTTCCTCTTTCGGTGCTCACTGCTTCCAATCCTCACTGTGTAAGTCGAACCCAAATGGTAATATTTCTTTCGGCGCTCACTGTTTCTGATTCTTACTTTGAAAGTTACGGGAATCAAATGCCAGCGTAAGATAACTGAAAATGATGGTGGGAGAACCAGTTGTACTTACTTCACAGCGTATTCATTTTTTAGAACAGAGGAGTGTTGTACCGCTTGTATAGATGTCACCATAAGAGCGCTGAAGGCGTATATGCAATGTTGGTTATGATTTCGGGGAGTCCTTTAAATCATTTAGCTA
Source organism: Pinus tabuliformis (assembly GCA_031772625.1). NCBI lineage: Eukaryota > Viridiplantae > Streptophyta > Pinopsida > Pinales > Pinaceae > Pinus > Pinus tabuliformis. Next base: position 865,077,714 of record CM062819.1, read on the forward strand.
CGTCGAGTGGTGGAGTCATAATTTGGCCGTGTGGAATACAATGAATAGGCCGCTTTACATTTGTTTCTTTCCCTTTTATTTAAAAACACAATCCACCACGTGTCCTGTTTCGGTTGGCATTCGATCAAATGGAAGATGTTGGTATGGCTGTAGGATGCATTTAGCATGACAAGGTTGATGTGTTGGTAATGGGTTTAGAGGTATGAATAGGTTGAAGTATGAAAAATGATAAGAATCGGTGAGATAAGGGATGATGGAAAATGTAGGTGTCCTTGAAATCGATCATAACAGTCATAGTCATCAAATTTACATTAAAAATTAATCTAAGAAATTAAATGTTAAGAATAAGAAACATATTACTCTTTTGTTGGTTGTTGTTGTATTGACATGCTGAGTAGGACTAGTCCCTTTTTTACTGTTCTTTTGCTTGTTGTAATAGGTCCCCTGAGAAAGATTGAATGCAACAGGTCCCTTGTGAAAGATTAAATGCAACAGGTCCCTTGAGAAAATTTTGAAGATGTTCATACAGCTCCTTATATGTATACAGGTTCATTGAGCTTGGGCATTTGATGGAATCTTGGTGCCCAAATCCTTGTAGAAACTTGATGAAACTCTTATAGAAACTTGATGAAACTTTGTTGAAGTAGCCCCGGATGTCAATCTCTTTAACAGGTCCCTTCTAGGTGTCTTAAACAGGTCCCATTACTGCTGATGTTGGTAGCATAGTCGTCTGGACAGAACAGGTCCCCCTGCATAATGTTTATAACCAGGTCCCTCTGAGATAAAACAATGACAAAACAGCTTATTTATTGAAGTCTGGAATGCTGGAACAAGCCGCTTTGGAAATTTACAGTGAAGAGATAGGATAAGAAATCTTTAAGAATTTACAATGGAGAGATAAAAGAACAAAATGCTGATGCCTCTCTCCCCGACTAAAATTTTGACTTGTCCTCAAGTCATGATTCAGTTGATAAATCAAACAGTGAACAAAAGAAAGATAATTCATACTCGCCAACGAATTGGTTTTCAAGTAGGAATTCGGGGTTAGAGTGTGCCAGAGGCTGGTTTTCACATCTAACCCATTATTTTTTAAAAAAAAAAAAAAAAATATATATATATATATATATATATATTTTAGTTTTTGTTTTATATTATTTTTTTTATTTCTTTTTTACTCTGAAATTGAAAGGAAATGAACTAAGGCAGTGATATTGCAGCTGAGGGCTGCAATACCTCAACCTCTCTTTGCTGAGATACTGTATGGAGAAAATCTTGCTTGCTGATGGGCTTGGTGTATAGTTTCAAGCGATGACCATTGACAGTAAAGGAGTGACCTTCTCCATCAATAGTTTTGAGCTTGACTGAACCATTGTCGTAAGCCTGAATAATTTCATATGGGCCCATCCAATGGGTGGTGAACTTGGCTTTATGATCTCTGAATTTAGAGTCAAAAAGTAAAGCCCAGTCACCTTCCTTGAACTGCTTCTTCTTAATATGTGCATCATGCCACTGCTTCCTTTGTTTTTGCATGAGGATTGTGGTCTCCTCTGCTTGCTGCCTCATTTCATCCAGTTGGTTCAACTGCTGAATTCTTTCTTTTTGTGCTTGGTCCAAGTCAATTTGCAAATCTGCAGCCAGTTTAAAAGTATGTATTTGAAACTCAATAGGAAGCATTACCTCTTTGTCGTACACCAATTGATATGGTGTAAATCCGGTAGTATCTTTCCACGTAATTCTGTAAGCCCAGAGTGCATCTTTGAGCTTCTCTTCCCAATTCTTCCTGTTCATTGCCACAGTTTTAGTAATGATCCCCTCCAAAGTTTTGTTTGTGGATTCCACCTGCCCATTAGCCTGTGGATGGTAAGGGGTACTTTTCCTATGCTTGATTTGGTATTTGTCTGTGATGTCCTTCACTAGCTTTGAGGTGAATTGAGTACCTTGATCAGTCACAATTTCCCTTGGTACTCCATACCTCACAAAAATCTCTTCAAAAAGGAAATTTACTACTGTGTGTTCGGTGGCTCTAACCAGTGCTTTTGCTTCAGCCCACTTTGTGACGTAATCAGTACATACTAAGATGTACTTTTTACCATTGGACGTTGGGTTAATGGGTCCTATAAAGTCTAGAGCCCATTTGTCAAATGGCTCTAAGTGAACTTGGGGCTGAAGGGGCATCTCATCGGTAGCTGTTGGCCTGCCCATTCGTTGGCAGCTGTCACAAATCTTTACATACTTCTTGGCATCCTTGAAAATGGATGGCCAGTAGTATCCAAGAGTAAGAACTTTGAATGCTGTCCGCTTAGCTGCAAAATGTCCACCACACGGTTCATCATGGCAAGATTTTAAAATATCAATTACCTCATCATTTCTTACACATATTCTAATGATCATATCATAACCAGTGTAAAATAAATCGCCATTAAGCCATGAATATCTAGCACTTTGTTTGACTAGTCTCTTCCTTTCCTTTGCAGTAAAGTGTGGAGGTGTCCTTCCTGTAGACAAATAATTGGCCAAATCAGCATACCAAGGAGTTACTATGGAAATTGCAAATAAGTTTTCATCTGGAAAAGAATCTTCAACTGGAACAACCTCACATGGATTTTGCAGTCTAGAAAGAAAATCTGCCACCTGGTTCTCTTTGCTTGGTCTATCTAACACTGTGATGTTAAATTCCTGTAACAATAATAACCATCTGGTAACTCTGCCACTAGTTATTGGTTTATTCATTAAATGTCGAATGGCAGAATGATCAGTATGTACAAAGACCTCATAACCAGTTATATAATGTCGGAATTTATTCACAGCATAAATGATGGCAAGTGTTTCCTTTTCTGTAACTGTGTAGTTTAACTCTGCAGGTGTTAGATTTTTGCTAATGAAATAAATGGCATAAGTACAAGATTCCTCTTTTTAGCCTAAGGATGCACCCACTGCAGTGTCAGATGCATCTGTGAAGATATGAAATGGTAGGCTCCAATTAGGCCCTCTCAAGACTGGTGCGGTTGATAACTTCTTTTTGAGTTGTTCAAATGCTTGTTGACAGTTCTCATTCCAGTTGAAAAGTACATCTTTGGTTAGAAGTTTAAACAAAGGTAAAGCTATTTTACTAAAATGTTCAATGAATCTTCTGTAGTAGCTTGCATACCCAAGGAAACTTCTTACCTCTCTCTGATTCTGTGGAATTGGCAAATCAGCAATGATCTGGATCTTTGCTGGGTCAACCTTAATGCCTTGAAAAGAAATATAGTGGCCTAACACTATCCCTTCGTTTAACATCATAAAGCACTTTTCATTGCTGAGGGACAGGTTAGCTTCAATACATCTTTTCAAAACTCTCTCAAGGTTTTCTAATGCATGTTCAAATGAATTGCCATATACTGAAAAATCATCCATGTAAACTTCAACACAATCATGAATTAAATCAGCGAAAATAGCTAGCACAGCTCTCTGAAATGTAGCTGGAGCGTTGCAAAGTCCAAATGGCAAAACATTGTAAGCATAAGTGCCCCAAGGACAGGTGAATGTGGTTTTGTCCTGGTCTTCTGAGGCGATCCTGATCTGGTTGTAGCCACTGAAGCCATCAAGAAAAGAAAATGATGATTTGCCAGCTAGGGTGTCTAACACTTGGTCAATAAATGGTAGTGGGAAATAATCTTTGAGCGTTGCTTTGTTCAGCTGTCTGTAATCAACACAAATGCGCCACTTACCATTTTTCTTGGGCACTATAACCAATGGGGATACCCACTGACTGTCAGAAATAGGATATATAAAATTAACTCTCAAAAGTTTTTGCAATTCCTCCCTAACAATATCTTGGAGCATGGGGTTCATTCTTCTCTGTGGTTGCCTCACTGGTTTAATGGTGCTATCTGTATAGATATGGTGAGTGCATGTGTCGGGGTGAATCCCATGCATATCGGTGTAGTCCCAAGCAAAGGCTTTTTGGTATTTTCTCAAGAGTCTAATCAATTTCTCTTGCTGAGATGAGTCTAGGTGATTGCCTATGTTCAGAGTTTTCCCTGGACTAATCTCTATGATCTGACTCTGTGTGTTGGTGATGGATTGAACTGGAAAAATGTCGTGGAACGTGGTTTGAAAAGATTGGATGGTGCATGTTTCCTGAAAGTTTTGGGCCAGAAGTACATCTGCAGCATGATATTGTTCATTTCTCAAATTTTCGAACATATCAGGTTGAGAAAGGAATAATTCTACCAAATCATTATTGTCTTGTTCTTGGAAATCATAGATTTGGTCAATGCTAAAAACAGATTGTACTTCTTCTTTATCATTAAATTTATCATCAAGCCATAAATTGTGTGTTACTGTTGGTGATTGTGCCGATGGATAAAGGGTGAGTTGTTTTCTTTCGGTCCCCCTTGAAATGATCATGTTGCCCGATCGACATCCTATAAATGCATCAGCAGTCGCTAACCATGGTCTACCAAGGATGATAGGGTGTCCTCCTAAATTGGATTTGGGTTGAAGGACTAAGAAATCCACTGGATACTCCCAAGAGTCCAATGAGACAACGATGTCCTCCAAGATCCCCTCAGGAATCACTTTAGACCTATCAGCTAGTTCTAGAACAATCGTTGTATGTTGCAAATTTATGAGCTGGAGTGTTCTCATGGTTTCAAGAGTCATGACATTGATTGCGGCCCCGAGATCTATCAAAGTGTTTGGAATCCGTATGTTGTTAATGATGGTGGTCACTCTGGGGATGCCAGGATCAACATACTTCTCCATGGAGATGGTATTGGTCATAAGGCCTGCTAAATTTCCTAAAACATGAATGGTTTGAGGATCAATCCTTTTTCTAGTAGGCTTCTTGAGGCACATGTCTTTGATGGCTTTGGTATAGATAGGAATGTCTTTTATAGCTTGCAGCAGTGGAATTTTTATGTAGACATTCTTGAGTTCATCTAAGACATCAAACTGTGGTATAGACAGTGGAGGTTTTATTTGGACCAATCGGTCTGGAAAAGGTGGATGCAGTGGTTGCATATGTTTATCGTTGTTTGGTTTTCTTTGATTTGTCATTTCATTTTCATTTTCTGTGTTTTCTTCTTGCTTATCTGTTATTGGAGAATCTTTGTGGAGTACCCTACCAGACCTCAAGTTAATATTTTGCAAAGGCAGTGTGGAATATGAGGTTCCCTCTTCTACATTGTAAGCTGGCCTCTATGCTCTATTATTTGGATTTGGGACAGTTTGAGCAGGAATTTGAGTGGGTCTGGGAGGTTGTGAGTTAGCTGGAAATTGCAGTTGTGGTGGATTTATTGGTGGAGGAGCAGGCAGTGCTTGTTGATGAGGTTGGGGCTGATAAGAAACTTGTTGAGGATACTGCTGATATGGTTGAGAATGTGATGAATACGGCTGTTGGTATTGCTGATATGGTTGTGAGTATGGTGGGTATGATTGAGGGTATGTATGATAAGATTGGGAGTACTGTTGAGATGGTCTCCAATGGTGTTGTGATTGGTTTTGGTGCTGCCATGGCATGGGTACATTCCATGAGTTTTGTGCATACATTTGATCATTCGTAGGAAATTGCAAATTTTGACTTGGAAACATACCTTGAGGTGCTGGCCTTGGCTGCCATGGTCTCTTTGCACCCATGTAATACACGTTTTCCATCTCTGCATTGGCTGCCATATTACAATTCTGCAAAACCTTAACTTTAGGACAGTTAAACATATCATGATGTTCAGTACAGAAAGCACAAACTTGGATGTTTTCTAGAGGGCAGTCTTTTAATGCATGTTTCTTCCGGCATTTTGGGCAGAAGATAGCCATTATCTGATCTTCATCTTCTTGTTTCTTCTTGGCTTTTAAAGTGTCAATTTGGTTCCCTAGAGTGCTTAACAGATCTATTTTAAACTCTTCTAAAAGATTCCCTATTTCAGCCCTTGTGACACTTGCACAGGCAGATTTTGTGACTTTGGATGACAGGGTTCTCTTTCCCATTTTAGCTTTACTCCTTGAATACTTTTCGCACAACTCAGCGATTTCTTCAAAGGGTAAGGCAGAAATGTCACCTTTGCCCATCAAGTTGAGGTCATCCATGTATTCCTCTCGGATACCTTTCAAGAATATTGTGCGGATCAGATCAAGAGGCATAGTTCCGTGTTTAGATTTTTGTAAGTTATAGACAAACCGTTCTAAATATTCCTCTACGGTTTCATCCTCTTGCTGGCTCATTCTAAAGATATCATCTTTAGAATCTTTGGATCTGCAATAAGGCTGATATTTCCTAAGAAATATTCTCCTCATGCCATCCCAATCAACTATAGCATGCTCACCAAGCCTCATGAACCATCTTAAGGCTGATGCCTTTAATGTCGCTGGGAATAGTCTAAGCCTATGAGCATCATCTGTATAGCCATATGTTCGACATACAATGTCAAACTCGAACAAGAATGAGTCTGGATCCTCCGAAGCCATACCATAGAAGTTTGGTAGCACGGATGGGGGTATGTTTTTCATTTTGATCTCATCATCTTCCTGTGGTTCATGTATAGGAAACTTAAAAGTTGACTACTCTTCATCTCCTTGGTGTGGTACTGATCCAGATCCTTCCTCAGCCATTCTAATAGGTCTCTCTGTGTCAGTGTCACTTGTTTGAAAAAGGAGATTAAAGAAAGATTGTTCGGTCACTGTACTACTTCCTCCTTGTGTGGAAGGTCTAGGAAAGTGCTTCTTCTGAGATTTATGTGTAAATAAAGTTTTCCTTTCAATAAGAGTAAGTCTCTGTCCTGACTTTTGTTTTTCTTCCAATGCTTGGATAACTTCCTCAGCTGGTGTTGTATTCCCTAGAGAGTCTGCTCCTGATGATGATGGGTTAGTTTTTAGATGGTGGGGGGATTTTACAAATCTACCTTGACTGTCTCTAAATCTAGGCATAAATGAACATGATTTCTAACTGTGTTTTTATTTATTTTTGTGTATTGAAATTTTTTTATTTTTGTTTGAATCCTTTAAGTACGCCTCCCCAGCAACGGCGCCAAAATGTAGTGTTCTATCTAGGATACTAGACTATATTTATTATCGACCAGGATGCGTAAGCTTAGAGGCATGCGTCTAAAGTATATAGACATAGAGGATTATTAGCTAAGTGGTTATGATGTAGGTCACAGAACTTCTTTACGGAAGATTGGGGTATGTTACCTATCATCCAAACACTCAGGTCACTCTGCTAATATACCTGATTACAATACGGTCATTAAATTCATTCGCCAAATTAAACACTGAAATTAAACATTGTGTATCACTGCAAACCAAGATTTCAATCTCCTTACAGAGACATTATACATAAAACCCTTGTTCAGCAAACACCCAGCATTCACTAATATTTATACAAGATAAAAATATACAGAGATCATAAACAGATTTTGAAATGAAAAGGAAGTTCATGACATTGCTTTAAAAGACACACAGGGATCGAATCCCTTACAGGACACGATTCACGATCTAAGCGATGGGCTATTCAAGCATTATCACAAACACAACCATATGCATTCGATTAAAGTCAATAACCAATCCTAACTATTGAAATCGGAAACCAATCTTAACTACTGTGCAAACCATATAATACCCTAAGTGCGAATAAAACGAAAAGGACAGTATACCAGTTTAATGCAGGGCCCGTCCGCGTTCCAGAGGTATACTGGACTGTATTCAACAGGTTATCAATTCAACGCACAAGACAAGGGTCGTGACTGTAACTGGATTCTTAATATTAAGTTCAAAAACTCTGTTTCAAAATGATACAACGATTAACCATTGTTCATTACCCCGAACTGTATTTACATATGTCTTTTTACAACACATTTCAAAAACGAATGTACATACATGATATGGTTGTTGCCGCTTTTACTACATCGAGATTTTTAAAATGTTTCCATCCTAAACTGATTTCAGAAAGAACAAAAACTAAATCAAATTAGAATGCTCTGCTGTTGCTGCCTTTGTCACCAGTGTGCCATGCTTTGACCTGTGTTGACCACGCATGTAGGAGGGTTGATTCTGCTGTAGGATAGGTATTCGTCCATGCTTGGACATTCTACTTTTCATCCATGCCTTTCGCTCTAGCCTAGCTGTTGTGCCACATGTCAAACAATGAGCTAATTACAGGATGTTGGAACTTCCTGTAGCCATTTTACCAAAAACTTCTAATTCTTTAACATAAAACTCCTAAATCAATTTCAATGCATTTTAATAACTATAGAACTATTAACTAATCAATTTTCAAGGATTCTAAGAGATATATGATGAAAAGGAATAGGCAAATGATATGTTTTAGGAGGAAAAAGGAGGTCATGGGATGGTACCAACAGGATCCTATAGGTGCTCTTGCGTTGCAAAATGCTCATTTCCTTTCCTATAGATGTTGCTTCAAGAGGTCGAGAGCAACCTTATTTTGATGAATCCTCGAGATTGCTAATGCTTTATTTGCATGGAAATCAGTGTTTTATTTCCTTATATGGGTGATCATGTGGGATGGTGTGCTGGCTGCCTAAGTACGAGCACCTCCTTTTGGACCGTTGGTCCCACTATCACTCCATCATTCCTCCTTACCTCGTAATCATCTCCCACTTCGATCATCCGTAATTTAACCATTTTTGGCCTTATCTCCTTTTTCTTCTGATTTGACTGTTGCCACGTGTGGAGTGGTCTAATTGTTTTCTCCTTGTCGACTAGCCAAAGGTGGCCAAGTTAATTGGCCACCTTTGCTTATAAAACCAACTCTTACATAATCCTACATTTTTTATCATATCATGCTAACGAGAGAGCATAAGCAAGATGACATACCTGTGGGTAAGATGCTTTGATGATGATGCTTGTTGGAGAATGATGTCCCTGTGTTATGTACTTGTTGCATATTTTTTTGTATTGGCCTCTTTTGATGCTTGTTTCCTTTGATGTGCAGGTACTGGAGAGTGATGTTGATGATCCTGCTGCTACTGCTGAGCTTTGGAGGAGCTTCCTTGACATTGGAATCTCTATGCTGAAGATGGTTGCAACCCTGTGAAATTTCCTTTTGTGGGATAGGTTGCTACAAGATTTCCTACAGGAAACCTACAGGATGTCTTGTAGCTGCCTCTCCCCTAAACTTTTCATACTTTCCTTCACTTCTGGAGCATGAGGATTGTTGACATGGGTAGAGAAGGAGTCTATTGATTGGGAGGTGAGAGGTATAGCCTTCAGGTAGTGTCCCTTTTTCCTCTATTCTCACCCTCTTCTATTTGTTTTTTCTTCTTTGAAAACTGTAAAAAAAAAATGAATTGACTTATTGGATGGATGCTGGTGTAATGTGGTGACGATGTAGTGGAGTAAATATTTTATTTTTTGACACAGGTTGGTCATCCCCTTGCTCTAGGATCACTTTTCTTGGGATTCCCAAGCCAGTTTAATTCCTACAGGAAACTCCAATAGGTTTTTAGGGAACCCTGTAGGATTACAAGGAAACCTGTAGAAAACACAAAGCCTGTGTAAACTGAGCTGGAGGAGTTCATAAATGGAGGGATTGATGGGATAATGAAGAATATGGGATGGAGGAACGAAAATTTGGATTGTGTAGGTCCTTCTGTTCCTCCTCCTTCTGAACTACAAACAACATTTTCAAACTTTTTTATTTTCTCTCTTTTTTCTTTTTTTTTGAAAATAACTAGTTTGCCTCCAAGAGGTTTTCATCCTCGATGCTTGCCATGGGTACCTCTAAAGAGGTTTTCACCCAAAGATCTTTTTATTTTTTCATTTTCTTTTCAACACCATTGGGCCGCCTCAAGAGGTTTTCAACCCAACAATGGGACTTAGGTGCCTCATGGAGGTTTTCACCTTCTTCTTCTTTTTCTCTTTTTTTCCAGGGACTTGATGGGGTAGAAGCTAACACTTTCTCCACCTCCATCACTGTCTTGCTGGTTCCATTGATTAATTCTTTCTTTGAAAAGGGCTTCTTGTAGACCTTCAATCTGTACCCATTGACAAGTAAAGGGATAGTCTCTGCATCAATAGTTCTTATCTATACTGAACCATTGTCATGACATCTTTCTATGACATAAGGCCGCAACCATCTAGTCCTTAACTTGCCTTTAAAATACTTGTATCTGGAATCATACAACAAAGCCCAATCACCTTCTTGAAACTATTTGTCCTTTATGTTCTTTTCATGCCAAATCTTCCTTTGAACTCGAGTCATCTCTATGTGCAGGAGGGCCTACATCCTAAATTCATCTAACCCATTCCGCTGGAGCAATATCTCTTATTTTTCCCTAGTAAGATCTATATCCAGTTGTGCTACCATCCTTAAGGTGTTGTATTCAAATTCTATTGACAACAAGGCTTTCTTCCCATAGACCAGCTCATAAGGAGTGAATCCAATGGTGGTCTTCCAGGTGGTATTGTAGGCCCAAGTGGCCTCAACTAATCTATTTTCCCAGTCCTTTCTACTATTTGTAATCACTTTGGTTAGAATTCCTTCCAGCGCTTTGTTGGTTACCTCCACTTTCCCATTAGCTTGTGGGTGGTAAAGAGTGGATGTTCTATGCTTAATCTTGTGCTGACTTAACAAATTTTCAATCATGTGAGACATAAACTGACTACCTTGATCAGTGACCAGTTCTCTAGGGTACCCAAACTTATAAAATACATTTCCCTTAAGAACTCAGCCACTTTCTCTTTTGTTGTTGCTTTGATGGCCTTGGCTTCAGACCACTTGGTTAAATAGTCAGTGCAAATAATGATGTATTATTTTTGCCTGGATAAAGGGTCAATGGATCCAATGAAATCCATGCCCCACTTGTCAAATGGCTCGAAAGTCACTAGAGGTTGTAGAGGCATTTCATCCCTTCGGGTAGGTTTCCCCATCCTTTGGCACTGATCACACTGACTAGTATACCTCCTCACGTCCTGGTGAAGAGTGGGCCAGTAATAACCAGCTTGTAGCACTTTGAATGTTTTCCTTTTGGCTGCAAAGTCACCTCCACAAGGCCCATCATGACAAGTTAGAAGGATGTCAAAGATTTCCTCCTCCCTGACACATCTTCTTAGAATTTGATTCGGGCCTAGTTTGAATAGGTTGCCCCCAATCCAAGTGAATGGGGCGCTCTTCCTCACAATCTTTCTCTTTTCCTTGGAGGACAAATTTGGTGGAAACTATGCAGACACCAAGTAATTTTCTATGTCAGCAAATCATGGAGAGAGGACTAAAATGGTGAATAATTTTTCATTCAGTAACTGATCATCAACCATTCCTTCCTCGCCTGCAAGCAAAGTCAATCTGGATAAAAAATCTGCAACAACATTCTCCTTGTTAGGCTTATCAATAATAGTTAAATCAAATTATTGCAATAGAAGTAACCATCTAATAATTCGGGCATTTACATCAGGTTTATTCATCAAGTAGTTCAGCTTGGCTTTTGACAGATTATTACTGATGAAGTAAATGGCAAAATGTAGCTTGTCATCTATCTGGCCTAGAGCTACTCCTATGGATTTGTGAGAGGCATCAGCATGTATATGGAAAGGAAGGGCCCAATTTGGGCCACAGAGAATAGATGCAGTGGTCAACTTGTCGTTTAGGGTGTCCAAGGCCTCTTGAAAACTTTCTGACCATAAAAATTCCGAGTCTTTGGCCAATAACCCAGATAAAGGAGAAGTTAACTTGTTGAAGTCTTTTATAAATCTCATATAATATCCAGCTAAACCTAGAAAACTTTTGACATCCCTCTGTTTTTGCGAAGGTGGGACCCTTTGGATGATTGTTATCTTATTTGGGTCCACCTACAGTCCTTTCTCGGATATTGAATGACCTAGAAAAGTCCCTGCAGTCATCAAGAACTCACATTTTTCGATACTAAGGGACAAGTTCATTTCAATGCATTTTTTCAGCACCTTACCCAAGTTAGATAAAGCCTCCTGGAAATCACACCCATAGGGTGTAAAATCATCCATATAAATTTCTATTGCATCATGGACTAGCTCGACAAAGATACTCAAAACTGCCCTCTGGAAAGTGGAAGGGGCATTGCATAGGCCAAAAGGAAGGACTCTATAAGTGAAGGTACCCCAAGGACAGGTGAAGGTGGTTTTATCATGGTCCTTTGGGTTGATCTGGATTTGATTGTACCCACTAAACCCATCTAGAAAAGAGAAAAACTTTTTCCCTACCAAGCCATCCAACACTTGGTCAATGAAAGGTAGAGGGAAATGGTCCTTCTTTGTTGCTTTGTTTAACTCTTTGTAATCGACACAAATCCTCCACTTCCCATTTTTCTTTGGAACCAACACCAAAGGAGAAACCCACTCATTGTCCGAGATAGGGTAAATGAATCCTGCATCCAACAGCTTTTGCAGTTCTTCTTTGACTATATCCTTGAGAGTTGGATTCATTCTCCTTTGGGGTTGTCGGACTGGTTTGCAACCTTCTTTGATATAAATGTGGTGAGTACACACCGAGGGGTGCACTCCCTTAATTCCTTTGTAACTCCAAACAAAGGCATTTGGATGTTCCCTTAGCATGTTGCACAACTCTTCTTCTTGGTGTACAGAAAGAGGGGTTGATTTTTCAAAGTTCTCTTAGGATGAATTCTTTCGTTTTGACATGGGTAGGTTTTGAATCAGCTAAGCATAGATCAATCTTATGGTTTCTCTTGGTTTCCTTTACTACTTCCTCTAAGGAAAAGGTGTTGGGAGTTGGATTTTGGAGTATGTGTTCAATCAAATCATCTTCATCCGGCTGTCCTCCTCCCATGGCAGTTTCTAGGGTATAGAGTTGGGCTGAGGATACTTCATCTTCTTCCTCCTCTTCTAGCCATAAAGGTAAATCATGCTCTAAGGATGGCTCAAAAGGAGGGCACAAGACCAACTGCTTGGACAGATGCCCATTTTTGATAGTCATATTTCTATCCCTGCAGCTGATGAAGGCATCAGCAGTGGCTAACCAGGGCCTCCCAAGTATGAGAGGATAACCACTAAGCTTAGCCTTAGGCTGAAGAACTAGGAAGTCTGCAGGGTACTCCCAGGAGTCGATGGAGACCATCACATCCTCAACAATCCCCTCAGGGGCTACTGTGGAATGGTCTGCAAGCTGCAATATTGTTGTGGTCTTTCTTAATGAGCCCTAGAGATTGAGCTTGAGCATGGTGTCCTTAGTCATTACATTAATGGTAGCCCCAAGATCAATTAAGGTATGTGGGAGAATGGTCCCATTGACGTGCACATATACTATAGGGCTTCCAGGGTCTAAATACTTTGGGCAAATTATTTGCCCCAACATTAAGTCGAACAGCTATCCAATGACATTAATGGTAGGGGTGTCTCTTTTTATCCTCCCTCGATGTTTGAAACACTTCTCTTTAATCAGTTTGTTGTAAATAGGTACATCCGTAATGGCTTGGAGAAGTGGAATTTTGACACATAGATTTTTCAATTCACCCATAAGTTCATTCTCTTCTGGGGTAGGTTGGACTGGCTAAGTTAATCTTTCAGGAAAGGGTAGTGGATTCACTCTAGACATACTTTCCTCTCTTTCCTCCTCACTCTCCCTAGGTAGAGATGGAGGTTGGTTGTCCGGGAGTACTCTCCCAAACCTTAGGTTGATTTCCTGAATCTCCACAGCATAAGCAGGGTAGGATGTCTCTCCACTGTATACTTGTTGTGCATGTCTGTTGTTCAGGTTCGGATTTGGCTGGGCAGGAATTTGAGGTTTTTTTAGGTGGATCAGGGTGTAAAATTTGTGGTTGAGTAGGAGGTGAAGGCAATAAAGCTGAAGCATTGTTGTATGGGGGCCTCCACCCCCAAGGTGGTGCATTCCCCTGAGGTTGTGGTGGAGTATATGGCTGAAATGACTAGGGTCAGCTGGGAATGGTACTGAGGTGAAAATGACCAAGGAGAAGGCGTAGGCCAAGAAGGGTGAGCAAGGGGGCCCTAAGACGGACTAGATGTGTTCTGATTAGGGTTGTAGTATGCATAGGATGACCCTTGAATGCCCTGTTGGTATGGTCTAGGCCCATGAGGTTTTCTTTTATTTATGTAGCAGAGTTGTTCAGTCACCCCTTGAGTTCCCTGATACACAGCTTATAGTCCAGGTAGAGAAGGGCACCTATCTGTGGAGTGGTTTCTTCACAGACCGGGCAGATTTCTATCAGGTTTAATGGACATTCATTCCTAGGGTGCCTCCTTGTGCATCTAGGGTAGAATATGGCTAATGTTATCTCTGCTTCCTCCTGCTTCCTCTTGATGTGCATAGAGTCCATCTGTAGGGCAAGGGTTTACAACATTTCACTCTTGAAATATTCCAACATATTTCCAATTTCACCTTTTATGGATGTGTTGGAAGAGGATGAGTTGGCCATTGGTTGACTACCCCTACCCTTTTTCCTAGCTGCCCTATAATGGTTCTTAAAGACAGTCTTGATATCTTCATAGCGTAGCTGGCAGATGTCCCCACCTACTACCAGGTTTAGGGTATCCAGAATATATCCCCTTACCCTTCTTAGCAGGACTAGCTTCAGTGACTCAGGGTCAAGTGTGCACCTAGCCCTTTTGTAGCTAAGCTGGAATCTTTCCTCATAATCCTCCAAGGATTCATCATGCCCCAAGGTCATTCTAAAAATTTCCTCTTTAGTGTCTTTGGACCTGCAGTAGTCCCGATACTTATTGTTGAAGACTTGTTGCATCTAAGCCCAGGTTGTGATGTATCCCCAGGTAAACCCATGAACCAACACAAAGTTGCATCCTTGAGAGTGGATGGGAATAATTTCAACTTCTAATCATCAGTGGTGTAATCATAAGTTCTGCATATGACAGCGAACTCAAACAAGAAAGTATCTTGATCTTCTGAGGTCGGGCCATGGAAATGAGGAAGAGAAGAGGGGCTTATGTTTTTCATCTTGGTATCCCCATTAGTCTCTTTGATGGGAAAAGCAGAATTGAAATAACAAACTAAATGGAAACTAACTGTTGAATGAAATCTCACTTGCAGAATGGAAAAGAAAGCAAACCAATTTACAATTACTTTTGCAGAAATGAAGCTAATAGCAGAATGTCAGAGATAAGAAATAAAAGAAAGAAATCAGAAATCACATCTTACTTAGACACCTCCCTAACAACAGCACCAAAAAGTGAAGAGCACCAGTATTGCAGCATTCTTGCTGCAACTCCTAGGGCTACCAACTTTACTTTATCAACCCGGGGTTCATACAAACTTGGAGGTGACAGTGTTGTATACACAAGTAGATGCAATGAGTCCACTCTTTGTCACTGCTGAGATGGCGATAGACCACTATGGTTTCTCAAACCAGCCTTCTATTCATTCATACGAAGCTTGATTACCAATGAGGAAAGGGGAATTTTTCACTAATTGGGAGAATTGAAACAGTGTTTACTGCAGTAAGGAAAGACTGAAATCAAATGCTTTGAACACACCACTCATCTAACTAATTGCTAAGATATCTTGCTTCAAAAGGATTCTAGGATAACATGTGTGTAATCCTAACTATCCTAGGCATGCAATCTGAAATGACCAAACATTCTACTGTTGTGCATATGAATGAACACAATAACTCTTTTTTCCTTTTTGTCCTTTTTTGTGAAAATGTGAATGTTGAATCTTCTTGGTGATGTGGTAGGTGGGTTAGAGATGGTGGTGAAAGGTCAGATGGCTTGGGAGGCAAGTACGGGTCTTCTCCTATCCTCCAGGATGCTTTTTCCATAAATCGGCCTCAAAACAGGCCACTACAGGGCTTCCTACATGATGTCCTAATGCTTCCTACAGGATGTCCTAATGCTCCTACAAGATCCCCTGTATTCCTACATGATCCGGTCGAGAGCAATAGGAGTGATTTGGAAGGTCGTATAGGGCTTAGGGAAGGTGAATGATGAAAGAAATAAAGCAAGGGAGTGGCTAGGACTTCCTCAGAGCTCAAAATAGAGTTTGTAAGATGGTTGCATTTGCACAACAAACCTGGAAAGTTGTTCTTATGGAATGATGAATTGGTTGAGGGACTTAGTGGATTTTGGTGATCATGGGTGGATGAGGTTAAGCTGGGGTTGTTGGTCATGAGATTTTCCTGCACTATTGAAACTCCTGCACTTCATCAATCACTGGCATTTATCCATGAATCATGTTGTTGGCTTAGGGGGTCCTGACCTAAGTTCAACGTGAAGTTAGCCTACCAAAACCCTACACTACTAGCCCTTTCGGAACCAATCCACAGAGTGCAGACTGAAGTCTCACCTGAAGTAGTATGGGACGATGCTAGAACCAAGTTTTTGCACCCAGAGATGTTTATGATGTCTTTTTGTACCCCTTTTTCTGCCTTCGCGTAGATCGATAAGCCCTCGAGGATTATCGATATAAGTTCCTCTTACCAGCCTCTAGACCTTCACGAAGGTCTACGACTGTCTTTCATGGGACTTAAACAAGTGAATCAACCATTTACGCACCTCTGTAATTACTCCTAAGTCTGTTATTATCCAGATCGGCTTGTGTCTAATATCTTTAGCATGCATTAAGATATTCTTCGCGTAAATAGATATTATCACTTGCATTCATACAATAATGTAAAACATATAGATTCGCACATCAATACAACATTAAATCATAAACCCAGTATTTATCATATCATAATCGCATTCATTCATAACAAAAGTAAATAGATAAAACACAAGTATTTCCAGAGTAATCTTCTTTATTAACTCTTTAGATCTTCTTACAGACTCAAACTACCCTGCGCACTCAG
Organism: Pinus tabuliformis; assembly: GCA_031772625.1. Classification (NCBI taxonomy): domain Eukaryota; kingdom Viridiplantae; phylum Streptophyta; class Pinopsida; order Pinales; family Pinaceae; genus Pinus; species Pinus tabuliformis. The sequence goes on from CM062819.1 coordinate 865,094,459, forward strand.
CTACAGGGGTTCGCACACTCAGCTGCGGACTTCTACTCTAGGCCTCTATGCACATAGTTGTAAAGCCTCTCTTCTACTCTAATACCTTTCGCTCTTTCTACTAATGACCCATTACATTCACCATAATCAATAATACTAATGTCTTAGACTCTTATAAGACTCTCCTTTTTATACAATCCCATGGTCCGTGGACCATGGGTAGATCTTCTAAAGCCGACACAACTTACATAAAACAGAAGGGTGAAACGCTTTATGACTCTTTACATCTACACACTCCGTGACCACAAATTGCGGAGACTTTACACTTTACATACAAAAACTTGGGCTTTCTTCCCCAAAACTTGGGCTTTTAGTCCCAAAATTGACCCTAGGGGACTCTGTCCCAACAGGCCCCCAACACAAATATGGTGACTCACCCCGAGTCACTCTGCTGGTGTGGAGATCTTAGTGCGAAGACCTCCCAACTCCATTTGCGTCACTGCAACTTCAGTTGTATACTGCGTAGCTGCCTGCTTGACCTGCTCCACCAGCTGCTCCATTGTTGGTCCTGTGTTATCTGCCTGGATCTTCTACTATGTATTCTATAGGCTGGGCAACTTCTCCTTGATGGTGGCAGAGAGAACATAGGCCTCATCTAGCCAAGGCCCCAATCTGACCTTGAGGACTGCCTTTTTTTGTTGCGCTACTTCCACCTACTCTTTCAGTTGCTTTGCCTCCTGCAGCTTTGCCAATCTTTGCGTGATAGCGATGGTGCACGTCATCGCTTTAACTTCATCGTACTACTATTACAATTCCCTTGCCTCAGTATTTAACCTCTACAGGTTGGGATCTTCCTTCAAACTCATTGAACCTCCATCGATTTCTTGAAGAGCGCAGTGCATTCAGCCACCGCGACATCTACTGCAGCGACTCCATCCTTGACAGCTGCCTCGCGTTGTTCTCTAACCTATGGCGGAGTTGAAGGTTTCACCCTCAACTCAAGCTCTATAATCTTTAGGTTTAGCTCAAAATTGAACCGTGGCCATCTCGATCCTAGCTTCACGCACACCTACAGCCAACTTTTGAATCTTGGCCTCCAACGGCACCTCTTCTGAGGTGTTCAGTTCTGGAATGGTCCTACAGGCTTCTTCTACCACTGCTGCGGTTCGCTCATTCTTCTCCTGGACCTTATTCCAGGTGTCTATCACTGTCATTTTCTCAACAAACATCTGTTTGTTGTTAACCTTCTAGTCGCTAATCACGCTCAACACACGCTGCTTTCGGGCCCTAAGTTCTGCGATCACACCTGCTTGCAGCATGTGAAGGACTTCACTTGGGAGCGCAAACAAGTTAAAACCAATATTATTTAGAGTGTTTTCCGTAGCCTTGTCAGCTTCCACCTCTACGCTTAGAGCTCCATCTGGCAGCACGATGCCCCGGGGATCCAAAGAGTGAACCAACTCTATTGCTTCAGTTTTTCAGTTGTTCGAGTAGATTGGATCTGCAGCTCACGCAGACCTGTTTGTATAGCAACGAAAGCTTGCTTTTTTTGCTGCTCAAACTGTTGCAACAGTTCTGCTATCATATCCCTGACCTTATCCACCGCAGCATCATCCTAGTAGTCCCCTGTCTTCGTAAACTTCAGCTCTGATTCTGTCCTAATGTTCACTTGTCTCGTTTTCAGTGGTGTAGTGATATCTGGATTTTCTATCTGTGGCCCCTCAACTTCGCGATGACTTTCTATTTTTGAGATATTAATGTTCCTCGGATCCTCATCTTCCTCTTCAGCGGTCACATTGTAGCACTCCAGCGCGTGGCGCAGCTGGGTGGTCCAATCTGGTTGAATTAAATCCAAGGGATCCTGTGGGATTCTAAAGATCGTTGCTTTGACCTCCTGTAGTGCTTCATCAATGCACTCGAATCCATCTTCAAAGCTGAATGTCATCAAGAATCCTTATCTCAAAATATCCCATTCATCCGTGCCATGGCGGAGCTCTGTCTCCAAGTACCAATTCATAGGTATTACATCCAAGGTGTGACAGAACAGATGCACCCACTCCGGTTGCAGTTCTGCTCCATAAGCATCGGTCCATTTGGCTAAGTGATCGCGTGGATCACTCTTTCCATCGTATTTCTGTGTCAATCATGCCTTTGTGTGACCAAACCGCACCCTCATAGTTCTTTTATATTCGCACCATCCATCGAAGTTGTCTTTATGCATACCCCACCATCTTGTAGGCATAGCGCGCAACGCCAAGTCCAAGGTTTGGAATCAATGCATCTCTGGCACTTCCCTTTCAAATGCATCCAAAAATTTATCAACGTTAGTTAAACCACCATAGTAAGGCAAACTTCTTACATCCGATGATACGCATCGCAGTGATTTGGTCATCATGTTATAGCGTAGCGCAGACACTTCGTGCAATCGATTCTGCTAGTGTTCCAATTCCTCATCTGAATCTGAGGTGCAGGAGGTCTTGCGGTCCCATGCAATACATCCATCAGCTGTCGAATTCACCCAGTCTTGATCTCACACCATTATCTTATAAATCTGGTCCAAATCATTGTCACTTTCGTAATCGCAGACTAGTTTAGTGTAGCGCGGTCCTTCTGCAGGGTCCAACAGTACTATGATGCAGAGTGATTTTCTTTCAAATGACATCGTCCTCTTCTTCAAATTGATCACCCTATTCATGTCGATAGCCCAGTCGATCCCAAGGAGTGTAGGGTAGGGATTTTTGTTATCCACAATCTCTATCACTTCAAAATCGACCAACACGCTCGCGCCTTCAATATCGATCGTCACTCCCTATAATCTTCCCATGGGGATAATATTTTGCTAATTTTCCTTCCGCAATTGAAATAAGAGACCACTGCAACGCAAGTCTCACCATTCTCTCCCATGTCTGCTTAGGCAAAACATTCGCATTGGATCTAGATTAGAATAACTTGGTCCATTTCATATTTTCCTATTTGCATGGTGAGCCTCATCTCACGCCTTGTTCTTGCCTTATGCTTACCAATTTTCCTAACCACTTGCGGTCCCTCAAGAGCATTACCAACACATTTATTGATCAACTCCTGTAATCCCTTTACAGCCTTGCTATCATGTAGCAGCTTCATACAGGTCTCCAAAAAGGTAGTAAGCATGGATGGGTCCATTTCTTCAGACTGCTTATCCTGACTTCCTGAGGTAGAAGCCTCAGTGAAGCTTTTCTTTGCTTCCATGAAGGTTTCCTTCGCGTGCTCCAAATCAAAGCCAACCTCCTTCTCTGGAGCTTTGTGGACCCATTCACCTTCTTCAAGCCACTTTCCCTTATCTTCGCCAGTTGTCATTCCACTTCGCAGCACAATATTCACATTGGGGTCCTCTTCCAATCTCCGCACTAAATCTAGGGTCCAATCTATCGAACCATCAAGCCTCCACCTTCCTTGGCCATCTGCCATTTTAGCAATCCACTCGTATAATTTGACCAGGAAGGAACAAAAGAAAATTTTGTGTATCTTTGTGTACATATATCTTTCCACCCAATGTTCTTTCGTTAATCATGGGTTCTTGTTTTCTTGCGCTGCGAATTCGTGGATCTTCCTATCCAACCAATCTTCAATTTCCTTCTTATTTGGATTCTAGTGATGTGACATCACACACCTCTTTATGCAGATCCTCATCCCAGCAATAGAACCATTTTTTGGCTTAGGGGGTCCTGACCTAGGTTCAGCGTTAAGTTAGCCAAGCAAATCCCTACACTATTGGCCCTTTCGGCATCAATCCGCGGAGCATAGACTGAAGTCTTACCCAAAGCAATATGGGGGGATGTTGGAACCAAGTTTCTGCACCCAGAGATGGTTATGATGTCTTTTTGTACCCCTTTTTCTACCTTCATGCATATCGATAAGCCCTCGAGGCTTATCAATATAAGTTCCTCTTACCAGCCTCTAGACCTTCACGAAGGTCTACGACTATCTTTCGTCGACCTTAAACAGGCGAATCAACCATTTACGTGCCTCTCTAATTACTCCTAAGTTTTTTATTATCCAGATAGGCTTAAGTGTCTAATATCTTTAGCATGCATTAATATATTCTTCGCATAAACAGATATTAACACTTGCATTCATACAACAATGTAAAACATATAGATTCGCACAACAATACAACATTAAATCATAAACCCAGTATTCATCATATCATAATCGCATTCATTCATAACAGAAGTAAATAGATCAAACACAAGTATTTCCATAGTAATCTTCTTTATTAATGTTGCAGATCTTCTTACAGACTCAAACTACCCTGCGCACGCAGCTGCAGGGGTCCACACACTCAGTTGTGAACTTCTACCCTAGGCCTCTACGCACACAATTGCAAAACCTCTCTTCTACTCTAAGACCTTTTGCTCTTTCTACTAATGACCCATTACATTCATCATCATTAATAATACTATTGTCTTAGACTCTTCTAAGACTCTCCTTTTTATACAATCCCATGGTCTAAGGACCATGGGTATATCTTCTAAAGCCGACACAACTTACATAAAACAGAAGGGTAAAACCCTTTATGACGCTTTACATCTACGCGCTCTGTGACCACAAATTGCAGAGACTTTACACTTTACATACAAAAAATTGGGCTTTCTGCCCCAAAACTTGGGCTTTTAGCCCCAAAATTGACCCTAGGGGACTCTGTCCCAACACATGTCAAACAAGAAAGATTTTCAATCAACTTAAGAAAATAGAATTTCATTATCTACTTGTCCAGTTCATGCATGGAAATAATTGCAGAATAATGTGAAACACTATGAGATCTAATACAAATATGAAGATATCAGAAATGACAATTGAATCCTATCCTTGAAAAATGAAAAGATGCTGGCCTAAGTAGCATAAAACCCTAAATTCCATGAGAAATCATAATTCTGTCTTTTTGGGGATGCATAGGAGTTCTTTCCTCAAACCATGGTCCCTGAAGGGGGGAGTGAGGCCAAATCCACCTGCTATCAGCGTTTTTAGTATTCCTTTATCTTTCTAAGCTATTGTTAAAGCAATGCACAAATGGAAGCAAACTAAACAAATTCATAGCTACTTGCAATGAAATAATGCTAAAACCAATTCAATCATTAATCTATGAAATCACTTAAGCATACAAGTACAGGAAGAGGAGCCTTTATTGCTAGGGTTGGGCCCTAACCCAAGAGTTGCATCCCTCTGAGTCAACTCAGTGTTGGATCAAGGAAATGCTCATTCTGATTATCATATCAGAAAAATTACATAACAATGTTTTTCCACAAAACTTGAACTCAAAAACGCTTAGTGCTCTTTACATATATATAATATATATATATATATATATTAATCCTAATGAGGCTCTAGGCCTCTTCCTTAAATCTAGGGAGGCTTGGCTCCCAAACTCAAGATGAATTGGTTCTTAACTGTCACTGGCTCGGTTGCCCATGATCTCCATGACTCGGTTGTGTGCAACTCCGAGTTAGTGTGATTTGATTGAGGAATATTCAAATGAGTGAGGATTAAATGAGGAGGATTTATCTCCTATAATCTCTCCTCCTTGTCTCATTCAATTTTTTTCCCTTAATTAGCCGAAATTGCCAGGATTTGGTCTCAAAAACCTGCAATCAATTCACATTAGACCATTAGACATAACATCTTTCTTTTACTCATCTCATTAAGAAAAATATAATTAAAATATGTAATGAATTATGAGAAGAGTTGATTTTAATGAGCTTGGAGGTGTATTAAGGTCCATATAGTTACCCAATGATGCAGCTCATCACTTCATTCATTTATAGCTTCATGGCCAACATTCAATGCTCATAGATCTTTCATAGATCTTTCATTAGGGTTTTTAGCCACCTGAAGCATTTATTTCCAATCCTTGATTCAATTATGCTTCTTTTGGATTCCAAGTTGGGCTTATATTTATTCCAATAACTCATAAAAGAACATATAATAAATTAACAGATCTACATAACATCCCTTCCAAGCCACATTCTACAAAATGACTACTATTTGGCAATGATGTGACACACTGAACTTTTCTTATTGATCATTTGTTCAACAAATAAAACTTTAGGAGTAATAAAAATTGATCTAGCTTGATAATGGTGGGACCACGAACACACTGTCTCATCTTCCCAATAATTAAATAACAAAAACACTTTATGTTATTTTTGCAAACTTGTGCAACATCATGAGTCCCTATGTGTGACTAGTCAACCAACCAACACTCTAAGTCTGCCAACCTAGCATAGCACTACAGGTGTGAATTAGGTATGTGTCGATTCAAGCACCATTTGAGTTGTAAATAATTTAACGTGTTAATAAACTAGAGCAACAAATTCTTAAAACCACGGTTTCTCCTTCAACTTCAAATAATCCATGAATATAAACTTTTAAAGCAGACTCACCAATATTTCACCACTAAATAGGTTAGACATGCTTTAATGTTTAGAGTGAATCCATAAATTCATAAGTGCATAGATCACATTGATACTTCAAGGAATCACGTGAAATACAGGTTTGTCTTCTGGATGGGCTCAAATCTTGTCCTAACATAGTGAATCAAAATTGTCTTTGTTTTAACCTCCGCTAACTAGTTCAAATTTACCTTGTCTCTGTGATGATTTAACAAGACTGATCCTTACGATAATATGGTTAATTAATTTTCATAATCTATTATGCATTAGTTTTGTGTCGTCCTGATCTACATCAAGGATAGACTTCAAATATTGTTTACAGTCACCACTATCCATAACATATCTCACGTCTGAATGCTGACAGAAAGTAACCCACGTAAATATTTTTGTTTTGAATCCTCATGCCCTAATTTCAGTTTTCGTCCTTCAATTAGGAACGAATATAATCAATTTCACGTATTTACAGGATGCTACAGTATAGTTCGCTTTGTCTTGTGCTAGGTGATTCAAACTAGTGTTAATGAATGCTCAACACAATTCACTATGTAGGATTCACATTACATCATAGTTTCCTTGACTGATAAAAAGGATACACACGGTGGCGCTATTGTATAAAAACTTCCTCTTGCACAATTATGTACTAAAAATTAGATCCAATAGATGCAAATGATATGCCCAAAATATCTAGACCTTCGAGTTGACTGCTCAAAAATTCCACAGTGATTTTCGCATAGGATAGATGTCTAAAAATGTTATGGAGATGTGCTCAGAAGGAGTATTCACAAATGTGCCTCAAAGGAGGCCGAGGACAGCTAGAAAAGCACCCAAACCTCAACACAACATACAAGAAAAGTGAATGACTCAAGATCCAACGATTCCCAAGAGATATCCCAGACATAAACCTTAACCCAAAAATAATTTCAGACCTCCAAAAGATACAACGTTTCCCCACAAGGATGTAATCAATTGCAAATTAAATGACCGAAATTTTTCACACACGTTTGGAGGGTAAATGCACAAAATTTATAGAGGTTGAGATATGATTAGGAGGGATAGTGCGACATTACATGGAGGGAAGAGAAAAAATAAAATTAAAATTTTCAAATTTTATTTGGAGTGAAAGACCCAAATTTCATGAGGCCGACATGATACTTCATTTTAAATTAAAATTTTGATTCCCTCGGCCAAGTGTTTTAGCCCAAAATACTTAATTTGATTTTCTTAATGAATAGCCCTTTTGACTTGATGGGTTTCCAGCTAATAATAATTTGCCACGTCATCATCTTATGGGGATATTGACCACAATGAGGGTGCATCGTCTTTGATAAGGCATATCTCTCAAACAGTGAGGGCTCTTGTAGCGTGCCATATACCACCGGAACCAGCTTAATGATGAGCATACAATGATAGTGATATTAGGAGCATCCTGACTGATCTTCATCCTCAAAATTTCAAACAAGTGTGGGGAAACTAGGGTTTTCTAGGGCTTCTTCCATTGGAGCTTCTAACTGATGTAATCCAAACAAATATTAAGAGCGTTCAATAACAGATGTTGGCATCAATTTGTTGAGAAAAATATTCCGCTTCTTGTACCCAAAAGAAAGATTTTGAGGGTTTCGCATACAATTGTTTCTCCTCCAATAGTTTGAGCACCTTGTCAACATGTTGAACGTGATCTTTCCAAGACTTGTTGTAAAATAGCATATCATCAAAAATACTAACACAAATTTTCTAAGGAATGGTTTGCAAGTGGAATTCATCAAGCCTTGAAATGTGGAAGGTGCATTAGTAAGGCCAAAAGGCATGACTAATAATTCATAATGGCCCTCATGAGTCCTAGGTGTTGTTTTCGAAATGTCTCCTATCTTCATTCTAATTTGGTGATATCCTAAACGAAGATCCATCTTGGTGAAGTAAATTTCTCCATCTAGTTCATCCAATAATTCATCAATAATAGGAAGGAGAAATTTATCTTTAGTAGTGAGCTTGTTGAGCTTTCTATAATCCACACACATACACCATGATCCATCCTTCTTGTGCACTAATACTACTAGAGAAGAGAAATAACTTTGGTCAGGTTGAATTATACCTGCATCTAGCATTTCACTCTTCTAGGCATAGGGATATCTGTAAGGTCAATGTTTGGAGGAACACTTCCTAGAGTCAAGTGAATAGAATGACCATGATCGTGGATAGGTGTGAGACATTTGGGAGTCTCAAATACCTTGTAACAATTGTAAGGACTCTTTAGATATCTTGAGAAATGGATGGCTTAGATGTTTGAACATCTAGTGAGCATAATTGTGCAATTACCCCTTGTTGTTTCATCTTCAAAAACTTTGTCATGCCATTAGAGTTTATTATATTCTCATGTTTCCTTGTGATACCCCTTAATTCAATTTCCTTTCCTTCCTAAAAAAAATCAAGAAAAGTTCTTGAAAATCAAAATATATCGTTCCCAAAGATTGTAATCATTGGACTCCTAATGCAACATCAACACCACCCATTGGAATAACAAGCATTGGACTATTCGATAATATTCCCCCATGGTTATATTGATATTATGACACTTCCTTGAGTTGTTTATAGTTCCTCCATTTGCAACCATCACTTGGAACTCCAGTGCTAGATATAGAAATCAATTCAAATCCTTGGCTATCTTACAATGAATACAATTATGGGCACTACCTGAATCAATCAACACTATTACTTTTTTCTTATTGATATATCCTTCTATATTGAGAGTTTGAGGAGTGGCGATTTCCTCCAATGCATGACAAGATATGGTTGGATTTGTTTCTTCTTTTTCAACCTAGGGGGTTGGTTCCTGGTGTACATATTTTTTCTTTTGATGTTTCTTGTTCCTTTTCTTCCTCCTTTTCACAATCTATGTAAAATAATTTCTTCCTAGCACATGTATGACCTTTAGTGTATTTGTTATCATAGTTGTAACAAATCCCTTTTGCTCTTTTTTCCTTTAGTTGTTGTGATCTCAACCTTTTAGGTTGTGGGAAGCTAACTTTCATATTTATAGTTATGAGTGGTAGACCTCCTTGTTGCCATAATTTTTCTTTCAACTTTTCTTGCCACCCTAAATGCATTCTCTAATAACTTATGTTCCCAAAGGTGAACCTCATGTTAGATGTTATCTTTTAAATTCCCTATGAATACATTAGCTATATGCTCCTCTGGAATATCAGTTACCTTGATATTCAATCTTTGGAAGTCCTCAATGTGCTCCCCAACTAAACCTTTTTGTTTGAGATGTATCAATTGGCAGAGAAGGTATTTCTCTTTGTATCATCATAATGTGCTATCGATTCCTATGTAACAATTGTCCAAGTGACAAGTGATTTACGAGAACAAAGCCATCGATACCAAAAAAATTGATTGGGTTATAAATATAAAGATGTAATCCATACCTTTTATGTGTGGTTCACATCGTGTAGATTAAAGAATTACTCCATCTATAGTATCCATGTTACCGGATCCTTGCCATCAAACTTCCACATATCTATCTTTGGAATATGATTGGTCTTCAAGGAAAAGTTAGAGTCTCTAAAATCATGATTCAACTTCCTTTTCTTCTCATCATGAGTTTTTGGGAATACCTTATCACCATTAGGAAGCATTTCTTGTAGCAACTTTGTCAAACCTTCCTTCAAACTTTCCATTTTTTCGTTTAAACCATCCTTCAAACTTTCCATGTCTACTTTTAAACTGTTTGTGTCCCATTTTATTTTTTCTTCTAAACCATCCATATTAACATTCATCACTTCGAATTCATTTTTGGTTTCTCTTTGTGAGAGCGAAAATTGTTGCACTTGGTCTCGTAATTTTGATATATCATGTTGCATTTCTTCTTCTTCATGCGTAATAGTAGAGATTTTTTAGGGCTTAATAGGTGTATATTTTATTTGTTTGGGAGGCATTTTGGAATAAATTAATGATATCTATGATTCATTATTCCCTTTGAATCACTTCAAACTGATTTTTGAAACAAAATTTATGCAAATTTAAAAATACACACCTTATAAGAACTTGATTTTGAGCTTGTTGATAAGGTTGGCCTTGAAACTATTGTATATCTGTGATTTCGGCCTTCCAAGCTATAAATTTACATCATGTAGTATCCCTCTATGTCTTCTTCCTAACCCCACTAGTTATAATGAGATTGGATTCTTCAATATGAAGTTATGCCAAATCTCCCTCGATGACCTGATTATGAGCTTGTTGAGTAGAGCGAACTTGTACAATATGTCACTTGTCATTGTTTTGACTTTCAGCCCTGAAACTCATATATTAAAATCTAAAGCATTTTCCATGTTAGTCACCTTTTATGAAATTCAAATCCAATGCTCGAAGAGAAAGTTATGACCATTTTCCCCGAGAAAGTTATGACCATTTTCACTTATTTTCCAACCGTCATCACGATTTAGGTTGTTGGGGTGTTTTCTTATTTCGATTGCTTCTCTGAATTTCCTGTGGTGGTAATGCTCAATTTTGGCCATGACATAGGAGTTTTCGATGCAAATGTGATGATTGGTTTTACTGGAGTGCTCAGCCAAAGCTGAGGTTTTGGAGCGGTTATGGTTGATGTCAGCAGCATGCTCTTGAATCCTGGTTAATATAGATCGGCCGGTTTCACCAGTGTATGTCTTTCCACATGAACACGGGACCAAATAGACCCCTTTGTGGTGTTTAGGGTCAATAGGGTCTTTTACAGATTTAAGGCATCTGTTAATTGTTTTCATAGGTTTGAACGTGGTTTTTATGTTGTTCTTTCTCAAGATGTGCGAAATTTTATCAGTGGTGCCTAGAATGTAGGGAAGGTGCACTGTACTAGCGTAATCATCCTTATGTTGTTTGTTTATGGGATTCTCAACTTTCTTGAAAGCCATGATCCCTTGGTGTTTCTTGTATCCATTCTTCTTGAAAACATTCAATAGGTGGTTCTTCTCTTGTTCAAAATTGTCATGATCAGAAATACGAATTGCCCTTGTTGCTAGAGTGTTTAGCACCCCAAGTTTCTGAGCCGGATGATGGTGAGAATTAGCATGTAGGTAATTTTCAATGTGAGTTTTTTTATGATAGACCTTGTAAGATATAGTGCCATCCTAGTTTCTTTTGATGAGGATATCCAGAAAGGGAAGACAACCATTTTCTTCCATTTCCATTGTAAACTTGATGGAATCTGATTGGCTGTTGAGGTGTTCTAGGAAGTTGTTTAATTTTCCTTTTCCATGGGGCCAAATGACATAAGTGTCATCAACAAATCTTTTCCACAATTTAGGTTTCAAGGGAGAAGACTCAATGGCCTTAGTCTCAAAATGTTCCATGAACAAATTGGCAATGATGGGAGACAGGGGTGATCCCATGGCCACACCACAAGTTTGTTCATATATCTCATCCTTAAAGCTAAAAAAGGTGGATTTCAGGCAGATTTCCACCAATTTAGCTGTGTTAGGGTCAGTGATTTTGTGAACAACCTCCATGGCTTCATTTATAGGAATGTTGGTGTAGAGAGATTTTACATCAAAGCTCACTAAGATGTCATCTTGATCAAGTTTTATATGCTTGATTTTTTTAATGAAATGATAGGAATCTTTGACAAAGGAGCTGGTATTTCCTACCAAGGGCTTAAGCTTTTTAGCCAGATGTTTCGCAAGGTGGTAAGTAGGGCCACCAATAGTGTTGACAATGGGTCTAATAGGAATACCTTCTTTGTGAATTTTGGGGGCTCCATATATCCTTGGGGAAATGCGATGGATCCGGAAGATACAACCACATATATATATATATATATATATATATATATATATATATATATATATATATAATGATATTTAAGTAAATAAATAAAAATAAAATTCCACCTTAGGATAATTAGGCAATTTCACCTTCTCTGAGCCAAATTGGGGAATTTGAAGATGACACTTGTCACAGTGTCACTGGCTGAAACTGGAGAGTATTCTCTACAAGCTAACTGGTCAACCCTAGTCAAACTTTGACTTTGACTTCTTCTTTTTTTTACCAAACTTTCAGAAGCTCTAACTTTTGCATACGATATCGGTTTTTTGAACCGTTCACGGCATTGGAATCCTGGCGACGAACTCTATCCGTTCGTTTAGGTCTGAAGCAATTCTGAGTACTTTAATTTTTTAAGCTAAAATATTGATCCTTGATCATTCCTCCCCACTAGAAGCCTTTTGGACCCCAAAAGCTCTCTTGATCACTGATTATGTTGATGAGGGGACTGTTCCCTCATCATTCCAGCCTTAATCCACTGAAATTTTCCTAATTTCATCATTTGGAACTTTTCATAAAAAGTCAAAGTTTTCCTTGATTCTGACAACCATCTATTGTTGTCTTTGACACTGTCACGCTGCAATATTTCTGAATTTGCAGAACAACAATCTAATTTTGCAAAAAACATCTTGTTCCTACCTTGGTCAACAATCAAAGAAAATTTGGAATCTTTCTCACCTTGCACTTTGTCTCTATGACACTTTTCAACTGCTTTTGCCTTATACTTGAGTCGACTCTTGCCCAAGTTTCTTCATCATTGTAATGTGCCTTTTGGAAACTAGCAATGAACATTTGTGAAACCCATGCCTTCTTTTCCAAGTTGCTTTGTCCTCTTCTCTTTGACGTTTGCAACTTCTTGCACCGATACCTTGTTTTCAACACCAATGTTGGTTGCTACAAATGTTTTTCACCTTCTTTCAAAGGCAACCTGTTATCATTATGAAACAACTCATTACAAATATAAGCATCTTTATGAAAACTATGATTCAAAACATCTCTTTGTTTGTTCATCAACAATGTCAAGTTCTGACTTGCATTCACTAGCCTCTTCATTTTCCCTGCATTAACTAAAAAAATGTTCAGTTTCTTGCAATGAGATCTCACAATATACTTCACCCCATCTTTAAGCAAATGATATTTGTGTTCATAGCGATGAAACACCGCTTTCCTATCATACAAATGTGGAATTCCAAAGATAATTCCATAAATGTCAAGTGGAACCATGTCTAACTCAACTTCATCAACAAAGTTTGCAGTAATAGCAAATCTAAAAATGCATTTCCTTGAAACCTGTAAATTGGCATCCTTAACTATCCAACCCAAAGGGTATGGTTTATGATGTGGTACGGTTTCAAGTTTAAGCTTTTTAACACAAGTCTTCTAAAATCAGGTTTGCTTGTGACCCACTATCAAAGAGTGCATCAATCTTGGTATGATTTGAGATTACTCTGACAGTGAACAACTCTTCCCTTTTGTCTTCATTTGGAGTGTGGTTTGACTATTTGAGGAACTAGTACTTTCAACTTGTTGACCTTTCAAACCCATAGCTGTAGTTTTTGTCTCGTCTCTTGAATCTGACCCTAATTCTTTTTCAGCTATAGCAACAGTTGTGCCCTTCTCTTTGGCTTTCAATCTATCTAGTTTTAATTCTGGATGAAGTTGCCAACAGTGGTCTTCATCATGACCAGTGTTTGAACAATTTTTGCATGTGAGTTTTTCCTTCTCTTTTTTTATACTTGCATTCTTCTTTCCTTTCCATTTTCCTCCCTTCTCTTTTCCCTTACCCTCACTTTCACCTTTCTCCTCTATGTTTTATTTTCCCCTTTCCTCAAGGTGCGTGGCTTGCACACATACTTCATCTAAGTTGTTTGGGTTAAACATAAGGATAGTATGCTACAAATAGGAATGTAAACCTCCAATATATTTCAAAAGTGTGTCTTGGGAATTCAAGTTTACTCCCAACAATAAAGCCCTCTTCCTAAACTATTGAGTGTAGTCTTGGACAGTTTGGCCTTTTAGTTGCCTAAAGTTTTGCCAACTCATGATGGCTTTTTGCATATAGGCTAAAGGATAAAAATGTCTTTTAATTTCAAAAACAAATTCAACCCAAGAAATGGATATCTTACCATGGATTCTCATGTCCTCTTGAGTCTTTGTTTCCCACCAAACTAGTGCAGCTCCTTCTAGCCTCAATGAAGCCAACTAGATCTTTATGTCGTCTTCTTGAAGGTTCTGAATTCTGCAGTATACCTCCAACTATTGAATCCAATTGTCCAAATTTTCTGCATTCACTTTTTCATTGTACATGGGAAGTTTGAATTTTATGTCCAATTTCAGTAATGGAGTTTTTCCTTTTGGGGTTTTGGAATGAGTATGGGCAGTGGTGGTAGTGGAAGATTATGTTGTGTGAGAAGGTGAAGATGATGAGGGAGATGGTGAGGATGTGGAGATGGAGGTGGTCTTCCACCATTCCCTTTGGAATCCTTCTTTTCATCTTTTTTGTCCTCTGAGCTTCCTTCTCCATGTGGAGGTTTAGAACTCTCTGCAACATTCCATTGTTCTTCTCTTCATAGAGGACTTTAACCATCTCAATCAAAGTGTATAAATATTTCTTGAATTCTTCCTCTTCTGAAGAGGGACCTTCATACTCTTTTTCTTCAGACATAATGGCTAGGATTTAGGCTCAGAAATTTGTAATGATTCTACCTCTTCAATCACTTCAACCTCTTGTGCAATTTGTGCCTCTTCTATCTCAACTGATGGAGATGGAACTTGAGGTGATTCAGGTGTTGCCTTGAGTGGTCCTTTGGGTGAGGATGATGCTTTCTCAACCTTCTTCCTTCTTGTCCTAATCTCAGGACTAGCTATCCGTAGCTTCCCTTCTCCTCTCTGCAACTTCAACCTTGTAATCATAACAACAATTGCAACTATTAAACCCTTCAAGCAAATCAAGCAAGCAACCTTGTGCTCTGATACCAACTTGATCTGAAATTGATTGCTAGTTAATGTTGTGCTAGTATCATTTCCATATATAAAATTTTCTTTGCTTTGGTTTGCTTATCCATAAAGAGTTTATCCATGAGCATGTGATTGTCAATTCATCTAACTTGGTGAAATTTAGTGTTTTGCATGAACTTAAAAGCATGAATTTAAATGGCTGAACAGAAGCATATAAAAACATAGCAAGCACAAATAATAGAGCTCAATACACAATTTTTTGTTGAAGGAGTTCACCCCTCCTGGGTTACATCTTTGTGGTCCAGCTTCATAGCGTGGGCCTTTGTATTAGCTTCAATAGTGCTCAAATTGTTGTTACATGAATCCAATGCTCTTGTAACCTATTCCAATGAGTTTAAGCATTCAAATATATCAGAAATGACTATCTGTTTACTCAATTTTGTTACCAGCTGCTCTGGGAATGGCCTCCAACACCTAGTGGCCCTAGGCTTCAAAAATCTTCAAGTGACCAAAAACACATGTATATGACCTCTTCTGCCTCTGAAAACTGGTCCAATGAGTTCCTAGCATGCCAATTAGCTGAAAATGACTTTTCATTTTCAAAATTTGGCTGAGAATTGAGTAAGTTATGGCTCAAACAATTTTTCCTAAAAAAAAATCGCTAAATCTGGAGAGGCTCAAGTTAAGTCCACCAAAACTGGCAGTTTCCGTGTAATTTGGCGGGCCTCCAAAATTGTTGCCATATTAAACTCAGGCTAATTAATGCTAAACGGGATTAAGGGAACTAATCACACTTAACAGTTGGCGCTTGGTCACGTGTTTGAGGTCGCATGGAGAGGGGGTTGGCCCTGCGGCGGTGGCTCCCTCCTCTCCCCGTTAGTCAACGTTATGGATTTAAATAAATGCATGTGGTCATTACTTTCAAGTGTCTGCCTTGTGGTGCGTTGGCAAGGTATTTCAAGTGGGTGGGCGATGTTATGGTTTCCATTCCCCCTCCATTTATTTACATGCCATTCGAATATTTAATGCTTATACCAAATAATTCGGACTTTGGTTTAACTGAATGTGGATCTATTTACATGCCATTCGAATATTTAATGCTTATACCAAATAATTCGGACTTTCGTTTAACTGAATGTGGATCTATTTACATGCCATTCGAATATTTAAATTTTATACCAAATAATTCAGACTTTGGTTTAATTGAACGTGGATTTGAATAATTATTATTTAATATTTAAATTAATATATAATATATATATTAATTATATTATAATATATAATTAAAAAAAATCGTATAATATAATAATTATATATATAATGACATTTAAATCAATAAATAAAAATCAAATTATCACCTTCTTTGAGCCAAATTGGTGAATTTGAATATGACACTTGTCACAGTGTCACTGTCTTAAACTGCAGAATATTCTCTGCACGCTAACTGGTCAACTCTAGTCAAACTTTGACTTTTTTTACCAAACTTTCAGAAGCTCTAACTGTTGCACACGATATCGGTTTTTTGAACCGTTCACGGTGTTGGAATCCTAACGATAAACTCTATATAGTCGTTCAGATCTAAAGCAATTCTTAGCACTTTCATTTTTTAGCTAAAATACTGATCCCTGATCAATAATTAGGGCCTACATAATAATAATAAAGTAAGAGCACAAAAATGACAATATTGAGCTTCTATGGGGGCACAACAATAACAATATGGGGGCTAAAATAGTATTATAGGGACCTAACAAAATGACATCATTGGCACACTCCCCACTGAGGCTTGAAAATGGTAGAAATTGCCCCATTAAGAAAAATAGTCGTATGAAGAGAAGTGAAACATCCCATAATCCACTTGACCATTCTTAGAGAGAACCCTATATGAAGAAACATCAAGTTCAAGAAGGTCTAGGGCACTGTTGAAGCCCTGAAAATCGGGTCTACAACAAGGGGGATACCCGCCCGGTCCGGACCTTGGTTGGCAGCTCCTTTTCCGTTTGGTATAGCGGGTCCGACTAGGGATATGGGACCAGTTTCCCAATTTGTGTGTATGTGTGAGGAAGATCCGATATTTCTGTTTCTAACAGTTTCTAAATGGAATACTTCTACTCTAATTCTAATCTAATAATAAGGAAACTGTATTCTAATAACAGGAATATGTAAATCTACACTAACCCGGGGTGTGATTTTCTTCTATGCGATCTAAAATGATTTCAAACAACAACTGGTAATAAAGATCATTCAGCTATTATGAGAAAAGAATTCAATGGAGACGAACCACTTCGTATAAGATGTTAGATGAAATAGTTGTGAAAAATATATCGCATGATGAGCTACTCATACACTAAGCATAAATAAATAGCTATCACCGTACAAAAGTGCCAAATGATAACTCAGGCATTCATACATTAATATATAAATAACTGAAATGAACATCACTTTAACACAAGGCAGAAATAGTTAAGAAATAGAAATACCATTTATAACTAGTCCTACTCATGAGCTTCAAGTAATCACGATTTATCTCTCCTTGATCAAATATCCACTAAGAGTACAAAAGTGCAACATCAATAGCAGATATCAAATGCAAACATTAATAAATCATGTTCCATTCATTCATCAAAACCTCCTCAGAGGGTACAAAAGTGCATGTTCTGGGGATAAGTTTTTGATAAATTTCAGGACCCTTCTCTAAATGCATGAGAAGGGTTTAAATACTACTAAATTAATTCTAAAAATAAATTATTACAAAAATGTAGGATGCGGTTTAAATTACCGTCCTCTTTTCAGGAAAATAAAACAAAATTAAAGTTAAAATTAAATCTAACATTAAACTACTTCTGTATTTGGTCCTTGAACTCGCACGCATGTAGCATCTGTTTGAGCAGAGTCGGTTGGCTGACTTTCGTTTTTAGCTGAGCTGAGAAAACAGAATCGACAAGAGTTGACGCCATCTTTTCGGCCGAATTGATGATACACTTAACAGTCATCCACTGGCTATGTGGTTTTACCATGTATGCCCAGTAATAATCCCAGTTTAACTTGGTTAACCCTTGAATTGCTTTTGCCTTTTCTTGAGCTCTCTGTTTCCAATCTACCTATAGTTTTACTTTCTTGCGATTTTCGGAACTTGCAGGTGACTGGGCAACTAGCAGTTTTCCTTTTTTAGAAATTTTTCTCAGTGATGCGCGATCACGCCTCAGAAACTGCCTCCGTTTCTTGATCCGGGTTTCCTTGATGCGTTTTTCGCGTTTTGCGCTTTTTCCTTCCAACAGATATAAAGTTCAATATTTGTAAATGGAACAGTTTTGTAAGCTCTTGACCCTGAGTCTTAAACTATTTGTTTCTGATTTCTGCGCTATCCAGTATCCATTTGACCATGTCTATGTATGGGAGGATTTCTGGCCTTGCTGCTATCCGATGTAAGAATGAGCAGGCTAGCTCTGAAAGGGACGCTTCTGAAGAACCATTTGAGCCCGCACTAGCAACTACTTCCATTACCCTGGGATTTTCCTCTTCGAGCAGATTATACATGCCTTCCCACGTAGCTATTCCCGCGTCTTTCTTACAGGCCGTGTCTGTATATAAGGGCGCCATTTCCTTTTCTTCTGAGCTCGAGGCTTTGTCTTTCTTTCCCATTTCAACCTGCGTAATGCTTTGTATCGGCTTCTGTTGTCCGTTCCTGCAATTCACGAGTGAAGCGAAAATGAATGACAAGGAAGGGTGATGGGAAAAGTTTTAAATGACGCAGACATAACAAGCATACCACCTTACGTGAAATGATTCTTTCGATAAGCACGCACCCATAATCCATTATAATTGGCAACTACCTCATTTATTAGCATTAAAGCGCATAACCAAGTGTCAACTTAAGGAAAATACTTTTCTTGAATAATGCGCCCGAAAGATCTGTGATGAAGCGATTTTGCGATTTGCTTCGTAACATCGCAAATCGCAACATCGCAATATCACAAAATCAATCACTCGTGACATCGCATTATAGTATTATCGCCGCATCGCGAAATCGCAATATCGCAAATCGCAGAAATGTTATGCATGACAATATTTATAACCTGTTTTCTGCGAAATGCGATCTTGCGATCGGTGTCATCGCACATCGGCAAATTGAAGTGTTTCAATGTGAATTGTGTTGAATGCGATGCAATATTTGTTAAGGAAAGATTTTAACTTACATTATCATAAAACTTAGATTTTTTAGGATTTTCCAAGGGAGGTTCCTAAGTTTATGATGGTAATTTTATTCAAAAAGGAAATTTGAATAGTACTTTGATTTTTTTAGATTTTTAACTAAGGGTCCCCACTTATTTAGTATTAGGGATAACACTAAATAAGAAGGGGGGTTGTTGCTGGCCACAACAATTGGCGATTCACTTGGAAGAACCAGTTATCTCTACTGCTTTTTGAATTTTCAGAACTTCCAAAACAGAAAATTTTCCAGAAATTTAAACTTTATTATAGAAAGATAAAGTACATTATATTCTAACCTGTCAATGACATTTTGTTTCAACTATTTTCAACTTTGATTATTTGCTCCCTCAAGCTAGTCCTTGTATTTACATCAATCATTACTTGGCTTGTAAAGATAAAACAAAGTCTTCTCTGTAAACCAGTTTTAAATATGCTCATTTGTCGTAGGTAGAGCCTCTGCTGCCAGCAGGCGTTTATAGCCTCAACAGGGTTACCTGTTACCCAGCAATGATCATTTATCCTACTTAAAGAAACCCACAATTCTCAAAGAAGAATCCATATCCACACTTATTATTTTAATTTTCTTTTTTATTCTTAAAGAGCAATGTCTTGGTTTGATGGCCAATTTCTGACACAGTCATTCATTGATTTATAACTTTCTTGAACAAGCTGGCTCGTGATGAGACCCCTTGCCTTTTGATTGCAACAATCTTGAGTCTTTGCCCTGTTGTGGTATGCAGTATTTGGCAAAGTCAGCAAGTTATAATATCTGTGATTATGATAAGTCAGCTCGTGATGAGACCTCTCATTCTTTAAGATGAAGTGTATCCTTGGATTGTTCCTCTGAAAGTTGTGATTTCCTTAGTAGGGAGGAAGTCATTGTTTCCTTAAGATAGCTCTGGACGACAATAGTAGAGTTTTTGGAAATAGCTCTTCTACAGAGAATCTTTATTTTTTTATGAGACCTTTCGTTGCACTTATATAAAACAAATTCTCACTAAAGGTTGCTTTCATCAAATTTTATGAAGTTGAAACTAGTATCATATCTAGGCTAGAGTCTTTAACTGTATATTTCAATAATAGAGATCAATTTTCCAAAAGATTTGCTATTTATACAAGCGAAAGATCAAAATTTGAAAGAGAATAGGTGTCTTTTTCATAAGTGCCTATCGTAACCATTCACAACTGGTTTTATTATGAAAAGAAAAACACTATTCTACAAAAATAGAAGACTGATCTTCTATGGAAAATATTTCTTGAGAATTTGACCATTAACAGGCAAAGAATCTTTCTTCCCTGCTAAATCTTGTAACATGAAGGTCGATGGACCTATGATTTCTACAATTTGAAAAGGACCAAGCCACATTCTTTGAAATTTTGTATGTTTTCCCTTTTCCTCATGAGCCTTGTCCCATTTTAAAACTAAATCTCTTATCTGAAAATCTTTTCTGGATACCATATTGGAATCAAAAGAGGCTTTCACCAATGCTTGATGATGAGTGTGAGTAATCTTAGCCTTTTCTCGTTGTTCTTCTAATTTAATTAATTTCAGCTACCTAAGTTGTAAAGAAGAAATTGGTACTTCATCAATGTACTGAATTAAGGCTAAACAGGGAATTTCCAGATGCATTGGAAGAACCACTTCTTTCCCATAAACTAAATTAAAGGGAGAAGTGAAAATAGAGGCTTTCTACATTATTTGGTCTGCCCATAAAGCATATGTTAAAGACTTATGCCAATTTTTATGATTTTGGTCAATGGTTCGCTTGATGATTCTAATTAAATTCTTATTTTTGGACTCGTCTAAACCATTCCCTTGTGGATAGTAATTAGCAGAATATTTAAGTTTGAAACCTCTTTTGAGTGCAAACTTAGTCATTGCATTACCAGAAAAGTATGATGCATTATCAAACATTAAAGCGGAAGGCAATCCAAACCTGGTGATTATGAACTGATCTATAAATTCAATGATATTTTCAGCATTAGCCGTCTTGAGTGGAACTTCTTCTACCCATTTAGTAAAGTAATCTGTCGCTGTGAGGATGTATCTATGTTGTTTAGAAGAGTGAGGAATGATCTCACCTATTATGTCCAATCCCCACTGATCGAAAGGTTGTTCGATGGTAATTGGTTGCAGTGGCAAGGATGGTTTCTTTTGTCTTCCGGCAGCAGTTTGACAGACTTGACATTTCCTTATGTAGTTATGTGCGTCCTTGAATAATGTGGGCCAGTAATAGCCTGCGCGTAAGATCTTGTGAGCAGTTGCATCTCCAGAGTAGTGTCCACCTGCTGGACCATCATGGAGTTCCTGCAAAACTTTTTCAGCTTCAGCTTTCTCAAGACATCTAAGTAGAACAGAATCATAATTTATTCTGAAAATAACGTCATTTACAAGTTGATATTGTTTGGCTTTTAACCTTAGGGCTCTTTTCCTGGTGTGATCAAGGTTTGTAGGAGCATATCCATTTTTTAAATAATAAATAATATCAGCATGTAATGACTCAGCATCGTTTAGGCTTACCTCATATACTTGTACCTCTTCAGATGGATTTTCGGGCATTAGCGATGTTCCTGCCAGCAGTTTGCAAAAGCCTTGACCTTTTACAATGTTTGTTGGTTTGATTTCAACATCATATTCTTGTAAAGCAGTAACCCAATTTTCCCTTTTCTCACCCACATCCTTCTGTACTAGAAGATTTCTTACCGCTGGAAACGGTACTATGATCTTGGTATGTGTTTTGAGTAAGAAAGGTCTGAAATATTTAATTGCTTTAAAAACAGCATAAGCTTGTTTTTCCACATCTGAATAATTCAATTCAGCACCTTGTCAACTGAAAAAAAGCAATTGGGGCTTCCGCCTTCTCTTGATTTGCTTGAGTGAGTATCGTAGCATATGATTTATCTGAGGCAAAAGTGTACAAAATAAAAGGATCGGAAAAATTCGGAGTTGCTAACGATGGAGCGTTGATAATGGCTTGTTTGATCAGGTTGAAAGCCTCATGTTCGTCTTGGCCCCATTTAAAGTTTGCGTTTTTTTTAATCATGGCTTGTAGAGGAGACACGATTCTAGAAAAATCTGGAATGAATCTCTTTACAAAGTTGATCTGGCCAAGGAAAGATTGCATGGCTTTTTTATTGTGAGGTAGGGGAACTGCGGAAATTTCTTTGATTCTGTCAGGATCAATGTGAATTCCAGATTTTGACACTATGAATCCTAGAAGCTTTCCTTCACTTAATGCGAAAAGGGATTTTTTCGGGTTAAGCGAAATTCCATACTTTAAACAACATTGGAATATTTTTTTTAAATCCCTGAGATGTTTGTTTCGTTTCTTGGAATAAACAGTAGTATCATCCAAATAGATTACTACTGACTTATTAACTAACCCTTTGAATGCAATGTCCATGGCTCGCTGAAATGTGGCACCCGCGTTAATCAAACCAAATGGAATCTTTTGATATGCATATGTGCCCCATTTAGTTTTGAATGTAGTTTTCAACTGATCGTCGGGATGTACTAGCACTTGGTTGTATCCTGAGAATCCATCCAAGAATGACATTAGTTCTGAGCCCGCAACTGCCTACAGTATTTGTTCCATGGGAGGTAAAGGAAAATTATCCTTTTGGCAGCCCTTGTTAAGGTTTCGAAAGTCAATGCAGATTCTAATATCTCCGTTTTTCTTTCTAACAGTTACCATATTGGAGACCCATTTAGAATGTCTAACGGGAAAGATTGTCTTGGCTTTCAATAACTTGTTGAGTTCAGTTTTAATCTGATTTTCTAAATTTGGATGGATCTTTCTCAACTTTTGTTGGACAGGTTTTTCATTATCAATCATTGGGATAGTATGTTGAATGATGGAGGTGTCGTATGTTTTGAGTTCATCGTAATTCCATGCAAAGACCCTTTTGAATTGTTTCAAGAGACAGATATATGCTAATTTCTCATTAGGGGCTAGGCCAAGGCCTAGGTTGATGTTCTGTGGTTTAGCATCAGTTCCTAGATTTACCAATTCATAATTCAAAGTTGAACTTTGGAGTTTTGAATTGGTAGATCTTTTAAATCGATCTTTCAAATCATAAAGGTCCTCTAATTTGACTACTGATTTAGGTATAGCATTGTTAGTACTATCCTGTTGCAATTTTTGGTCATGTTGGTATTCATCAATTATTTGATTGGTGTAGGATCCTTCAGATGTGAGAAAACTCACAATATCAAGATCGTCATTGAAAATTCTCCAATTGGTGATGTTATCAAGGATAGATGGTCTAAAAATTAACTCAATTGAAAATCGGTCAGGGCTAAAATCTTCTGAAGGAATGAGTTTGGAAGCTACGGTGGCTAAGAGGTCTGTGCTAGCATTCTGGAGTCTGGGAATTGACGAGATATTAAATGCTATAAAATGTTCAGTCAGATCTTGAACTAAAGATTGGTAATTCTTTAAATGACCTGATAAACAGTGTATAGTATTGCGTACCTGTCTGACGATTATTTCAGAATCTCCGAAAACTTGCAGGTATTTGACGCCCAATCTGATTGCCTTGTACAGAACTTGGACTAGAGCTTCGTATTCTGCGGTGTTGTTGGTGCACTCGAATTCGAGTCTGCAAGTTAACATGGTTTTATCTCCCTCTAGGCTTACTAATACACATCCTGCTTCTGCTCCTTCGTTAGACTTAGAACCATCAAAAAATAATTTCCAAAACAAAGATTTATTTACAGGACTATCTATAAAACTAATGCATTTAGAACTATCTGTTTGAGAAAAAATTTCTACTTGAGACAAAACAGAATGTTCTAAGTAAGGTGAAGTATGAGCATTAAAATTTCCTAAGAAAGAATCTACTGAATAATTGCCAATGATGTTAGAATTATATGCTACTGGTTCATTTTCTCCCTCGAGTTCTGTTATTATGTATTTATGATGTGGTTCATGTTCAACTTTTATTTGGTTTGGTTTACCATTATAAGGCAGCCACATATGTGACCAGTCAGTTGCAAAGTATCCATGAAGTTTTTCTGACCAATCTCTGCTAAGAATTAAGCCATAAAATTCAGGAATATCAGCAACTAAAATGTCGATAACTTGACATACCTTTGGATTGGATGACAGCCTTATGGTAACCTGATTTAATTCACCAATCACTTCAACTTGCAATCGATCTAGCTGAACTATGCACACAGCGGATTTCTGTGGTTGAACATTCAATTTTGCACAAATTGATCTTGGTAAAATATTCAATGAAGCTCCAGAATCCACTAAGCAATTATGCACTTTTTTATTGAAAATTTCATAAGTAAGGAGAAATGGGGGAGTATGCGATCTCGATCTTCCTCCAATTAATGCGATATCGTTTGGATCAATCTTATTTATCGTATTAGTTGGAGGTCTTCCCATGTCATGGGAAGCTTGAGAGATTACAGCAACAGGTAAAGGTGCAACTGGCACAGCATGTAATTCTTTCAAAAGTACTTTCTGCTGGTGTTTTAACTTGCTCAATTCAAAAAGAGTAATATTTGCCCTAGTCTTTTTCATGTCTTCAACAATGTTATACTCCATTTCATCCGAAACGATTAGCGTTTTAGATGGAGTAGATGTGTCTGTTTGGACTGGGCTGGTTTGAGTCGCTTTAGGTGATGTTTTCTTGGCTGCGACTTTATCCTTAGTCATTGAGCTTGCGCTCTTTGGCTTAGGTGTAGGCTGAGGAGGATCAAGTTGATTTCTGCTACGAGTACTAACCGGGAATACCTCTTGATCTTCCTCATTTGGGAGGATGAAATCCCACATACCTTGTAATTCTATAACTTCCTCTTCATCAATATGCTCTTCAGTAGCATTTTCCTCTTCTTCTTCTTCTGATTCAGCATTTGAAATAGCGTTAGGGGGTTTGGGATCAGTTGAAGGATTTCTTTTAAAAGGCCTATATGGCTTTTTAGAAGAAGTTTCTGCTACCTGTTTCTTGATGTCGACCATTTCGTTAGACATGGTCTTCAAAACTTTTTGTAATCCTTCTAAATCGAATGGATCTTTCGGTTGTTTTTTCTTGGGATCTTCTTTGAAAGAGACCTTCTTAGATTTTCGTTCTTCCATCACATTTTTCTTTTCTAAGGCCGTAATACGTTTCTCTACTATTATTTCTTCTTTCATATTTTCAACTAAGGTTGTTTTGTTAGCCCTATCAACAAAGAGTGCTAAGTTTGATGGTAAAGCAATAATATACCATTCACATCGCACTTCTTCACTAGGCTGAGAAGCAACAGGTATTTTGTTTAGAATTTTATTGAAACGTAAATTGAAATCTTTGATAGGTTCTCTTGACTCGGCTCTAATATTAGACAAGTCATTGATCAGTGTCACTGTAGACCTATCATCACCAAACTTGGTCAATAATTGTTCTTGGAAGATGTCTCAACTAGTAATAGATCCAGATGGTAATGAGAAATACCATGATCCGGCTGTTCCTTGCAAAATATAAGGAAAAAGTCAAAAAACAGCATCTTCATTGGTAACTCCATTGAGATTTATGGACAACATAAAGTTATTTATATGTTCTTCTGCTAGCATGCCTGCCTCAGGGTTAAACTTAGGCAGCCATTTTTCAGGATGGGCTGGTATCTGACTTAAGGGTATAGGCATTAAGACTTCCCCTGGGTTATTCCATGGAGATTGGGCCATTGCTAAACTACTAACAGAGGAAAGTGCAGAAGATGATCCTTGTGGTTGAGAAGATGAGGATATTATAACTCCAGACGTTTGAGAAGGAGTTGAGGAAGTTGCAATAGGCTGATGGACAATGACCTGAAGTGGAGGAGTGGATGGTTGACTTCGCGGTGAAGAGGTTGAGATGGATGATGATGATGAAAGAGTCTCACTATCGGATCCTTTCGGAGACTTCCTTGCTCTCTTCCTAGAAGGTAGAGGTAATTCGGTTGGCTGAACACCAAACTTTTCGCTCTTTAATCTGGTAAGAGGATGAGCAGGGTTGTATTGCGAAGTCACGTTGCCTTGAGATTTATCAGATTTCTGAGGAGATATAGAAAATTGTTGAAGTTTGTGAATCAAAGATTCAACTTCAGGAGGTTCAATAGTAGATTGTTCTGAAATGTCAGGGTTTGTAGCAACGGTTGTTGATCCAGCGACTTCTAATTCTAGTTTTAAGGTTTCTGAATGCAATGGACAAGTTGGAGGAGATGGTGAGGGCGATTTACTCTCAGAATGGTATTTAGATTTGGATTTGCTTGCCATTCACAGTTCGAGGCCCTCCTTTTAGCGCCAAATATGTTGAAGCCCCGAAAATCGGGTCTACAACAAGGAGGATACCCGCCCGGTCCGGACCTTGCTTGGCAGCTCCTTTTCCATTTGGTATAGCGGGTCTGACTAGGGATATGGGACCAGTTTCCAAATTTGTGTGTGTGTGTGTGAGGAAGATCTGATATTTCTGTTTCTAACAGTTTCTAAATGGAATACTTCTACTCTAATTCTAATCTAATAATAAGGAAACTGTATTCTAATAACAGAATATGTAAATCTACGCTAACCCGAGGTGTGATTTTCTTCTATGCGATCTAAAATGATTTCAAACAACAACTGGTAATAAAGATCATTCAGCTATTATGAGAAAAGAATTCAATGGAGATGAACCACTTCGTATAAGAAGTTAGATGAAATAGTTGTGAAAAACATATCGCATGATGAGCTACTCATACACTAAGCATAAATAAATAGCTATCACCGTACAAAAGTTCCAAATGATAACTCAGGCATCCATACATTAATATATAAATAACTGAAATGAACATCACTTTAACACAAGGCAGAAATAGTTAAGAGATAGAAATACCATTTATAACTAGTCCTACTCATGAGCTTCAAGTGATCATGATTTATCTCTCCTTGATCAAATATCCACTAAGAGTACAAAAGTGCAACATCAGTAGTAGATATCAAATGCAAACATTAATAAATCATGTTCCATTCATTCATCAAAACCTCCTCAGAGGGTACAAAAGTGCATGTTCTGGGGATAAGTTTTGATAAATTTCAGGACCCTTCTCTAAATGCATGAGAAGGGTTTAAATACTACTAAATTAATTCTAAAAATAAATTATTACAAAAATGTAGGATGCGGTTTAAATGACCGTCCTCTTTTCAGGAAAATAAAACAAATTTAAAGCTAAAATTAAATCTAACATTAAACTACTTCTCTAATTGGTCCTTGAACTCGCACGCATGCAGCATATGTTTGAGCAGAGTCGGTTGGCTAACTTCCGTTTTTAGTTGAGCTGAGAAAACAGAATCGACAAGAGATGGCGCCATCTTTTCAGCCGAATTGATGATACACTTAACAGTCATCCACTGGCTATGTGGTTTTACCAAGTATGCCCAGTAATAATCCCAGTTTAACTTGGTTAACCCTTGAATTGCTTTTGCATTTTCTTGAGCTCTCTATTTCCAATCTGCCTGTAGTTTTACTTTCTTGCGATTTTCGGAACTTGCAGGTGACTGGGCAACTAGCAGCTTTCCTTTTTTTGAAATTTTTCTCAGCGATGCGCGATTAGTGTTAAGCGCTAATCGTGCATCGGAAACTACCTCCGTTTCTTGATCCGGGTTTCCTTGATGCGTTTTTCTCCTTCTGCGCTTTTTCCTTCCAGCAGATATAAAGTTCAATATTTGTAAATACAACAGTTTTGTAAGCTCTTGACCCTGAGTCTTAAACTGTTTGTTTATGATTTCTGTGATGTCCAGTATCCATTTGACCATGTCTATGTATGGGAGGATTTCTAGCCTTGCTGTTTTCCGGTGTAAGAATGAGCAGGCTAGCTCTGAAAGGGACGCTTCTGAAGAACCATTTGAGCCCGCGCTAGCAACTACTTCCATTACCCTGGGATTTTCCTCTTCGAGCAGATTATACATGCCTTCCCACGTAGCTATTCCCGCGTCTCTGTTATAGGCCGTGTTTGTATATAAGGGCGCCATTTCCTTTTCTTCTGAGCTCGGGGCTTTGCCTTTCTTTCCCATTTCAACCTGCGTAATGCTTTGTATCGGCTTTTGTTGTTCGTTCCTGCAATTCACAAGTGAAGCGAAAATGAATGACAAGGAAGGGTGACGGGAAAAGTTTTAAATGCTGCAGACATATCAATCATACCACCTTACATGAAATGATTCTTTCGATAAGCACGCACCCATAATTCATTATAACTGACAACTACCTCATTTATTAGCATTAAAGCGCATAACCAGGTGTCAGCTTAAGGAAAATACTTTTCTTAAATAACGCGCCCAAAAGATCTGCGATGAAGTGATTTTGCGATTTGCAGATCGCAACATCGCAATATCGCAAAATCGATCGCTTGTGACATCGCATTATAGTATTATCGCCGCATTGCGAAATTGCAATATCGCAATATCGCAAATCGCAGAAATGTTATGCATGACAATCTTTATAACCTATTTTCTGCGAAATGCGATCTTGCGATCGGCGTCATCGCATATCGGCAAATTGAAGCGTTTCAATGTGAATTGTGATGAATTCGATGCGATATTTGTTAAGGAAAGATTTTAACTTACCTTATCATAAAACTTAGATTTTTTAGGATTTTCCAAGGGAGGTTCCTAAGTTTATGATGGTAATTTTATTCAAAAAGGAAATTTGAATAGTACTTTGATTTTTTTAGATTTTTAACTAAGGGTCCCCACTTATTTAGTATTAGGGATAACACTAAATAAGAAAGGGGGTTGTTTCTGGCCACAACAGGCACCCTATTATAAGCTTTTGATAAATAAAGTGTAATAGTCAAGGATGGAGAGGAGTGTATCTTGACACCATGTAAAGCTTCCTTAGTAGCACCAAACACCTTATGAATATTCCTTCCCTCCAGAAAATCAAATTGTTTTGCATAAATAGCTTGGGAGAGAATAAGCTTAATTCTCATTGCAATCTCCTTATAGATTATCTTATATACCACATTACACAAAGAAATCAATTTGAAAGCATTACAAGTTTTAGGATGGTCCACTTCTAGAATTAAAGAAATAAAAGTAGAATTGATGTTCCTCGACACTCTTCCCTCCTAATTAACTTCTTAGACCATCCACAATAGGTCCTCATCCAATAAATCAATAAAGGAAATGAAAAAATCGACGATCCAACCATCTGGACTAGGGATCAAGTCCTTCTAAAAAATCTACATGATTGAAAGAAATTTGTCCTTTGATACCTCATTGTATACTTCATCATCCTCATTTTCCTCCACCATTTTGGGATACTTGCTTATTAGACTCATTATCTTTGAAGTGCACAACAATCAGGATCTTTGTAAATATTACTAAAATAATTGATACTCAAATATGTCGATTCCTTAATATATCTAGATTCCCTACCATCCTCTATTGATTTTTGGGTGGTTGTGGGAGGTATTCCTCAACTACAAGTTGGCCCATGAAAAGGAAAGAAAATTAAAATTTTAAAATTTGAATTTAATGGTTAGATCAACCCCAAAGTACAATTTGGTCTAGCACAAGGAGATGTGCCCCTTGGGCACCACTAGACCACTATAAATACAAACTCAACCTCCATCATTTGGACATACAACTAGGATCATCATAAAATCATTTGTTATTTTGTTCACATGTGCGAAGGAGAGAAAGAAGAAGATCAAATTTTGACTAGAATTGATCGAGTCTTTTCTGGAACAGTTTGACCGGGTTTTTGGGTAGGTTGACTGAGATTTATAAGCAGCTTTAGGGGGCCAAATTTCGACTTTTTTTTGTTAGTTTGACCGCAGGTTGACTGGGGCTTTTCTAGGCAGGGTATCTTCATAATAAGATGTATTAGAGCCATTTTCTTTGCCTAGCTACCCATCCCCCCTCTTGTTTAGAGAAAGTATTTTCATTTAGGAGTAGTGAATGGGGCTTATGATGCTCTAAGGACCGCAATGATTAAGGCTTGTTTTCCTTGTCTAACTTCTTGGTTACGTTGTGCATCTCTTAGTTTCAACATTATCTCAACTCCAACAAGAGCATGTCCCCCTCCTTGAACCCTTGAGCTAGATGGATGGGAGTGCTCATGACTTTGAGTAAGTGAAGTTCTTTTTACAAGCACCTTAGTATTTCCTTCCAAATCATTGAATCCCAATTTACTAGGAATACAAGATGAGGGAGTGATTGGTTTAGAAACAACCTTTTGGGGTTTGAAACGTAGAACCGACATTGTTGTGATATCCCTGGTTACTTTTCCCATTTATTATAATTATTGTAAATTAAATAAATTAAAAAGGGGATGAGTCTAGGGACATAGATTCCAGAGACAGAAAGGGAAAAATTATTTGGGATGTTGAATTGTTAATATCAGCCAAGGAGGCTAACAAGTGTGCAAAAGCGACAGGTTGCAAAAATATCAGCTGAGAATAGGACAAGAGCATGCCTCTGGGTAATTGAATGTAGTATAATAGGACCAATGGAAATTTGACCATACAACAAGGAACCAATTAATGATTGGGTAAACGTAGGAATCGCTGGCCACCTGTGGTAACAAGGACAACCGAAAGAAAATTTAGTGAGACATGGGTGCAGCTAGAAAATTTTAATGGGTTGGAGGAATCCTAACCATGTAGGAAAAATGACCAAGGGGATCACAACAAAAAATATTGATGCGCATAAGAACAGGCAGAGAAAAGGGAGTATGAAATCGTGAGTGGCCATAGCTCTGGGGGGAAATCTCACTCATGCCCTTATGCTCTCGAGCCATCCATTCTCCTTGACATTCAACGCAATCTCAACATGTCAAGATAAGAGGAATAAGTTAGAGTCAACTCCTAGCATAATAGACCCATAGCTATGGGCCTCTCGCACATACATATAATAGTTACAACGCTTACAAGTTCATTCCCAAATTACCAGAACTCCTCCCAGGTTCAATTTTTAAATGGTAAAGTCAATTGACCTCTCCCTTTTGTTTAATTGCATAGGAATATTCAAGTAATGTGTACAGGAGAGGTTTTTCAGGAATGGGTATAGGGAAAAAGGATTGGGCAAAAGGAATAAAAGGTGAGATATACAGCAAGAGGAAGGGAGATTGCTTCGTAAACATAAAAGGAGAAAAATATGGAAGAATGCATACAGGAAAAGGGGGAAAGGAATGCATAGGTAGAGTAGAGGAAGAAAGAGAAAAATGGAACAATACAGATACGATATAGTGATCTCCAGAAAGAGATTGGGATGTTTGAAAGAGGACCAACATCATAAAATAAGACGTAGAGGGCCTTCGAAGACAAGAAAAAGTATGGCTGAAGAGAGCAACAAAGCTCCAACTTTACCTACACAATCATTTTCGTGCACTAGTAATATGGTTAGTTCCAAGGAAAACTTTTTGAAGAGTTGAGCAAGCATGGACTTTGTAGATACCTTCTAGAAGGCAGTAGAAAAATCGGAGAGGGAACTTCATTGTGGGAAAAGGAGTTAAACACTTTATATTAGAGGAAGAAGTGCATAAATTTCCATGTTGCACCAATGATAGGAGTCATCGACTTCATTGGTAGTTGTTGGTGGAAGTGATAAACTTATTAAAATCCCTATGCAGAATTGAGTACCCTGACTTAGCTGGTGGCAGGTGGTTGGGCCTCTAGAGCCTTTGTTCTAGCTAGTAATGTCGGTTTAATCCTTTTCCTTCACTC
The DNA here is from genome assembly GCA_031772625.1 of Pinus tabuliformis. Taxonomy (NCBI): domain Eukaryota; kingdom Viridiplantae; phylum Streptophyta; class Pinopsida; order Pinales; family Pinaceae; genus Pinus; species Pinus tabuliformis. Next base: position 865,126,511 of record CM062819.1, read on the forward strand.
ATGTAATATAGCTAGGGGTGATCAGGCTATAAGAAAGACCACAGTGCAACCCAATCTAAGGTTGGTTGGAGAGTCACAGTCCCAGACTCGATTTCCCAACCTATATTTTAAGATAAGTATTTACTCAATCTAACATGTGCCTTGAGTTTCTTGTTCTGTTTAAGAGTCTAACCTATTGTTCACTGAATGTTTAAACATGTTTTTCCTTGTATCTCTAAGTTGGCATTTAGTTGTTAGTTCCAAGTTGTTATCGAAAATATAAAGGATTTATATGACATGTCGCAGGGTTATTGGATGTCCTGAAGATGTGGTGCACAACACTCCATGTGGATAGTTTAATATGGTTGATATTTGCACTAGAATTTCCATGTTGCATTGCTGAATGAATTGGTTGAATAGGAAACCTTGTTTCATGGATATATGGAGTACCGATGGTTTGGTTGCTTGAAACTAAACCAGTTATTCACTTTACATGATGCTAAATGATGGAAAGTGGAAGGATTCCAGAAAATCCCTCTTGTTAGATTAATAATATGACTCTAAACAAGTGATTTGTCCTACTTCAGTAGCATGAAACTCCTTTGACTCTAGTATGACCTCTTGTTTTTAGGATAAAGATATGTCTTGAACATGTGATGCACAATCTTAGTAATGTGCAAGGTAGAAGGTATAAGGTGGTTGGTTGTATAGTTGAGAGATGGTTGGTAGTAATATACTTTGTAATGTGTACATGATGTTGTGAACTAATGCATGAAATATGAACCTTGCTGAAGAAATTGGTCTCAAAACTGAATCCATCCTTGTAGGTGAATCATCATATTAACCTGTTGATTTCCAATTCGACAAGTTGAATTGGGCATAGCTCAAAATGATTGATTGTTATACACACATATGCATATTCTCTTGTTCATTCAACCTAAGTCCAAGACTTAAACTGCACACTTTGTCTATGAGGAATAGTGAGTTTTGATAAGTAATTGGCTCACTAGATTCTTGTGTGATAGAAGAGATGCTACAACCTATCACTTGAACACTTGAAACATAGACCTACATTTGTGTGAAGTGGTGCTTGTCGTGTTATAAATTCTACAAACTAGCTATAGTTATATGATTTCTCAGGAATGGTATTATAGTATCGAAGGAATGACATGAATTACCAGGTCCTTAATTGTGAGAAGACTAAGCCCTTTAGTGTGCTTGAATTGTAGGAGCACTGAGGAGAATAAACCTGATGGTTTTTTTATAGGTCTCTGGGATACTTATAGGAAAATATCACACAATGAAATCGGTGTCATAGTAAGAATTATAGTCTATAAGGTGTTATATATGTAACTAACCTTTGCAGATTGAATACCTTACATATCTTTAATTCTTGCAAGCATTATTCAAATATAGGTTTGTATAAATAACAATTGGTTGGAGGTATATAAAGAGTAAACACTTATCTATTGAAACCAATGGAAACAAAATAACTTTTGTCAGGGGCCAATCTGAGCATGTTTCATCTTGGGGCATTAAGTAGGGAACCAACAAGCATTTGGAAGCCTACAAGCATAAATTCTTTGTATGGTTGTTGGTATTCTGCTAATTTAGTGGAGTTAATATCCAAGAGTAAAGCACATATTTTACTCATTGGAGTTAAAATATCCTTGTTACATAGTAATTTGTCACCGGCTCTGCATTCCTAATCCTAGATACTACCATTCCATGTTACTGACATCTGTGTTGTGTCATCTTGCCAACTATGTGTCATTACCTTCCTTGCAATCTCAGGAAGAGTGTCTCATTTCATTATCCCTGAAAAAGACCCGATTTACCTAAGCTGATGGGTCATCACGAGTCAGAACTTATCCTCCTCACGAAGATTGACAAGTTAACACTCGACCTAGCGAAGTCTTCGCTCTGTCCCTATGTTGCACCCACGACGAGCCAGATTTGGCAAGTTTTTCAACAACTCGTCGAAACTTCTAGATGAGATTGTTTCGTGGGTGGTCCTAGAGCTGGTTGTTGGGTCAGTTGAGCTTGCCTTTCTCCTCTGGGATAGTTGTTCCACCTTTTGTGCAACCTCCCTAAGAGATAAGCTCTTCCTTCCTTCTCTTATAGGACCTATCCCTCCTATAAATATCTCTTGCATGAATAACATCAGCTAGCTTGGATGTAATGGAGTGATAGCTAGATGTAATTTGATAGTTTCAAGTTTCTAAGAGAGGAGTAGAGGTAGAGAGTGTTATTGGAGTGTGGAAGTAGCCTCATTTGTATTTTGATTTGAGAGATGCTTGAGTAGAGTTGGCTTGAGAGATTTCTAGTATCAACCCTTTTGGACAGAAGAGAGAGTCATATGTTCCCTTGGGAGATGGTCCACCAGTAAATGCTTATGGAGACATACCGACAGGACCCTTCAAGGAGGCTTACGACATCAAGGCCCGGTTGTAAGTTTACTTTGATTTATATTAATACAAATCAATAGCTTGTTTCCTATATCGTGCGTTAAATTATATGTTGATAGCTTGAGGTTCCTTGACTCTTCAAGTAGATTGTTTGGTTGTTTTCTATTTACATTTGTGGTGTTTCTCTACATGTTGTTTTCAGGTATGAACGACTAGAAGAACAAAGAGTTGGAGCAACATGACAAGGACTTCATCAAACGTCGGATTGAAGGTAGTTCTTCATAACACCAACTTTCTAGGGAAGTTTGTTTTGATATTGTCTATGCAGTCACTAGACCCACTCTAGGACTAGAGGGGTTGCCTCTGTCCGCAGAGGGAACTTACCTGTGTCACAAGTTGGTGACTCTGCTGGGGAGCTTGTCTTTTGTCTTTTGTGTTGATTGGCTTTGTTGGTTTATTGTCTTCCTTACTACTTGGGTAGCATACTTCATTTTGGAAGCTGTTGAACTACTTCTATAGCCTTCCCAACCTTCTGAGTGATAGATCTGGCCCTTCTCCAGTCAAACTTTCATTTTTTGCTTTTGATTTTGGGTCATCGTTGTTTATTTCCTAACAGTCATGAAGTAGTCGCACCTGCGTTGACTTCTAGGTTGAAATTTTTACTGTACGGCGTGAATAAATTGTCTAATAGTCACGCCAAGGCCTGAAATCGGCTCGGTGCAACTAACTGATGTACTTTCGCGATAACATCGTAAAGTGCTTAGTTAGGGAAGTGCGATGATTTGTTGTCAGTGCATGTTGCTAGTGTTTTACTTGCGACGATTCCTGTGAGTTTCAAATTTTGAGGTTTGTTTGGTTGATCAGCCAGTGTGTTTTTTCCTTAGAGCTTGTTTTGCTTCTCTTTGTTGTGTCAAAAGTGTTGGTTGTTAAGATTTTTGATTTTGGTTTTCAAGTCTTTTCAAATCCTCTCTCTTGAACCGTGTGACCTAAATACCCTAGGGTTTCTCCACTACTTGGTTTGCTTGGGTCACTCCTTCATTAATATCTTTAGAATCTGCTTGGTAAAATCTCTCTCGTAGTTTGAGGCTTCTTCTATTTTGTTGTTTGTCATCCTCTTGATTGGTGTATGTGTTTGGTCACTGAACTTCCTTGTCTTGTTCATTTGGTCTCCTTTTTTCGCTTGGTATAAATTGCTTTACTTCCGAGTCAATGAGATAGTTTTCCAATTTTGTGAAAAAGGATTATTTCTTTAGTTTTGAGTCTTTGATTCATTTGTGCATGTAGTTGCTTATCATTTATTCAAGAAAATCAAAAAGTGCATTCATCTTGTATTAAGGTTTGAAAAATGATTTTTTGCATTAGTAGATTCTTGCGATTAAGATATTGAAAAGCAAAAAGTGTGTTTCTCATTCTTTCTTGGATTGCTTGCAAGTTTGAGTAGATGGTAGAAGTGTTCCTTTTTCTTTGATTGGTTTTCTTGTTTTCCATTCAGTTGTTATGCATTGAACCTCTCACTCTTCCTTAGCTAGTTATTCATCCAATGAAAATGGTCTTTTTTCTCATCTAGTTGCATTCTAGGAGTGTTAAAGATACATTCGATAGGGCCTTGAAATCGAGACTTAATTCAAGATTAACTGTTAAAATTTATTGAATGAACTTAAAAACACATTGGAACCTAATGCTCACATATCTAGAGGTATAGGCTAGAGATGTGTTCTGACGTTGTTAAACCTAGTTCCTGTTGTCCTCACTAAGGTTGGGTGATTCCTCCTTTTGTGATGCAATAGATGCTAGTACGGATTTGTGCTCCCCGTACCGTCGTGTATATATTGGGAGACCCCACTAGGTTATCATCCTATTATCCATAGGAAGCCAAGTCTACCACCTTACGAGTCGTAACGCACCAAACACAGCATTCGGGAAGATTGACTGCCATATGGGAAGTCCTTGGTCATTTCTCTTTCATTTTATTACCAAGGTGTATATGCAGTTTTACGATTTGTTTGGTAAACCTCTTGCCTAGAATTCCAGGGCAGACACTTTCATTCCTTTTCGACTCTTTAAAAGTAAAAGGATCATTTTAGCACTTGTCCTTTCAAGCTTATTAAACTTCAAAGGCGACTAGAGTCATCTTTAGTCCTTTTTCTCGACTCTTTAAAACATGAAAATGCAACGTTTTGTTTCAATGTTCTAAAATTAACTTCCCGCGAAACATTCCTAGTAATAATTGATTTCCTTAGTGATTCTTTAGAGTCGATTCCAATGGCAACATTTCTGGAGTCTACCAGTCAAGGGTTCTCCTCAAAAGGGAACCCTGGTCCTTTTCCTTCATTCGAAAATGTTGGTGCCCCTTATATGGAAACGTTGTCTCTCCCTGGGTTAACCATTGGTTTACCTGTCTGGTTATTTTCGACCTTAATAATCCCGAGTATCTCGACTCCAACCTCGTCTTCTCCTTCATTCAAATCACACGATGATGATTCTAAGGTTGACCCCTCGCCTTCTTCTCTTGTTTCTTCACCTTCCTCTTCTACTTGACCTGGTGAAAGTTTCCAATCTAGTAATCAGGAGGCTAAGAAGAAGAAGAAGAAGACGAAGAAGAAGAAGTCAGCTAAGCGAGGGGCTAACTATGTGAATGTTACTCCAAATGCACCCTCTCTTGGAAAACCTTCTGATCCTTCACAGAAGGTCAAATTCCCTTGCAAGTTGTGTAAGGGTGATCATCTCCTCCAAGACTGCCCTGGAATTCCCAAAGTCTTGGAGGTATGGTCTCAAAATTTGGATTGACCATCCTCATTGACCTCTGGCGATCATGTTGATGCTACGCTCTTGGCTAGCGATTGTAAGAAGACAGGGAAGATTATATTACCCTGTAATTTACATGAAGGAGAGCATCTTCTTCACCTTTGTCCTCTTATGGATACAGCATCTAAAGTTTTGGAAAACCTTACGGCTTCTCACCCCCAACTCCCTGTTGGTTATCAGAAGCTTTCTTCTGACCCTCCCCCGGTTGGTAAAGAGATTGACTTTGATTCATCTCTTACCCACCCTTCTCTTCCTGAGCCTGACCCTTTAGTGTCTGTTCCCGACCAACCATTGGTTGAAGCGAGTGTCGACTTGGTTTCACCACCAGCTTCTCACTCTGTTCCGGAAGTGCATAATGCTCATACTGCTCATGTTCTTCTTGTATCTTCAAATTCTCATGAATTAAAGGATGGCCCTCCTGTTCTAGCTGCTCCAGAGAGTCCTTCTTCTATTCTTGCAGTGCTTGGGGGCCATCATACGATACCCCCACCAAGTAGTTCTATCTTTTCCTTCGATTGGAGTCATTTGACTACTTTCTGCCTCCCATCTTATGTGCCTTTCCAATTCATCGTACACGCCTCTCATATGGCAGTACCTGGCACTCTATTGGATGAAGGTGTGTCGGTTAGCCTCATGTCTTCCACTACTTGGCAAGATTTGGGCTCCCCACAGCTTGTGCCTGTCACCCAGACTCTGTTGGCTTTCGACGGAGGATCCAATCAACCCTTAGGGATCCTTCCAAATTTTCCTATTACTTTGGGAGGAAAAATCATCTGTATAGACGTGATGGTTGTCCAAGGTGTGTTAGATTTCAATCTTCTCCTTTGACACGACTATATTTATGTCATGGGAGTTCTTATTTCTTCACTTTTCCATGTGGTTTGTTTTCCGCACGACGGAAGAATTGTGACTCTTGATCAATTGTCGTTCATTAGTCACCAGATACTTCCTTTGCAACCATTGTCCCCTATCGGCTCTTATTTGCAATCAGTACCTTCCCAGCCACAGGTTCATTATGTGGCTACATGTTCCACCTCCGAATCAATTGATGATCACGCAGATGATCTCGTACATCATGTACTGGGGGCATTGGAACCCGATCTGTCGTTGGTACCCAATGACATGTATTCTTCCCAAAGCATGGTTCTTACGTCTAGTGAAGACCTCTTGGGAGCCATGTTCTCATATGGCCCGTGAACAGTTTTGATGAGGACAGTTCTTTTCTTGTGTCAACCTTGTTAAAAAATGAAACAAGAGGTAATGAGGAGAGTTCCTTTTCTTGTGTCAACCTCGTTAAAAAATTAAACAAGGGGTAATGATGAGAGTTCATTTTCTTGTGTCAACCTCGTTAAAAAATGAAACAAGAGGGGGAGCATAGTTTTTTTCTTATGTCAAGCTTGTTAAAAAATGAAACAAGGGTCCCGAGGATAGTTCTTTTAATGTGTCAACCTTGTTAAAAAATGAAACAACTCCCTGTTCCAAATCGAGTCTTTGATTAAGATCTCGTAAAATCCCAGTCAAGTCTTTCCAAAGATCTCAAAAGTGAACCTTCATTCCATCCACCTAGTTGAATGAAATGAAGCTTGGAGGGCATGTACCTCGATCTGAGTCATTATGTTGGGGGCATGTGAACTTATAGCAAGCATAGTTTTTTGTTTCAAGCTTGTGTAAAACATGAAACCAAATCCAAGCAGAGTTATACATGGTTCAAGCTTGAGTAAAAATGAACCCACGCTTGATTTACGTCTCGTAATTGTTGTTTTAATCAACTGGATGAGCCTTGGTTGTTTTATTCCATCGCCACCATCTCTTTGACTGATCATATGCTTTCACTTGGTTGTTTTTCCTTTCCTGAGGGACCTCAGCGATGAGTGGTTTATTAGCCAGCCTCTTGACCATTATGTGTTTTGAGCAGTTCCTCCATTACCGAAACTAGTTGCTCCCTTTTTATACCACTCGTTCCTCCGGGACGAGTCACCTTTAAGCTCTTTTCTGACTTGTAAAAAATGAAAAGATTGTCAAGTATTTTTCCCTTTTGACTCGTTAAAGAGATTAAAAATAGGAGGTCTACTTTCAACTCTTTTCTGACCCTTTAAAAATGAAAATATCATCGAGATCTTGTCGATTTGAACTCGTTAAAGGCTACAAAGCATCATCTACCCAGTATACGTTTACCCATTTTTCAGGCTGGGATAGATTATTTATGAAAAAGGTATATGTTGATATTTCATGGTAAATAGATTCCCTTGGATATTATTTTCTACCTTTTCGGGTTCGAGGGACAAATTTACGAAAAGGGACCTTTGGAGATTTCTTTTCTGTGTCTTTTTCAAACTCTCTAAACATGAAAAAGACTCCGAGTTTTACCTATGTTGGACTCATTAAACCCTGAGGACATTGGACTTGTCACCATGACAAGGTTGAGCTTCTCCTTCCTAGGGCTCGTTAAAACTCACTAGGTCAGATTCGTCCAAAGGATGAACTTACATAACAAGCATATGTTATCCCCTTCAAGCTTGTGTTTCAAAAATAATTGGGGTACTCACTAGAAATGGTGGGGGAGAATTTGGAAACATTCTATTGATCGTATTAGTTATTACGGTAGCCTGTCACTCTTGGACATCGACACTCTTTCTGCTTCGTGTCGGGTTGGGATATCCTCATTTTATCATTGGCCTTTCAGCATTTGGGTTATTCATTTTGCCACATTCCCTCTGATCCCTGCTGCATCGTCATGACCTTTGATCCCACGGTACCAAAATGCTGCCAAATTCCGGAGTCGTGTCGTCAATATGTCCAAGAGCTTAATCCTTCTGCATTTTGTAGCCTTACACACCTTCCTCAAATTCTCTGTCTCATTCACCATCATCTTGTTCCTTCGTCTCGCGTTGATGATGTGGGAAACATTATGGCCCTCCTTCGATTGGTTGCTTCCAGTCAACATCAACTCATTATCTGGGAAGTTGACCTAGAGACTCCTTTCTGGTACCTTGGAGCTTGCATGCCTCAATGGCAAGTTCTTCGTGCTCGACGACAGGCTTGCATCATTGGTCGTCGAGGGTGATTTCACAAGTGTTTTAATCCAGATCATTTTTCACACTTTGTGGATTGTACTAGCAGTACCTTGAGAACCGTTGACATTACTGGTGGTCTCTCTCGCGCTTGTTAATGGTTCACATCATTGGCTGGTAATCAAGTTATTTTTTAGTGTGCTCGACTTCAACACATCTATTCACATATTAGAAATTGTACAGTGGTCAGGTTGGGAGTCAAGACCCTGGGCTCATATTACACAAGTCCAGGTTGTGTGGATTGATTTATACATGACTCTTTTGATTGGATGGTTGCAACCATACCTGAGTCTTTTTTATGGTCGTTCTGATTGGATGGTTGTGCCCATACCACAGACCATTTGTATTTATCTTCTGGATGGTTGTGCCCATGCCTTATGCACATGTATTTCCTTTCACTATGTACTCATGTATCAGAGATATTAGTTGTACTTGTGTCTGCAGGTTCTCCATGAGGACGTTTTGTTTCGGTTATGGATTCGTAAAGAATTTCACCCCTCCCACTCTCTCAGCCTTCATGCTTTACGGGGCATTTGTTACACAGTAATTTGTCACCGGCTTTGCATTCCCTGATCCTGGATACTGCCAGTCCATGTTACTAACATCTGTGCTGTGTCATGTTGCTAACTATGTGTCATTACCTTCCTTGCAATCTTAGAAAGAGTGTCTCATTTCATTATCCCTAAAGAAGACCCTTTTTACCTAAGTTTATGGGTCGTCGTGAGTTAGAAGTTATCCTCCTCGCGAAGATTGACAAGTTAACACTAGACCTAGCGAAGTCTTCGCTCTGTCCCTATGTTGCACCCGCGATGAGACAAATTTGGCAAGTTTTTCAACAACTCGTCAAAACTTCTAGATGAAATTGCTTCATGGGCAGTCCTAGAGCTGGTTGTTGGGTCAATTGAGCTTGCCTTTCTCCTCTGGTATAGTTGTTCCACCTTTTGTGCAACCTCCCTAAGAGATAAGCTCTTCCTTCCTTCTCTTATGGGACCTCTCCCTCCTATAAATATCTCTTCCATGAATAACATCAGCTAGCTTAGATGTAATGGAATGGTAGCTAGATGTAATTTGATAGTTTCAAGTTTCTAAGAGAGGAGTAGAGGTAGAGAGTGTTATTGGAGTGTGGAATTAGCCTCATTTGTATTTTTATCTGAGAGATGCTTGAGTAGAGTTGGTTTGAGAGCTTTCTAGTATCAACCCTTTTGGACAGAAGAGAGATTCATATGTTCCCTTGGGAGACGATCCACAAGTAATGCTTACGGAGACATACCGACAGGACCCTTCAAGGAGGCTTACGACGTCAAGGCCTGGTTGTAAGTTTACTTTGATTTATATTAATACAAATCAATAGCTTGTTTCCTATATCGTGCGTTAAATTATATGTCGATAGCTTGAGGTTCCTTGACTCTTCAAGTAGATTGTTTGGTTGTTTTCTATTTACATTTGTGGTGTTTCTCTACATGTTGTTTTTAGGTATGAACAACTAGAAGAACAAAGAGCTGGAGCAACACGACGAGGACTTCATCGAACGTCGGATTGAAGGTAGGTCTTCATAACACCAACTTTCTAAGGAAGTTTGCTTTGATATTGTCTGTGCAGTGACTAGACCCACTCTAGGGCTAGAGGGGTTGCCTCTGTCCGCAGAGGGAACTTACATGTGTCACAATCCTACAGGCCTTGTTGATGAGCACTCAATGTTGAAAAAACATGTTTAGAAAACAAGTTATAAGTTGATACCGAGAGCAATACTACGGCCAGTGAGCCAAGATAGGCTTGACATGTGAACTTTTTATTCGATCCACTCTACCATGATGATACAAACATTCGTCTAGATGTAATTCCAGGCTCAGCCCAAGAGATTGATTGCCAAATTTGCATAATAGGGTGAGAAACATTTCACTATGCATATAATGTCGTGTTCGTAAAAGAAGATAACCCTTCTCTCTTGTTTCTCTCGGTCACATGACGAGTCATGTGACCAGGAGGGAGAATGGTTGAGCGTTGTAGATAGGAAGGAGAACTGGACAGAAGGGGCTAATCCATTACAGTATATATATATCGCACCTGGGGTCAATCCATATGGCATATGTGACCAAGTGTTGAATAGTGATGGTGCTTATGCATCCAACAATAGAGGCTAGTCACAATATGATGGTGGGAGTCCGCAATCCAATCGAAATTGTCGAACCTCTCGGTCTATTCCCATTGTTGGATCATGGAGGGTCCTGCGGGGTACCAACTATGCATAGCAAGTTGGGCCTCCGTTGATGTGTATATATATATAATCCTATATTTTATAAAAGGGCCCATGAGTATGTTGTTTTATATATACACATTAAAAGGGGTCTCGCGAAGGATATATTAATACATGGATTTTAAAAAAAAAGGAGTCCCACAAACTCTAGGAGTATATATGTATTAAAAAAGGACTTCCCCAAGGTTTATAAGCTTCTTATATATATATATATATAGAGAGAGAGAGAGAGAGAGAGAGAGAGAGAGAGACTGGTACATGGATTTAGAAGAAAAAAAGAGGAGTCCCACAAACTTTATGAGTAAATATTTATTAAAAAGGGAGTTCCCAAGGTTTATAATATATATATATATATGTATATATGTATATATATATATATATATATATATGTATATATATATATGATGTATATATATATATATATGTATATATATATATATATATATATATGTATATATATATATATGTATATATGTATATATATGTATATATGTATATATATATATATGTATATATGTATATATATATGTATATATGTATATATATATATATATATATATGTATATATATATATATGTATATATGTATATATATATATATATGTATATATGTATATATATATATATGTATATATATATATATATATGTATATATATATATATATATATATGTATATATATATATATATATATATGTATATATATATATATATATATATATATGTATATATATATGAGTGTGACACTTTATACAGCCCCAAGGGTTAGCTCAGTTGGTCAAAATCAGTGCCTTGCCATCGGGAGGTCACAGGGTCCATTCTCCCCGAAGCCCTTGGGGTCAGGTCTTGCAATAGGCCGAGGGGCATCAGTCCATATTTTTCTGTGGACGTAGCATCCCCCGTTGACCAGGGTGTCCATGAACCACTCTTAAAAAAAAAAAAAGTGTGACACTTTATACGAGCCCAAGAATAAATCATGTTGAGGAACAACCATGGGGGGTGGTTTCCATAATCGAATTAAGGTCATGAGAACCCTCCACTCAATTGATGTCTTTGGATAGGAGGGAGGTTGCGGAACTATGTAAAAAAACATTATAATATATATACATATTTTCACATATGTCACATTGTGTGGTGATAATATATATATAGTACGTAAAAGTTAGGTTATTATGGGATTATATGATATATAGTGTCTATAATTACCTAATGGAGAAAGGGGATTCCACTAAGGGACTATGGTATATATCAATAGGTTTATATACATGTAAGCCTAAACATAAATGTAGGCAATGAATGGGTAAATCCCTATAATGAGCTTATGATGATCACATTGGTAACATGTATCACCATGTCACATGGGCCAGGGGAGAAGTGTCATATGCCACGTAGCATACTGTATCGTGATGTGGCATCAGGAGATATACCACGAGGGCACTATGTGGGGTCCATGTGGCATCGAAAATGTCATTGTAGAGTGTAATAATGAGACTTTAAACCGTCACAACTTTTAGTCCCATAATTTGAATCAGATAAAATTTTGTATCACTGGAACTGTCTTGACAAGATGATTGTGATCATGTTTCCTATCTCTAGCTTCGAGAAGATGAAAAAGAAGGAAAATTTAAACCCCATTCTCATAATTGCACAATGGGAGTTGGGTCAACCTAATAACCACCTCCTTTGCTTTAAGATGGTAGGTGGTGTGTTATAGAGTGGTAACAGAGCTCCCAGGTTCAACACTTGGACTGAATGGGCTCTATCAAGAGAAGGAATGAAGATCAAAGGTTTAACCCTAGAATCTTTAAGATAAATTTAATGCCCTAGCACATAATTAATTGAGTAGGATGTTTAAAGTTTGAACCCTTGGGGAGGAGCGAAGCTCTAGCTCCTAAGTATTATAACTAATGATGAATTCGATTAATTAAAATCTTCGATTATGGAATTGAATGTAGACCACAAAGATGTTTCCAACATGATGGAAATTATTGAAACTTACCATTATGGGTGTTACTCTTTACGCATTAGCAGAAACAGTTTCATGATTTTGTATAACTTTGGTAGTGTATTAGCATTACAGGACATGTGATGTGCTTTTACATGCTTAAAATATACGCATGTGAATAATTACATGGTATGAGGAATTTTGAAAATTCCTATGTTACTTGTATTGCATATTGTTATGTTGATTGTATAGATATGTATATGTATGTGTGTGTATATACATTGGATGGGGAAATCCCATTGTTTTTTTTACTAGAGGTATATTGTAGGAAGTTAAGTAGTCTATAAATGCTTCTTGGCAAATGTTGGTTATAGTACTATGATCATAATTTCTATGCTAATTAGTTATAAGTGAAAATAAAGGCTAATGGCATTACAATAGAAGGATCATGTGCTAACTTGAGATTGCCTGCAGATCTTGTGATGCATTCCTTTTTATGAATGTGAAAATTATAAATGTAATGGATGTTTGTAACATGTGATCTCCTGACTGACTTTGTGAGGTTGCAGGTGTTATGACTACTAGCCTTAATAATAAGGTTGAATCGTTCTAAAGTCTTTAACAACTGATTTTAAAGGGTAATGTTGATCTTAGTAAAGAGCCTAAATTTAATTACTCTATTGGTATGGATCACAAATTGAGTTTATACATTTATAATTGCATGAGGATAATTGCGACTAGTGTGTGTGTGTGTGTGTGTGTGTATGTGTGTGCACGCGCACATGTATATGCATCCCTGAATCCAAACGCAAGCTTATGTAGATGTGAATTTGGTTGTGGTATAAAGTTGATAACAATCCTATGGATGTGCAAACAACTATACGGCAACGTGTTTGAAATGACTTGGTAAGATGAAATTGGTTTATGTATTTGTATTTCATTAATGAAATAATAGATGAGTGTGTGTGGCAGGACATGGGGAGACTCAGTGGAAGAGATAGGGAAAACATGACCAGTGGAACACGACATGAACCAAAGAGGGGAAGCTCCTCTGGAAGAATAGAAAACTTGAAGGCTTAGCTCAGTTATTTGAAAGCTAAGCTTAGGATCTACAAGGCAAAGATAAAGAATTTTGTCAGGCAACAACAAGAACTGATATAATGTAACTATGACCTGCAAGAACACTTGCAGGGATTGACATATTAGATTCAACCCTTATAAATGGGAAGTGATGATGGCAGGAAAAGGACCCATGAGACTGAAAGGGAAAATAAACCCATCTTGTGTTGGTCTTGTAGGGAGGAACATTTAAAATGAGATTGTCCCCACAAGTTGGAAAAGAAAGGAAGTTGATTTTGTTGCACACTGGTGAATACATGGTATGATGGTTGAGGATGCCTTAATTGTTGGACTCATAGCATTGAGTCGACTTTTGGGACTGTTTTATTTGATGTTGAGATGTTATGCCTTTAACTTTAATTGTGTGGTTTGATTGATGAATATGCATGGCCATGTTGTTTTGTTTGTAGTTTTTCTTTATGATTGTTGTTGTGGATTTTATTTTCTTTTTGTGATCATACCCATTTATTTGGCCTCTTGCATTTCTTTTTGATGTTTAACATTGTCTTTTGATTTATATACTTGGGGGCCTTGGAGCAATTTGGTTGGGTGGCAGGAAAGCCACAGATTTATGAGAAAGATAAAATGCATGATTTGCATGGATAAGAACATGTTGAGAAAAGGTAATATGGAACACCATTGGGCAAATTGACATTAACATGATAACAGACACATGAAAAAAAGGTGGATAGTAATGTGATAGCCAAGTAGGCTGGTTGGGTCCATAGAAATAATGGACAATACAAATGGCATGAAGGGAGTTCTCTTAACCTTGAGTTTGTGTACTTATGTATTGTATGCATGATTATGTTGTTGAATATATATATATATATGAAAATGCCATTATGATTGATAGGGATGTCAAGGGTCATTCAAATGGAAAGATGATTGTTTCAATTTATGGATGGCACGAAAAGAAGAATCTATTGACAAAAAGGAATTCCTATTGATTTATGATTCTAATATCATGTGAACATGACTCTTACATTTTTCCCATGCTAAGATTTTGAACATGGGAAAACAAAAGAGGTAGTATGGTCTAGTTTACATGAACATAAATGATGTGGTTTCTAGATTCTCTATGATAATGTGTAATGTGTTGAGTCATGTGTATATGTGTATACAAATTGTGCCATATGTACGTTGTTTTGTGTTAATCACATGTTGTATTATATTATGTGTACGTTGTATTATGCCACGTGTAGTGTAAACTGTTAGGACAGGAGGGTATGGGACTGTCTAGGCCTGTATTTAGGACATAAAAGTATGGGATTGTCTGGGCCTATAATGGTATGGATTACACATGTTTCCCGTCAACAAAATAATATCAGGTTTGGTAGTGCCCATATTTTAAGGGTAGTGAATGGCTTTGACCATTGGTTGGATGGTCAAAGAGAAGAGAAGAGAAGGCACAGGGTGCTTTCCATATTGGCAATTGACCCCTTGTGTGTATGAGGTCAACGAGAAGAGAAGGCACCAAGTGCTTTCCAGGTTTAGAAACCAGCCCCATGTGTGTACAAGTGTTGTCTAGGAAATCCTCTCTGCGGACAGAGACGATCCCTCTAGCCCAATGAGTGGGACTATCAACCTATGTGACAATCTACTGGACACTTTCCTAAGTTACAATAGAAATGGGAGGCGAAGAATATGACCTACCTCTTTCTGATGTTATCACGTTCTCCTTTGTTGAAGACCTTGAGTCACTTGCGTCATGGGATCGGTCCTGCTACTCACAGCATTTAGACACCTAGACAAGAGATCAATACACAACAAGGCATGCAAAAACAAATAGCATATTCAAAAGTAACCTACTTATCAGATCAAGGAGCGTTAAGCTAAATGATACATGAGCATACACATTTAGGGAAAATGAACCAACAATTGTATATTAATAGAATAAAAGAGGAAGGATACAACCAAGCCTTGATGTCAATAAGCTCTCCTTGAATGAATGTCCAAGTCCAATCTAATCTCTCCAAGCACTCCTTCTCAAAGCCCAATGAGTAGCATATAAGCACGATCTTAGCATAAGGGTGCAAATAGACAAATACAAACCATCTGGGAATGGGAAAAGATGAATATATAGGCAGGGAAAGGGAGTTAGGATCTCTCCAAAGATAGGAGAAGGCCCTCATCTCAAGGAGGTAGCTCATAGGGATAAGACCAAAAGGCCAAGTTGAGAAACTCAACCTCATCCACGCCGAACACCCTCCAGCTTGCCGCTCTGGAAGCTTCTAGATCACGAAGCTTCTCATCATCTTTTGGAAAATTGCCTTTTAGGGATTGTTGTGGGTATACAAGCAAACAGAGCGATGGCATTGCAGGTCTAGTGTAGTGCAACTAGCAACCATCGTGGTTTTCAGTATCATAAAAGCAATGATTCCTAAATTAGGGTTTTAGTGCCATTTCCTTCAGGGGAAGCTCAAGGCGTTTTCCAATCAATGTTTTAGGGAGGATCTGAGATGCATATCTAAATGAGTACACTGCGTGATGGTCATGTTGCGGGCACTTCGGGGTATGTCACAGGAAAGTGCAGGAGGTGTGACAAAATAGTGTGTAACATATGCCCCCTAAAGCAAGGCAGAACAAGGAGTGATGGCTGAGATACTTTACGAGCTTTTGCAAGGATGAGAACAAACACTATCAAGAGACCTACAAATCAAGGATGCATATATATATACATATCTGATATCAAAACATGAATCTACAGTATGGACGCAACCATCCATATAAGAAGGACTATGTGAAAGGATCCATGGTATCAGTGCAGCCATCCAAATGAGAAGGATCATCTGTAAATCTAAGATCCAAGGTATGGACGTAGCCACCTGATATAAA
Organism: Pinus tabuliformis; assembly: GCA_031772625.1. Lineage (NCBI taxonomy): Eukaryota > Viridiplantae > Streptophyta > Pinopsida > Pinales > Pinaceae > Pinus > Pinus tabuliformis. Next base: position 865,142,928 of record CM062819.1, read on the forward strand.
AGGATCATCATAAATGTAAAGTCCCACAATATGGTCATAGCCATCCGTATAGCAGAAACATGTGTACAATCATGAATAATACATAACTCCACGTAGCCTGAGTCATATCAAATAAGACTCAGGGTCTTGCGCTCCATCCCAGCCCGATCAAAGTATGAATTCTAACATGCGAATGAATGTGTCAAAGTTGAACATGCTAGAAAACCACCTTATTACCAGCCAATAATGTGGACCATTAACAGGCATGAAGAAACCACAAAAAATGACAATGGCTCTCAAGGTACGTCAATACGATCCATGAATGTGAAAAAAGAAGTTGAAGTCAAACACTTGTGGAATCACCCGATCGAAGGCCAATGATGAAAACTTGTTGTCAGATGCGAAGAACTTGCCATTAAGGCATGTAAGCTCTAAGGTACTGAAAGGGAGTTTCTAAGTCATCTTCCCGGATAATGAGCTGAATTCGACAAGAAGTGACTCTTCGAAGGAGGGCCATGATGATGCCCCCATCATCAACACGAAACAAGGAATAAAGTGGAATCAAATGAATAGGAACCAAGATTGTAGTAAAGGGTCAGACCATGTATATGTAATATATTGCATATAGGACTTCTCTTAAACATATAGGCGACACGACTCTAGAGTGTGGCAGCATTTTACTCAATCATAAGACTAAGGGTCATGAGGATAGAATCGAGTAGTCAGATGAGAGGTAAAATGGATCACCCAAACCTCGGAAGACAAGTGACTGATTGAGGATATCCCAAAACCGACATGAGGAGCAAAAGAGTTTCATGTTCAAGAGCGACATGCTGCCTATACAAGAGATGTTTCACTTTCATTTTCCATGTTATTTCTAGCATCTCTTTATTGTTACACAAACTTGAAGAGGATACCATATTCTTGGCGTATAAGTTCACCCTTCGGATGAATCCATCTTAGTAAGTTTTACGAGTCCTGGGAAGGATAAACTCGGGCTCATCATGGTGACAAGTCTTTCGTTGTTTAATTTTTAGGAGTCTGACATAAGAATAACTCAATATCTTTTTCATATTTAGAGAGTTTGAAAAAGAGACAAAAAAGAAAACTCCATTAGGTCCCTTTTCATAATTTGTCTCTCAAACTTGAAAAGGTGGAAAACAATATTCGAGAGAACCTCTTGATCAAGTCGACCAAGGTGTTCCTTTTTTGTCAATAGTCAATCCCAACTCGAAAAGGGGATAAATGTATACTAAGATGACGTCGATTTATTTAATTTAATGATTTCGAAAAGACAAGTACTCAACGATCTTTTCATGTTTCGAGAGTCAGAAAAGAGCTGAAAGATGACTCCTCCTGGAGGAACGAGTGGTATAAAAGGATAGAAACTAGTTCTGGTAATGAGGGAACTGCTCAAAACATGTAAAGGTCAAAGGGTTGGCTATTAAGACCACTCATCGCAGATGTTCCTCAGGTAAGGTAAAACAACCAAGTGAAAGAGAATGGTCGAACAAAGAGATGGTGATGATGGAATGAAAAAACCAAGGATCATCTGGCAAAAGAGGCTGATAAAAACAACAATCACGAGATGTAAAGCGAGAATGGTTTCATTTTTACACAAGATTGAAATATGAGAAACTATGCTTGATTATACTTGAGGATGGTTTCATTTTTCACAAGCTTGAAACATGAGAAAAACTATTCTTGGATTTCGTTTCATTTTTACACAAGCTTGAAACAAAGATAAACTATGCTTGAGATAAGTTTGCATGCCCCCCGCATAATGACTCAATTTGAAGTACATGCCCCCCAAGCTTCATTGCGTTCACCTAAGTGTATGGAATGAAGGTTCACGTACGAGATCAAGTGAAAGACTCGACTGGGATTTTACGAGATCTAATCAAAGACTCAAATTGGAAGGCGATTTGTTTCATTTTTTAACAAGCTTGACACAGGTAAAGGAACTATGCTCATGGGACTCATCTCATTTTTTAACGAGGTTGACATAGTAAAATAAATATCCTCATGGAGACCTATTTCATTTTTTAACGACGTTGACATAGTGAAAGAACTATCCTCATATCCTTTGTTTATTTTTTAAGGATCTTAACACAAGACAAGGAACTTTGCTCCATGGTCCTTGTTTCATTTTATTACGAGCTTGACACAATACAAGGAACTTTGCTCCAAACATGTTGATCACAGACCAAAAGAGGCCATGGCTTCCAAGAGTTTCTCATCAGATGGGAGAACAACACTCTGGAAGGGATACATGTCCATGGATCCAATGGAAAAATCGAGCTCCAGTAACCCCGGTACATGGTGTACTACATCACCTACTATATGATCAGTAGATGTGGGCATGGAACAGGTGGCCACCTAATTAACCTGTGGCGGGGGTGATACCACTTGCACATAAGAACCACTTAGGGATGATGGTTGACTGGGAGTTGATTCCGGACCAATGAATGTAAGTTGATCAATGATCACAATGCTTCCTTCATGCAGGAAACACATCACCCGAAAGAGGGAGGAAACAAGAGCTCCCATGACGTAAACAGAGTCACAGCCAAGGAGTAGATTAAAATCCAACGGGCCTTGGACAACCATCACGTCTATATAGAAAGTCTTTCCTCCCAAAGTAATAGGAAACTTAGGAAGGATCCCTAACGATTTACTGGTTCCTCTGTCAAAATATAACATATTCTGGGTGACGAGACAAGCTGAGGAGAACCTAAATCTTGCCAAGCAGTTGAGGACAGAATGCTAACAGATGTGCCCTCGTCTATGATTGTGCTAGGTACAACCATATGGTAAGCTTGTACTATAATTTGGAAAGGCACATAAGACGGAAGACAATATCCTACCAGTTGACTCCAATTAAAAGAAGTGACCAAACTACTTCGAGGGGGTTTCTTAGGAACATGAGAGCTGCCCTCTTGCTCTATGGGAACAGGAGAACTACCTTCATGAACCTCAAGAACAAGAGGATTTCCATCTAGTTCATTAGAAACTAAAGAAACCAAAGGAACCTTAGCAGTATGAGCATGGTAAATATTAGGGGCGAATTTAAGCCCAAGGGGGAAATTTAAGGGGTTTTACATTTTAGAGGGGCGATTTTTTTACAAAAAACCCATTTTATATAGTTAGCCCAACATTTATTTAAAAGATAATTATTTTTTTCATTTTAGCCCAAAAAAAAGTGGTGGATAAACCATGCAAAGCCTGACTTGGCCCAATTCACCTGGTTTGGGAGGTTATATTCGCTTGCAATCGCCCGATTTTCTACTTTGCAAGGTTAAATTCGTTTGTAATCACCCATTTTCTAGTTTTTCTAGTTTGGGAGGTTGGTTTTGGTCCCAATCACCCTGATTTCATGGTTTTCAAATGGAGGGCAAGGGTGATCCGGTGAACGGATCCCTTGATTTCTTGGCCTCTCAAATTGATACCCTAGAAACACTGGCACAACTCTAGAGGAATCTGGAGAACAAATCCTCCATTGGTATTAGTGATGTAAGTCAACCTCTTGATGAAAATATTTTCTCTGATCTCAATCTATGCTCCATAAACGAACACTCAAATGATGAAAATTTGAAATGGTTAGCGTTGGATTCAAACAAGGAAAATGATATTAATAATGGTCTCAAAAAGTGTTCATTATTAACAAGGTCTTTTGAAGTTACTGGAAGTAGACAAGGTTCTAGAAAGGAAAAAAAAGAGCTTCAAGATTGGGTATGGTGGGGATGATTACAGCTTTGATGATGGATTTCATACTGGTATTAATAATCTCAATCAAGGTAATAATAATGATAACAATCATAGTAATAATATCTTAGAATCTTACTCATCAGCTCAAGTTCATGACAATGTTGATGATCAAGGAGTTCAATTGCAAATTAATGAATCAAAAGAGCAACCCAACTTCGATATCTTAGATAACAGTGATCTTAACATAGATGGGGAAAAAATAGGTTCTGATGAAATCCCTATGATTCAGAGACCCTCTTCAGAAGAAGTGGGAAGCTCAATTGATACCCCAAATCTCGAGATCACAATAGAGAAAAGAGAATGTAGTAGAGGCAGTGAGAGATGTGAATCAAATCATGTTGAGAGTGTATTGCAAACCTCTATCGAGATTGAGAATGCTAATTTTTATGTTGCAAGGCAATATTAGCATCAACCGATTGATGAGGAGCCAACAGGTGTATCTCCAAGGGGACACTCCATTGAAAAGAATATGGTTGATATTAAGGACCGATTATCGATGAAGTTAAAGGAGCTTCAAGAAAATGTTGCCTCTATATCTATCTCCAGGAAAGCAGCAACACAAAAGAGAAGACAATTTGTTGAGGAAGTAAATATTGCCTCTAACAAGTACAAGGAGATTGAGAAAGAACTAGAGGATGCTTGCGAAATAGAGGATTTTGAAAGGGCGAAAGTCTTAGTGAGAGCTTGCTTTCTATGGAGAATTCAAAAGAAGTAGCTCTTAGTACCTTTAGAAGCACTGAGGTAAATTGTGATTCCATGGTCTTGAAAATGTAGGAAATATTAGAATTGCAGATTGCGTTCAAGGAGGAAGGCATTCGTCTACTGCAGTCTTTACAGAAGGTGTCTTTCCTATCTCCATTTGTTTGTAGAAAATTATCTCTCCATCTTCTTTTCTTGATCGTAAAAATGATTCCCAATTAATATAAAAATATGCTCATCTAACATTTTACAAAAAAAATGGTGGGAAAAGTAAAAGTGTATCACCAGAAAGTAACAAGAGGCACATGTAAATGTCCTGTTGAATCTAAAAAAGAACCAAGTCAATGCGGTTCATTAAAGTGGACAAAATCTCCATTGTGATCAAGCAGTAACAAAAAAATTCATTGGTGCTAGGTCAAGTAACGAAAGGTCACAAAACATTATTCATGGGCTCCTATCCATGAGCTCTTCTACAGAACTGCCCAATTTATATAGCATGGCCTCTTTCATCCAAGTAGCTTCAACAATTGGTTGATCCTTCCACTTAACCAAATACTGAAAATACTCATGTCCTCTTGTCTTCTTTATCAATCTCTTATCTAAGATTTTTTCTGGCTGCAATGCCTGTGCTGTAGGTAACTGTTTTACCCAGTCAACCTCTGGTTCTTCTTTATCCTCTGTCGTATCATCTGCATTCCTATCTTCATACATGTACAAATCAGCAACATTGAATATTGGAGATATTCCAAAATCAGGGGATAATTCAATTTCATATGCATTTGCAGAAAATTTTCTCAAAACTCTGCATGGTCCAATTTTCTTGAATTTCAATTTGTTATACTCCCTTTTTGGAAATCTTTCCTTCCTCAGATGAGCTAAAACCAAATCTCCAACTTCAAAATCAACTTCCCTTTTCTTCAAGTTTGATCTGCCCTTATACTTTATGTTATTGTCCTGTAACTGTTGTTTTACCTGTTCATGTATTACTTGAATATTTGAAGCAAAATCTTCTCCTTTAGCACTCCTCATTTCAGCTTTTCCCAAGTCTCTTAGTTCAGACACTCCTCTTGGGTGCATTCCATAACCTATATGGAATGGACTCTGCCTTGTACTCTTGTTAGGAGAATCATTATAAGCATACTCTGCCTGTTCCAAAACTTGATCCCAATGCTTTGGATGTTCACCTACAAGACTTCTCAGAAGATTACCCAAGCTTCTATTTACAACTTCAGTCTGTCCATGAGTCTGAGGATGATAAGCTAAACTGAAACTCAGTTTAGTACCAAGTTTCTTCCACAAGGTCCTCCAGAAATGACCAATAAATCTAGAGTCTTTGTCTGAAACAATGCTCTTAGGTAACCCATGCAACCTTACAATCTCCTTAAAAAATAGATTAGCAACATGAGTAGCATCACTGGTTTTATAACAAGGAAAAAAATGTGCCATTTTAGAAAATATGTCAACTACAACATAAATTGAATCATGTCCTCTTTGAGTACAAAATCTATACTTACCATATCCCAAGGTCTATCTTGAATAGGTAATGGAACATACAAACCTGTGTTTTGGCTCCTTTCCTTTGCACACTGACAGATTTTACAATTCATCACATACTTCTCCACTTCAAACCTCATCTTTGGCCAGAAATAACACCTGTTCAACTGCTCATAAGTCTTGTCTGCACCAAAATGTCCTCCAAGTCCACCACTATGTCTCTGCTTAATTAAATTCTCCCTCGTAGAACAATTTGGTATGCACAGTTGATTTCTTTTAAACAACAACCCTTCTTGCAAGAAAAAATCCAGCCACTTACTTCTGTCTAACAAAACATGATTTTTACAAGCTTCAAAAGCCTCTTTAAAATATAAATCTTTCTCATATAATTCTTTAAGAAAATCAAAACCCAACACTTGAATTTGACTTTCCTGAACTAATATGCTTTTCCTACTTAAGGCATCTGCTACCTTGTTTGATTTTCCAGCTAGATGTTTTAATACAAAATTAAAAGCTTGAAGATGTTTTACCCATTTTGCATGCTTCTGACTAAGCTTTGGTTGTTGCATAATATATTGTAATGCATGGTTGTCTGAATAAAGTATGAAATCCTTAGACATCAAGTAATGTCTCCACTTCTTCAATGACTGCACAACTGCATAAAACTCCTTATCATAAGAAGAATACTTCTTCTTTGATTCATTCAATTTTTCACTGAAATAAGCTACAGGTTTGTCCTCCTGACTTAAAACAACTCCAATGGCTTCTCCACTGGTATCACATTTCACTTGAAAAGGTTTAGTAAAATCGGGCAAAATCAAAATTGGTTTCTCAGTAATCTTTCTTTTCAACAGCTGGAAGTTCTTCTCTACCTCAACAGTCCTTTTAAATGGTTGTTTGTCCTTCTTTATTGTGTCAATAATAGAAGCATTGATCTTACTAAAATTCCTTATGAATTTCCTATAAAAGCTAGCAAGACCATGAAAACTCCTTACCTCAAAAACACTTTTTGGTGAAGGCCACTCCATGATTGCCTTAATCTTCTCTGGATCCATATTTAACCCCATAGTAGAAACAACAAAGCCCAAATACACCAACTCCTCCTTCATGAATGAACATTTCTTTAAATTTGATAGTAATTTTTCTTGTTGTAGCCTCTGTAAAACATAATTCATGTCTCACATGTTCCTCTCTGGATCTGTTGTAAACTAATATATCATCCAAATATACTATTATAAATTTACCAATAAATTCCTTCATAACCTCATTCATGAGTCTCATAAATTTACTAGGAGCATTTGATAACCCAAAAGGCATTACCATCCATTCATACAATCCTTCATTTGTCTTAAAAGCAGTTTTCCACTCATCCCCTTCTCTAATTATTATTTGATGATAACCACTCTTTAAATCCAACTTTGTAAAATATCTTGCTCTACTCAAACAATCCATTAAATCTTCGAATCTAGGTAAAGGAAATTTGTACCTGATTGTTATCTTGTTAATTGCTCTTGAATCAGTGCACATTCTCCAGCCTCCATCTTTCTTTGGACTCAACATTGTTGGCACTACACAAGGACTCAAACTCTCTCTAATCAGCCCTTTATCTAATAGTTCTTGAACTTGTTTCCTGATTTCTTCATTCTTTCTGGGAGTCATCCTGTAAGCTGCTTTATTTGGTAGATTTGCCACTGGAATCAAATCTATATGATGACTTATTTTTCTAATGGGTGGTAACTCATCAGGCAAATCATCTACAATGATATCACAATAACTGTCCAGCATTTCCTGAATTTCAATTGTCAAATCAAAAATCTTAGTGGAAGTAATTATTACCTTGGGTTTGCAAATCAATGCAAAATTTACCTCGTCCTCTTCAATCTGTTGCATGTATTCTTTTCCTCTTAACAATAGGGTCTTTGGATCAGACTTCTTTGATCTATCCTCTTCTTCCATAGGCAGCAATGTATGATTGACATCATCTTTACTAAATTTGTATGTGTTCCTTTTCCCATCATGCATAGCTCCTCTGTCATACTGCCAAGGTCTTCCCAGCAATATGTGACACACATCCATAGGCATCACATCACATAGTATTTTGTCTTTGTATTTGCCCAACTGCAACTCCACTTCACATTGTTCCTTCACTAAAAACTGATGTCCTTTTTGAAGCCATGACACCTTATAAGGTTTTGGATGTTTCCTTGTCTTCAATTTAAATTTCTCCACCACTTTTGTAGAGACCAGATTATCAGTACTGCCACTATCAATTACCATTTGACAGTGTTTCGCTTGAACCTTGCACACAGTTCTAAACAAATTCTTCCTTTGTGCTGGTTCAACAACTTCCTTTGTTGACTGTAACAAAACTTTGTTGACTACCAAAGATTCCCCTTTCTCTGGTACATTCTCTTCTTCTGTCACCTTTGCTGCTACCTCTTCAATGTTAGCAATAATTACATTTCTCCGATTTATCCATGTGTTTTCTGGGCACTCATAGGCTCTGTGTCCCAACTTGTTACACTTGTAACATCTAACTTCTCTTCCTCTACCTATGCCTCCTCTTCCCTTGGAGAAACTCCCTATGCCACTTGTATCGCCACCTGTGTGTGTATGTGATAAAAACAGCTTGATTCACACAATCACAGAAATATAATTTAATATTATGCACAAATGGTGTATGTGCAAAACACACTCACACACGGATTACATTCAGATCACTCTATTAAATAGAGTTTTTGAGATCCAACTTATTCCTAATATAGAGAGAGTGGTTGAGGGAATTTCTCAACCATCACAAACCAACTCCTCAAATATGGAATGTGAGCATTAACTCCAACATCCCCCCTTAATGATTACATTACATAAAAATAACAAAATAACAAAATAATCAAGCTTAACAGTAGATGCTCCATCAAGTTGCCTCGTAACCCTCGGAAAGGTGTAGTTGGCCAGTTGGATTCCCGAGTTCTCTTTCTCAACTCCCGAATCAAGGATCTCCCGAAGTCAATTACTGGACAGCATCCCAATCTGTCGCATAACCTCATTAGGAAACCACTTCCACGTCTACCACTAATGAGGGATCCTTCCCTAGATCCGCAACTGCCATACTATCTGGACAACCATCCATATTGAGCCTTACTCTGATGCCACATAGTTGAACTGTTGGTTATATTAAAAGAGTTTAATAGATTCACTCTCTTCATTATCAGAATTCCATTGGTATTCATCTGTGGTTATATTTGTTGATTCTTTCCCTTTTAACACATCATTAGCACGACTTCTGCAATTCCACGCTGTATGCCCAGTTTTCTTGCAATAGTAGCATTCAATGTCACCTTTGTTTGCATTTTTCTTTCTCATCCTTGACTTTGTCCACAAGGCATTTTCTACATGTGAGTTCTCTTCGGCATCCTCTGGTTTCAGTCGCTTTTCCTCCCCCAGAAGTGCTGCAATTGTCTCTTGCAATGTTTGTGTAGATATTTGACTCAAAGTAAAAACAACATTACTATAACTTGAAGGAAGACTATTTAATAATACAGCTTTAGCATCTTCATCCTCTACCTTTGTCCCAGCTTCACCTAATTGTCTTAAAAGAGACATTAAATTATTTATATGACTGGACATAGATGTCTCCTCATTCATTTTTAGACTAAACAATTGCAGCTTTAGGGAAAATTTTGCATTTGTAGATTTTACACCAAACAATTGAGCCAAATGTTCCCATATTTCCTTTGATGTTTTAGTAAGATCTACATGATGTAATTGCGAATCAGAAAGAGCAAGTCCAATAATAGATTTAGCTTTGTCATCTCTATTTTTCCATTCAAATAACTCTTTGGCATCTGTAGGTGCAGCTTCTGAACCATTCACTATTCCCCACAAATTTTTATTCATTAATTGCAGTTGTATTTTTACTTTCCATGAGGGAAAATTCAAACCACTGAATTTATCTAATACCATAAACTCCATGATAAAAGATAATACCTTTGCTGCTGAGATCACTGCTGAGATCGCTGAAGAGATCGCTGCTGAAATCGCTGAAGAGATCGCTGTAGCGTTCCTCACCTCTTTCGATCATATTCCAAACTGATTACAAAGCACATCTCAAGACCTGTGGAACAAAAGGTCATTCATGTGACTGTGGTAGAGTCTTCTCGAGGGTCGAGAGCTTCATCGAACACCAAGACACTTGCATTACAGTGAAAGAGAGAGCAGCTTTTGCAAAATTTCAAATTTGTAGCAAACTACACACGCTTATAAGCACATAACACAACCGTTTGACCATTCTCTTGGGCAAATCAAAATTTCACTATGCTCGGCCTCCAGCGTGAATGTCGTGCCTTCACAGCCATGGATATATCGACCGATCTGCACAATCACAACGTTTCTCCACCATTTCGCTCCACGATGGCACACACCAGATCTGTTGCTCCGATTTCGACAGACCTTATGTTGTACCACTTCGGCCTTACGAGACACGGCTTCTACCTGCCCACTCTGATTGCCGAGCCGTCATGTGAAAAAAATAACCGCCAACAGGTTCGGCAGCGAAACGACAGTGCGTCAAGGCACATCCAAATAAGAAGATTTAACCAATCTTTGCAGATCTCCAAAGAAGATCTAAACCCACGCACCAGGCAGAGGCTTTCGCTCTCAAACCAGGGATGACATAGTACAACTTCAAGGATTTAGACTGATAGTACACAGGCCTCTGATCCTGTGCTCCGATACCATGATAAAAACAGCTTGATTCACACAATCACAGAAATATAATTTAATATTATGCACAAATGGTGTATGTGCAAAACACACTCACACACGGATTACATTCAGATCACTCTATTAAATAGAGTTTTTGAGATCCAACTTATTCCTAATATAGAGAGAGTGGTTGAGGGAATTTCTCAACCATCACAAACCAACTCCTCAAATATGGAATGTGAGCATTAACTCCAACAGTATGCTGACTTGAGTTGCGGCTAGCTCCATCTCTAGGTGTTGTAGATCCTCCTCTACCACCTTGACTTCCCCTTCCTCAGAAAGTATCTCTATTCCTGGCAGATTGCTTCCTCAAGAGCTTTTCGTCAGCCTTCAAGACCATCTGAGAGGCCTCTTCTACTATTTTAGAAGACAGTACACTTATCTCATCTTGGATATCCATTTTGAGTCCAGTCACATATCTTGCAACCTTCTCATTTGTATCTTGAATTTGTCCAGCTCTTATGCTCACTTTGTAGAATTCCTCTGTGTATTCTTCCACTATCATAGACCTCTGTCTAAGATTTTTCATCTGTCTAAATAATGTCTGTTGATAATCACTAGGAAAAAACTTACCTCTCAACTTTTCCTCCATCATGTTCCACTTTTTAATTGGTTGCTTACCAATTCTCCTTCTTTCTGCCTGCACTCCATTCAATCAAAGTGTTGCATGTCCTTTCAATTTTGTAACAGCAAACTTCACTTTCTTTCCTTCTTTTGTTTCTTCATAATCAAACAATTTATCCATATCATTAATCCAGTCTATCAACTCCTCACGGTTTAAACCTCCTGTATAAACTGAAACCTCAAGTCTGGGTTTAGATGTGGATCTCAACACTGATCTAAAGAATCTCATTTCAAGAGTAGGTTCCTCTTCTTCTACAACTTCAGCTTCAAGCTCACTGACATCTACGTCTCTTTGATGTCCCATCTCCACTGCTTCTAATCTCGCTTGCATCTGTTCCATAGCTTCTAACACTTCAGCATTTGCAACTGGTCTTCCCCTTCTACCACGTCTTCCTCCAACTCTGTAAGCCATAGTGGACTTCTTTCTTTGATCTTTGAGATCCTGTTCAGTGTCAATAGGCTGCTCTGATACCACTAATGGTGGTAAGGATGCAGGTGTTAATGATAAGCGCTCAAAACCAGAAACTATTTGTTCAAGTTCAGGTGGAACTTCTTCTTTGATTTCCTCTAGAAAATCAGTCATCCACCTCTAAACTTAGGGTTTTAGCTAAAAATAGTAGAATTGTTTAACTTACCCGAAATATGGCCAAAACCCAACAACCATAGAACCGAAAGGAAATAACACAGTCGTTCATAAACTTCTCGCATCCACCTTTTCACAACACTTTATCGCGTTAATTCTCCGTCGTCGATCTCAATCTCCAATTCGACAGTTGACGCTTTTCCCGCTCCCAAACTAGCCAGGTGAACTCCCACCGTTGATCAAGCCTGCTTGATCCAACAGTTGATGCGTAATATCACGTGGAATTTTTGTCGATGTTTAACATGTCGAGAGCACACGAAAAAGCAGTTTCTCTGTGCTACGTGTCAGTTATTCAATGGAATCGCGAAACTACAACAAAATACCACTTACCACTTTAAGTCCACACGTAAATAGCTTTCCCCTTCAAAGACCGCTTTACTCCTCTGTTAACACTTGCGCTTGTTTGAACGCGATAATCGTTATATCTATTGACTTGTTGATCGGACGGTTCCTGTTCTCTTCTGAGCTTCTCACAACTTTTGTCGGGGTTTTCTCCGCTCCGCCAAGTTTTTCCGCTACATTTAGGGTGGTTCTAAGTTATATTTTTAAAACATGTCCAGGCTCTTTCGATACACAGGAAATTGAGGATTTTAAACACGATAGCCCAAGATTATATGAAGCTAACTCTAAAGGGCATTTAGAATCAACAGAACACAGAGATATTTCGAAGGAATTTAAAACCTCCGAGATTGACCAATTATGCATAGATACATAGAGATACAAAGATATCCAATTTTACAATCAAGTTCTGTTTTTCCAAATCTAGCCAAAATCCCTTTACATGAATTCAAAACTTACATAAATACCTTACATTCAACAATCAGATCCTCAATAAATGGATCGATTCTACCTAATCCTAGAAAAATACCTAATCTGCATAATATTCTCCTCGAGAATCTCAACTAAGCCTAAATACTTAAATTGATTACAAAATAACTCAAATCCCTAAATTCTAGCTCAAATCTATCTAGAAAGCTTTGTAAAGTGACAATTAAAGGATCCCACTCCTTTGCTTGTAAACTTTTTTTGGATTTTTGGAATAAAATGAAGCCTTTTGTCTTCAAGCCTCATGCCCCTACATCAAGCTTCACACTAAACCAAATTCACACTTCTCCCTAACACAACTAGAGAGATACAACTATGAATAGCTTGTTGTTTACCCCAAACTTACTTAGCACTAGCACACCAACATTAACACTAGCTTGTGCTTGGGAAAAAGGGAGGTTTATATAGGATGAATGGATGGGAGATGGATCCTCTTCTCATGGGAGAAAGCCTTATCCCTTAAGGTAGTCCCATCATTATAGAGGAAAGGAGCCCAAAATGACATCCTCGACCCCATTCGACCAAACCATTTCCCAGACTTCCGTTACGAAGCTTCTAGAGCTGGAAGCTTCAGCTCTTTTTTAAAAAAAATTCCATAAGAGGACCGTTGCGACTGGAACAAAGCTCAGTTGCTCTGGTCAGCACTAGGGATAGTGTTAATCCCTGCATATTGATGCGAGGAGGACAAGGGCCATTAGCATCGGCCTTGTAAACTGGGAAAAACGAAAGTTTTTGGAAAAATAGTGCAAAAGGGAATTGCTTTGCTCATGAATAGGGACACAATGGGGGTTTCTTCATGAAGGGTAAGCATGTAGGGTTCACTGTAGAGGCCCTCCAAGATCAAGGAACGTGGAGTATAGGGACAGTGAAAAAATGTTGTGTAACAGATGCCCCCTAAAGCGTGAAGGTCGAACTAGAGTGAGGGATGAAATGCTTTATGAATCAATGCGGGGAACCGTAGTCTCTCGTCGGAAAACCTACAAGCAAGTACATATACATAACTGAGAACTCTGTCAAATGATACATGATCCGAATTGGATCCATGAAGAGTTATCAGAGAACCATGACTGTATCAAGTCGGGATAGACTTCAAGAATTAAGAGCAATGATCAGAAACACCTCTACACAGTGGCAGTTAGCAGCTAGCGTGGAACGACGAGGACCTCAGCCAAAGCACGTTGATCGAGGCCCATGGAGATTGCACAAGAGGTGAAACTAGCCCCTGGGAAGCCCAGATTGAGAAAAGGAGGCAGTTTTTGATGCGCTAATCACGCATCGCTGGGCAAAACCCCTCAAGAAGGAGATGCCCCGAGCGCTCGGTTGCATGGGATCTGTGAAAACCGTGGGAAAAACGCTAAAGGCAAAGGCGGGACCCGCGCTCCAAAAACCGGTGGTATTTATTAGGGGCACACTTGGGCGATAAGCAGATTTGGCAAAAACGGAGCAATTCCACTTAGCTCCCGATGCGTGGCAAGCGAAGGAGAGAGAAAACCGCTACTCATTGTGCACTAACAGTCGAGCAAGTCAACCGCGCGAAATGAGTGAATGGAGTCAGATCTGGGGGATCTAGATTTAAAGGTTGAGATCACGCCCGATGGGAAAGCCGGAATCGAAAAGGGATTAAGTCATGATCTATAAGAATTTGACATCTAATTTGACGCAAAGGTGGCAAATGACTCATTCCACGACGTAACTAAAAAAACCGAGCCGACGAAGCAAGCTGGCGCAGTTTGCAAGAGGACAAGTGGCCACTCCCCGTGAGCCTGATGATGACGCTAAGACAGGGAACTCCAAGCGAATCTGTAGCAGGCGATCTGAAGAAGGTGGAAGGGGAATTGAACAGCCATGAGAATGAATGGCTTTAAAGCCATGCATAGACAAAGCAGAAGGAATCGAACACCGAGAGGAAGACGAAGAAGAAAAGAAAGAAGAAAGAGAAAACGAAGAAAAGACAGTGAAGCAAAAAGAAAGCAGAAAGAAGACAGAGGGCCGAGCTGACCAAAGGCAGCGTCGAGTGCCAGAGAGCTTAAGAGATTCAAGCCATCCTTGAGAGGATATGTCAGGACTGAGCACCACATTGGGCTCCTTCCATTCAAGACCAGAGAGGTCAAAGAGCTGGCGAGGCAAGAGTCTGTGCACTCTAGTGGCTTGGGGAATCCAAGAACCACCCTGCCAAGCAAATTCTGTTTCAGGAGACTCGTATTGAGCTCCTTCATTGTACTTCTCTGCTTAAGACACAATAAAATCAGGCCACCACTGAGAGCTGGACCAGAGATGTAGCCCAGGAGGATAGGGTGAGCTCCTTATTAATTTCTTGTGTTCTTTCATTTACTTACTGTGTTTCTCTATTGTTTTCCATTTTCCAGTGTCTATGTATTTGCAATCTGATCGATCTGTTGCCCAAATAACATATACACACACCAACACATGAGTCTATAATACCTTCATTTAATAATTCTTAACTAAGATCACTCATAGGGTGATTTTCAAATCAAGTGGTATCAGAGCTTTAGGCTGTAAGGTTAGACAAGCTTGTGTTGGTTTAGCTGTTGGATGCTCACTAGATCAAAGCTCAAATTAGGAGAAGGAGAGTTGGTCGAAACTAATCCTGAAATTGGGAGAGTCTATCCTCGGAAGACAATGTCAGAGGAAGGTTCTGTGGGGCCAGACCCTCAATTCATAGAAAGTTTCCTAGCCATAAATTCCATGGTAGAAGAAATGTATAGGGACTTTAGAAAGCATAAGGATGAAGATTCATCAGGTTCTAAACAAGACAAAGAAGAAGATGAGTCTCACTTCCATGACCACTCCAAAGGAAAAGGGAAAGAGGAAAACTTTCTCACACCTCCTAATAGCCCTGTGCATAATAAGAAAGCATCTTTGATCAAACTAGATGTTAAATTTGATTTGCTTGTATATGATGGAGAGCTAAATGCTGAAAAGTTGGACAATTGGATTAGACAAATTGATGTTTATTGCAAAGTACATAACATCGACTCAGACAAGAGCAAGATTCAGCTGGAAAGCCTATGCCCAGGAGGCACTGCCTTGGTTTTGTGGGAAGGAAAAACCCAAGCAAACATGAAAAGACATGGTAAGACCATCTCTGTCTGGAGTGAATTTGTTTCTGCAATCAAAAAGTATTTCTATACATTGGCCTACATGCAACAAGCCATGATGAGTAGGCAAACTCTTCGGCAATTGAAAGGGAAAAGTGTGCAAGGGTACACTCAAGAATTTAGAAAGAGAGCATTGATTCTAGGAATCTCATTAGACTCACCAGAGACTCTGTTTAAGTACATTCATGGTCTACACAGCTACATGATTCATACCATCCTCATGTTTAATCCCACTAGTATAGATGAAGTATCTATACAAGCTACTCATCTAGAAGGTAGAGGAAAGAATGGAAATCCAGAAGTTGGGGGACCATCCCAACCCACAGTAAGCAAGAGAAAGGAGAAAAGAAAGCAGAAGTGGAAAGCAAGGAAGGCTAACACTGCACAGAAAAGCAAAGCTTCATGCACTCACTGTAAAAAGGATGGGCATGATGATGAGCATTGTTGGATTCTGCATCCAGAGCTGAGACCTAAGAAGTTCGAGGGCAAGAAGAAGAAGACTGCTGCAGCTATTCAAAAAGATTTGGGGTCAAACTCAGGAGATGAAACAACTATTGCAGCCACAGGTATAAAAGGTAAGAATTCTAAAGCATCTACTAGTAATTCTACTCAATCTGTTATTGATGAAGAAAATGAGAGAAAAAGACAAGGGCTTTTCCATATTCGAGTTGTTTCCAAATATCAAAAGATTGATACTTTGTTTGATAGTGGCTCACAAGTAAATTTAATTTCTGAAGCAATTGTAAAGAATTTGGGATTAGCAACTACACCTCATAGGAAGCCATACCCATTAGGATGGTTGAATGATAAAGCACAACTACAAGTGACTAAACAGTGCAAACTCAAGTTTTCTTTTGGATCATCATTTGTAGATGAGGTGGAGTTAGACATAATTCCTTTGGATATATGTGGAATTGTTTAAGGAAGTCCTTACTTGTATGATAGAAAGGCTATTTTCTATAGAGTTGAGAACAAGTATCTACTTGTTAAAGATGGAATCGAATACTTTGTAAGAGCTCATAAGCTCAAGAATAATTATACTCTCATAAACTCAGGGCAGATGAAAAGAATGATAAATTCAGGTAGACAATTCTTACTAATGGTTGTAAAGGAAAATAAATCTAATAAAACCAATGTATTTGAGCGTTGTAATGCTAAACAGCAAGCTGATATAGAAAAGGTTGTTTCAGAATATGATGTCTTGTTTCAAGAACCTAAAGGTCTGCCACCCAAAAAGGAAATAGTACATGATATTATTTTACAGCAAGATGCTCCATTTCCTAACATTGGAATGTACAGGTTGTCTACTTTAGAGAATGCTGAAATCAAGAAGCAAGTGCAGGAGTTGCTCGCGAAGGGGTTCATCAGGCCTAGCACATCACCATGTGGGTCACCAATCATTTTGGTGAGAAAGAAAGATGGCTTGTGGAGAATGTGCATTGACTACTGAGCACTAAATAAGATAACAATAAAAAATCGTTATCCCCTTCCTTGCATAGATGATCTTTTAGATCAATTGAAGGAAGCTGTGTATTTCACCAAGCTAGACTTGCACAGTGGATACCATCAGGTCAGAGTGGCAAAACAAGATGCATGGAAGACTTCTTTCAAAACAAAGCAGGGCTTGTATGAGTGGCTAGTTATGCCTTTTGGCTTAAATAATGCTCCTGCTACTTTCATGAGATTAATGAATGATGTACTCAGACCTTTTCTTGATGATTTTGTTATTATGTATCTGGATGACATTCTGATTTTTAGTAAAATGTGGGAAGAACACTTAAAGTATGTTAATCAGACATTAGTGTTTTGAAAAGAGAAAGACTTCATGTTAAACTCTCAAAATGTGAATTTGGAAAAACATCTCTAAATTATTTGGGTCATATAGTAGGGGGTGGTGAATTGAAGATAGATCCCTCTAAAGTGGCAGTCATTGTAAACTGGCCTTAACCCAAGTTTGTTACAAAAGTGAGAAGCTTCTTAGGAGTGGCACAATATTAGAGGAAGTTCATTTCTAACTTTTACTCAATTGCAGCTCCCTTACATGCTTTAACAGGATTGAACAAGGTGTTTCAGTGGGGAGGCAAACATCAGAAAGCCTTCGACACCTTGAAAGAAAAGATTAGTATAGCACCTATAATAGCACTGCCTGATCTTCAAAGACCATTTGAGATCCAAACAGATGCTAGTGACTATGCCATGGGAGCAGTGTTGACACAGCACGGTAAACCCATATGTTATCATTCTGAGACTTTTAATCCTGCAGTAGTTGACTATCCTACATATGATAAAGAATTGTATGCATTAGTTCATAGTGTGAAAAAGTGGAAACATTACTTAATGGGCAAAGAGACAGTAATACATACTGATCATCGACCACTTCAATATCTACACTCCCAAACTAAGTTGCAGTAATCAAGACATTATAGATGGATGGGTTTTCTACAATAGTTTCATTTAGTCATGAGATACAAAACGGGCATACATAATAAAGTTGCAGACATGTTATCTAGACCCATTATAAATGCATCTACTATACTTAAGCATAATTCTGTGCTACATGAAAGTTACATTGAACAATATGCTCAAGATATAGACTTTAGAGATGTATATGCAACTTTGAGTCAAGGCAAAAGGGTAGAAGAATTGGATTATCATATAAAGGACCGACTCTTATATCATTATGGGAAACTCTGCATTCCACAAACTAAGAGAGTAAAGATAATTAGAGAAGCACACACTTCTTTGATATCAGGTCACTTTGGGGCAAGTAAAACAGTTGCACAGCTGCAAAGATTTTGTTATTGGCCAAAAATGAATGAGACAGTTTCTAGATATGTAAGAGGGTGTACTATGTGTGCTAAAAGCAAGCCCAACAACTAGAAAACTAGGCTTGTACACTCCACTGCCAGTTCCTTCTCACCCTTGGGAAAGTGTTTCCATGGATTTTGTTGGAGGACTGCCTAAATCTAGGAAAGGTCATGATTATCTATATTTTGTTGTGGATAGGTTCAGCAAAATGTATATTTTTATACCTTGTAATAGACAGATTATAGCTGAACAAATTGCAAAACTGTTCTTTGAACATGTATGGGTTCATTTTGGATTACCCACTTCTATTGTATCTGATCAAGACACCAGATTTGTGGGGAAGTTTTGGTCAAGTCTATGGGAACTGATGGACACCAAACTAAAGAAAAGCACAGCTTTTCATCCACAAACTGATGGCTAGACAGAAGTCATTAACAGGACAGTGATCCAGTTACTGAGAGGATATTGCAACAAACATCCTAAGCTTTGGGATGAACATTTGTGTTATGTGCAGCATGCTTACAACAGAGCAAAACATTCTTCTACACAAAGATCTCCTTTTGAGACCTGTTTTGGTTTCACACCAAGGTCTCCTTTGGAATTTGTCTTTGGTAAAGATACCACAGTTGAGGGACACGGTGATGTGGACAGGGCAACTAGGTTCGTTGAACAAATCCAGGAGATCCACCAAGCAATACAGGAACAGCTGGAAAAGAGCCAAGCCAAATACAAGGCTAGGCATGACAAGCATCAGATGGACAATAGTTTCCAAGTTGGTGACCAGGTCTAGCTGTATATCAGCAAGGACAGGATGCAAGGTGAAGGTAAAAAGCTAAAGCCTATCAGGTATGGACCTTTCAAAATACTTGAGAAGATTGGTGAGAATGCTTTTCGCCTTGATCTACCAACTTACATGCACATCTACTCAGTCGTAAATGCAGATTGCTTGAGATTGTTTGAACCCTCATTGATTGAGGATCCTGAAGAGCAAAGTCAGTTGCCTTCTATTGATGACCTGCTACCTGAATATCTTAATGAATTGTAGGAAGACACAGTGTTGGACAGGAAGGTGAGGATGACGTGTAGAGGAGATGTTGAGTACCTCAGAGTAGGGCTCAAAGGTTCAAAGTCGAGCAGTGCAAAGTGGATTGAGATTGGACAAGTGAGAAAACAGTACCCTCACTTAGTCGATGCTTGAAAACCAACTTTTGGTGGTCCAAAAGCTTTTTCAGTGGGAAGGCCGTGATTCGAATTAGATCCATGAAGAGTTATCAGAGAACCATGATTGTATCAGGTCGGGACAGACTTCAAAGAATTAAGAGCAGCGATCAGAAACACCTCTAAACAGTGGCAGTTAGTAGCCAGCGTGGAACGACGAGGACCTCGGTCAAAGCGCGCTGACCGAGGCCCATGGAGACTGTGCAGGAGGTGAAACTAGCCCCTAGGAAGCCCGAATCGGGAAAAGGAGGCAGTTTTTGATGCGCGATTAGCGCATCGCTAGGCAAAACCCCTCGAGAAGGAGAGGCCCCGAGTGCTCGGTCGCATGGGAGCCAGGAAAACCGTGGGGAAAAGGCTAAAGGCTAAGGCGGGACCCGCGCTCCAAAAATCGACGGTATTTATTGGGGGCACCCTTGGGCAGTAAGCAGATTTGGCGAAAACAGAGTGATTCCACTCAGCACCTGACGCGTGGCAAGCGGAGGAGAGAGAAAACTGCCGCTCATCATGCGCTAACAGTCGAGCAAGTCAACCGCGCGAAATGAGTGAATGGCGTCGAATCTGGGGGATCCAGATCTAACGGCTGAGATCGCGCCCAATGGGAAATCCGGAATCGACAGGGGATTAAGCCGCGATCTATAATAATTTGACATCCGATTTGACACGAAGGTGGCAGATGACTCATTCCACGACGTAACTAAAAAAACTGAACCGACGAAGCAAGCTGGCGCAGTTTGCAGGAGGACAAGTGGCCACTCCCGGTGAGATTGATGATGACGCCAAGACAGGGAACTCCAAGCGAAGCTGTAGCAAACGATCCGATGGAGGTGGAAGGGGAATCGAATAGCCATGAGAACAAATGGCTTTAAAGCCATGCACAGACAAAGCAGAAGACACCGAACACCGAGAGGAAGACAGAGAAAACGAAGAAAAGACAATGAAGCAAAAAGAAAGCAGAAAGAAGACAGAGGGCCAAGCTAACCAAAGACAGCGTCGAGCGCCAAAGAGCTTGAGAGATTCAAGCCATCCCTAAGAGGATCTGTCAGGACTGAGCACCACATTGGGCTCCTTCCATTCAAGACCAGAGAGGTCAAAGAGCTGGCGAGGCAAGAGTCTGTGCACTCTAGTGGCTTGGGGAATCCAAGAACCACCCTTCCAAGCAAATTCTGTTTCAGGAGACTCGTATTGAGCTCCTTCATTGTAATTCTCTGCTTAAGACACAATAAAATCAGGCCACCACTGAGAGTTGGACCGGAGATGTAGCCCTATAGGATAGGGTGAACTCCTTATTAATTTCTTGTGTTCTTTCATTTGCTTACTGTGTTTCTCTGTTGTTTTCCATTTTCCATTGTCTATGTATTTGCAATCTTATCGATCCATTGCCCAAATAAAATAGGCACACACCAACACATGAGTCTGTAATACCTTCATTTAATAATTCTTAACTGAGATCACTCATAGGGTGATTTTCATATTAGGCATGGACACAACCATCCAAAGAATGATCATGTAAATGGATCCAGGTATGGGTGCAACCATCCATCAAAGAGGATCATAAGGAAACCAAGGTATGGTCGCAGCCATACAAAAAGGAGAAGGATCACATATAATAACTCATGGTATGGTCACAGCCATCCATCAGAAAGAGACATGTATATCAATATAACCACATCACATCACTTTGCAACCTGGACTTTTTGTGATCTGAGCCCAAAGTCTTGCGCTCAAACACGACCCGATCAAAGTACAAATTCTAACACGTGAATAGATGTGTTGGCATCGAACATGCTAAAAATTCACTTGATTGTCAGTCAATGATGTAAACGTTAACAAGCACGAGAGAAACCACCACTAATGACAATGGTCCTCAAGGTAATATCAGCACAATCCACGGAATGTGAATAGAGGAACTAAATTCGAACACTCGTGAAATCACTCGATCAAAAGCCAATGATGTGAACTCGTCCTCAAGTGCGGAGAACTTACCATTAGGGCATGCAAGCTTTAAGGTACTGGAAGGGAGTCTCTTGGTCAACTTCCCGAATAATGAGTTGAAGTCGACGGAAAGTGACCGTGTCGAAGGAGGGCCATAATGTATCCCACATCATCGACGCAAGACAAAACGATGCAAAATGATTTTGGATGATACAGAGAATCAGAGGTAAATGTAACTGCAGAAGGACAACTCTTGAACATATCAGTGACACAACCGGAATTTTCACAGCTTTTGGATCCATAGGATCGGTGGTCATGATGATGTGGCAGAGATCAAATGGAAGGCAAAAATGAACAACCCAACCCAAGGAGGTCAATGATAGAAGGGAGGATGTCCCAACCCGACACGAAGCAGAAAGTGTCATGTTCAAGAGTAAGCTGCCGACACAACTGATTAGATTTCCAAATTTTCCCCCACCATTTCTGGCAGGTACCCCAATTAATTTTTAATCACAAGCTTGAAGGGGATAGCATATGTTTGCACTGTAAGTTCATCCTTCAGACGAATCCGACCTAGCAAGTTTAATGAACCCTAGGAAGGAGAAGCTCATGTTCGTCATGGTGACGAATCCGATGTCGTTTAATATTTTAACAAGTCCGACAAAGGTGTAACTTGGTATCCTTTTCATGTTTAAAGAGTTTGAAAAAGACATGTAAAAGAAAACTCCACATGGTCCCTTTTCATACATTTGTGTCTCTCGAGCCTGAAAAGGTATTAAACGATACTTGAGAGAACCACTTGATCATTTCAGTCAAGGAGTACCATTTTCGTAAATAGTGCATCCTAGCCCGAAAAAGGGGTAAACTTATATTGGGCACACGACGTTTCGCATCCGTTAACAAGTTCGAAACGACAAGGGGTTAGCTATCTTTTCATTTTTAAAGGGTCAGAAAAGAGATTCAAAGTGGACCCCCCATTTTATTCTTTTTTACGAGTCAAAATGGAAAAATACTCGGCAATCTTTCCATATGAGTTTAACAAGTCAAGAAAAAAGTTGAAACGTGACTCGTCATCATCATCAAACATCCATCACCTATCACTGTGCAAAAAGGTAAAGTGCATTATCTAGTTCTTAAGGCAAAATAGGTTAAAATATTTACAAAACCTAATATTTTCATGAAAAACCTGAATAAAAACGAGAAATGTAAATATATTTTTACCTTTTATCATTTTACCTTGTTGTGAAGACTTTTTACTCACTTTTTCCTTAATTGTACCGGAGCAGATTGCGAGAGATCCGGGAGGTCATTCGCCAAGCCGCCAGTTGCAGGGAAGAGTCAAGGCCCTGAGCTTCATTTTCATGTCTTTCATTCCTGTTTTAAATCATTTTTAGGTTTTTTGGGGGAGGCTTTATCAAAAGTTTTTTGCCCTTGGTCGACCGAGGGAAATTAACACGGCCTATCGCACCGTCGGCGCAACTATTTTTAAAGCAGGAGCGTCAGCACCGTGAATAGGGAAAAACCCTATTTCCTCACAAAACCACAGTTAAAATTTGAATTTTATGGGCTAAGCATGATTGTTGACTCAAATCTATGGATTTTGCAAGAAGGAATTGGTGAAAATGGTGGACTAGAAAGAACAGGAACATGAAGATGTGGAAACCCAGGCACTGAATGATCCAAATTTCCTGGAAGATCTGAGGGCTTGTGGTCTCCTCAAATTCTTTCTCACGCCAGGGATGCGGGCCCAACCTGAGTTGCTTCGGTACCTGATTATTCCCTCGGCAATAAATCAGGAAATAGTCGTCATTGGTGGCCGGGAGCTGGAGTTAGAAACTTCAGATATATATTTCATCACAGGACTGTCCCAAAGAGGAGAACCAGTCAACTTGTACGGGCCATGACCAATTGGGGCAAGCATATCCATGTTGCTCGCCGAACATTGCCCTGAGGCCCTCAAATCCAAGAGTGGGAAGATTGAGATTTCCACTGTTCAGGATTTGACACTGAGAGTGCTTTTATTGACCATCAACAAGGTGGCGTTGCCAAGTAGTACATGAGACCAACAAGTCGAAGTTCCTGTATGCTATCGACTACACAGCGCCTACGATCTTCAACTAGGCAGAGGCCATGAAGATCAACATAAAGCGCTAGTTGACCAAAGCTAAGGCGGGGAATCTGAAGCAATTTTGCTTCGGATCTGTACTCATGACCTTTTTCTTGGAACGAGTGCCACTGTTCCAGTATCAGTTGACTAAGATAGATCCTCCCATACCACGCGACCCGTGGATGGCCTACTGGAGTCATTTGATGCCCAGGATCACTCGAGACCAGCACATGTCGTACAAACCTGCATTCTTTTCATGGCTACAATGACAGAAGATCATCGTGGAGGACTGGCCATAAAGTGGCACCAACTTCCATGGAGATCCAAACATGCCGCTACCAGATGGAGAGGATTTTGACGATGAAGGTAAAAAATCAATTTTTGAATTTTGATTTTTTTTAATTGTTTTTGGTATATATGTGCTTATAAAAAATTTCTTGTTAATGCAGATTTTGGACCAGAGCAGCCTACTAGGATGTCCCCAATAGCTAGGCGCGTCGCCTGCCCAATTGATGTTGTCGCTTCTTATCAAGAAGAGAGTGACAACGAGGAGGAGATCACGAGGAACCTTGAGGAGTTGACTTGTGTTATCCCATAGTATGCTCGGGTGGGAGACATTCCTCGCCAGTACCAGAGACACACGGTGGGAGTCTCGGATTGGATCCACTGATTGCTGACTCGTGTTGCACAAGCTATATCATGCTACCATGATCACCATGCTAATTAGTTTCTAGGTTTAGCATTTACATTTTTTGAGGCCTGCGTGCCATAATATATGAGGCCTGCAAGCCGCCAATGTTATTTTGGACACACATATTATTTTTTGGGGTTTTGGTGTATCAAATATTATCACCATATATATATATATATATATATATATATATATATATATATATATTAGCATTTACATTTTTTGAGGCCTGCGTGCCATAATATATGAGGCCTGCAAGCCGCCAATGTTATTTTGGACACACATATTATTTTTTGGGGTTTTGATGCATCAAACATTATCACCATATATATATATATATATGTGATATTTTCTTGCTTACTATGGTACAAATGGTTTGTTTTATCTTTGCACATGTTCCGTAAATGTCTATCCAACACATAATTAGCTTATGCATCTGTCAATGTTCATACGCATAGGAATATGATGATATGTAATGTAAGCAAAATGTCTTTTTAGTAGATGAATATGGAGATACATTCTCAATATTTGAGGGTTTCTAACAGAATATTTCCCGTTGAGTTGAAGGACGACAAGTTGTGAATCCAGGTTGACAACCAACTCTCGAATGTCAAGAGCAATGGCTTCTGACAACAGTTCGATGACTGCATTGTATTCAACAATGTTGTTAGTTGTATGACCTAAACATATACCTTGAAGGTCAATCAACTCACTGTTAGGGTCATAAATAGCCCATGCCGCAGATGATAGGTTCTGGGTACTACGACAAGCACCATCAGCGAAACCGATGTGAGGAGTCGCAGACATCTGCAAAGCAAGGAAAACATAGTAAACAGGAAAGTTGTTTGAAAACTAACACACTAAACCACACTGCACAAAAATGAATGACACACTAATGTACACAAGTGACCATGAAAGATGACCTAAGCATAGTAATTCTTGAGGTAAAGCCCGTTTCAGGGCTTATCCATAGGATTTCCTTCTTAATCAATATGCTCATAGTCCCCTTTCTGCAAAACATGTTTCATAATGTAGGGCCCATGCCACATGGGTTCGAACTTGCCTGCCCCTAGCTTATCATTAGCTTGGTCGTATAGTAAGACAAAATCACCCTCAGAGAACGCATGAGGGGAGACCGACTGATCGAAATGGGACTTGACCCATTTCTTTTGTGCTTCGATAACCAATGCAGCGAGACGACGAGTCTCATCCAATCATTCTAAATATAGGAGGCGTTCTTACTGAGGTGATGTTTCAGGGAGAATTTCAACAACTAACCTGAGTGAAGGAATATCGCATTCGATCGTCAATGTTGCTTCTAGACCATAGACTAGCTAGAATGGTGTAAAACTAGTTGCGTCTTTGGTGGAGGTTCGACAAGCCCACAGAGCTGAAAAGAGCATGAGATGCCAATTTGACTTGTGCATCCCAATAGTACGCTAAAGCATTGTAACTAAAACCTTGTCTACAGCTTCAACTTGGCCATTGGCCTTAGGGTAATATGGGGTTGAACCATCGTGGCGCAAGCCCAATGCGGATGTCAGCTCAGCCATCATGTAATCTCTGAAATGGTAGCCATGGTCAGTGACAATGGCTTGAAGTACGTTGAACCTAGAAATAACATGGTTGAAAAGGAATTGAGCCTCTTATCATCTGCAGAGTATCTAGGCATCACTTCGGCCCATTTGGTGAACAACGATAATATAGCTATGCCCCCTAGCCGAACGAGGGTTAAATGTCATATAATAGATGCCCCATTTGGCAAAAGGACCAATGGTAATGACGGGGTATAGGTGAGCGGGTGGGGTACGCATCTTGCGTGGGTAAATTTGGCATTCATGGCACTTGCGAATAGCAAGGATGCAATCCTTGAAAATGGACAGCCATAAATAACCAGCGCGAAGGATTTTTTGAGCGGTAGCATCGCCAGACATATGGCCACCACATGCCCCAGAGTGGCAGTCATTGAGAACTCTTTCAGCCTTCTCGATCATAAGGCATCGTCGAAGAACTGAATCGACACTGACACAATATAAAGTATCGCCAATAATATGGTAAGGTTGGGAGTGATGCCGAATCCGTCGGCGATCATCCTTAGTCAACGCGGATTGGAACGTGGACATATGGAGATACATGATGATATCACTGTACCACGGATCAAGGGTGCTAATCAGGAAGAGAGTCTCGTCCGGAAGCTGTTCATCTGCACCATCAGGGAGAGACTTAGAAGGAAGGGAACAAATCAATTTGGCGAAAACGAGTGATTTCTTAGATTTGGCAGTAGTAAATACCAAATCAAATTCTTGTAGGATGACAATCCAATTAGAATATTTTCCCCCCAACAACTAATGAGTCGAGATGTAGGTCATGGGGTTGCATTCGGAAATCACCGTAGTCGTGCACAAGAGGATATAGTGTTGAAAACATTGAACAACCTGGATGGCAGCCAAAGCCAACTTCTCGACATGGGAATAACGCGTTTCAGTGTCGAGGAGATTACAACTAAGGTAGTAGATAACATGTTCGTTGTCTTCGTCATCGTCTTCTTGGACTAGGACCATAGCAATGGTGCTAGGGGTTGCATCTAGGTAAAGGAAGTAATCTCAGAGGAGCATTTACAAGGACGACCTTGAGATCATCAAAATATTTTTGGGCAAACTCATCCCATGCGAAGGGCATTCCTTGTTTTAGCAACCAGGTAAATCCTGTAGCTAGCCCAGCATAATTAGGTATAAAACGACGGAGAAAAATTGCCTTTCCTTGCAGGCTCTGGAGTTGGTGCAATGAGGATGGAGGGGATAAATTTACAATGGCCTCGACTTTAAGCGGATCAAGGTGAATACCATCTTTGGAAACGATAAAGTTGAGGAGTCGTCCGGATTCTACACAGAAAACACATTTATGTGGGTTTAACTGAATTTTGTAGTGTCTACAGCGCAGAAAAATATGCCAAAGATGGTCAGGGTGATCTTGGCGCTTACGAGAATGAGTGGGAATGTCATCCAAGTAAGGCTAGACAATGTTGCGAATATGTGAAACGCATAGGACATTGCCCGCTGAAATGTAGCCCCAACATTTTTTAGGCCAAAAGGGAGCTTTTTGTACGCGAACGTACCCCATGGACAGATAAAAGTTGTCTTTTCTTGATCGTTCAACATGATGTTGATCTGGTTGTAACCAGAAAAACCGTCCATAAAGGAAAAAATCTCACTCCCGGCACATTCATCAATGATTTGATCAATGAAGGGAGTAGGATAGTTATCTTTAGGACAAGCACGATTGAGATCTCGATAATCAACGCAAATGCGGATCGTGCCTTGTTTTTTTGTCACCGAGACAATATTTGACACCCAATCTGTAAGAGGGATGGGATAGATGAACCCAGCTTTGAGAAGTTTTTTAACTTCACCCTTCATAGAGGGGACCTTCCTAGGGTGCACCGAGCGAAGCCATTAGCGAACGAGCTTCGCGTGCAGATAGGTTGGTATTTTGTGCACAACAATGTTAGGATCAATGCCAGGCATTTCTTCGTAGGACCACACAAACACATCCCGGAATTCCTGAAATAGATGAGTATAAGTCTTGATCTCATCCAGAGAACAAGATACCCCAATATGAACATGTTCAATGATACCAGGTTTGATAGAAATATCAATCGACATTGTTTGAGTAATAATACCCAAATTTCCATCCGACCATACTTCATGAGTCATGGTCGGTGGCAAAAGTGGGAGGGAAGGAAACAGAGAAGAGGACTCTTCGAAAGCATAGACATGACCGCCGGACAAGGCAGGAACGAGGAGCGGTGATGAGTATCAGTCCAAGGTGGTTCCTCGAGAGACATGACTTACATGATATCTTCATCAGCAAGGAAGGTCTCGGCTAAGGGATCAAATGATTCCAAAACGCCAAGCCATGGGGATCAGCCACGGGGATTGAGAGTGCGTATCAAGAGAGGTCTTCGAAATAGAAGAATTGGAGGATGCGGAACTTGAAGCCGAAACAATTTCCATGTAATTGACTTTGGCGGGACTAAGAGGCATAACCTCGCCCCAGGTATCAACAAGATCTGATGAAGGTATGACCCAAGGATCATATTTGACCAAGATCATGTTGACAGAGGCAACATGAGGAGGTGGGAGCGGAAAAATTCCCATTAAGGTAGAATCTTTGAAAAGACCTGCCCCCACACTCTCATAGGGAGCACCAGTGTGCTTGATGTATGGAACATTGCCATCCGAAGAGGAAGAGGCAAAGAAAGACAGTTGGTCGACAGTGATGATCTTCCCTTGATGGGAAAAATGAATCACATGGAACAGGAAGGAGGCTACAGCATGCATAGCATGGGTCCAACTCCGGTCGAGTAGAAGATTGTAATTGAGATTGGCATCAACAATCTCTACCTCGACTTGCATTGTCTTGCCTTCCAGGGTAATGGCAACGTTAGGTAAGACATCGAAGGGTCGCGAGTCGCGCCCATCGAAAGCTTCCAAAGTGTTTAGAGATTGGTTCAAAGCAAGAGAACTAATCGCCTTCCAACATGCGGTTGACATGATGCAGGTGGAAGTACCTTCATCGATGACAGTCATGTGGATGGTCTTTTCATTTATGATTACCTAAATGAGAAAGGAAATCTGATGAGGGAGGTGTGGAACATGGTTCTCTAGATCAAAACATATCAAATTGGAATCGGTGGGAACGATACCCCCGATAGATGATAGAAAAGATTTCCACTGCGATGGGCAGCTTTGGAGCACCTCGAGAGCCGACATGGCTGACGATGCCTGAGAAAAATTCTCAACAATATTATAGTGTTGAGTGGCTCGGGAGTTAGGATTGTACGAGGATTTCCATAGCACACCTCGAGAGGGTGGTCGTATAGTGGAATCAGGGTTAGGGCACTCAATATGAAGAGGGCCGGAACTCGGGGCAGAAGAAGAAGGGGTGGCTTATTTCTCTTTCCTAGATGTCGAGGCAGGAGTTTGGTAATCTTTCGATCTAGTAGCCACATTAATAGGCGTACTCATCATGAACGCTTGAGATCCTGAGGAAGCAGATGATTGAGGTTGGTCTACCATTTAGGTCTACTGAGACGAAAATGTCTCTTTAAGGACAGTGGGGGTCCCTTTGAGTAGACAACTAACTTCGGATCATTAGGGACAATCCTTAGTGTAGTGATATTCCTTGCAAATGAGTCAGGGATACTTAGGTTTCCATTGTGAAGATTCGCCAATAAACGATTTGGGAGGACCTCGTTTTGGGGCATCGGCTTTACCCTTGCATTTTCCTTTCTTCTTACCTTTCGAGGATTTGTCTGCTGCAGTAGACTGGACAGCATGGACCTTTGAGGTTTTACCAGGGCCAGGAGGATTTTGGGAAGAACTACTGGGAACAGTATTCAGACTGACTTCTGTTTAGAAGAGGTTTTAGCAGGGGTCTTGGATACTGAACCAATAACTCCATTGATAGGAGGTACAGCTTGTGACTTTGATGTCGTGGGATCGGATGATGGTCAAGGAGCATCGAGTAATACCTCATACAAAGTGTCAAAGTAAGAGTAAACTAGATCTAAGTACTAGGCATGAGCAATGGCTTGTTCTTCAATAACGCATCCACCCATAGCTATATCGCGAGAAATTGGGGCCACGAATGATTTAGTGAACCATTCAGTGAGAAACTGATCAGCAATCTCAAATTTGATCAGGCAATGTCTACGTCTCCATTCATGGATGTGATCAGAGATGTGTGTCGCAGTATCTTGCTTAAGCGATGTGAGCAAATAGGTGCCAGTTTCATAGCAAACCGACAGCTGAAAATGCATGAGGAAAGCCATGGCTAAAGAGTTAAAGTCATGGTAAGTACTTCGAGGAAGCTCGATGTACCACTTGGCTGCAGCGCCTGTGAGGGTTCGTTGGAAAAGACGGAGATGAATGGAATCGTCAACGTAAGAGTTCAAGGAGCACCAGAGGTGATATGTCATCATGTGGGCTTGAGGATCTTGTTTTGATTTCCCATCAAACTTTGGACAATCTCTTGGTATCTTGGATGGCAACGAAGGCCAGTATGGCGAATGAAGGATGGGATCATTCGTAAGGCGAGATACATTTGGCAACTCGCATGTGGCCAAGAATGGCAATTGAGTATTAAAAAGCATAGGAGGTTGGTAAGTTGGTCCAAACGAAGCAGACCATCCCTGCTGGTAAGGATTTTGGCCCCACAATGGGGGATTTTGGCCATATGGCATCTGATGTTGTCCCCATTGCAGGTTACCTTAACCATAGGGAGGATTTTGACCTTGAATACCTTGGAACTATCCGACCATAGGTTGTTGGTAAGCAACGTACAGGTTAGAAGGTTGTTGAGCCTGTTGACCTTGGACATATGGATATTGTACCTGTTGTACCTGAACATACGAGTGGTGAACCTGTTGTCCCTGAACAAGAGGATTTTGGACCTGGTGTCCTTGGGAATAAGGTTGATACACTATTTTCCCTTGGACATAGGGAATTTGTACCTACTGCCCTTGAACAAAAGGATTTTGTACCTGTTAACCTAGGACGTTAGGGTTTTGCACCTGCTACCCTTGGCTAGAAGGATTTTGAACCTATTGACCTGGGACATTAGGATTTTGGGCTCACTGCTGCAGGACTTGACCTTGGCCTTGCCCTTGCAAGGGTTGACCCTGTTGATATGTATACAAGGGTTGTTGCTGCCCGGGTTGGTTTTGTTGTTGCAAGGGTTAGCCTTATGGCTGCAAAATTTGTCCCTAGGGCTACAGAGGTTGGCCCTGCGTGGACATGGGCTGGGAGGTTTGTGAAGCATATTGCATCTGCTGCTGCATGGTTTGCTGCAACTATTGCAAGGGTTG
Source organism: Pinus tabuliformis (assembly GCA_031772625.1). Taxonomy (NCBI): domain Eukaryota; kingdom Viridiplantae; phylum Streptophyta; class Pinopsida; order Pinales; family Pinaceae; genus Pinus; species Pinus tabuliformis. The sequence goes on from CM062819.1 coordinate 865,174,467, forward strand.
TCCTTGTGGTTGTTGCAGTTGACCTTGCTATGGGATCATTTACCCTTGTTGCAATAAAGGTTGCCCTTGCAGTAACAAAGGTTGCCCTTGTTGTTGCAGAGGTTGTCCTTATTGTTGCAAGGGTACTTGAACAGTGCCCGTAAAATTTCTGAATTGAATCTAGCCATAGCCACATTGGAAAGTGGATGATCTAAGTTGAATGTACTTCCTTGACTGAAGAGTGTAAGGTTGATTAACCATTCCTTGAGAACCATATGGAATGTAAGGAGTTTGGTATTGGACCTGAGCCTCATAGGGCAGCTGATACTGGACATTGCTTGACCCAGATGGACCAACGAGACTTTTGACTTGTTGGTACTGGACATTGCTTGATCCAATAGGAGCAGCAGGGTTGTGAATAACGCCAGAAAAAGGTTGGTTCATACCAAGCATGTGAGCTTGTGAGCCACTCACATTGGTGGCGCCTGACACCATAGAAACATTCAAATTTTTCTCCCCAGGCGGTGGCACAGCTTGGCCACTAACCAGAGGGATGGAGGAACTGACAGAGACATTCCTCAAAACCATCAGTTGAACTGGACAGGTGACTAGGACTGACGATACAAGGGGGTTCAGAATGGTGGGTTGCATCAGGACTGAGGTAACAACCTATTGGGAGGTTGTGTTCACAATGAACGGACCTGAAGTAGGCATGGTGCCTGACGCCCAAACAGGGTTATGGTAAAGTGATGAGGCACTAGGTGTACTTGAAACCAACTGTGCCAAAGACACATAGTTGGGTGGAAAACTAGTGGGAATTCCCCCTGTAGAGGGGAAGCCTTCTGGAGGGAAAGGATGTTCTTCCTCCTCGACAGTGTGTAGAGTAGAAACTTATGATTCTTCTAAAGAAGTGACTAGGACATCGCCTTCGGGTTCCATATCCGGGAACAAACGACGACGAACGTCCGAAGAAGTACGAGGGGATAATTCCAAAGGAACACCTGGCTGATCATACGGACTATAAGGACGTTGCGGTGATATCACAACAAGGTCAAACAAAGGATTCGGAGGATAGATAACCAATCCAAGATGACCGTCAATGGTCGACAAATTCTCAGGAGTTTGAATGGGATTGTCCAAACATTTCTGGCCAAGATCAGTCGATGACCCAATATCTAAAGTAGGCAGAGGATGAGATGACAAAGGTTGAATGCTCAGAACAATTCCGAGTTCAACACCTTGGTCCTCGAGTGACTCTGGTAACTCAGGAAACGGATCCTCTATCAATCTTTCAGACAAAGGAGAGGAAGAGGAACTAGGTGAACTAGATGGTTTAGCCATGATGACCTTGTCTTAGTTGACAGAAAAGAGACAAATAGACTTCAAGGCTTTAAAATGTTCTTTAAGGGAAACTCACAATTGTGGGCAATCAATTATTAAGACACATAAAAAGACTGGTGCTCTTTCATTTTTTAAGAGTCAAGAAAGAAACAAAAATGACTCTATCGCTTTCGATAGGAAACGAGCTCGAAAGGACAAGTGATCGAATGATATTTTAAGTTTAATGAGACAAAAACATCAAATTACTGCTTTGGATGATCTAGGTAAATAGGATTACCAGGCAACCGTGAATTGCAGAATAACTCCCGACGAACCGAGAAGTACGAGCATGCAATCTCCCTGAATGTTGTGTTCGGTGTATCACGTTTGCAAGGCAACCGAATCATCTTCCTAAGGATAAAGGATTGCAGCCTAGAGGGCTCTCCCGTTATATACTCGACGATACGAGGAGGACAAATCCATACTAGCGTTGTCTAATGCTGAAGTTAATGACAACTGCTAGGTTAAAGACACTGGAAAACATCTCTATCCTAGACCTTCTATATATGATCGTTAAATGTCAAATGCGCCTTAGATTCATTGAGTTCATTTTAAAGTTTATCTTGAGTTACGTTTCAGTTTTCAGGCCTTAGCGATGCGACTCGAAAAACCTTAAATGCAACTAAATGAGACAAGACCCTTTCAATTCAATGAATTTCCTACACTAGAGAGGGTAGGAACTACATAATCAAATGCAAACAACCAAGCAACTGAAAGAAAAATGATCTTCACTACTTCACTTTTAGAAAAAATAAACTAATGAAAAATGCATTCCAACTCCTAATTTCCTCACAAGCACATTTCTATCCTTTCAAAAGAAAACAAGTTCTTTTCCTTTTCAAATGCCAATGCAATCCTAGTTTCTAATGATGGAGGCTATCGTAGCACAATGATGCAACAAACTAGAATTTCATACTTTTTCAATGACACAACGAAATGAAATTTTCACATACAACACTTCAATGAAAAAAGTTTGAGACAATCAGCTCTTCAACCAAATGAAAACATGAAAAGAGAGACATGTTCAAACTAATGAAGCACCTACTTTACCAACAACAAGACAAGCAATGTAATCCATGCCAGAAAAGACACGTTTAGACAAGTAGACAAAAACTTTTCAAACTTGTGTAATGGAGGTCAAAGTCGTAAAAGGACCACAGATGAAATGCAAGGAGTAAGCACACCTACAACTCGACTCACTGAGTTCACAATTAGCTGAATGGACAACAATCTAGATGCCCTAGTGTCACTAACCATCCAATGACTCAAGAAATCAAGCAGAAGGATGATAAGCCAACAAGCAAATAAAACCAAATGAAAAGTAGTTTTCTAGCCAGGGATAAAACAGTCTGAAAGTCTTAAAGGGTCAAAATCATGAGAGAAAAACACACTGGCCAAGATTGGGACAAACCCTAATCTTCACTTACAGGCATCGATGCGACTGCCTAACTGACAACAAGCACCAAAGGCTGGTCGACGCGATTGTTTCTCAGAATATCGCACTGATCGGCACAATTGTTAGCAGATTAAGCGTGCTGAATGAGGGAGCCAAGAAAAAAAATAAAACAAGGACCAGATCTGCTACTATGAATTTCAAACTTAGCCTAGTAAGCAGTAGAAAACAAACATAACCAAAGGGAAAAAGTGGAACTAGAAAAGTTCACATGAAATCATAAAATCTAAGACAAACAAAAGGATTGGTATCCCCAGTATGGTCGCTAGTTTGTGGTGAAGTAAAATTATAAGTGTGGACACAAACAAATTCCTCTAGCTTGATAATTGGTCTAGCCACAACTGATACATTCTATGGAATATTTCCTTAGGTTATAACCAATTAATAGGGCCTACCTCTTAGTACGCTTATCTCGTTTGATGAAATCCTTGCTTGCTCGCTCTAACTATCTCTCACTTCCTTCTTCAAACACCTGAAACAAGTAAACAACAACCATGATAATAGACAAATTGTAATTCAACCTACTTAACAAGTCAAGAAACATGAAGTCGTTAACATGTAAGATGACACATCATGTAGGAAATCAATCGATAGTTGCATATATATTGTATCAAGAAGAGATTACAACCATTGTCTTGACTTTCCTATTCTCCTTTGACAAGACCAAGTTCCCACACACTTCTGCTAGCATTCTATGATGGCCTCAACAACAATAGTTTTAAGGCTCTTCCCTTTAGGCTTCACGCTAAACCAAATTCACACTTCTCGCTCACACAACTAGAGAGATACAACTATGAATAGCTTGCTATTTACTCCAAACTTAATTAGCACTAGCACACCAACATTAACACTAGCTTGTGCTTGCGAAAAAGGGAGGCTTATATAAGATGAATGGATGGGAGATGGATCCCCTTCTCATGGGAGAAGGTCTTATCCCTCAAGGTAGTCCCATCATTATAGGATAAAGGATCCCAAACTGACATCCTTGACCCCATCCGGCCAAACCATTTACCAGACTTCCGTAGAGTTGGAAACTTTGGCTCTTTTTTTTTTTTTAATTTCCATAAGAGGATCAGCTCGACTGGAACAAAGCTTAGTCACTCCGATCGGCGCTAGGGACAGTGTTAATCCCTACATATCGGTGTGAGGAGGAAAAAGTCCATTAGCGCCGACCTTGTAAACTGGGAAAAACAAAAAAATTTGGGAAAATGGTGCCAAAGGGAATTGCTTTGCTCACGAAGAGGGACACAGTGGGAGTTTCTTCATGAAGGTTAAGCATGTAGGGTTCACTGTAGAGGTCCTCCAGGATTAAGGAACGGGGAGTATAGGGTCAGTGACAAAATGATGTGTAACATGGCTGATCAGGATCAGATAAGTACCAAACTAGCCTAATGTAAACTGAACTGGACTAAACAAGACTAGAACTAAACTGAAATAGAAATTGAACTGACACTAGAATTTCTTAAATCTGGAACTGTTGACTACAGTGAGCTCAGTTTAACTGATGGTAGCAAAATTAGAAATACACATAACTATACATCTCTCACACTTTAGTGTGCACAAAAAAGTAGGTTAGTTTACATTAGGCTGAGTTTACATTAAGCTAGTTCGGTACTTATCTGGTCCTGGGGAATTTTATTTAATTCAGATTATTATTTGATGTCGTTATGATTGCACATTTTCATGTTGGGAGTCACAAGGGTGGTTTAAGTTCATGAAAAGTATGAGGGGCACATATTTATTTTACTAACTTCATACAATTTTATATTTTCAATATATGTTTCACAATGCATTTACAACATGCAATTTTTTATTTGTCTTTTCTTATGCATTGCCGCTTTCCTGGAGATATATATAGAGGCAACATTTTCTTGAAGCTCCTTTAACTTCATCAATAATCAGTCCTTAATATCAACCAGATTCTTTTCAATGGAGTGTCCCCTTGGTGATACACCTGTTGGCTCCACACCAATCGGTTGTTGCTCAGATTGCCTTGAAACATCAAAATCAACATTCTCAATCTCGACAAAGGTTTGCAATACACTCTCAACATGATTTGATTCACATCTCTCGGCTCATAGGGATTTCATTAGAACCCATTTTTTCCCCATCTATGCTAAGTTCACTATTATCTAAGATATCGAAGTTGGGTTCCTATTTTGATTCATTAATTTGCAATTGAACTCCTTGATCATCAACATTGGCATGAACTTGAGTTGATGAGTAAGCTTCCAAGATATTATTACTATGATTGTTATTATTATTATTACCTTGATTGAGATTATTACTACCAGTCTGCAATCCATCATCAAAGTTGTAATCATCCCGACCATACCCAATCTTGAAGCTCTTTTTTTCCTTCTAGAACCCTGTCTGCTTCTAGTAACTTCAACAAACCTTGTTAATAATGAACCCTTTCTGAGACCATTACTAATATTATTTTCCCTGTTTGAATCCAACACTAACAATTTCTAATTTTCATCAATTGAGTCTTCGTTTATGGAGCAGAGATTGAGATCAGAGAAAAGATTTTCATCAAGAGGTTGACTTATAGCACTAATACCAATGGAGGATTCGTTCTCCAGATTCCATTGGAGTTGTTCCGGTGTTTCTAGGGTATCAATTTGAGAGGGCGTCATCAAAAGCATCCCTTCAAATAAAGAGTCCAATTCATCGTGTCCGCCATTATTATCTGCATTATGTGCCTCCAACGCTGATTGGATCGGATCAAATAAGCTTCATGCTCTTTAAAAAAATTCTACCTTTCACCAGAGATCGGGTAGCTTGTTGCGTGTGAGTTCCTATTACATGAGAACTCTCAATTTAAATTATTAAGTGAATAGTTTGAATGCTTTTTACGTGAAAGAGAATACTTCTTCTGATGGTGATTTAAATATGAACCCTCCCAAAGTGTTTTTTTGGTGTAATCATCTCTTGCGCGAATTGAGCAAGTCGACAATTTCCGATTTTCTGGATTGAAATGATGTTATTTATAATACTTCCAAAGATGGTGCAATTTGTAAAACAATGAGCCTCAATAACAAGCTAGTTCTCAGTTCACTGAAGTTCTGTCAATAGAGACAGACATCTGATTTGATTTTTTTTGTATTTATTATACTATTTTTAGCCAATATCGCCAAGGTTGTGAAATACTCCGATAGATTAGAGCAACCATGTACAAAATCTCATCTTTAATGTAGATTTGGAGAATAGTTTAACGGTAATTGTGTGCATGAAATTAAAAACATTTGGGGTTTTTACACTCATTTTTAATTGCCCTTATTCTAGTGCAAACAAATTCTAATTTTTATCTTTTTTCGTGGACAGAAATAGTTATATTTTGCATAAGAAAAGTGTTGCATCTTCACTAGTCAGCATAATATTAGAAAAGGGACATTGTCTTACAGTCTAAGCATCTAAAAGCTTTTCAAAAGATGTCCTCCACAGAGGGTTCACTATTTTTACTTGTATAGATTCTATAAAAAAATGCCTAATACTATATATGTTTTGCAATACATAACAACCAAAACTATTAGTAAACATGCATATTATTTGCTTTCTCATTTTTTTACAGAGAGTGTTAAGAGCCCTTATTAGGTCCAACCATATCCATACAAGGCTATGCAAAGCATGAAGTAACTGCTATATAAAACTCATAAATATATAGATAAATTTCAACATAAAGTATTCATGTAATTGAAGTGAAAATATAGTCGCAAACTACTGAATTTTATTAATAAATGAAAGTACAACCTGTTGTTCAGCTAGTTCCTGTAAGAACTATTAGTCAAAACTTACTTCAGAAATGTTTATGACATAAAAGACTTGTACAGAAACACTGAAAGGGAAAAAATAAGCCATAACAACATAAAGAATCATTTTGGGGTCATCATGATATGATTAAATCAACAAAATATTCTTCGCAAAAATAAAATCAGTTATTACCACTAACATTAAATGAAATACCTTCTATAAGCACAAATAGATGCATGCAAGAAAGACAACCTAAAAATATCACAGAAGTAAGGGATGAATCTACTTTCCACCTTATCACTCCTCAGAAGAAAATTGATATCACCAAACAGTTTAGCCTCTTGTGCTCATAGAAATAGTAAACCAGAGGAAAATAATGACAATTTTCAGAACTTATGGATACATTTCCTCATAGAGTATGGATTATTTGCTTCATAGTTTTTTTCCATTTTTGTACCCTCTAGAAATAGTTAGAGAGACTAAATGATTTCAAAATTAGTTTCTCTTCAGTTTATTTTTTTAAATATATTTTACTAGCATTCGGGAAGAATAATTATAGAGGATTTTATTGTTTAATAAATTAACATCTTAGAATGCATTTTTTTAGTAGGTAAGGCCCCTCATACTTTTCATGAACTTAAACCACCCTTTTGACTCCCGACATGAAAATGTGCAATCATAACCACATCAAATAATAATCTGAATTAAATAAAATTCCCCATCATTTATATAGTATGATCTGAAAAATATTCCTTGTACCCCCAATATGCATATCGTAAAAAAAAAAAATATATATATATATATATATCATGAAAATCATTCACCACATATGACTTTAACATTAAAAAAAAAAAAACAAACAAACAAACAAACAAACAAACAAAAAAACAAAAACAAACAAACAAACTTGTGCCTTCCCATATAAAAATGCATATGTACAACCATAGTAAAAATCAACATATGAACACACTATATTAGCCATATAATCTTCGCTTGTAACCCCATAAAAATAGTATGTTATCAAACATATACATGCCCAAAATTATAATGTTGTCAAAAAGTAAACAAGGCTGAAAACATCCTATAGAATAAAAAATTGCATGCTATAAATGCATTGTGAAACATATATTGAAAATATAAAATTGTATGAAGTTAGTAAAGTAAATATGTGCCTCACATAAGCGAATCATGTTCAATATCTCTAATATATTTATCATCAAGTTTTTTCCCTTATTGTCTTTCATTTTCTCCTGAGCATGTATCTCTAGAAACATATCCTCGACAAAAATCTCTCTTGTTACCCATCTCGGAAGTAGAGGTGTGGGAATGTGATGAGGTAGCCTCTAATGAAGAAAGTGCAGGGGTTGGAGGAATATGAATCTTTGCTACAACTATGCAAGGGGGCAATGTATGATGAGAAACAGATGACCATCATGTGTGTCCAGAAGGTTGTGCAAGGTTCTATCCATCAAATAAATATGGTTGTTGTGGCTCTAAAGGTTGTTGTTGTGGTATCTCAACAATGCTAGGATGTGGTAGTGGCATGTTTTGAGATGATTGTGGGGTTGGTTGGGGTGGTAGGCTTCCCAGATAAAGGTGCCCGATTTGATTCAATTGGTTAAATTCTTTGGAATCAACATCAAAATGGATGAAAAATAGGATCCTTTTATTTCGGTTTTGTCTCCACAAAGCATTCTCACATCTTCCTTGTCCCCTTCTATTATTGTGTGATCCTCTGCTATGCAAACTCATGGTATATCGTAGCCATAATATTTTTTTTACAATGTGTGGTTTCAATCATAAGATAACAAACAATGAAATAAATATGATCTAAAGGCATATTTATGTAATTGCAAGGGCATGTGTTAAAATCAGAACATGGTATCCAGGGGAATGGATGGCTCATGCACATTAAATTTTTTCCTCTGGAAAAATCAATATATATTTCAATAATAAGCAGTTTTACATAAGAGTCTGTTAAATACAGAGTTTCTTCAAAAGCTGTCTGTGCAGTACCACGCAGGGCATGCTATCAGTTCATTCTATTATGCTGTTCATCTTAACAAAATACCAAAATAACAGTATTGTCTGTAGAGAGCTGTCAAAACATAAATATATTTAGTGAGCTATTTGTGGATCCAGGGTTGGGTATCCTGGATCTATGTATGGCCGATGATAGAATTTTTGCTCCTGTTGATCAATAATCTCTGTAATCTCCCATAGTCCTCTGTCCATCAGCGCTGCCTCCTTGGAAAGTTTGTCGGCACCCTTATTGTGTTCCCTGTATATATGAGAGATAGAAATATGGTTAAAAGCTGCTTTGAGATCAAGTGCTTCTTGTAGAATAGTGCTGAGAGAGTGCATGTGACATATAGTTGTGCCATTAATCCAATTAACAATGATCTGAGAATCTCCATAAATATTGATGTTAATGCAATGGTGTCTTAATGCAAAGTGTAGAAGGTGTCGAAGTGTAATCAGTTCAGCATAGTTGTTTGTTCCGATTCCCAGGCCAGCCTTGATGTTGTAATGATGGTTTTCTGTTACATGGAGTATGAAACCTCCTCCGCAGCTTTGTTGGTTTGCAGCACCGTCAAAGAAAGCCCAAGGCATGCTTGGGTCGATGGGTGGAGGCGGAGCAGGATGTCGAGAAGGCGGAGGGGTAGGATCGGGCAACTCCTTCAGGGCAGCAACAATGCTAGCTTCGAGTAAGGGCCAGTGGATGGGCTTCTCATTAAAAATGGCTCGGTTTCTTGATTTCCAAATAGCCCAGTTAATAATGATAGGGAGGTTTATCACTTTGGTCCCTTTGTTTTTCTTTTCCCAATCATTCCATGCACTAGTGATATCCTGTCCCTCCCATTCTCCTGTGTAATTTATATGCGCCCTGAGATTTCGCCACAGATCTAATGTTGCTCGGCATCTCATGAATATATGTTCTGTCGATTCCGATGCTTCCTTGCAAAGCACGCACCAAGTGGGTCCGTGTATGGCTCTTTTCGCAAGCTGATCACCTGTGGGAACTTTGTTCCTGAGAATGCACCAACTGAATAATTTCGATCGGGGGGAGGCAGCGAATTTCCATATGTTCTGCCACCAACTTACGATTTCTCCAGGCTTTCGATGTTCGATGAGGTATATATAGCCTTCCTTTGGTGTGTATACCCCGTGCTCTGCTCGATGCCATACAAGTTCATCCGGCCCCTCCGAGATGCGGATATGTGCTTCCGTTAATGCATCTCTGTACTCATCCCATATGGTATGCCATCTTCTCGGGATATTTAATTGATTTGCCGATTTCCATGCTTGATGAAATATGTCAGATTGAGCTGGGTCTGCTATCTGCGAGATGACCTTTATGTTTTGTGCTGCTAGAAATGCAATTAGCTCTTGAGGGAGTGTATGTCTGCCACCACTTCCGGTCCAAGGATCCAGTCCAATTCTTGCACTGTTACCATCTCTGATGCGCCATATTAGGTTATCCCTGATGAGTGGTAAGGAGTGCAGAAGGGCTTTCCAAATCGATGATATACCTATTTTGCTCCAGGAAGGCAATCTAACCCAATCTATGATGCTGTGAGGCCAGATATATTTATGGAAAGTGATATTTGTCCATAGGCTGTGGGAAGTTAGGAGAGCCCATCCCATTTTTCCGGCCAAAGCTTTTGCAAATGTCGGGAGATCCTTCAGCCCCCAACCTCCCCACTTCTTCGGCAGGGCTATCTTATTCCATCCGATCCATGCGAAGATTCGTTTGTCTTGATTCCCTGCCCATAGGTATCAATTGCATAATTGTTGCAGTTTTGCCAATATGTTCCGGGGTATCCATGCCATAGCCATCCAGAATACAGGGGTTGCTTCCAGAATAGCTTTTATCAAGATTAGTCTCCCGGCCCTTGAGAGATATCTGTGACTCCAGCATGTTAATCTTTTTTCTATCTTCGCCACGAGCCATACCCAATCAGCAATCTTCTGACTTGTCGGTTTGAGCCAGTACCCCAGGTATTTGAGCCCTCTATCCAAAGGCTGAGGGGTATATGGAAAAGCCGTTCTAGCAGCATGAGATTCATTTACAGTGGTGTCAACCATAGTGATGGTGGATTTTGATCTGTTTACTTCCATCCCTGTTGCTTTTGAGAACAGATCGAGCAGGCGAGAGAATGCTGTCGTGTCCTGTAAACTTCCATCCAATAATATCAGGACATCATCCACAAAAAGGAGATGAGTAAGGTAGCAGATGTCTGATATTTTAAGGCCCCGAATAGTACCCTCCCTGTTAGCAGTAATCAGGAGCCTACTAAGTGCTTCAATTACCAAGAGAAAGAGCAATGGCGAGAGTGGGCAGCCCTGACGGAGACCTCTTTCAGAGTGAAAGAAGTGGGAGGCAGATCCATTGATCAGAATACTGAAGGTGGGGGAGGTGATGCATGCCATTATCCAATTTATTAATGAATGAGGGAAGCCAATATGAATGAGGATCATTTTGATGTACAACCAGCTAGCACGATCAAATGCCTTGGAGAGATCAATTTTCAGCAGAATACATTTGAGGTGTTTGGTCCAGATGGAGTGGATTGCTTCCTGTGCAGATCCTATGGCTTCATGTATCTGACGATTCTCTAGAAAGGCAAATTGTTGAGGAGAGATATGCCTGGAGAGGATGGGCTTGATCCTGTTAGCAATGACCTTAGATATAATCTTGTAGAGCACATTACAGAGGGATATGGGGCGGAAATCATCGAAGGATGATGGATTGTCGGATTTAGGGATGAGGGCAATAAATGTAGAGTTAATGGCATGATAGATACTTCCCGAGGTCCTGCTCTCCTCAACAACTTTGAGGATATCACCTCCCAGAAGTTCAAAAAATGCAGAGTAGAACTCTATAGTCCAACCATCCGGTCCCGGACTCTTCTCCTTCTTGAACCATTTTATGGTGCTTTCCAATTCTGCCATGGTGACTGGAGCTTCCAGATCCTCTAAATCTTCGTCTTCTACAAATCTTGGGAATTTGGAGGCCACATTGATGATTTCCGCCAGATTTGCGCCCACAGGGCTCTTGTATAGGTTTCTGAAGTGTGTGGTGCCCAAGTTGGATAGCTTGTTGAATGTATCAGCTTGGCCTCCCTCGGGGAGGGGGAGATTCCAAATGGTATTTGCCACTTTCCTTCCTTTGGCGAAGTTATGGAAGAATCTGGAGTTCTCGTCTCCAGCTTTCAGCCATATAGCTCTACTGCGGAGTCTGATAGATTCCTCCCTTCCCTTTAGGATTACATTCTTCTGATTTTCCAGATCCACCAGTCGGGCCTTGTCATTCTGTGTTAGGAACCCTAGATTTCTCTCGTCCAGAAGGCCCTTCAATTCGTCCTCCACCTTGATAAGCTGCTCATCTTCAGTCTTCTTTTTCTCTTTAGCCCAGTTGATCACTAAATGTTTTAGCTCTGTTAGGTTTTTTACGAATCCCCTTGCCAATGATGATTCTCTATCAATGGGATGAGCCCTCCAGAATGATGTGATCAGGTTGATGAATCTAGGGTCTTGTAGCCACAGATGGTTGAATTTATAAGGCGCCTTTGGTTTCTGTTCCGGTCCTCGAATTTCCAGAACTATAGGAGAGTGATCTGAGATGCCTCCACTACTTACCCACTGTTTGTATGAATGCAGCCGGTTAATCAGAGGTTCTTTCATGAGGAATCTATCCAATCTTCTGGCCAAGGCTGCCTCCCCTGTTCTTCTATTTCTCCAAGTAGGCTGCAGCTTCTGAACAGGGATATCAATGAGATCGTGCTGCTCCAATAATTGTCTCATGTAATTTGTGATGGGATCAATCTGGGCCGCCTCACCCCAAGACTCATTGAAGCCCAGGGAGAAATTCAGGTCTCCCCCGATGATGGTGTGCTCGAGTGATAAAAGGTTGCAGCTGAGCAGTTTTCTCCAGAATTCTTCCCTCTGATGACAAGGACCATATATATTGATTATTCGGAGGGGAAGCCCGAGTTCGATGGAAATGATGTCTGCTCCTAGGAATCCCTGTCCGCCCCAGGATGATACCAGTTTAATCGAGCTGGGGTTAATACCGAGCGCCAGACCTCCCGATCTTCCCATGGCATCCATGGCTATGAAATTCCATCGAGCCCCTACAGAGGCTAGTGTGCGAGAACAATGTTCTGCCGATCCAAGGGTTTCTTGTAACATAATGATATCCGGTGACTCGACCTCAAAAAGTCGTTTAAGGGCTAGCTTTTTCGGGGGGCTTGCCATCCCCCTACAATTGAAGGAGATGTACTTCATGGTGGTCCAACCTTGGGGGGATTTGTAGCTCTAAGGACCCCTAAAATGGTGGCTTGACGCCCAGCAGCAACTTCTGCGCCCGCATGTCTAATGGCTTTATTGAGGTTTGATTTACGACCCCGGGAGGAATGGTACCCAACATCAAGGGGGACAATACCCAGGCCAGCAATGGGTTCAGATGCCACCGGGCGGGGAGCCCGCGGACGAAGGGAGTAGGGGTGAGATGAATTCGACCGAGGTGATATGGGCGAGAGGGGTGGAGAAGAGAAGGGCAGGGTAGGCGGAGCAGGTGAGGTCGTCGGGGGTGGAGGAGGGATATCACAATGTACCATAGTGCAAGCAGATGAATCATTTGACACAAGAGAGATATCAGATGATATAGAATGAGAGATAGGAATATTACCCGGATCCCTTGCTGCCGCCCGCGCCCGGGTTAATGGAGGTGCTATCGGACCTTTTGGATGCTCAATCACTTTTGCAGGAGTTCCTCGGGGCTCCGCGTTGTTCTTTGGCGAACGAGGATTTGGTGGAGGAGCATTATTCCTTGGTGGGTGCGGCGAAGTTGGGGGAGCCCTGACCGAGTCCGGTTGTGCTTGTTGAGGTGATCCATTCTGACTGATGATTAATGGGCAATCCTTGTAAACATGACCAACTTGGTGACAGCAGTTGCATCTGAAGGGAACTCCTTCATAATCCAATATCTGAGTTCTGCTGAATTTCCCCCATCTCAGGGTCATTTTACCCACGAGTCCTTCCCTGGTATCCAGATGTACCAGAATTCTGGCCATAAGCTGGTCATTTGACTCCTTGTATGATCGGTCGTGGTCTAGATATGTTCCCAGTGCATTCCCAATCTTGATGAATGCCTCCTCCGTCCAGTATTGTAGAGGAAGCCCTGGCAATCGAACCCATATGGGTCCTGCACCGATCTGCTCACGTTCCGGGTCAAATAGAGGACTCCATCTTTTCAAAAGTACTGGTGCCAATTCTATGTGCCAGTACTGTGCTAGAACGGTGTTCGTGTGCTCCTCTTTTGCGAAATGAAGTGAGAACCAGCCTCTAGGATGCCTTTGTACCTCTGGCAACTCCGTGAACAGTTCTCCCCAAATTTCTTTTACCCAAGATTTCAGTCTTTCCGCCGTGAAGATTCGCCCTCTCACATGGCCTACCAGAGTCGTTTGAGCCAGTGCCATGGTCTCTTCAAAATTGGATGGATCACCAAATGATACTGATATGTCCTTTGCGATTTCTCTGATACACTTAGTCTTCTTTGAGCGAGGAGCTGTGGGGTGATCCACGAGCGGATTTGATGACCCGACCCCCACGGAGGGTTTAACAGGATGGGGGTGAATGGCTGGAGTGCTAAAGCTGCCCGAGGGCCTGATATCTGCAGTACTCAAGGGGATTTGCCCCGATGGCCTGCTTTCCCGGGGATGATTTAACAGATCGGCACCGGAGGGAATCGATGCATGAGCTGAGGGATGGTATTCATCGGCCCTAACCCCCGCAAGATCGGCGACAGGAAGGATATCTACTGAAGCAATAGGAGGGATTTCCTCAGCCCTAGCTATCAATGGAACGGAGGGTTCATTGCTACGGGGCGGTGAGGTGAAATTGATAGCGAAATCATCGGGCAGGAAGGATGATAAGAGGAGGGCGGTACCTGGAGAGAGGGGAGGTGCCTCCAATGCGGGCTGAATGGGCGAGTTTTGCAGTGAAACCACAGGAGTAGAGTGCTGAACGGCGGTGCTTGCAGCAGCTGGTGCAGGAGGCTGTTTAGGGTTACCAAAAATGGCGAAGTCTTCAAGTGGGTCCGCCGAATAATCAACCAGCTCCATTTCCTCGGTATTCTCCATGCCGGTCAACTGTTAGTTAACCGCAATCCCTGTCAGCTGTCGGATACCCGGGCTTCCAGATCGCCGCTTCCTCCAATCCGGCTCTTGCGCTGTCCGGTCGGCGAGACTTCCGTGAACCTGTATCTCCTGCAGCTAATGTCTAGCCCTAAACCGTAGCCCCGAACCTGGCGGCAATGTGTCCGATGACCTGCGGCTCCTGCGGTTTAGATCGCGCCTGCGGCTACGCTAGCCTAACCCTCGTCGATAGCTCCGCGCCATCTCGTCCCCCACTCTCAACTACACTCATGCACATTAAATTAAACAGACTAACAAATGGTTTTCAGATATCAAAACTTAGGGTAAAGTCAAATGCCAAATACCAATCTACATGTAAGAGCGCGTTGTAGTTTTATCCCTAGGGCTTCATAAAAAAAATAAGAATGGAAAAAGAGTGCGTGTAGGATTTATTAGCGACATGAACAATAAAATATCACTTTTTATTGTAAATGATAGCCCACAATCGAAATCCCAACATTTTACAAAGGCCGTGGGTATTTTAAATTCATGTTGAGCATCGGAAGTGTTAAAAATTAACATGTTGAGTAGTGGAGACCGTATTGGTGCAAGGAGGTGGAAGTTGACAATATGGCTAGGCATATGCTTGCTTCTAAGGTGTGTATATATAAAGAGAGTGTTTTGACATTGAACAAAGACAATTTATAAAGAATCAGTGGGGATTTTTATAACACATTGTTATATGTTTGCAAATGGTATAATGCATTTCTTGGTATTATAGAGTATTCGTACACAACATGGGTTTTTTTTAATTAATTTCGTTTGATATGACTGGATTACTTATACAATGTATGCAAGTCAATGAACTCTTGTTATTTTCATGCAATCTTATTAGGTTGATATGTGCTCTGGCACAATATAAAAGAAAGATACCGATGTTGAATGAAAAACTTGGATTTGACCATGGCATGAAAGTGGAGCCAAAAGATGAATTTGAAGTGCTTACAGGGATGATACACAAGCCAAGGTGGGCGTTACCATGTGCTAATCCAATCACGGAGATGAGTGGTGATGGTGTGTTGGGAGTTGGTGGTATCAATGTTGTTCTTAGCAAACCACATGGGGTTGTGTATGTTGAATATAGTTGAAAAAGGTTTTCATCCATGATGATTTGTGTGATGTATAACCTTCAACAATGGCAGCAATTGCATTGTATGATCTTCCATGACAATAGTAAGAGCACTTTGTTTTGTAATGGAAACATACAATCGTTTTGCAAGAAATATGGTGAATATGAAAAATGTTAACGGGACTTGGAAATGGTGCTTGCTACAATTAGTATGGTACATCAATAATAAAGAGGATGATGAAATGGAGTATATAGAGAAAGTGTTAAATGGAGGATAAGGCATGGAGTATGAAGATGATGATTCTTGCAAATAGAACTTGCAATAGGATGTACAATGTTTATTGGTTGTGGTGATTTTTGTATAGGTACATTAATCCTTCCAATTGTTTTATTAGTGTAGGTATCTTGGAATGCTTTGTTTCTCAATCTAGTTTGAGATATTCATTAACCTATTGCTAGTCATAATTAGTGCGTGTGTACTTGAAAACACTTATGAGCCAGAAGTTTTTTTTTCCTTTGATTTTTCATTTTTCCTGTCAAGCTATTGTTGCCATTTTCAGTTTTCACTAGTGCCTTACCCCATTTATCCTAATAGGGTTTTCATGAAGAGGAATTCCTTTATTGTAGACTTAAGGTTGCCTCCATGGTGGTTTTCAACCAAAGTTCTATCCCAAGTGCATTAATGAGGTTTCCACTTGGATATTATTATTATTATTATTATTATTTTCTTTTTCATTTGCAATGTTTCTCATATCTAGGTGGCTTGAGAGAATTTATACTCTCAACCACACCAAATTGTTAGGCTTTGAATATGGTTGTGACTTGTTCCTTTTATAGAGGCTTATTGTAGATATTTTCTAAAGAGCGACTACAACAACCCTTGGATTTCTTAGCAATTCGCCATGATTTCACAAGATAATATAAGTTGGTGAGAGAATTGCCATGATTTTACAAGATAATATAATCTCGTGAGAGATTCGCCAAAAAATTTATATATACATATTATATTATTAATAAAACCGCCTTCCATTTTTCCTATGTATCATGGAGATTCACCCATTTATTATACATATAAATTTAGGGAGCCTCTTAAAATTTTCCCTGGTTGAACCATATGGCATACATGAATGGAAGTTGAACATCAATGGTGCTTATGCATCCAATGACTGAGGATGATCACAATCAGACGGCGGGGGTTCGCAATCCAATCAAAACTATTGAACCTCCTAGTCTGTCGTCACCGTCAGATCATGGAGGGTCCTACGGGGTACCAACTATGCGTAGCAAGTTGGACCTCTAGTTATGTATATATCTAATCTTATACGTTATAAAATGGTCCAAGAGTGTGTTGTTACACATTATAAGGGGTACCACAAACTCTAAGAGTATATATCTATTAAAAAGGGAGTTCCTCAAGGTTCATAAGCTTCTTATATATATATATATATATATATATATATATATAAAGAGATATAATAGTGTGACACTATATACGAGCCCAAGAATATATCATGGTGAGGAACAACCACATGGGTCTGCAATTGAATCTACGTCATCGGAACCCTTCACTCAATTTAGATTGTTGGATAGGAGAGAGGTTGTGGGACTAAGTCAAAAACTTTATATATTTGTTTTCACATATGTCATGTTGTATGGTGATAAGCTGTGGGGTTATGCCAAGAGCCCTTCTATATATATATATATATATATATATATATATATATGAATAAATATCTATATAAATAGATATAATAGTGTGACACTATATACGAGCACAAGAATATATCATGGTGAGGAACAACCACACAGGTCTGCAATTAAATCTACGTCGTCAGAACCCTTCACTCAATTTACACTGTTGGATAGGAGGGAGGTTGTGGGACTAAGTCAAAAACTTTATATATGTATTTTCACATATGTCACGTTGTATGGTGATAAGCCGTGGGGTTATGCCAAGATCCATTATCTATATATATATATATATATATATATATATATATAAGGTTATGTTATTGTGAGCTTATATGACATATAGTGTCTATAATTACCTAAAGGAGAAAGGGGATTCCGAAAAGGGATTATGGTATATATAAATAGGTACGCATACATGTAAGCTTAAACATAAATGCAAGCAAAAGAGGGGTAAATCCCTATAATGAGCTTATGATGATCACATCGGTAACATGTATCACCATGTCTAATGGACCAAGGGAGAAGTGTTATATGCCACATAGCCTACTGTATCGTGATGTGGCATAAGATGATATGCCACAAGGGCACCATGTGGGGTCCACGTGGGTGCCACATGGCATGGTGAATGTCATTGCAGAGTGTAATAAGGATACTTTAAATAATCACAACTTTTAGTCCCAGAATTCGAATAGGGTAAAATTGTATATCACTGGAATTGTCTTGACAAGTTGATTATGATGGTGTCACCCATCTCTGGCTTTGAAAAGATGAAAAAGAAAAAAAAATTTAAAACCCATTCTCATAACTGCACATTGGGAGTGAGGTCAACATAGTAACCAACTCCTTTGGGTTAGGATGGCTTCAAGAAGATGAAAAAGAAGAAAAAATTTAAAACCCCATTCTCATAACCGCACATGGGGAGTCAGGTCAACCTAGTAACCACCTCCTTTGGGTTAGGATGGTAAGCAGATGTGTTACAACTGTATAAACTAACACTATGATTCTTCAAATTTCCACAAACCCCTCTAGAAGGACATAAAATATCTAGAGGAGGAGAATAAAGGTAAATTAATATATCATTCTATTTAGGGGTGAATATTCATGCCTTCTATTCATGTCTTGATAGGTTGGGCAGTTTCAAGACACACCTCTTTAGTATCGACTGAAAAATTATAGAATGATCTCATCTTCCCTCTATAAGTTCAATAAAAGGGTCTACAAATACACCCCTTTCCCAAAAATCCAACTGACATTTATCCCCTTCCACTAACTTGTCGAAGGCTAGTTGAGCAACAAAAATGGTTTTAGTGACTTTGTCCTTCCCTAAAATCTCTTTGATCTGATTTTTAGGTCCTTTTGACACTCGTGGAACCTAATTTTTTTTTATTACTAGGACACTACACTCCACCATTACGTGATCAAACATATGGCGCCTAACACATCTAAAAGGAACATTAACATAATCAAGAATCTATACAAACTTGTGGCCATCCTCTACTAAACCAATTGACTCAAAAATACCATCACACGTATCCATCCCAACAAAACCCTAGAAATGGATCATAAAGGAAGATTTAATAAGTTATCATCCATTGCTAGGATTTTTCCTATCCTATTAATGTTAATTTGGCATCTCAGTGACAAATTCCAACAATGGAACAAGATTCCTCTTTTCGAGAGGACCAATTTTGACTATTGAAGCACTCAATTTGGACAAGGGAAAGTGTACTAGCCCACATGTGCATATTTGATCAAGTTGTCCATAAAGCAAATTGAACACCCTCGGAAGGCTATAAATAGAAGTGACCTCAACCTTATTTGGACAACATCTTGGATTATTATACTATTTATCTTTCTTCTTTTTGGCTCACACAGATTTGAGGCAGGTCTGCGAAGAATAGGTTCGCATGAAGGTGAAATTGCAGGGACAGAAGCTCGCATCTTTGTTTTAGGGTTTTGGGTCACAACCGCAGGCATGCCATAGAGAAATCTCAGTTGCAACCGCATGTAGGACAACTCATCCATGAGGTCGAAGCCTCTCATCCACATGCACAACATGCCTTCCCTATGGTTGGGACCTAGGGTTTGGTTTTTCAGTTGACTGTAGTGTTCGGCAACTGATTGTAAGTAGTGACAATTTATCACACGCCTTTGAATCAGGGTTTTTGAGTATTAGCATTTCTAGGTTCATTTCATGGATATTGTTTAGTTGATTTTGCTGGACAGGTTTATGATAGAAGATATAGATCATTATACTCTATTTTGTTGAATCATTCAATGAGAAACTAATAAGAAGAAGAATTTGAAAGGGTTTTCCCCATAGTGGGTTTTGCCCTAGTCTCTAACGAATTCTGGTGTCTCTATGTGTCAATGATTTTCTTCTATTATTCCTTTATGTTCCAATGCATTGACGATGATGTTTTTATTTCTACATAATTGCATATTCTATTGAATAATGATGTAAAATTGAATAATTATATGATGATATGGGGTGAATTTAATGTGTAAACGAAGAAATGCAATTATCAAATAAAAAAGCATTATATCCCTAAGGAAAAATTAACATGGTTTCAGAGCTGGGATGAAGAAAAGTCATTGAGATCACGCCTATGAAGACACCTTTGATGGAAGCATGAGAAGATGGAGGAGACCTAAAATAATACTAGGATCTAAAGGAAACCTTAGGCAACTTGGTTATTAGGGTTTGATGGATATTATGAGGTTAGAGTTTGGGATAAACCCTGATTTATGGCAAAGCTTTGAGATATGCAATCTAGAAACCCTAGCATGATCAATGTGAATATGTTCAAAGCACTTGTGATAGATTTGATGAAGCCCTGGATGGCATAGTCTCTATTAGGCCTGGTAGTTGATGAAGTTGGTTGAAATATTGAAGGCAACATTGACATATGGATAAGAGATGGTAATGAATCTTGAAGGTTTGTTTAAGAAGGAGTTGATCTCCTCTCGTTAAAAGATAAGTACCTTTTAGATTTATGTAACCACCTTGTGATTTTATTCCCGTTTGGGTTTATTGTTTTGATTATTACTTATACTTCCTACATGTATATTTGATGGATACTTCTAACCTATTGATGAGATGTGATAAGTGGATCCTTCTTGACAATCATCTAAGATGTAGAAAAATATGGCTAGTGCAGGAAGAGAAGAGTTATAGTTTCCCATGATGAGGAAATTGACAATATGTTACAAGTGCCTATGTAAAATAAGAGGGTGCACAAGTATTTGAATACTACAAGGTATATATGATGTATTATTTCAATGTTATGTTTCAACTGCAATATCAGATGGCAAGGTAAGCCCTCAGGTATGATGAGAATGTCTTCTTCACAAATGGCTCATGCATGCATATGAAAGTGTATTTGATTCATGGTACTTATGATGAGATGGTGCACTTGGTATCTTACATTCTATTAAGTCATGGTAAAGTCACTTAGAAACATTGATTTTTGATATGTTGATATACTTAATATTTGGCAAATCATCTCACATCTTACACATGATGGATTTCATAAGAAGGCTAGCTCATTGTTTTTGATATATGGTAGCTCGATTCGATTATGATAAGCATTGTAACCATGATGATAGAAGTATAACAATAAGATTGACATTCATGATCTTCTTGTTGACTTTGTTTAGTTTTTTATAAGCTTAGTGAATTGGACAATGTGATAAATCAAGATGCCCTGTCTTGATGATTGAATAATATAATAAAGAAGTGATGTAGTAATTATGATCTTTGAAGTATGATGATAAACCTGTCAGTTGCCCTAATCATATGACTCTAACTCTTGGTGAAAATTTTGATGTCATGTGATGATGAAATTATTGATGCTAGCATGTTATGACCATGATGGATATAGTTTTAGAACCTGGTGTAGTTCGATTTCATGATCTAACAATGTTGTTGATGCTTGACAATATTATAGACATGTTGATGACTCAAATGATGATGACTAAAGTGGTTTCTCATTAAGAGGGAGTCTCTTCATAAGATCCGTGCACCTATATTCATTTGCACTAAATGTGTAGAAGATTATTTATTGTTGAAGTTTTCTGACATAAATAGACAAATATTTGATGTTGTTGGTCTGCAACAAGCTCTGGTCTGAAAATAATGGGTTTCTCTTAGTCTAAGCCCCAACTGCATGGAAGAAGGCTTAAGAGTGTGGTTATAGACCTCCAACCACATAGAAGAAAGCCTATGGGTGCAGTTATGCTTGTAGGTCACAAAACTGAAGCTTTATGTAAAATCAGAAGTGCACTTGGAGTATGACAATCCTACAAACATGGAGCAAATAATAGAATGACCTATAAGCAGGGAAGTTTGAATATTTGACTTACTATCGAGAGTGTGAATGTGTTGACTAAACTTGTGTTTGTAGATGACCGAATTATGCATATCAATATGTCATTTTGATTTAACCATGAAGTTAATGTATGACAGTATTTGATAACATTTGCAAGGGTTTGATAAGATTTGGTTGATTGATATAGATGAGAAATGCTTGGAGTTTTGACATTATGCTTGATGATTCATAGATATGTTTTTTGTTATGGATTGAATGAACTCATTGTGACAACAATTTAGGGTTTTGACTTGATGACTAATGATTTGACTTGATAATTGATGGTTTGCATTGATGACAGTACTATGTGGGCATAATGACCTTCAATGATTAATGTTGGCATTGATTCTCTATATTAACTTCATTTGGTTGAGCACATTGGTCGCAGTACAAATTGTTGAAGTATGTAGTAATCTCACAATGAATGGATGGAACTTATATGACTCATTCTTGGTATATGCATGAAACTTATATGACTTGTCCCTAACGTATCCATTCATATTTAGTGGCAGAAATGATTCATGCTATGATTACTAGGATGGATTGATAAAGTTTGATTCCATAATGTCTGGAAAATAAAATGTTGTTGTATCTAGGTATTTGGATAAGAGTTGAAACTGACACATGATCCAAAAGAGTTTGTTACAGTGATATTGGCATAAATTTGTATGACTTTGACATTAGTTTTCATGTGGCATCTAAAGTTTGATAAGTTGATTTAGCTTATTTGATTGCACAATATTGATTTGTGTGAGGTTGAGCATATTGGTTTGGTCAAGTATTCTCTTTGCAAAAAGCATTGTATGGAGCAAGTTCCCCGAGCTTGGTATGTCTGCAATGACAGTTATCTAGTGAAGCCAAGAAGATGTGCAAATCCAAACCTCTACTTTGAAAGAAGTCCAAGGTATGACTTTGATTTTGGTTTTATACGCTAGTGGTTTATTATTAACAAGTAATGAGCCTTTGATGATCAAAGTAAGAGGGAGATGGCCTCTAAAGGAATCATGACATGATGAAATACGGTCTAAAGTTGGGAAAAATAAAATATATAGTGTGAAGCTATTAAAGAAGGCAATAGTGTGAACTCTTGAACACTCCAATTGAATTTCAATAGATATTTTTGAAACTGACTTGGCATCCGACCGTTGATTGAAGCACTGATGTTCTATATGATCACCCGTCCATATATACATATGTTTTGCATAAACCCTAATTGAGTCGCTTCATACACATTGAGTTGCCTCGGAGCACCCTTCGAGATATTTGCATGAGACGATCAATTTCTGGTCTAGGATATTCTTCCTATGATATGTGACTGCATGAATGTATTGATGTTATTTGGGATTGTTATTGGTGAGATGAGCACATATGGTCACTACATTAGTATGAGATATGCCATGATATTGTGATTGAGAAGTTTGTATCTTTAAGCATGAACGAGGTTGAGTATGATGTTGCTAGCATGGCTAGCTGTAAGGCAGGTTGAAGAAACTCTTTAGAAAATTAATTTGAACAAGTTTTGGGTGTGACAATGATACATTGCGATGACAAAGAGTGGGACTTGATTGGAAGAGATTCCCATATATAGTTGGGACTAAGATATCTTCAGTTGGTGCTACTTTACAAGACAAACTTAGGCTTGTGGTTGTTGCCTTCGTGAGAGGGAGGATGAATAAGGTATCCTTTTTATGATATAAATTTTTGTTCTAATATAATGTTTGATTTGATGTTTTGTATGAGTATGAGATTGTTGTTGTTGAGACATGATGATTAAGTCGATACTAGATATGAGCATAATGATATGTTTATGATCTACAAAGAGTAGGACTAATCGAGAACACTAAGCCAACTCTTCCCCCCTGTCTAAGCTCCCAGGGTGAGGAATTGAGATGGAGGTCTCTTGGGGTTGAGGGACCTTTGAAAATGTGGTTGTAGATGTTGCTCCCCTATCTATTAGCCATAGGGTTGGATATGTTTCTCCCCTATCTTGGTCTTTATAGAGTATACCCTAGTTAGCATCATACCCACGATCTGGCTTGTTGGGATTACCACTCCCCGTTTGGCCAATGGGTTGAGAGTGTACTTGGGGGTGTACAACCCAAGCTGATTATGATGTAGGTGTTCTACCACATGACTCTGAGGTTCACTGTTTGGAATATCATTTGGAAATAAGATGGGTTTATATGTGCTCCCCTATATCACCTATTGCTCGATATGGGGTTGGAGATGTTTTGCTCCCCCATGAGTTTCTAGTTTGAGATGTGCTCCCAAATGTGGTTCCAGGTTGAGATGTGCTCCTTAATGATAGCTCCCTGATGTTTCCCAGGTGGTAGCATTGGGCTCCCTAATGGTAGTGATTCTGGGTGGTAGCAGTAACTCCCCGATGGATAGATGGTGGTAGCTTAGGTTCCCCTCCGATATCAAATTCTTCTTCTTTTATATTCAAGAATGTTCAACATATGAGCAAGGACAATCAAGACATAAGCATGAATAAGCAAGAGATGAGCCGAGATGAGCAATGATGGAATTTGATGATGAGATACTTTAGATTGGATATGATTCGATGACAGGATTCTTGCAATGACTACATGATGTAGTTGGAATTTCTTCCTAGCTGAGAGGGAGTGTTAATTTGGTAGCTTGGTGATAAATTCCAACCATGGGATGGGATTCCTCTTTTCGAGAGGACCAATTTTGACTATTGAAGTGCTCAATTTGGAGAAGACAAAGTGTACTTTTGAATTAAAGTCCACATGTGCATATTTGCTCAGGTCGAGCCTAAAGAAAATTGGATACCCTTGGAAGGATATAAATACAAGTGACCTCAACCTCATTTGGATAACATCTTGGATCATTCTTCTTATTTCTCTTTCTTGGTTTTGGCTCGCACAGGTATAAGGTAGGTCTGCGGAGAATAGGTTCGCATGAAGGTGAAATTGCAGGGTCTAAAGCTCACATCTTTGTCTTAGGGTTTTGGGTCACAACCGCAGGCATGACACGAAGAAATATTAGTTGCAACAACACATAGGTTGGCTCATCCGTGAAGTTGAAACCCAAGGTTTGGTTTTTCAGTTGATCGAAGTTTTTCGTCAGTTGACTACAGTGTTTGATAGTTGACCGTAGACAATGATAGTTGATCACAGACCCTGAATCTGGGTTTTGAGTATTAGCATTGTTGGGTTCATTTCACGGATATTATTTAGTTGATTTTGTTGGATGGGTTTATAATAGAATATATGGATCATTATACTCTATTTTGTTGAATCGTTCAATGAAAATATAATAAGAAGAAGAATTTGAAAGGGTTTTCGCCATAGTGGGTTTTGCCCTAGTCTTTCACCAATCTTGGTGTCTCTATGTGTGACTGATTTTCTTTTATTGTTCCTTTATGTTTTGTCGCATTGATGATGATGTTGTTCTTTCTACATAATTGCATATGTTGTTGAATAATGATATGATGTTATGGGGTGAATTTAATGTGTAAATGAAGAAATGCAATTATCAAAGCAAAGAACATTATAACCCTAAGAAAAATGAACAATTACCAGTAGCCTTGAGGCTAGGAATAATCCACCATTCAAGTGGGGGACTTGACAACTTGATCCAAAACGATTTTTTTCTAGCATAAACTCCATTGGAACAAAAAGGGGATATCAAGGCTTAAATATGAAAAAGTCGAGTCTCAAAGCTAGAGTCCTTTTAGAATAATTTGCACATCCTTACTCTCCTTAAAAATGAAGCCTAAGCATCCACATGCTAAAGTATCAAAGCAAGAGTGTATCCCATAAGAGGCATCTTCTTTAAACTAATCCAAACTCCTAAAGTTTTTGTAGAGATACACCAACCTGTAAATTTCTTAACTAGGGATTGAGCATTGAGGTCCATAATATCTTCCAAGTCAATATCCTTCCCAACCACGAGAGAGATGTTCCCTTAGATTTTAGGGTCATCCTTCTCCCCCTCCCCCCCACATTGTACTCAACCTCTTATGATAACCACTTTCCAACAAAGAGAAATTTAGAGTGTCACCAATCAAGACATGGTAATCCATAAGGATCTCATGCAGGAATAATCGAAAAGCAAGTTTTGAAAACTTATTAATCCCCCAATCTAGTGAAGTACTTGCACCTTTGTCATATAATGTAGAACCATTAAGGCCAACTTAAAGGGATACCTTCCCATTCTCTATCAAAATCCCATCACCCCTCCACTCATCGCCCTCGCACTTATGGGAAATTAAGGATCCATCCCTTTCCTATGCCATCACATAAACCCTATCAAATATTATATTTTGTTTACTGCTCTCACACATGCTCAATAGAGCCTCATTGTATGATTTCTGGTCATTGACTAGGCTTTGCGATTTACCTCAACATCCCTTTGAAAGCCCCCACATACTTAGCTGACTAGATTATTAATAGTAGGCTCCAAATGTTGTATGAAAATCTCATCCTCTGAGAGCAAATTTTCAAAATAATCCACCATAATACTTACAATCACCTCTGTTGTCTTTCAAAACCTCATTCTAAATTCGATAAAACTAAATAAATTAATAACATGTCCAATTTGTTGGCTTCTTATCCCTATTTCATGCCATTATTGTAATAAAATATTCAATACAATTTAATTCTAAATTATTATTATAATATTAATATAATATATAATTGAATAACATTCATAATTAAGAATGTGTTTTTTACACATTTTGAAAAAACATGAATACATACCCATTAAAAAAACTCTTATTATTATTTACAAATTAAAAAACCAAATATATTAATAAACTTTAATTACATAGAACAATATAAATCATAATATGAAATGTAACATAATATAATAATAACAACCTTATAAAATAACATTTTAAATTTCAATTAAATAATTTTTATAATCTAAAAATGTAATATATTTTTTCTCCTCAAAAAATTTATACTTTTGATTTCAATATATAATTGATAGTACATTTCAAAGGCAGATTGTCCGCATTATACTAAATATTGGACTCCGTCTTTCTGAGATACGAAGTTTCGCTGATATTTATATTATTATATAGATAATATATAAGTTATTTTAAAATTAAAAACAAAATGTAATGTATATTCAATAAGATAATTTTATTTGAGGTATTTAAATTAAAAACAGTTTAGTTAACCAATTTTAATAATTATTAATCATTTTATTTTAATTAAAATAAATTATTATAATAAATGAAAATTTAAACGAAAACTTTAAATGGTATAATTATGGGTTTATGTATGGAGTTAACTTTAGGTGGATATTTGATATTACATGATCTTTGCTTGAAAAATAAAGGATATGGGGTATCTCGATGATACTATATGAGGTTAAAATGACTTTTGGTTAGGGTTATAATCATTTGGTTATGGAGTGAGATTTACAATTATTTTTGATTGATTAAAAGTTCATCTTAGGAAAACAAATTAATTATCGAAATATTTAAAGCATTTAGTAAGCCTTAAAATTTACCTTTTTATGGATCACCAATATGTCATTTAGATAATATAATTTTCCTTGAATAAAAGTGATGAGTTACTAGCATTTTTAAATGGCATAGTTTAACTCTTCTACATTTTGACTTTTTGTCAAAATTAAGTAATAATTTTTTTTGGTGGAATCGTAGTTTTTTGTTGTTTCACATGTGTTTTTGAATGCATAAACGAGTTTAATACCTTGAGAAGCCCCTAGAGCACTTCGATTATGCAGATTTAATAGCTCAAATTTGTGATTCCAATGAGTCTTTGCTGAAAATTTTAAATTGACTAAAAAATATGTCTAAAAAAAAGGCAAAATGACATAGATTTAAATTTTGACATTTCAAATAATAGTTAGAGATGTCTATTTCATTTCCAATTGACAATTAAATATGACAGATTTTGCCACATTAAAAAAAAATTCCCTAAAATAAATATAATAAATAATATTAAAATAAATTTTAAACGATTGAGACGCACACTTTAACCCAGTATGGTAGTGGTATAATGTCAACATAATTTTTTTGACTCCGTCAATAATAAATAAATAGAAAGATGTACCAATCTATCTATATATATATATATATATATATATATATATATATATATATATATATATATATAATTACGCCACGAGGCACTCTCCAACCTAGTATGGAAGAGATGTTGTAAGGTTATGTTATTTTATGTAAACAATTTGACTAAATCAAAATAAAATGAAATGAAAACAGCCCTATGTTAAAATAAAAATTCTACATTATTATTTTTTTAAAATTATTTTTTGTTGGATAGTTAAGGTAAACTTGACTAGGCCAAGTTACTATTGGTTTTTGAGCTCCAGGTTTATGAGAACCCATGATATTGTCCATGTTATTCCTGTGCGATATAACCCATTTAAAGGGGGGATTAAACCAACCTAGATCCATCTTAACTCCGGATCTACCAAGTGTTGAGAGGGATCAAATCTCTTGAGATGCAAATATCTTATGATGCGAAAAGATTCCAGGTTTATGAGAACCCATGGTATTGTCCATGGTATTCCTGCGGAATATAACCCATTTAAAGGGGGGATTAAACCAACCTAGATCCATCTGTTGAGAGGGATCAAATCTCTTGAGATGCAAATATCTTATGATGTGAAAAGATTCCAGGTTTATGAGAACCCATGGTATTGTCCATGGTATTCCTGCGGAATATAACCCATTTAAAGGGGAGGATTAAACCAACCTAGATCCATCTTAACTCCGGATCTACCAAGTGTTGAGAGGGATCAAATTTCTTGAAATGCAAATATCTTATGATGCGAAAAGATTTGATCTCTCTCAACATTTGGTAGATCCAAAGTTAAGATGGATATACGTTAGTTATAATTATAATTATAAAACTATAAAGTTAAATTAAACTATAAAATTATTGTGATTTATAAGCCCATGGTATTTATCCATGATATTTGTTATGATGAAGCATACTTAAAGGCTTAAGGAAATCCATTATGGAATATATTAGTATCCACTTAAATCCATCTCAACTCCACTTAAATCCATCTTAACTTCAGACTTATCCTCTCAGTGCTTAGTAGATCCGAATTTAAAATAAATTTAGATTGATATTTAATTTTTTTTACTTGCAATGAAAGCACAGGAGTAACCCTGATTTCAAGGCCTAGCTCCAAGGGAATAAAAAAGAGTCGAACTCATAATTAGTAACAACTAGTAAAAATATCAAAGAACTTCCTATCTAACTCTAAACCACTCAAACTAACTATTTTCCTATATTACTTTAAACCACTCAAACTAACTCTAACTCTTAAAATTAAAGTAATATTTAATTTACACATTATTTTGTTCCAAAATGTCAATTACAATAAAACCCCAATACAACGATATTGATTTTGATCCTAAACATCATATAGTTTAAATGAAACACCTCACGGCATCAAAGACATTGAAAGAATCCTTATGAAAAAAGTAAAAAACAAAAAAACGTTGGAAAAGAACAGGAATAAACAAAAAAAACGAGTCTAGTTCTATGATCACGACTTTTGTGAATATGGCCTGTAATATATGTGCATGTACTCTAGTTTAATTGACTTTTTAAAATCCCATGCTCCGGGGTTTTGGAGAGGACTTATGGAATTACTTTGGGACCTTCATTGGTCACTGTCGGTGGACTAATGCAGTAACTCCTCACCACGTTACAATCTTCATATTTTGATCCCCTTACTTTATTCGTGGTCGAGGACGCTGGATGCCTTGCTTGCGTTGATCTCTTTGGCCGGCGCAGTCACATCGCATTGATTTGCAATATAAACGCTTTATAGGACATTGTTTAGCTTTATACTCAACTAGAGTTACAAAAAAATTCTAGTCGGAACATTTGATCCGAGAGTCCCTATCTAGTCAAGAAAGCTAGGTATAAAGACGAAGCATGGTTTCTTCTTTAGGCTCATTTTCAATTCTTGTGCACGTGGGGAGAATTTTACCTTCGTGGGTTGGGGGCCCCTTTTCTCCGCGATTAACCATCAGCGCTATATTTATTTGTTAATCTTCATCTTAAATAAATATAAGGAGAATTGAATTAATTTTTTGCCCCTTTGAACTTTGACTCTACACACTCACGCATGTTTGCATGCAAATCTTTTTTGGGTTGACTTAAAAAACTTAATTAATAACATAGTGATACGTCACCTTATTATGACCATAGGTTTTTTTGAATTCGAAACTCTAATTAACATGCGTAATAGTTATAACGCAGTTTGTTTTTATATTTAGATCATGATTTATAATTTTGTTTTGAAATTAAATAAGAGGAAAAAAATTATGTTACAAATTGTTTAATCAATTATAATTCAAAATTTGATAGAAGAATGAGCTAATGTAAATATTATATTGGACAAACAAATATGATACTATACAATGAGTTGGCTATAAATTTATTTATAGAGTTGATGAATTTAAAAATATGGAAAAATAAACATAATATATGGATGAAAAGCATGGAGTACTAAACATAAATATATTTTTTTGTGTTTTTACTTTGTAAGAATTGGAGAAGCATTTATATTTACAATCCATCTTAAATAGGGATCTAACATGAGTGGAGAGGGATCTAATTTCTTCACGGTGGAATTTTTTTTATGGGTCGATATTATTTAAATGTTTTGTATAATTATTTTTTTTAGAACTTTTTTTTTTTTACAAAGATGAGCGAAATTTCAACTTTGATGACAGATAGACATCGTTACACATCATACTAGGCTGTAGAATGAGCCTCTTGTCTCAATGAGATAAACTTTTAATTTCAGATTTCTTTATTCCATTAACAAAGATATGTGTTTGCATATATTAATGTCTATAGGCTTGTGTGATAAATCTTGCTAAGTTTGCGACTCGTGGAAGTAAGACATGAAGTTGGAATATTTTATGTTTTATTTTACTTGATTTGGTCTCACACCTAATATATTGGGAGAAGTTAAGGCATATTATGGATATGTTAAGGAATTAATAAATATGATGGTTATATGATTTCTCTAGCCATAGAATTCCTTTTTGGGTTACGTGGTGATAAATGAAGCTACTTCGAAGCATGAAAGACATATATAAAGCCTAAAGTAGTAAATTCAGTTTAAATTCACATTAATTTTTGGAAAATTTTACTAAATTTGATATAGTCCATGCAGAAAGATATCCATGGTATTTATATGAAAATTAAACGTAAAGTGAGTAATGACATTCGGTCATTTAGAGAAATCTTTCCTTTTTTCCACTCTATTTTTGGTGAACTCCGTGTGTGTGAAAGAAGATATTATGTCCAACTATAATCTTTGTGTTTTTACATGGTAAGAATTGGAGAGGAATTTATATTTATGAGATAAACTTTTAATTTCTGGAAATGAAATTTATTAATTCCATTAACGGAAATATGTATGTGCAAATATCAATGTCTATAGGTTTGTGTGATAAGTCTGTGCACTTGAAAAATCTTATTAAGTCTAAAACTAGTGGAATTAAGACATGTGCGGAGTTAAAAACTGTGCAAAAGCAAGGCACGTCGGGAGCTAAAGTCTATGCCGAGGTGAAAGGCACGTCGGGAGCTAAAGTCTATGCCGAGGTGAAAGGGTAAGTATCATTCCTTCCGTGAAGCATGAAGAAACCAAAATATTTAATGTTTTATTTTACTTGATTTGGCCTCACACTTAATATATTGGGAGAAGTTAAGACATATTATGGATATGTTAATGAATTAATAAATATCATGGTCATATGATTTCTCTAGTCATATAATTCATTTTTTGGGTTACATGGAGAGAAATGAAGTCACTTTGATGCATGCAAGACAAATATAGAGCCTAAAGTAGTAAATTCAACTTATATTCACATTAATTATTTAATTGGAATAATTTATTAAATTTGATATAGCCCACGCATAAAGTCTTCCAATGATATTTATATGAAAATTAAGGGTGACTCTCCCTCATTTGGTGGAAATTTTCATTTTTCCCCTATATTTTTGGTGAGCTAGAGTTGAGTGTGAAAGAAGATACTACATTTTTTGGGTTACTTGGAGAGAAATGAAGTCACTTTGACGCATGCAAGACAAATATAGAGCCTAAAGTAGTAAATTTAACTTATATTCACATTAATTATTTAATTGGAAGAATTTATTAAATTGGGTTACGTGGTGATAAATGAAGCTACTTCAAAACATGAAAGATATATATAAAGCCTAAAGTAGTAAATCCGGTTTAAATTCACATTAATTTATGGAAAATTTTATTAAATTTGATATAGTCCACACAAAAAGATTTCCATGGTATTTATATGAAAATTAAGTGTAAAGTGAGTAATGGCATTCTGTCATTTAGAGAAATCTTTCCTTTTTTCCACTCTAATTTTGGTGAACTCCCTACGTGTGAAAGAAGATATTATGTCCAACTATAATCTTCGTGTTTTTACATGGTAAGAATTGGAGAGGAATTTATATTTATGAGATAAACTTTTAATTTCTAGAAATGAAATTTATTAATTCCATTAACAGAAATATGTATGTGCAAATATCAATGTCTATAGGCCTGTGTGATAAGTCTGTGCACTTGAAAAATCTTATTAAGTCTAACACTGGTGGAATTAAGGAATTTATATTTATGAGATAAACTTTTAATTTCTAGAAATGAAATTTATTAATTCCATTAACAGAAATATGTATGTGCAAATATCAATGTCTATAGGCCTGTGTGATAAGTCTGTGCACTTGAAAAATCTTATTAAGTCTAACACTGGTGGAATTAAGACATGTGCGGAGTTAGACACTGTGCAAAAGCAAGGCACATCAGGAGCTAAAGTCTATGCCGAGGTGAAAGGGTAAGTATCATTCCTTCCATGAAGCATGAAGAAGCCAAAATATTTAATGTTTTATTTTACTTGATTTGGCCTCACACGTAATATATTGGGAGAAGTTAAGACATATTATGGATATGTTAATGAATTAATAAATATCATGGTCATATAATTTCTCTGGTCATATAATTCATTTTTTGGGTTACATGGAGAGAAATGAAGTCACTTTGATGCATGCAAGACAAATATAGAGCCTAAAGTAGTAAATTCAACTTATATTCACATTAATTATTTAATTGTAAGAATTTATTAAATTTGATATAGCCCACGCAGAAAGTCTTCCAATGATATTTATATGAAAATTAAGGGTAACTCTCCCTCATTTGGTGGAAATTTTCTTTTTTCCCCTATATTTTTGGTGGGCTAGAGTTATTTTGTGTGTGAAAGAAGGTACTACATTTTTTGGGTTACTTGGAGAGAAATGAAGTCACTTTGATGCATGCAAGACAAATATAGAGCTTAAAGTAGTAAATTCAACTTATATTCATATTAACTATTTAATTGGAAGAATTTATTAAATTGGGTTACTTGGTGATAAATGAAGCTACTTCGAAGCATGAAAGACATATATAAAGCCTAAAGTAGTAAATTCAGTTTAAATTCACATTAATTTTTGGAAAAATATTAAATTTGATATAGTCCATGCAGAAAGATTTCCCTGGTATTTATATGAAAATGAAGTGTAAAGTGAGTAATGGCATTCTGTGATTTAGGGAAATCTTTCCTTTTTTCCACTCTATTTTTAGTGAACTCCCTGCGTGTGAAAGAAGATATTATGTCCAATTATAATCTTCGTGTTTTTACATGGTAAGAATTGGAGAGGAAATTATATTTATGAGATAAACTTTTAATTTATGGAAATGAAATTTATTAATTCCATAAACAGAAATATGTATGTGCAAATGTCAATGTTGTGATAAGTCTGTGCACTTGAAAAATCTTATTTAGTCTAAAACTGGTGGAATTAAGACTTGTGCGGAGTTAAAGACTGTGCAAAGCAAGGCACGTCAGGAGCTAAAGTCTATGCCGAGGTGAAAGGGCAAGTATCATTCCTTCTGTGAAGCATGAAGAAGCCAAAATAGTTAATGTTTTATTTTACTTGATTTGGCCTCACACCTAATATATTGGGAGAAGTTAAGACATATTATGGATATGTTAATGAATTAATAAATATCATGGTCATATGATTTCTCTAGTCATATAATTCATTTTTTTGGGTTACATGGAAAGAAATGAAGTCACTTTGATGCACGCAAGACAAATATAGAGCCTAAAGTAGTAAATTCAACTTATATTCACATTAATTATTTAATTGGAAGAATTTATTAAATTTGATATAGCCTATGCAGAAAGTCTTCCAATGATATTTATATGAAAATTAAGGGTAACTCTCTCTCATTTGGTGGAAATTTTCTTTTTTCCCCTATATTTGTGGTCGGCTAGAGTTATTTCGTGTGTGAAAGAAGATACTACATTTTTTGGGTTACTTGGAGAGAAATGAAGTCACTTTGATGCATGCAAGACAAATATAGAGCCTAAAGTAGTAAATTCAACTTATATTCACATTAATTATTTAATTGGAAGAATTTATTAAGTTTGATATAGCCCACACAGAAAGTCTTCCAAGATAAACTTTTAATTTATGGAAACAAAATTTATTAATTCCATTAGTATATATATATATATATATATATATATATATATATATAAGAGAGAGATAGAGAGAGAAGTCTCTCCACTTGGAAAATCTTGATAGGTTTAAAAGTGGTGGAAGTAAGAGATATATGGAGGCAGGGAATGTGCAGAGCTAAAGTTTGTGCGGAAGCAAGGCATGTGCATAGGTAAAGTCTATCCGGAAGTAAAGTATGTTTGGAGCTAAAGCATGCGTCGAGGTAAAACGGTAAATTCCAGTGCTCCATACAAGGTGAGGCCAAAAGGTAATATTTAATTTATAATTGTGTTGGGAAAGCTTCCCAAATATTTATCCTTGGGTGTAAATGATAAATAATAAAGTTGTGGTGAATAAATTAAGAAAAGTAATAACGATTACTTATTTCTTTGGAATTTGAGCCCAATTAGTGTTGCATTAACAACCCTTGAAAATATGATATTGTAAAACACTTCTCCATTTTAGGGGATGTTGCTTAAGATAACACTAACTCGTGAAGGATTTTGTTATGTTCCTAAAATTGTTTCTCCAGTTCCAATTTATTCACAACCTAGTTTTGTGCAACCCTGTTTCCAATGACGTATATGAAGGTCCACAAGTACAGTATACTATCGTGTATAAAAGAAAAAATGATTTGATAAGCGCCCGATCATACTCAAATGTTGTCATGCTAGGCGTCATTTTTGTTTTAATTTAATTTTATTATTTTCAAAGATTGTTAGTGAAAATAACACTAACTGGAGAATTTTATTATGTTTCTAAAATTGTTACTCCTATTCTAATTCATTCACAACTCAATTTTGTGTAACCCATCTTCCAATAACATATGTGGAAATCCACGAATATAGTATACTATTAATTATATCCTTAAATAAAAAATAAATAAAAATAAACACATAATTGGTATTCAAAATATTAATTTTTAATTTAATTTTATTATTATTATTATATTAAATATCACATTTAATTACATATACTTAATCCAATCAAATATTACCATTAATAAAAAAAAAATTAATTTTTAAAAATTATTTTTAAATTTCAAAAAAATTATATTTAATATAAAATAATATAAAATATCTAAAAACATTTGAAAACATTTAACAAAATTTTCATCATAATTAAAAGTCAAAACATTTTGAATTTCTATACTCCCCATGTCAAGTATTAATAATATGGTGAAACATCATCATTTTATTGTTACTGTGTATTTTCTAATAGTATTATAATTCTATCCGTATTGTTTATTGTTATTATTAAAAACTACAAAGTTGAATGGTTTATTAACTTTTAGCATAAATTATGTGAATTCTCAATGTACATATTCAATAATCATTTATAATTATATTAATTAAGTTATGGGGATTTTTATGGTATATATTTTTTATGGTATATATTTAATAATTATTTATTTATAATTATAGTAATTTTTTTATTAAGAACGTTTTTAAATATTTAGTTAAAATTGGAGGGATTGTGTTTTTTTTTTATGAAGAGGTCATCATATGATTAATGTTTATGATGAAATGTATTTGACTCATGTTTATATTTAAGTAATTTTATGTTTTATTTTTCAAGTTAGACACTTTGCATTATGTTAAATGAGGATTAAATAGATCAATTTTTTTTGCTACTGGTCTACGTGAAGGGAAACCAAATCAATAATAAAAGTTGAGATTTTTGAAATTGCCAATACCTTGTCTAACTAGTGCATCTTGTAAAAAAGATCTTATATAAATAGGTTGGTTGCATAGTGCATCCACATAAGTAGACAAAAAAGACTACTAGTGTTGCAAACGAAAAAACAGTGATTTGATAAGCTCGTGATCATACTCAAATGTTGCCATGCTAGGCGTCATTTTTGTTTTAATTTAATTTTATTATTTTCAAAGATTGTTAGTGAAAATAACACTAATTAGAGGATTTTATTATGTTTCTAAAATTGTTACTCCAATTCCAATTCATTCACAACTCAATTTTGTGTAACCCATCTTCCAATAACATATGTGGAAGTCCACAAATATAGTATACCATTAGTTATATCCTTAAAAAAAAAAATTAATTAATTTTAAAATATTAGTTTTTATTCAAAATATTAATTTTAATTTAATTTTTTATTATTATTATATTAAATATCACATTTAATTACATATATTTAATCCAATCAAATATTACAATTAATAAAATATATATATATATATATATTTTGTAATTTTTAAAAATTATTTTCAAATTTCAAAAAAATTGTATTTAATATAAAATATCTAAAAACATTTGAAAACATTTAACAAAATTTTCATCATAATTAAAAGTCAAAACATTTTGAATTTCTATACTCCCCATGTCAACGATTAATAATATGGTGAAACATCATCATTTTATTGTCACTGTGTATTTTCTAATGGTATTATAATTCTATCCGTATTGTTTATTGTTATTATTAAAAACTACAAAGTTGAATGGTTTATTAACTTTTAGCATAGTTGTAATTGTTTCTATATGCGGAAATATTAAATAAATTATGTGGATTCTTATTTTACATATTCAATAATCATTTATAATTATATTAATTAAGTTATGAGGATTTTTATGGTATATATTTAATAATTATTTATTTATAATTATAGTAATTTTTTTATTAAGAAAGTTTTTAAATATTTAATTAAAGTTGGAGGGATTGTGTTTTTTTATGAAGAGGCCATCATATGATTAATGTTTATGATCAAATATATTTGACTCATGTTTATATTTAAGTAATTTTATGTTTTATTTTTTAAGTTAGACACTTTGCAGTATGTTAAATGAGGATTAAATAGATCAATTTTTTTTGCTACTGGTCTACTTGAAGGGAAACTAAACCAATAATAAAAGTTGAGATTTTTGAAATTGCCAATACCTTGTCTAACTAGTGCATCTTGTAAAAAAGATCTTCTATAAACAGGTTGGTTGCATAGTGCATCGACATAGGTAGACAAAAAAGACTACTAGTGTTGCAAACGAAAAAATAGTGAGTTGTAGCAACTATTGGGCAGAGTCTCCAAGCATCTGTGCTTGTTGGTCACTATCCTTACCTGAAGATAAGGAGATGTTGGCTAATCTCATGGCTAGAATGGTTAGCTTGTAGTCTATATTGTCAAAATTTTCCTCCATCTCTGCTAATTTGATAGAATTCTCTTCGTGAGTGTCTGCACAATCAATGATGACACATCTCATGAAAATTTTAGTGTGTTAGAAAATATTAACAACTTGCATGTGCCAAGAGAAACATGACCGAGTAGAAGTCCCTGTATTAGGGATTCATGAGTAGCGACATCAACATGGGGGTCACGAATGAAACACTTTACATGGAACACTTTAGCTTCCACTTGTGCAATTCCTATTAGAATGGTTCATGAATGATTTCGTGGTATCAAGCCATGGAATCACGAGCTTGGGTTTGAGCACGAAGTTGGGAAGTAGAGGCAAAATTTATTAAATTTGATATAGTCCACGCAGAAAGATTTCCATGGTATTTATATGAAAATTAAGCGTAAAGTGAGTAATGACATTCTGTCATTTAAAGGAAATCTTTCCTTTTTTCCACTCTATTTTTGGTGAACTCTGCGTGTGAAAGAAGATAGTATGTCCAACTATAATCTTCGTGTTTTTACATGGTAAGAATTGGAGAGGAATTTATATTTATGAGATCAACTTTTAATTTCTGGAAATGAAATTTATTAATAAGTCTGCACACTTCAAAAATCTTATTAAGTCTAAAACTGGTGGAAGTAAGACATGTGCTGAGTTAAAGACTGTGCAAAAGCAAGGCATGTGGGGAGCTAAAGTCTATGCAGAGGTGTAAAGGTAAGTATCATTCCTTCCGTAATGTTCCAGAAGCATGAAGAAGCCAAAATATTTAATGTTTTATTTTACTTGATTTGGCCTCACACCTAATATATTGGGAGAAGCTAAGGCATATTATGGATATGTTAATGAATTAATAAATATCATGGTCATATGATTTTTCTAGTCATATAATTCATTTTTTGGGTTACATGGAGAGAAGTGAAGCCACTTTGATGCATGCAAGACAAATATAGACCCTAAAGTAGTAAATTCAACTTATATTCACATTAATTATTTAATTGGAACAATTTATTAAATTTGATATAGTCCGCTCAGAAAGTCTTCCAATGATATTTATATGAAAATTAAGCGTAAAGTGAGTAATGACACTCTCCCTCATTTATGGAAATAAAATTTATTAATTCCATATATATATATATATATATATCGATGCAATAAGTCTCTCCACTTGGAAAATCTTGCTAGGTTTAAAAGTGGCGGACATAAGGTAAAGTCTATCCGGAAGTAAAGTATGTTTGGAGGTAAAGCATGTGGGGAGGTAAAGCATGTGGGGAGGTAAAAGAGTAAGTTCCACGGCTCCATACAAGGTGGGGCCAATTCACAGCCATACACTATGTCTCTCCACTTGGAAAATCTTGCTAGGTTTAAAAGTGACGAAAGTAAGGGATCTATGGAGGTAAGGCATGTGCATAGATAAAGTCTATTCGGAAGTAAAGTATGCTTGGAGGTAAAGCATGTGCGGAGGTAAAAGGGTAAGTTCCACGACTCCATACAAGGTGGGGCCAAAAGGTAATATTTAATTTTTAATCGTGTTGGGAAAGCTTCCCAAGTATTTAGCCTTGGGCGTAAATGATAAATAATAAAGTCGTGGTGAATAAATTAAGAAGAGGTAATAACTATTACTTATTTCTTTGGAATTTGAGCCGAATTATTGTTGCATTAACAACCCTTGAAAATATGATGTTGTGAAACACTTCTTCATTTTAGGGGATGTTGCTTAAGATAACACTTACTCGTAAAGGATTTTGTTATGTTCTTAAAATTGTTTCTCCAACTCCAATTTATTCACAACCCAGTTTTGTGTAACCTGGTTTCTAATGACGTATATGAGGGTCCACAGGTACAGTATACCATCCGTTGTAGTGTATAAAAGATAAGATGATTTGGTAGGCGCACAATCATACTCAAATGTTGTCATGCTAGATGTCATTTTTGTTTTAATTTAATTTAATTATTTTCAAAGATTGTTACTCAAAATAACACTAATTCGTAGAGGATTTTGTTATGTTTCTAAAATTGTTATTCCAACTCCAATTCATTCACAACCCAATTTTGTGTAACTCGTCTGCCAATAACATATGTGGGGATCCACAAATATAATATACCATTAATATACCATTACTTGTATCTTAAGAAAAAAAATAAAAATTGATAAACACATAATTGGTATTCAATATATTAATTTTTAATTTCATTATTTTTTATTAAATATTACTGGCATATATTTAATACCATCAACATTACAACTAATCAATTTTTTTTTGTTGTAATTTTTAAAATTTATTTCTACATTAAAAAAATATAATAAATAAATAATAAAATAAAATGAAAATGTATTTAATATAAAATATCAAAAAACATTTAAGAAAATTTTCATGATAATTAAAAATCGAAACATTTTGAATTTCAATACTCCCCATGTCAAGGATTAATAATATGGTGAAACATCATCATTTTATTGTCGCTATGTATTTTCTAATGGCATTATAATTCTGTCTATATTGTTTATTGTTATTATTTAAAACTACAAAGTTAAATTGTTTATTAACTTTTAGCATAGTTGTAATTGTTTTACATGGGGAAATATTAATTAAGTTATGTGGATTTTTATGGTATATATTTAATGAATATATTCAATAATCATTTATAATTATATTAATTAATTTAGGTGGATTCTTATGGTATATATTTAATAATTATTTATTTATAATTATAGTATTTTTTATTAAGAGGGTTTTTAAATATTTAGTTAAAGTTGGAGGGGTTGTGTTTTTTTATAAAGAGGTCATCATATGATTAATGTTTATAATGAAATGTATTTGGCTTATGTTTAGATTTAAGTAGTTTTATTTTTTATTTTTTAAGTTAGACACTTTGCATTATGTCAAATGAGGATTATATAGATCATTTTTTTTTGCTAATGGTCTACTTGAAGGGAAACCAAACCAATAATAAAAGTTCAGATTTTTGAAATTGTTAATACATTGTCTAACTAGTGCATCTTGTAAAAAAGATCTTATATAGATAGGTTGGCTGCATAGTGCATCGACATAAGTAGACAAAAAAGGCTACTAGTTTTGCAAACAAAAAACCAGTGAGTTGTAACAACTATTAGGCAGAGTCTCCAAGCATCTATGTTTGTTGGTCACTATCCTTACCTGAAGAGAAGGAGATATTGGCTAATCTCATGGCTAGAATGGTTAGCTTGCGATCTATTGTCAAATTTTCCTCCATCTTCGCTAATATGATAGAATTCTCTTCGTGAGTGTTTATGCAATCAATGATGACTCATCTCATGAAAATTTTAGTGTGCTAGAAAATATTAACAATTTGCATGTGCCAAGAAAAACATGACCGAGTAGAAGTCCCTGTATTAGGGATCTGGTCACGAGTAGCGACATCAACATGGGGCTCAGGAATGAAACACTGATCATGGCATGCTTTAGCTTCCACTTGTGCAATTCATATTAGAATGGTTCAGGAATGATTTCGTGGTATCAAGCCATGGAATCATGAGCTAGGGTTTGAGCACGAAGTTGGGAAGTAGAGGCAACATGACAGTCTATTTGAGAAAAAACAAAGGAGCGCCCTCCCCTGCCACCTCTACATCCAACAATAGGTCTACCATAAGGAAAAGTTGCATGAAGAGACCAAGATAAGGCAAGAGGATAGTACATAGGAGTAGAGGAATCAAGGACCAAGGTTGACACAAAGGAATAACCAGGAGGGATAAAGGCAGAGGAATGACAAGGACAACTTGAGAAAGGTGGCTGGGAAACTAATAAGGGAGTGAGATGGCAGAGAAAAAAGGGCAGAAGAGGCAACCTAGATGGAAAGGTAATCCAAGGTGGTAAGGGAGAAATGGATAAAACTAAGAAGAGAACATGGAACATAAGGTGAGAGGATGCCCTGGAAAAGGGAAAGGGTTAAGAGAATAAGGCAAGGCACCAGAGACAGAACCTCGCCTTAATGCCCAAGAAGGAAATTCGACCCCAAAAAATACTAAACCCACAATGGAGAAAACCTGAGTGAAAATAAATAGATAAATAACAGAGATGAACTGAGATAGTTGTTACTTGGAGCGATGCGATGTCCACAGAGAGGCCAAGGCTGAAAGATCTGATGAATATTGGTGAGGAGCAATGGGTGTATAAAATCCCAATTCTAGCAATTCTCGACATGATCAACCTTGGATGAAGTGCATGCTTTGGATTTCAAAGCATTGTCAAGGCCAAGGATCTAAGCACTGTCATGTTGAGGATTTAGAGTCCAAAAGTAGTAATTGCATTTGTAAGAAAGACACCAAGATAAAAAAAATGGAGCCGATAATTCAAGAGGGGTTGGATTTTGCTTGATTCCTAAATGCCATATAACAATGCATGGTTAACATACTATGTGCAGAATGATGACACAAATCCAAAACTACAACCATGTTAATTAGGGATCAAGCATAGTAAGGAACCACCTTGAATGCTAACCAAGTCCTCTTGTACCTCCCTATGTTGCCTGCAACATTCAAGTGATGTTTAATTTTATGCCAACTTTGTACTATGATTGATGAAATGACTGGAGCACATGCAATGCACCAAGTATAGTGGGAGACACAACTCTCTTTTGTGTGAACTTGCATCATATAAAGGCAAGGGGAAATACTTGCTCCTGGGCACCCTCCTCGGGGGAGTAGTTGAATTTAGTTTTAAATGTAAAACTCTAATATAATATGGTTAGGGAGATTTTTGCTTAAATATGCATAAGCATAAATTGATTTTAACCTCAAATCTATCAAACATTGAGAGAGATTGAATTCCTTGAGGTTTAAATCTTTCTTAAAGTGCAAAATTTTGATGAGAGTTTTTCCCCTATAGGGATTTGATCTCTCTTGACTCTTTATAGATTTAAGATTAAGATGGATTTTTTTGTATGTTTGTTAAGTAATGTGAGTCCTGAGATGACTGACACACTTAACTTGTGGCTTGAGTAATCACGACCTAAGGGCATCTAAGTTATCAAAATCACGCAGAGATTGCACCCAACCTAGGCCACACTAGCACTTAGCATGGATGGATTTTTGCCCATGGAGTTTTGAGCCAATGACCTTTTCACCACAAAGTGCCGCCTTAATAGAACACCTTGTCACCTTCTCTTCTACACCTTGTGGGTTAAGATTAAGATGGGTTTAGGATGGTTTAAAACATTCTATTTATATATGTGAATTTTATTTATATTCGTGTTAATATTTTGTG
The DNA here is from genome assembly GCA_031772625.1 of Pinus tabuliformis. Classification (NCBI taxonomy): domain Eukaryota; kingdom Viridiplantae; phylum Streptophyta; class Pinopsida; order Pinales; family Pinaceae; genus Pinus; species Pinus tabuliformis. The sequence goes on from CM062819.1 coordinate 865,217,290, forward strand.
AATGTATTAATTATTATTATTATAATCAAGCATGGGAGATTCTAAGAGACTTCACCATTTACGATGATCGGTTACCAAGGTAAATTCTTAGTATCTAAGCTTAAAGCACCTCACCCAAGGGGATCCAAGGGAATCCAATATGAAAATTCTCTAAATTAACTTACAAGACAAAGTTAAGATATCTAAATTTAAAGCACCTCACCCAAGGAAATCCAAAGGAATCCAATATGAAAATTTTCTAAATTAACTTACAAAGAAAAGCTAAAAAAAAATTTCCACGCTAATGTACATCAATATCAATATTATACTTAACTATATATAATATATTTACTCCACATTGAAATGTATATACATCAATATCAATATTATTCTTAACTATATATAATACATTTACTCCATATTAAAATATATAATGTTCTTTCTCTAACATATTAAAATGCATGACTTTGGTGCGGGTAGTAAAACCATATTAAGTAATCTTAAAATCTACTTCTTATTTTTTTAAATTATTAATAATAATTAAAATCACAATATCTTAATATAAAAAAAAAATACTTATCCATTTAAGTCAAATAACATTGAAATTAAAATTTTATACGTTAAATAATTTAAAAAATACTTAACAATTTAAGTTATAAAACATCGAATTTTGTATTTTCTATTTTAAATAATAACATTGAAATTGAAATTTTATATTTTAAATATTAACATTGAAATTGAAATTTTACATATAGAAAATATCCGGAAACTAATATTAATATAAATACTCTAAAAATATCTAGAAAATAACAATAATATCTAAAATCTATGATTTCTTGCGAAGAATGTTTCTTATGTTTTTAAAGAATCATAAATTAAAAGCCGAGTGAGTAAATTAGAAATTGATTGGAAATACATGTCTAAATCCTCTTATATCCATGCATGAAGCCGTTTGCCGGAAAGTCATTCGTCATTAAACCAAGATCATACAACATGTGAAAGCTTATTTATTGACAGATAGATCTTTTCAACTGTAAATGAAGAAAAGGAATTTTTGTCATGTATCTAATTTTTATGAAAAATTATTTTATATATACAATTTAATACATTTGAAAATAAAATTTAATAATTATATTATTTAGATTTTTTTATATTCAAAATTAATTTAATTATCATAAATAAATTTGCTATAATTAAAATAAATCAATTATATATAATTAAAATAAAATTATTTTTATAATAAAATTATTTTAAGTGGGATTTTTGGAGTTTTTTGTAGTGAAATTTAGATTTCTATTGTTTAAATTGGTTTTTTTATTGTATATAAATTTAATATTTTGGTCAAAGAAAACTTTAGCTGAGATAGGAAATGCCTTAGGAAGATGTGTATATGTGGATCCAAGATATTTGGGGGAGAAAGACAAACGGGTAGCATGGGTTCTCATTGAGAAAGCCTATAGAGGTGGTTTCCCCGAACATATCGAGATATCATGAAGGAAAGATAAATCAAAGATTGGACTTTTGGGGAGTACCCTTCAGGTGCTTAGTGTGCCACAAGACAGGACATCTTCATAAAAACTGTCCTCGGCGACCTGTGTTAAAAAACCGAATATATCATGGTAAATATTTATCAGCAAAAAAAAAAACAGGGGACAAGGTCTTCCTATTCTGAAATGGTAAAGGCATCCTCTACTATAAGCTCATCTCCTTTAGAATCTGATAAACTGAAGGGGGTTTTTAATCCTGAAGATGACTTTCAAAATTTCTCTTCCCCCATTCAGAAATCTATGACTCGGTACCATATCTCTCCATCAACATTTTCTAAAAAAAAATGCAACCTACCTGAAAGCTCGAGTAGACCCCTCGGCTCATCTGAAAAAAGGAATCCCATCTTATTTTGCACCCCCCCTCCGGATCCTATTGCTAGCAAAGATTGCCTAGTCCCTCTTCCAGTTCCCCAATCTATTAATACTTTCAAAGTGGACTCTCAAATCACTTTAATCTCATCTTCCTCTCCTTCATCGAAAAAGGGACTATCTCAATCTCAGAAAGGAAAGGAGCCTATGGTTTCGGTGACCCCTCTAAACTCCCCTATTTCATCCCCGTCAAATTCGATTGGTAGTGACCTGGACTACCTCCTTAGCAAGAAATCACTTGAGCTCAAACCCCTAACCATTCATAAACTGGGAAAGCCATCATCCCCTCAAATAAGTCCAAATTTATGCAAAAAATATTACAGTGAGAAGGAAAAGTAATCAGGGGAGTAGGCATTTCAGAGGAAGGGCTGATGGTGCTAGTAGAGGAATTCAAAATCTCTCTTTAGTAGACGTGTCGATCATTGATATGACGGAAGAAGGGCCTCTTAGAGCAAGTGTGGCCGCAAAGCCTTCTAAATGACTTTCATTTTATCCACGAATATAAGGGGGCTAGGGGCTGATAAAAAAAAGTTAGCCCTTAAGAATCTTTTTTTTTGCAAAACAACCCAAAATCATTCTAATCCAAGAAACCATGCACAACACTCCTGTATCTATTTCTTATTTCAGAAAAATGTTGCCTACTTGGCATATGGTTGCTTTGGAGGTAAATGGTCTTTTTGGGGGCCTAGCAGTATTATGGAACCCTTATTGGATCAGAGCAAAAGCATTCAAATGCTTTGCTAGCATTCTCATATCGGCGTCTATTAGGGGGAAAGACTGGCCCATAAACATTTTAAACATGTATGCTCCTTACAAAAACAGGATAACATACTGGGAGAATTTTTTTGCATCAGAGATGGTTGATATTGAGTATTTGATGATTGCAGGAGATCTAAATGTCACGCTAAACTCTAATGAAATATGGGGGAATAGTCGGAAAAAAGATCCTCTTGTTGACCGCATTAGATATGAGCTGCTGCACAGGAATTTTGTTGACATAAATCCGCCTAAAATGATGCCAACATGGGACAATGGAAGAACTGAAGGAGCATATATAGCAAAGAGACTTGATCGTTTCATTTTTCATGAAAGTATAATTGATAGACTAGGCATGCCCTTTACATCTATAGGAAATGATTTTATATCAGACCATAGGCTGATATTCTTAGGATGGAGAGAAAAGGGATTTAGGAAAGGGTATCCTTTTAAATTTAACAGGCTATGTTTGGAAGATACTAATTTCAATGAAGCCATAATTAGACAATGGAAGGAATTATCATCAAAAGAGAATATGCCTCCATTCTTAACTTTTAGAGATAAGCTGGCTTCCATTAGAATTTTTGTAAAGGATTGGCAGTTTAAGAAAAGACAACAAAACAGATCAGCCCTTCAGGAAATTCAGAAGGAATTGGATAGCATCTCTGGAAATTTAGTTGCTCATGGTATCCCTTTCAACATGAGATGTCGTATAAAGGAACTACAAAGGAGGAAATGCAAAATCCTGGAACAGGAAGAGGCATCATGGAGATTAAAGAGAAAGGCAATCTGGCTAAAGGAAGGAGATAGAAATTCAAAAAAAATTCACAGATTTGCAAGCTCAAGAAGAGAAAAGAATTCTATATGGAAAATAAAGGACGGAAAGGGAGACTTTCTATACTCTCAACAAGACATCTCAAGTGAAGCCGTGAGATATTTTGGAAACCAATACAAAAGATCTGATGTTTGCAGGATTCAGGACATTCTGTGGGGAATAGATCTTTTTCCTCAAATGTTTGACGGGGATCAAAATGATTATCTCTTTCAGCCAATAACGGAGGAAGAACTCCTAGGAACCATGAAATCCTTTAAAAAGGATAAATGCCCTGGTCCAGATGGCTGGATGATCGAATTTTTCATACATTTTTTTGATCTTATCAAACAAGATCTGCTAAGGATGGTTGAGGGCTCAAGAATGTCAGGCAACATCCACCAGATTACCTCATCCACTCATATCGCCCTCATCCCCAAGAAAAAGGAAGCGGAATCTTTCCAAGACTACAGGCCGATATCTCTTTGCAACATTTCATACAAAATCATATCAAAAATTATCGCAGAAAGGTTAAAAGGAACCTTGTCAAAGTATTTAACAAAGGATCAACATGCTTTTCTGAAAGGAAGAAATATTTTGGACGTTGTTGCTAACACTCAGGAGGTTTTATTTTCCATGCACACCAAAAAAAGTGAAGCTACTGTTTTCAAAATTGATCTCCGAAAGGCATATGATTGCCTCGATTGGGGTTTCATCAGATGCCTTCTTGCAAAGATTGGACTGAGAGCAAACATGATAAATTGGGTAATGGCCTGTGTGGAGAAGGTGAACTATGTTGTTATAATAAATGGGATTCCATCTCCTTTTTTTCTAGCTACCAGGGGTTTGCGCCAAGGATGCCCGCTATCTCCCTTATTGTTTATCCTGGCAATGAACTCGTTAAGCCTGCACATCAATAAGGCAGTTAGTGAAAACAGATGTCAACCTCTGAGGATCTGCAGGAACAATTATATATCGCATAATCTATTTGTTGATGATATACTTATTTTTGGAATGCTTTGCAGGCTCACTTGGTTATGCTTATATGATATCCTCAAAAAGTTCCAAAGGGCCACAGGCTTACAAATAAATGAGTCCAAATCTGCTCTCTTCCATAATGATGGTAATCTGGAACTAATAGAGTGGATTTCCTCTCTCTTTGGGATAGAGGCGCGGTCCATCAATCAGGGAATGAAATATTTAGGATTCCAGCTAAAAGCAAAAGGATACTCTAAAATGGATTGGCAATGGATAATAGAAAGATACTACAAAAAGATTTCAGTATGGGAATATAAATGCCTTTCTATGGCAGGAAGAGTCATTCTGGCTCAATCAGTCCTAACTCAACTCGCGGTTTATTGGGTGCATCTTTTTTTTCTTCCAGCAAGCATTATTCAGAAAATGAACAAGATAACAACAAATTTTATTTGGGGTGGCCAGGCTGAGAAAAGAAAATATCACTTGTCTAAGTTATCTGCCATCTCATTGCCAAAAAATCTTGGGGGATGGGGGCTGCTGGACCTGCGGAGTTTTGGAAAGGCCCTTCTATGCAAATCCCTATGGAGAGGGATTTTCGGAGAGGGTCCATGGAGCAATACCATAAAAAAGAAGTATATGGGCAGTAAGGATATCTCATACTAGTTCAGGTTGGGAAGGATCGGATCCATTTATGGTTCAGCAATATGGCTAAGTTTTCGTAAGATAGAAGGGTTTTTTCTAAAGAATCTGATTTGGAGTTTCCAAACTGGTAGCAAGATTCTCATAGGACTTGATTCTTTCTTGAGCGGACAGGAGGAAATCATCTTGCCTGAGACACTCCTTAACTTTTTCCACAGAAAAGGTTATTTTACTTGGGACAAACTTATTGCAGAATGGCATGGACCCTTCCCTATTTGGAAAGAAGATGGCAATATGGGGATGACTGAGAATGTAGCAAGACAGTGGAAGAATTTAAAAGTTTGTCTGAGAAACTGTGGAATACATCGCTCCTTAGATATCGATGTCCTAACATGGAAAGATATGAAAGGGATATCCCAGGTTCGAGTAAAGGATATTTACCTGAATCTGATAGCCTCAAGAAATGCCATTCCCAACTCTATTTTTCCATCAAATTTCTGGAAATCAGGATGCCTCTCCAAATCCATTTTTTTCTCGTGGCTGGTATTCCACAATAAAAACTTATCTTGGGAAAATTTAAAAAAGAGGGGCTGGCAGGGTCCAGGTCTCTGCTCAATTTGCAAATCTGAGGATGAAACAAACTGTCATATGTTCCTTCTCTGTCAGAAAACGCAGTAGATTTGGCAAGCTCTGGAAATTTTATATGGATTCCCTCATGCTTCTCACTCATCCATACAAGAGGCTTTTGTTTGGTGGAGCAGGCAAAAGAAATCCTGGAGGCCGATTTTTATCATTACCTTATGGTGCATATGGAGATGGAGGAACAACAAAATTTTTAAGGAAAGTAAGGAGCCTTTCATGGGAATCATCCAAAGCATATCTTTTCTTTTTGATTCCTTACCTGAAAAGCCTCCCAAGGAAAAAAGATTAAATCCCAACATGGATGATCTGTTTCATAACATGTTCCCGAAAGCGTTCTTTGATGGAGCGGCACAAAACAACTCTTGTGGCTGTGGAATCCACATCATCATGGATGAAAATACTCAATTTCTTATTTCGTGGAATGGAGGAAAAGGATCTGGCTGCAAAGCGGAGGCGATGGCTCTCGCGGGGCTTCTCTCTTTCTGTTTCTTCTTTAACATTCAGTCTGTCTCAATTTTTGGGGATTCCAAAGTAATGGTTGATTTTGTTCTGGGAAAAATCCATATTAGCAATCCTCAACTTGCAGGTTGGATGAACAGGATTGTTTTCCTATGGGAAAGGATGGAAGGATGTTCCATACAACACATTTACAGGTTACAGAACAAGAAGGCAGACAGTTTATCAAAGGAAGGTCTGTTTACAGCTCCAGGTATATGGCACATGAAGGTAATTTCAGACAAGCAAGTGTTCTCTATCACATAATTTTCTTTACCTGAAGCATAATATCATCTTGCTGGTGTCAGGTATGTTTTTTCAATTTTGTCCTTGCTGTCCTCATTTTGATTTTGTCAATCACCTTTTTGGAATTTGCGCTGTATCCTCCACGGAGGATCTTAGTTCTCCAAATGTTTGTATTTGCAAAATATTGTCTTTGAGGCCTCTATTACAAAGAATGACTGTCTATTTGGATGATCATCAGATTTATGTTTTTGGGGATTTCTATCCTCTTTCTCAGGTTTTTTCTGTAACGGATTATTAGTCCGTTTCTAGCTCATATGCAGTTTCTGTCTGACAATGTATTCTGATCATTATATTCCTTATATAATATAATCACGCTTTTTCGTTCCTGAGAAAAAAAAAATAAAAAAATTTAATAATTTAAAAATCATTAGAACACTTAAAGCTTTTTTGTAGCAAAGAGAATTATATTCACATTAACGGGCGGAATCTTCAAGCATTCTGATCATTATATTCCTTATATAATATAATCACGCTTTTTCGTTCCTGAGGAAAAAAAAAAAATTAATAATTTAAAAATCATTAGAACACTTAAAGCTTTTTTGTAGCAAAGAGAATTATATTCACATTAGCGGGCGGAATCTTCAAGCTTTTTTGAGCAAAGAGAATTTATGGAGAGGAATCGGGTCTCTGGCCCGATCTTAGCCTTAACTTATGGTTATTATTGTCTGAACGAATTTGTACCGTCATTTGGGAAAATTTGATTTGATATGGTTTCCCATAGTTTTCATTATTCCGCATTTCTTAGTATTGGGTTTAATTCTTCCGGATTTCGAAGTGCATGTACATGGGCGACTCCAGAATTATGAAAGGTTTTAAAGATATTCCGCGTCCCCTTAATAATTGCGTATGCCGATTCCAACTTCGAAGAGAAATGAATTATCAATTTTTTTTTGACTCCAGCGTGTCAGTCTTGATGCAAGAACCAAAGGCATTTAGGATCTACGGCGACCAATAGGAACGACGAAGAATGCCATGTGGAATGTAAACAAAGTCGGAAATAACGCGGACGCGGCTGCCAGGGGACGCGTCAAAGCTACCGGGACCACTGCTTTCTGTCGGTGGGAGCCACAGGTTTCTGTTTCGTTTGTGTACCCTGGCCGAAGACATCATAAGTAAATCCCCCAGAATGTTTCGGGTCCGAGAGGCGCAGGCGTTTGACACAGGACGCTCTGTTGGCCTAGCAAAAACAATAGAAGACAAGCAGATAGGAAGAAGCTGCAGCGAGCGAGCTGTGAGCCGAGCTAGAGAGACAAAGCGATCCAGCCAGCCAGGCCGCCAGGATGTCGCAGGTTCGATCTGCTTACCGTTCCTTGGCTCAGCTGCGTGCTTCCCTTCTCGTTCGTAATATATGGCCCTGGCGTAACTTCAGCGCAAAAGTTCCCCGCCCCTGCATTGTCGACAAGCGCGGCAGCGACATTCTTCACGATCCCTGGTTCAACAAGGTAAATGCTTCTAAATTTTTTTAAATATTTTCCATTTGCATTTTCAGTCGATGAAGCGGGGCATTTTCTGCAAACTCCAAAGCTAATTCACACGATCTTGTTATTTGTTTGATTTAAATTGTTTATTTGGAGATCTGGTTGAAAAATGAGTTTAATGTCAGCTAAGCAGTCTTTTAAGAGTAGCTCATTTACATTTCCCCTTTGTATGATAAAAAAAGGTACGATAAATCTCCATTAAATAAATCATGGCCACTTCTCTGTGCCATATTTTGTGATGTATATTAACTTTATCGGTGGGCGACAGTGATAGGTCAGTCATTCTTGCGTGGGGAAGCAGCGGTAATTGTAACCTTACATTTTCTCGGTTCTATCAAATAATGTCATATTTCATTTCTTGCCAAACAGTTCTTTGACTAATCCTCCAAAGGCGTTAGCAAGGACAGCGGAACGAAGTTCCTCCAAATCACGCGTAGAAGTTATTAAAGAAGGCAGGGCTTAATTGCAATAACATGTCTTACAAACGTCAAAGATAAAGATAAATCGTGAACTTAAAATTTAATTATTATTATTATTATTTGTGTTTCACTTTTTTTTTTTATTATTTTTTAGAGAAGAAATGCTCTGAGCACTCCTCTTTTGGCACTTACCTATATTTAGTCACTGCTGGACGTCGGTAATATTTTAGAAAGCGTTAGGAAACTTTGCTGCACTGCGATTATAGGGTTAATGTTGTTGTAAATGTCAGACATCTAGATTTGTAGTGAGAATGCCAATTCTCGAAAGAGTAGATCTTTGAGAGTACAATCTGTGCTTCAATATTTGCGTTTCATAAGTAGACTCAAAATAGTATTTATAGTAATTCTTTCTGACCAGATAACAGTTCACACAACTAATGCAGGAGCATATGTTTATTGGAGGGTTTTACTTATGAGTTATTGGCTATTATTAGATATTTGATTTTAGGATGAAGATAACCAAAATTCTTGTGAACAGTAATAATTATTAATGAATAAAAGAGAACTGTAGTGATAATTCCAGATAACAATAGGATTTCAGGTATTTTAATAAGGAATGGATAACGATGAAGACAAGTTAAGTTCCATATATAAAGGGGTTGAGACGTGTTCTATCAGGATTAGAATAGATCTAACTTGCAAGGATGTACTGAGTGAAGTTGGGGTTTATGGAAGAGATTGCCTCAGTTAGTTTGATTGGATGGCCATGATAATTTCCTTATACATTCTTGGTTAAAATTATTTGATTTTATGGTTCTCTGTTTATTTGATTTATTATTTTTAGTCGTTATCTGCATTCACTGTTATTACAGTAGGTTTGAATTTATTAATTTAATAGGTTATAATAGAGAAAACAAGAAATTTGATTACGTGTTTTGTTTCAGGTATGTATTGCAGTCGTGCCATTATGATATATTCACCCTTAGGTAGTATATACATGAACATACTTTCCATATATTCACCCTTAGGTAGTATATACATGAACAGAATTTCCATATATTTTGTCTCTAATCGGAAGCTTTGAGTCATAAAATCAAACACTTCTGATTTCAAGTCAAGGCTGAGTTGACCCTCAAACGATTCCAACTAAGTCTGAGTTTTAAAACATTGGTGTGGAGTATGGTGACCAAAAATTTGTTACAAACATAGTGCCACTGATTGATCCCAATTTGCAGGAATGTATGTAAGAGCCAATAGGAGACCAGAAGGAAGCATTGACCAACACCTTATAATTGGAATAAGAAAATTGGGAAAAAGGAAATGAGGAAAAAAAAGAAAATCCATGGCTATGAAAGAGCCTTGTTTTTCACAAAACGTAAATAAATACAAGGTATATACCTTGGTGATTGGTTTATGTAGCAATGAGATTTAAACCAGTATTTATGCAATGTCTTATATGAATTTGGCTGATAACCTGCATCCAAATCCATATGAGTCAGGTTAGACTGCTGGATGCAATATGGACATGGAGTGCATGTATCTAATAAATTCTTGGTTACTTTGAATTCGGTGCTTTATGTAAAAATGTAGTAGGATGCTTTCCTTGTAATTTATCATATATTATTGTGAAGGCCATGGTATTGTGCATGACGAGAGCTAGTACATTCTTCTAGAAAGATGATAAGTGGTATATACTTACTTGATGAAAGAAGAAAAGTACAATAGAGTTATGCTTTCAATGCACATCTTTTTTTGAAGTAAAATTTTCCTATTCCTTCAGATCACCGTTATACATCAGAATGTCTTGAAATCTGTCCTGGCCTGCCACTAGGGAAACCAGACCAGGCACAGAATTTCAGTTTCGTCGAGCCATACAAAAAATTTACAGAGAGCATACCAAAATTCAAGCAAGTTTGTCTGGAATTCATGGCCTTTAGGGTGGTTCTTTAACAGAAAAACAAAAAAACTAAGACTAAGAAGTGAAAAAGCAGATGATGTATAAACCATTCAAGATATTCAGAATCCAAGGCTTCAACAGGGATGAGTTCCTTGTTACCTCCTAGAGAGCAACCTGGATCAAGGGATAGGCCGAGGTGGACCTCAATTTTCCTGAGTCCGCTGTCCATGGAAGGAACCAATATCTGCAAATCATCCAGTTGGAGAAGAATCTCTTCTCTGGCAGTGTTCCTATCCACCAACACCCTACCTAACAACAATTTTAGCTGCTAGTAATGATCTACTGTGTGCATGTAGTGATTGTGTTGACCTCAGGAGTGGCTTGTGTCCAGAACCCAACTTGCTACTTCTGCGAGCACCTCAGAGTCCGTTATGCAACGTTGTCCGTCCACCGTGTCTTGCTTTGCTTGGGCAATTTCTTCTTGAATGCTTGGCAAAGTGAATTCGCTATACCGAGCAGCTGAGCTCTCTGTATGATGCTGGGCTCTGGAACCTTTGAGCTCATGGTAATATGCTACGCCTTGACGTACTTGGGCCCACTGTCTTGGCATGGCGACCCCTGATGAGAGAATCCTTACATGAACAAGGAAAGGGGGCAATGAAGAGTTGATAACCACCAGGGAAAGGGCTGCAAGGAGAGAATTACAGGAGTACATGAGGCGGGCTAAACTAAAATGCAAGTAGATGCACTAGCAGAGAAGAAAAGGTTCAAGAACGAGAGGAGCCAGTGAGGGAGGATTCAACATGAAAGTAGGTGAGGACGAGGTAATGATAATGGTATAGGCTCTAATAAACCATGGATTCTGGCTTGACACCACCTTACCAGCAGGAAAGTCCAACACCCTTGTCAAAGAGGACAATAAACTTCCACACACAGTTGGTAATGCATCTTCCTCATGCACAGGGAGATGGTGTTGTGTGCCATAATAATTAACCAACTCATGCCTACACCAATGTGCAGTGTGAGAGCTGCCTCATTTACAACAATAAGCAACCAAGTAGGGGGTGAATTAGCAAACCAATATCTCTGCAAATGCCGAGATAGATCTTGCATTGAAACGAACTAGGGAGACATGAACGACGGGATAATTCCTGAGTTAATGCCCATAACCACACTGATGTGATGTGTGGTGTGATGTCATTGGGGGGTGGCAATGCCACATCTCCCTCCTCTTGTAGTTGGTGGGATGACGACATTGTGCCCACCCCCATCTGTCCAGTGCCTATCACCCCATCCAAGGAATGAGAATCCTTTAGGGCCAAATCCATACAGCGCTGCTTGAGAGGCAATTCTGAGAACTAGTGCCATAAGGCTGGGATCGAGGTGGGTTGGTCTTTGCATCCCTTGTTAGCTAGATGGTTTGCCATCTTGTCACCTGTTCAACGAACATGCAAAGTAATGATGACTTATATGGATTTAAGGAGAGTGGTTACCTTGCCCAAGGTGCTCGCCAAACACTAGCTATGACACACTTTGCTTGGGGGGATCCATTAAGAATTTTGGTGAACATGTTGACAACCATCGGGGAATCACCTTCCACCACTAGTTTTTAATAGCCCAAGGAATAAGCTATGTGGAGGCCACCTTCTAACGCTTTTAATTCTGTTGCATTATTGCTAGAGATGCCTAGAGAACTCGAAAAGATGTATAGGAAGGAACCTTGATGGTCATGAAAAGCTCCACTATATCCTACAAGACCTGGATTGCCCATGGAGGTACCATCAAAATTTAGTTTAAAGAAATTTGGAGGATGGGGCTGCTAAGAGGTGGCACTGGGTCGATAGGGGAGGGGAATGGTCAGAGGGGAGAGGGAATGCCAAGGTGGATATGCTGGTCATGGAGGATAGAGAGCACCTGCCTGTGACCCCCCTGGTATACTCCCCTTGATTTTTGTAATGTAATTGTACTCTGATTATAAATGATTATAGATTTATTTGAATGGCTTGAACAGTGGGACCACAGATCCACGATTTGAGGGGAAAAAGGAAGAACCTGAGAGGTGTTAGCTGGTACCACTGCTTAATCAAATTAGTAGCTAGCAAGAGCGATCTTTAAGAATGTTCCATTAGGAACATGAAGAGACACACAAGAAAAATGCTAAAAAGTCCTTCGAACAACAAAAGAGGGGTTCTCTTTTGGAATGAAATAAATTGGATGAAGGACAAAGTGGGATTCTTAGGTTGATAAACCACTCTTAGAGTGCTTGCCACAATTGATAAACCACCCAGAAATGTAGATTCCTGCAGTGCTTGCCACAACTGATAAACCACCTAGAAATGTAAATTCCTGCAGTGCTTGCCATAACTAATAAACCATTTGTAACGTAAATTTCCATACTCCTAGTGCTGACCATGAATTCCAACTGAGTTTGCTTGAAAAAACTCCTTGGACCATGGATTTGGCTTGGGGGTGACTACTGCAAGAAATATAGGCTGCAACTAGTCTAAGGTTGGGTGGAAAATCGAAATCCTACCTTCAACTTCAACCATTGTCATATTTCAGATGAGTGTTATTAACTATGAGTTACGAACATGATGATTAGTTCTTTATTGAATTGATGTATAACTCTGCGATAATCTTGCATAGTTGTAGGAAAATGTCGCATAAAATTAATATGCTAAAATGCCTTGATTGTTCTATGGATTAAATTGGAAATCTACCTTAAGGCTGTAAGAAAGATGATTTGATTTTTTGTGCAAGTTAATATGTTGCATGTGGACATGCAGGGCTCTGTGATTACAATTGCTCACATTTCTGCTATAACTTTTCTTCCAGGAAGTTCCAGAAGTTGAAACTTGGACCATAGTGAGGGAAAATCCCGCCTATCATTTTGTCAACTTTTAGATCTTGGGCAATGTTGCACGAAGCGGGGACGCGGAAGCGTCATTTTCCAAAAATCTAGGAAGCGAAGTGTTTGCTATATATATATATTTATATTTTTTTGCATTTATACTCAAAACAAACATCCCAAATACCAAATTAGTTGTATAAGACATGAAAACATGCATATTTTTGCATAAATCAAGATAAATATAGCATCCATTGTACATTAATGATTAATTATTCGAGCATCAACCATTTAGATGCATCAACCATCTAGAATCTATATTCTTCTCCTCTTGTCTAGCCTTTTCCTCTACCTCGATTGTCTAGGGATATTCGTCAACATTGCGCAATTTTGATCAAACTACCTAATTCAAGACTTAAAATATGGTAGAAAAAGCTTAACATGTTTGATCAATGATTTTGACTTGATTGAAAGGTAATTTTTTGCTAAGGGCGTGACAAAGGAGTTCAACAATTAACACCACCAACACTAGGGTACATATAGGGCTTGGTGCTCTTGATTAAATGCTAATCGCATACCTTCATACTTGATATAATCTAATTAAATGGCACAATCCCATTGATCCTGAATTCCTGAAAACTGTTAAGTCTGCTGAATTTTGAATAGGATATGAAATTCTATTTTCTCCATATGTAGTCCAATGAGGCTGGAACCACTCTCAAACATCCTGAGTCATTTCATGGTAATGTTAAAAATTTAAGTAAAAGGATGAAAATGAAAAATAAAGGAGAATGTCACTTTTACTTCAAGAATTTAACATTACCATGAGGGAGCATGTGCTATATTTATATTTTTTTTGCCTTCATTCCTCACCCTAACCCAAGGTGGACCCACCTCCAACAAGCAAATTCACCAAAAAAAAAGAAAAAGAAAAACCGATTTTCTTAGGCCACGCGGCACACTTTTCCGAAGTGCGTACGGAATCGTACGGGAACGATTCGGCCTCCGAAGTGCCGTACGAAATGGAGGGACGCTTCCGGAATTTCCAGGAAGCATCATTATCAGTTCGAAACTCGTTTCGGAATTTCGGAAACGCGTTTCGGGAGGCGCTTCCTGGACGCATCTGTACGGACCGCGCTTTGGGGGTTAGATCCGGGGGGGGGGACATTTCCTGCAACATTGATCTTGGGTCTTGATATTTTAGGAGATATGATAAGAGGAATTCGAGCTTCTTAAATTCTCCTAAAATTGTGCTTCAAACAGGTCATGTTGGCATTTATGCCATAACTTTCTTCTGGGAGGTTCCAAATGCTGAAACTTGGACCATAGTGACCCGCTGATCATTTAGTTCAACTTTCAAATCTTGGGTTGCGATATTTTAGGAGATATGATTAGAGGAAGTCAAGCTTCCTAAATGCTCCTAAAATCGTGCTTCAAACATGTCATGTTGGCATTTCTGCTATAACTTTTCTTCTACGAGGTTCCAGAACTGAAACTTGGACCATAGCGAGGGGAAATCCTGCTGATGCTCTGTTTCCAGTTTTCAGATTTTGGGTTGCGATATTTTAGAATATATGATCAGAGGAAGTCAGGCTTCCTGAATGCTCCTAAAATCGTGCTTCAAACTGGTCATGTTAGCATTTCTGCAATGACTTTTCATTTGGGAGGTTCTAGAGGTTGAAGTATGAACCATAGTGAGGGGAACTCCCATTGATCCTTTGGTTCAATTTTTAGAACTTGGACTGCGATAATTTAGGAGATATTCCCTGGAGAATTTGCTATATTAGTTTGCGCACAGAGTGCTTGAAGAAATGCTTAAGTGATTTAATGATTCATTGCATACAAACTATTTGATGAAATGTCCCAATGAAAATGTTGTTGTGTAGATAGGGATAGTATTGTTGTAGCTGCTATATGCCTCTTTGCATGTGAAGAATTTGCTATATTAGTTTGCATGCAAAGTGTTTGAATAAATGCTTAAATGGTTTAATGATTCATTGGATACAAACTATTTGATGAAATGCCCCAATGAAAATGTTGTTTTGTGGATGACCATAATAGTATTGTATGATAGTATTGTTGTAGCTGATATATTCTTATTTGCATGCAAAGAATTTGAAGAAATGTGTTAAAGGTGTTTTATTATAATTTGCATACAAACTATTTGATAAAATACTTCAAAGACAAAAATCAAAAGTTGCATGATTGAGTGGTATATTTTAGTTAGTATGTTACAAGTGGAATTAGAGCAATGTTTCTGATTTGATTTCATACAAAATGTATACAAGAAAAATACTACTCAATTGGTTATATACAAAGTATTTGAAGAAAGGTTTACATGTAAAGTGTTTGACAAAATGTATGAGAGATGAAAATTAGGTTTTTACAAGTGTGGTTACAATAAATTTAATAGGGGTATGTGAAAAAGTGGTATCAGAGCTTATTGTCAAGCTAGTAAAAGAAAACTTTTTTTTGGGTACCTCGTAACCTCTATAAGTTGTGAGGGCACTTGGTATGTTACAAAGTGGTATCAGAGTTTCCAAGTTCAGCGCTTGGACTAGATGGGCTCTAGGATAGGTGAAATGAAAAGCAAAGGTGCTATACTGGAGCTTTGGAGATTAAAATTTCGAATTCTGTGTTATTTTAAAATAATGATTGTTTGTTGGGTGCAAGTGTTTGTTGTTTGTTGAATTTCGCTAGTGATTGTGTACTACATGCATATGTGTTTATGTGAAATTATTTTGCTGTATATACGAATACACTGATGTTACTTAAAGATTGATTTGAGTTGATGCAGCAAGATAAACATGCATAATGCTGACTAGATTCCCTAGAGCAGCCCAACAAGATTGCAAAAGTTCATGACTAAATGATGCAGTCAAAATTATGAGGGGGAATCTCTTAACTTATTTCTTGCTAGTTTACACTTTTCTTAGATGTTTTGAGAAGTTGTCATAAGTTGATGAATAATAGCATAAGCATGATAAAATGTAAAATATGAAATAGTTTAGAGATGCATGTCCATCAAATAGATATTAAATAATGATATGCCAATTGCATGAAGGTATGCTAGGTGCATACAATAATGGATGTGCAAGCTTAAAGACTCTGAGTAGTTTGTTGTCATAACATGATTTAGATGACTAATAGTGGTTAATGATAAACATGTAACCAAGAGTAGGTTGACAACACAATTGGGAAGCCAATGAAAGTGTTGCATGTAGTCTTGGGGAACCAAGGCTATGGAAAATAAGGTGTTGATTAGACCTTAGCAAAGGTGACATGTATGCTTGTTGATATGCATGTTGTGACAATGTGGTGAGTACATTAATATGAGATTTGCTCCTAGTAAGTGGTCTTCTCCAACACAATTGGGAAGCCAATGAAAGTGCTGCATGTAGTCTTGGGGAACCAAGGCCATGGAAAATAAGGTGTTGATTAGACCTTGGCAAAGGTGACACGTATGCTTGTTGATATGCATGTTGTGACAATGTGGTGAGTACATTAATATGAGATTTGCTACTAGTAAGTGGTCTTCTCCAAATGAGTGTTCTAAAAATTATTGATTATGATTCTTGAACTTTATGCACACTTAAAGTATTGATGGAATGCTTGATTAGGTGCATGATATGAGTATGTGCTTATGATATTGCATGAAGGAATGATCATGTTTTAAGACAATTGTACTAATACAATGTGTTGAGACAATTGATATGCACGAGTGCAAGTGGGTGCTAGTTGTAGCACTGTGGCTGATGACTATGTGTTGATTGTAAATTGTCATGGCTACTAGGTGCTAGTTGTAGCACTATGGCTGATGACTATGTGCTGATTGCAGACTATGTCATGGCTACTAACCTTGGTAAAAGGTTGATTTCAAAATTTGATGATGCTAGTCTTGGTAAAAGGTTGATTTCCAATCTTGTGATAACATGGTTATAAACATGCTGATATGTATTCTTGATTCTTGGAACATGTGACTGACATGAATTCTAGATGTGTGAACAACTACAGATCAACATGCTTGGTATTAGCATGGCAAGGTAACAACTGATTTGTTTATGTTGATATAACTAACAATTGGGTGTGTGTGACAACACATAAGAAGACTCAATTGCAGCAAGAAGTAAAAGCATAGACAATGGTATGGTGCAGCATAACATGGACCAAGTCCATCATGAACAAGAAAGGGGAAGTTACCCTAAAGCGCAGATCCCTCCAGGAGCTATTTCGAAGGATGTCAAAATTTTAAGGCTGCCATAAAACCTTGGAGAAGACTGAAACTCATGACATTGAGTTATTGTGGGTTAATTTTGGGTACCTCGTAACCTCTATAATTCATTAAGGGAAATGGGTATGTTACATTGCCCTTGGGCATGCCAATCTTGCAGGGTCTAGGCTTAAGCAACTATTGATTCTCAAATGTTGTGTCTTATTAAGGTCTAATGTTCGCCTAGCGACAGGTATTGGTTGAGAAAAATACATCAGTTTCTCTCTTTCCAAATTGCCTTGAAATAGAAAGCTTGCTAGAAGTATCTAGATCCTGTTGAGGATGGGATTTTGGAATGGGATAACACACTAGTGCCCCATGGTGAGGGACACAATTGATTGAACTTGATCTGAATGAAGCATATAACATTCCAAAGACATCCATATGTAGAGGGTGTATGAGCATGATTAAATAGGTACTCTGAATTTTCAGTTGCATGTCTACATAGATAACAGATTGAGGGTCCTGAGTAAATTTGAGATTGTAGCTTGCCCCACGTGAGATTTTTTCCTTGAGCTAGGAGCCAAAGAAAAAGAGATATTTTGGCCACAATTTCTATTCCAGATGACTTTCCATATAGGCGCTTTGGGGTGATCCTGGAATCCTATCGCTAGACCATAGGCTTCTTTAAGAGAGAAAGACCCGTTGGTGCTATATCTCTAGTGGAGCTTGTCGTGCTGGTTGGAGATAGAAATGTATTGGGCTTTGATTGCTTGCTAAAACGATGACCAATTTTCCTCATTGGACATTGGAAGGGAAACTTTCGGGGGCAACCATTGTCTCCATTGGTAGGAATCATCGATTCCACTCCAATAGTTTGCCACTTTAATGTGACCCAGGCTTGTCATTTGTCTTTAGAGCTCTGCCAAGTCAAACTTGTCCTGCAACTTCGGGAGCTGCTGCCACGAGTCTTCCCAAAAGAATGTCGTTTTCCCATTGTAGACATCCCAAAAATAGTGCTATTAAATTATGTACTTCCCTTGCCTTTCAAGATTGCATATGGAGGAATCTACTTGATTGAAAGAAGTACGATTGAAAGGGATGTGTCCAAAGTATTTACTGTTCCTATTATGCTTCCAAAGATCTCATCCACCTTCCAGCCAACACCACTAGAGTTTGGCTCCTAAAACCGTGGTGAGAGTAGTTGGATCTCGTAGGCCAAGTTCACCTTGCAATTTGGATTTCGTATTTTTTTTAAAGCTACCAAGGCCCACTTATTTTCTAGCTTGGCTTCTACCTAGAGAAAAGAATGTTATAAACCATGAATTGAGTTTAGAGTAGAAGATGGGGTCGTGAGAGCCAAAAAACAGTTGAGAGGAAGGGCTTGTAGAATTGATTTGAGGAGGACGATTATGTTGGCTAGATTAAGAGACCTGAATGTCCAACTCGCCAGGTTACTGGCGAAGTTGCTTAGCAAGTCCGACCACAAAAAGCAGAGCACTAAGGTACTTAGATGGAAGTTTGTTTTTCTGAAATCTCATCAATCTAGCAATGTGTTTATGCATGGCCAAGGGGGTATTGGAAACGAAAACTTGAGATTCTGAATTATTGATTTCCATGCTTGAGGCTTGTGAGAAATTGTTTGTAGCTTGTAGAATGCCCCAGGCTTCTTGAACAGTCGATATGCCCATGCTCATAGTATCATCTTCGAATTACTAATGAGTAATGGGGAGGTCTTCTGCAAAGAGTTGAAGCCCATTTGCCGAGACACTGTTGCTTTAAAGGCCCGCCCCATACCTTCGGTAGCAAGGATGAAAAGGAAGGGGGATAGGGGTTCCCCCCTGCGAATTCCACAAGAAGGGGATAACGAGTTAGAAGGCAATCTGTTGAGAAGAATGGAGAAGAAGGCTAAGGAAATGAGGGATTTAATCTAAGAGATCCATTAATGAGAAAATCCAAAAGCTAAAAGGACTTGAAAAAGATGGGACTAGTTTAACTTGTCATACACTTTAGAGAGGTCCAATGTAAGAAGCATACTTGGAGTTTTTGAGACTTTCAAAGAGTGGATAATCTTGTGCACCACCATGATGATGTCAAGGATTTGTCTACTGTTTATGTATCCTGTTTGTTTTGGCGAGATTAGGGAGGGGAGAAGAGGCTTGAGCCGATTGGCGATGATCTTCAAAATGACTTTGTAAACTACCTTACAAAGTGCTAAGGGTCGAAATCCACTAGGCTCCTTCGCTTTAACCTTTTTTGGGACCAGGGCGATAAAAGTCATGTTTAAGGTTGGGAGAATTGAGTGAGATTTGCGAGATTCCTCCATTGTAGCTTGCAGATCCTCGCTGCCGGTTGGCCAACAAGCCTAGAAAATGTCTATAGTGAAGCCGTTAGGTCCCGAAGCTTTGTTCTTAGGCATGGACTTTACCACTGCTTCAACCTCCTCTATGGTGATAGCTCACATTAGAGCTTTGTTCTGATCCTCAGAAACAAGGGGAAGGATATGTTGGATGATTCATTGAGTGGTGACCTCTTGATGCATTTGAGGCTCCAAAGGAAGATCTTTATAAAAGCATACTAATTCTTGTTCCATGTCCCCATGATTGTGGAGCTTGTCTCAAACCCTAGTTTTCCACTTTTAAAACCCTAGCAATCACTTTATGAGGGGATAAAATCAAGAAAAAAGTTGTCTAGGCGGTTCTCAAGGGATGTCCAAGAATCTCCCATCAAAACATACAATATTTCACCAAAATTTCTTATAAAGAAATGCAATTGAACAAGAACGTATAAAACCCTAGCAAATATATTGCATGCAATAACCATTAAAAGACATTCAACAAAAATACTCACAAGATATCCATCAACAATCCTTCATTATCCCAAAGTGACGTCTCTACAACAAGGACTAGTCTCCAATAGCAAAAATATCCACAAAGATCACATCTCCACAAGAGTAATAGGCCACAAGAGCTAGGCCGAAATCTCTAAGGAGGCCCAAATAGTCCACAAAATGATGATGAGAATGAGATATGAGGTGACCTCTATTTATATGAGGTCTACCTCACCTAATTTTAGCCTAACAAGCCCCTAAACAAGTTTGACAATGAGTAAAACGTAAAATAATCTTGGGTTATAAGACAACCAACTAGCTTAATGAAAAATTATGCCTAAAAAACCCACGCATGTGAGTCCTAAGCCTCAAAATGATGATGTCATGCCCTTTTTGGGCTCCAAGTGTCATATCATGGTGAGATGAAAGCTATAAATGTGTCTGTGTCAAGATCATCCATCATTTGAGGAGTGTTCCTCAAATCAACCTCAAAGCAGCTCCAGGGGTGCTAGGTCCAACTGGGGTGTCGCCATGTCATATCCATGGGTTTCCAACAGTCAACACAATGCCTCCTCTTTCCAGCGTTGGGGCCCCATCAGGTGCAACAAGCCCTCCCTGGTACTCTGATGGAAGACCATCCTTATTTAGGCTCTGAATCATGACCTGCCCATCAGATAGTGTTAAGGCTAGCCTAGGGGCATCCTGAGTCCAGTGGTGCAATCATCAAGAATCCTCTATGTTGGGTCAAAGAAGAACAATTTCCTGTGTCTTGGGGGTACTATGGGGCATGCATCATCTACTCAAGTTATCATATTTCCCAGAGTGGGAACACTGCATCTGTTAAGTCATCATCCTCGCTGAAATCCCTGTGTACTTGTGGAGTGGGTTCCCTTAAGGCTTAGGCTGTTGTGGACCACCTGACAAAAGCCAACTTAAAATCTAGTGAAAGTGACCATTCTAGAGACTAAGATCATATGAGTATTTAAGTGGACCAAACTTGTATGTTAAGGGCATGTTAATACTTCAAACTGGGATTGCCTTCCGATATCTAACTAGACCGTCTCATAAAGGTGTTCCCTACCTTGATATAGGTGGCTAATGATTAACCCGATCAGGTGATTTCAACCCCTAAGGGGAAGTGACATTTCCAAGGTCAACCCCTCAATCAATAGGTGTTAGTGTAAATGAGCAGTAATGGAGGGGAAAAGGCTTCATGGCCAAGTGCCATGGTTAAGGGGACCAACTAATGGGGATCCACATCTTGAGTGTATAGATGTAATAGAGGGAACAATCGTGGTGGCATGAGTTACCTTGCTTGGCTTGTTTTTTCCACCCCTCTAGTGCGCCTTTTACTTTTTCATAATAATGTTTTTTTATTTTGGGTGCATACCTCAAGGGTTGGAGCTTGCTTTTTATGATTTAGTATTTAATATTACCCCTTAAGATGAGACATTTGTCACAATTAGGGTTGGGACATGCAAGGGTTCCTTTTGATGAAATGGAGCACCAAGTGCTCAAGAATCGGGTGATGGCTAATGAGGGTAGAGTTCGTGCTAGGTTTTTTCCCACGTGCTAACTTATGTCCTGATCATCTTTTGCATTTTGATTTTCATCTTTTTTCTTTCACTATGGCCATAATATGCTTTTTCATTCTTTTAGTTGCATCAACCTCTAGGGCAATGTTTCTTGATCCTATTGAAGGATGTGGATAGGTGGGTGCTGAATCCTAGTGAACCAATGACAAGTTAGACCCAAAGAATGGAGGTGGTATTTAAGGGGTTTGTAATGTGAGATGGAAAGTGTCAAGTATAGTGTAGGGGAAAATGAACACACTATTTCAATCCAAGTTTTCCAAGTAGTGCCCCTCCTATGACTCTAAGGCCTCAAGGGAGGTTCTACTGGAATAGGGTTAAAGAATAACCCCCTTGGAAAGGTGAGAGAACATATTTACAATTAGAATTGGTCAATCTTCTAGATAACCCCTTTATCCATATGAAATGCCCAAAACAAATAAGTATAAGCACTCGATTGCAAAATGGTCAAGGTGCCTTTTGAATAGCAACCCACCTTCATCCAAAAGGAAATGCCGGATGGTGAGAGGCATGTGACTGATGCAGATGGTGGAGGCACATGGCATATCATCATCAAGGAGTGAATGTCACAGGTTGTTGACTGGCTGGCTGTCCAAATGTAGGAGAAAAGTTTTCTTGTATGGGATTACCCATTTTGACGGGTGACAAGTTCCAAAGATGGGGCAGGAGAAAGTAGGGGCAATTCTTGTAAAGATATTCGTATTCATGGCACTATCGACAATGGAAGGGGAGATGCTTGTCAAGGGTTTGTTTCCAGAGATCGTCATGGTAATAGATGTCAATTGACTCAGGCAGGGGTTGTAAAGCCCTAACTGTGATATTTTAACCAAAGAATATAAAGACCTAACTTTACAGACAGTAACTAGAATTTAAAGAAAATTTAAATTGCAGGAGAATATCTAGAAATCGGTTGAAGGTGTTTTGGAGTGTTGTTCCCGCTGCTGCAGTTACCAAACCGCCCTTTTTTCCTCCCAGCCTATCTGGGGTCTACCTATATGGTCCCCAGATCTAGAAGACAAGTCTTCTGGCCCCCGTGCCCAAAACCCCAAGAACAATCAAGTTCAATGTCCGTGACTCTATTAGAACTTCCTTCTCTGTGTCTCTCAAACTCAAAAAGGAATTTCCCACAGTCAGAAAATGGTGTCCCCTTCAACCCTCCTTCGTTCCCTTATATTTTTAAATCCACCGCCTTCCAACCAACTTGATGTCGGCCTCCTCCTCCCTTCCACAGACTCATGTTTCCTTTCGCTGCCACTCTCATACCTTCTAGACCCTTCCTTATTTTTGGCTAGAGGCGGTTATATTCTTCCTTTAAAGGGCGGTTTGGTAAATGTAGTAGCGGGAACCACAACACCTTCAATTGATTACTAGGTATTCTCCTGAAATTTAAATTATTCTTTAAAATTTCAGTTACTGTCTGGTTAAAGTTTCAAAATTTGGGCTTTATACTGTTTGGTTAAAATTATACAATTACGAATTTTACAATAAGTTCTCTGGTTAAATTGCTCAGTTCGAGCTTTATAGGGGTTCAAAGATGTTCATGTAAAAACAGGTGCGAGTATAAGAAATATACTTGGCTTGTTTGATAATTTCCGAGATTTTTACCAAAATCTCCCAGGGCGTTGCTAATACCTGCGAAGATTTCTTCATCCCAAAATGCTTGAGGCAAGGAATACATGTGGATCTTGACTAGTGTGGTATGAAATCCTCCTTGTTTGATACAAAGCAATCTGTTCGAAAGAATAACTTGGTCGAATTAAAAAAGTATGGACTGCCACCCACCAAAATGTGTAACCCAATAGGAGAAAACTTTTCTCATATCTTGGATAGCCATCCAACAACCTTACACATTTGCTTATTGATGATGATATGTCAGTTCCTTCGCAATTTTTATCAGTCATACATCGCTCACCATCTGGCATTCCTCTTGGATGAAGGTGGGCTACCACTCAATAGGTACTTTATGATTTTGCAGTTGAGTGCTTTACTTATGTTTTGGGCATTTAGTATGGATAAAGGGGTGATTTGGATGATTGACTGATCTTGATTGTAAACTTGTTCTCTCATTTAGTATGGATAAAGGGGTGATATGGATGATTAATCAATCTTGACTGCAAACTTGTTCTCTCATCTTGTCAAGGGGGTTCATCTTTAGCCCTAGTCTAGTGGGACCTTCCCTAAGGCCTTAGGGTTATGGAAGGGGCATTTTGGAAGACTTGGATTGAAATAACGTGTCCATTCCCCCTTGCCATACTTAACATTTTCCATGTCACATTATTATCCATTTGATATCATCTCCATTCTTTGGGTTAACTGTCCCAAACTCAAGTGATTAGAGACTAAAACCATAAATGTATCTAAGTGGACCATACTTAAGTGTTAAGAGCATATTAATACTTCAAATTGGGATTACCTTCAAATCTCTAACTAGCCCAACTATAGTAAAGGTGTTCCCTACCTTTGTAGTGGTGGCTAAGTAATCAACTCTATTAGATGCTTCTAGCCCCTAAAGGGATGTGGTGTGTCCAAGGTTAACCCTTCAATCCATGGATGCTAGTGAGAATAGGTGGCAATGGAGGGGAAGAATTCATGGCCAAGTCCCATGGTCAAGTGACCAACTAATGAGAGTCCAGTCCACATATTGAGTGTACACTATAGATGTAATGTAGAGAGCAATCATGGAGGCATGAGTTACTCCTCTCGGCCCACTTTTTCTACCCCTTTGGTGTGCCTTTTACTTCTTTTTGATAATGCTTTTTAATGGTGCATAACTCAAGGATTAAAGCTTGCTCTTTATGATATAACATTTGTTTTACTCACTCATTAAGGTTGGGACATGCAAGGGTTTCTTATGATGAGATGGATCATCAAGTGCTTAGGAACAAAGTGATGGCTAATGATGGGGGTAGAGCTCATGCTAGGCTTTTTCGCATGCGCTAACTTTTGTACAACCCATCTTTTGCATTTTAAATTTTCTTTTTCTTTTTCTTTCATTGTGGCCATCTTATGCTTTTACATTCTTTTAGTTTCATCAACCTCTAAGGAAAAGTTTTCCAGCCTAACTCAAGGACATGGATATGTGAGTGCCAAACCTCGATGAACGAATGATAGTTAACCCGAAGGACGAAGATGGTATCAAAGGAAATCATGTGATGTGGAAGGTGTTGAGTATGGAAAAGGGTGATGGACATGCTACTTCAATCCAAGTTTCCCAAGTACTACCCCTCCTATGACCCTAAGGCCTTAGAGGAGGTCCCATTGGACTAGGGTCAAAGATTAACCCCCCTTGGCAAGGTGAGAGAACAAGTTTATAGTCAAGATCGGTCAATCATCTAGATCACCCGTTTGTCCATGTTAAAATGCCCTAAACATTAAGTAAAAGCACTCATTGCAAAATGGTCAGAGTACTTTTTGAGTGGTAGCCCACCTTCCAAGAGGAATGCCAAATGGTGAAAGCTGCATGATCAGTGTAGATGGTAGAGAAAACGGGCATTTCATTGTTAATGAGCGAATATGTAGGGTTACTCGCTGGTTGGCCATCCAAGATCGGAGAATTTTTTTTTCCTATGGGGTTACCCATTTTGGTGGGTAACAACTCTCCTTGAGGCCTTTTCTTTCCACAATCTATAAGCAACACAAATCGGAGGCCTTGATTGATGATGCTTGCCCATGTATCGTCCATGGTTTCCACTTTCCACTCTTTCCCTTATTCCATCTCTCCTCTTTGGGTTGATTGCTTATTGCTCAATTTCCTTGGTTTCCCTTGTGTACCATGTCCTTGAGTAGGGGCCTAGATACTTAGCCTCAAGAGGTTGATGCAACTAAACGAAAGTTAAAAGCCTATAAAGCTACACTGAAAATAAAAATTGAAAAAGGCAAAGTATGGTTGGTACATGTGTAAGTGAGTTGACAAAAGCCTAACTTGAGCTCTACCCTTCATTGCCCCTCACCTAGTTCCTAGCACATCGTGATCTATAAATAAAAGGAATTTTTGAATGTCCCAACCTTCATGAGCAATGAATTGCTACATCTTAAGGGGGCATTTGATGCATTTAACCTAAGCCATCCATGCAAAGAAAAGAAGGAAAAAAACACACTTGAGGGGTGGTAAAAATAGGCTGAGGAAAGGGGCAACTCAGGTCCCACAATTGCTCCCTCTTCACAATATATTACTCAAGGACATTGGTTGCATAGATGGTACACCACAATGGAATCTTCCATAAAGTGAAACCCCAAAACATTTCGCCTTTCACTAACACCTTCTGGTTGATGTGTCGACCTAGGATTTGTGCCTCCCCTTGAGGTTGGAAGCACCTAATAGGGCCTGATGATAACCCTTCCATACCTAAGTGAGGTAACTTGTTAACAAGTCTTAAGCTATAAAGACATTTGAAGATGAGCCTTTATGATGTATTTTAATTCCTTGTTCCATTGAATATGGCCCACTGCGATACATTTATGGTTTGAGGTATCTTTGATGATGATCTCACTTGATTCCATGAACTGTGCTTGCTCCAGGTTTGATTGGCCATCCCTTGAGGGATTGGAGCATCCTTCTTCAATACTTAAGGAAGGACGTCCGACTCACATTTTGACTCCACCAAAGCACTTCTAGGCATGTCATTGCACACTTTTTTAGGGACATTGGACCATGTGATGATTCAACATCATAGATGATGTCATCCTCTTCCTCCAACACCTTGGATGTTGAGCATTAGAGTTGGGATGTTGCTTCCACAAATGATATACTCCGAGACGCTCCTAGGCTGGCTTTGTACCCTTCTTAATGGGCGTTGTGCTGTGGATGATGGTTTGATGATGATTCAGTGGGACCCCTTTGTGTTAACTTTTAATACCAAATCTGATTTGAGTTTCCTAGTTGTTTAGTTTATATCCATAAAATATTTCACATAGTTAAATGTTTTTTTGCAAATTGCTGAAAATAAATACACTGGTATTTTACCTTTTAAATAAACTTGAAACGAAAGATAATAGAAAATTAGTCACTTGACACAATAGAAAAATATACCCAGCGAACTTTCCTTCATTTTCTATTACTTTGGAAAATTAGGGCCTCCTTTAACAAGGAACTTGACCCATAGAAAATACACAAAAATTACAATAATGGACCCTGGTAACTCGACCCCCAAAAATTCTATCTACAAATTATGTTGGCTGTCTCCACAAGTTTGGCACACCTGAAGCTGTTCGACCCCTCCACAAATGCAGGCTCAACCTTCTTAGCCTCCCCACATTCATTGTCTGCCTGCTGCAATTCAACTTCAACACTCTCAACCTCCTCATGTGCACAACAAATTCTCATCCTTGACCCCAACCAAACTCGGCCTGTTCACCTGTGCGCTGAACTTGCAAAACTCCTGCTCATTTGAACCTTTAGCTGCATACCTTCTCTTCTCTTCAATCTTGAGTCTCTCACTCTCTTGAGAAAATTGCTCTCTCAATGACAATGTGTCTTTTCACCTCTTCCTTATGCTTATTTTATAATTCCACTAAGCCAAATCCCTAACCCTAATCTTCTTAGTGATGACTGGCTAGGATTAGATCCTAGGCCTCACTTGAGATCAATGGTAGAGATTAAATCTAAGTCACTTGAATAATTAAATTATTTATCCTTAGAAACTTGGTTGAATAGTCAACATTGATTAATAAATTAATTATTGTACTTTTCCTAAGTTAAACTTAGGAAAGAAATCATAATAATCCCTTACTCATGAGCAAGTACCTAATGAGGCAATCTGACATCTTTTGCATACTTGACATCTAGCCTATGTAGAAGCACCTATTCGAGTTAATACCATTCAACGTTTCAGAGGGGCTTGAACACCTTCTGGATTGAGGACGTTGCCACTTGGAGCTATGACATCACCTTTTAGAGCTTGGAGAGGTAATGTATGCACCCATTATGCATGATGTCATGGAGATGATGGACCACTTAGTGTTGTTGGTGGTTTCATGATGATGGAGCACTTTCGTCGGAGCACAAAGATGGCTTGTGATTAACACATTTTGAGGTGCCCCTTGCACCTTTTCATGAGAGAGAGGCTCACTTAGAGTATGATGTCACCATTTTTTGCCTCACTGCTCACATGTGTGGGTTAAATAAAGGCTTTAAATTATGCTTTTGAGTTGAGATGGCTATTATGTTGGTCGACATGTGACCTTAGCACCATATCATGTGGATTAATTGTATTGTGCGGCTCTTTTAGACTTCTTAATGAGGAATCGACCTATCTTTGTGTTGTATAAATAGGTCAGATTCCTCCATTGGATCATCGCAACACACAAATTCATTTCTCTTGTATTTGATTCTCTTGAGCTAGTGCGCAATGGAGGCATAGTTGAATCATGACTAGGCGCAGGGTTTATCTTGTTGTGGATTGAGCTCTTCTCAAAGTCTTTCTTGATGAATCTTGAATCTTGCATGCATTATGAGTTGGTTTATTTGGTATGCTCAGAAATTTTTCACGGGAATTAGTTCTACTCTTGTTGAAAAGGTTAATTTGACGTTTGTGTGCATGTTCCTTGTTGAATTTGTCCTCAATTTCTAAATATTTGAGGAGGAGAGTAGGTTAATTCTTCTCCCTTGAATTTCTGGAGAATTGAGAACCCTATAGTTTAAACCCTGGGGCAAGTAGGTTAATTTGCCCTAGAGTGTTGGAATTAAGCTTTCCCTTTTAGATTGCCATAGGTTTTGGTTTGAATTGTAGACTCCATTGTCCTAGGTGGAGAAAGCACTAGTCTCCTTCCTCTAGTAGTTAGGTTTTAGTTTTATGTTAATTTTGCAAAATCCTAGTTTAATTAAAATTCTCTTTTTTATTCAATCCTTTGGTATTGGGGATAAATTTCACCTAAAACGTGTTCTATTGGTTTAATAATGCTCTTTGATGAATCTCCTATGGTGTAGAATCATTTTAAAGTGCATTGGAGAAGCACATTTATTATTTTTGTATATTTTTCTGCAATTTATTAGGGCTGACGTCAAAATTTGAATTGCATTTATTGGCTAATTGAATCGTGCAAAGTTGTTGAATTTTACTTTCTAGGTTGCTAAATTTCTAATCTTTCAATCCATGTTCTTTTCATGCAAATTGAATGGTTAGTTTTGCTGCTGTTATAAGGTATTGTTTGCTGTCCAAAACTGCAGCTATTGCCCTAATTATAGCAGCCTTGTGTCTCATAAACTTTGGGTGTGTTTTGAGACTCTATTTGAGACTCCCTTGGTTTGGAATCTGGATAGCCTTAGGATTGACCGATAGGCCCTGCTGACCCTATTGTTTGCTCTTCACTCAAACTCCACCTTACCCTAGCCTTTACAAGTTTGAGTTGGTGGATTTAGTTTGTAGTATCCTTGGGGAGTACTTAGCTTTAAGCCTTTTAGTGTTATTTAATCCCTGAATCTTACCAGGAAGCCTCCCTTGTGGTGGCTGGTTGTCACCACTAAAATAGAAGAGGGGTAGTTGTTGAGGTGACAGTGGTGACACCCTTTTCTTGTTATGCAAGTTCCTTGCTTGGTGAAGGCTTGGCATTAAGGTGCAAGATTTTGTAGCAACACTACTTAGAGCACTTTTTGGAGCTGTGTGATGGCTTGATTGTCTTCCCCCATTATACACATAGACATTGGATGCACTCACTCTGGATCCCTTCGGGACAACTCTGGGTTAGCACCCATCGACTTCGAATAGAGACAGATCACCATATACCACGAGCTGATAGGATTGGCTAGGTGTGCCACCTTCAAAAGCTAGAGATAGAGATGCACCTCATTTTTCAGTGTCCCCTATACTATGAGATCAGAGGATGCTATCACTGCCTCTATAAGGACTTGGGAGGCTCCCTCTCTACTTTCTTCCAGTGCTAGGATCAGAGATGCTCGGCCCTCTTCATTAGGGAGATTTTCAGTCATATATCTCAGCTCCTGCATGCCATGCCCTCCCCTCCCTGCTCGTGATGACCAAACTGATTACCTCATACTTCCTTGTTGATATGTCAGATTTGAGCAACAAATGATAGGTATAGTTCCAAAGCACATTAGACAACAATATGGTGAGACCTTGTGTTTCTCCTCAGCCTCACTCTCTGGGAAACCACCTGCTATCATTGAGACCCGTTCGAAGGTGTCAGTGCCACAAGTCTTCAGAGCATTAGAGAGATCAGCTCTAGATAGATCCAGAGCAGTGTATGCCTCGCTCATCAGAATACCATCTAGATCCAGAGGAGCAACCAGAGATCCATCCAGAGTTTCCTCATGCAGCTAGGCTCCTCGATGGTTGCCAAATACTCTGACAGTGAGCCAGTGCCTAGTTCACCCCCTTGCCCTTGGCCATCAAGCTGATGAGACCTTGACATCATGAGCCCTGTCATTTGATCTCCTTGTCTCACACACTCTCTCTCTTGACAGGTTCTGGGGTTGGGTTGTCCACCTTGTCTTGGACAAACTAAGAGACCTTAATATCATTGGCCCCATCATCCGATCTCCCTGTCTCTCTCTCTCTCTCTTGATCAGTTCTTGGGTTCAGTTGTCCACCTTGTCTTGGACAAAGTTACAAACACACTTATTGTTTTATATCACCATATCTTTGTCACAGTTTTATACATTTGTTCTGATGCTATTCTTATGTAGGTTTCTTTCTTTGTATTATTTTCGGCATTCTAGGAGTTGTGCTTGCACTCCCACATTGTATTCATACTGGTTGTACTCTTCAGTTCTATTGACCTACTTTTGTGGTAATTTATTCCTTATCTTACCTTATCTGTGATGTTTATTTCTGTGAGTGGCCCACCTGTGGAATCCTATAGAACAACCAATTAATCAGAAATGCTGTAAATAAGTTAAAGGTGGTATCCATTGAAAGGTTATTCACCCAACAAGTAAAAAATAGTGAATATTGTTGACAACTAAAAGGTGATTTAACATTAGAAGGTTATTTCCCTAGTGCTACATGTGATATTCAAAATTTCAATATGGATGTAGAGCTAATGCAACTCATGATCAGCAATTCTAGAGCCGAAACTCAGGCACATGATGGTGTGATTTAACTCAGAGTCTTTCATTTTTTCCAAAGGAAAAATAAATGGAATCAAGTAATATATGAAGCGTTCTATTGTTTCTGATGTAACTTTTTCTATTCCATGATATTCATTGAGTAATATATAAAGCATTTCTCAAAACAAATATGCAATCGCATAACTTTTCATCAACACCAACTGGGAATACAGATTTAAATGTGTATCTTGATTTTATGATAAAATTAACAGGTTGGATCCTACTGTTATCAGTAATAGGGGCAAGGTAGCCATCTATAATTATGGTAGTTCCTCAGTGTAGTGCAATATAGATAAAGTTTCTTTGAATAAGTGTGTAGTTATCAAGGAGAAGAATTTCCAAAGATTTTCAAGGATTAGAATGTGAGAATGAGGCCTACCTGACCCTTATTTATAGTATATATTAGTTAAGTAGTCTTTTTTTAAGGTTGGTCCAGTATTGCACTGCAGGCTGCCTTCTGTAGAATTTATTTTCTCTTTGTTCCGCTGTATATGGGTTCATGTCATACTTGTAGACTCGACTCAGCTACATTTTACACCAAAATATTAGACAAATGGCATCATATAAGGTGTAGCCCTAATAATGGGAGGCCAAGCTAATTATAGGACAACCAACCAAGTTTAATTATGCTAACTTGGTATGAAAAAAAACTTGATGTAGGTAGCCAAATCGATATAGGTGGTGGACCTAATACGAGGGCAAGGCTTTGTAATTATGCACTCTATGACTAGTTAAGATTTTGCGCTTCTAAGTGGGGTTTTATAGCCACATCGGTAAAACTGAAGTTATCATTCTATTCAGGGCGAGGATTGCAATTGGGTATGACTTGCACGGGGAGGTTACCTATCTGATATATATTCTTTGCATTAGAAAATTATCAATTTGTGCTTCATGCTAGGAGAAAATTGCCATAAGTTTGGCCATGGAGAGTGGTTCAAGGTTTGATTTGTTCTTTTAATCAGTTACTGTTTCGAACAATGTTGAGCAATATTCCCTTTGTATTTGGTCTCAGGAAGGATCTCTTTCTAAAACAAGTCAATATTTGTAAAGACGGTTGTTTGTAATATTTCTTGTCTCTCATCTATGACTGAAATATCTATATTTTTCATATTTGTGGTTGTCCATAACTTTGGTTTTAACTTTTATGGTTTTGATGTGTTCATGTGGCCATTTAAAATTTTAATCTACTAACATGTGGCAGAAATTGAAATTTCTCTCAATCAAATTTATGTTCGGTCTTTAGGAAATGAAGAATTTCCTTGCATGAAAAATTAAGGAGAAGGTAAGTTTCTGGCAACTATCTGAGACCACTGTCTCAAGTTTGTGCTTAAATGAAAAGGATAATTCCAGTACATGACATGTTCACTCCGTTACTAGGTAGCTTTAATGCCTTCATTCTAGTAGAGCAGGGATCATGCCAATGAGAAAACTTGTAATCTTGAAGTTTATACTAATTGGGTACATCCACTTCTGTTTGCTAGAGTGAATCAGCATTTATTCACGTGGAAGCAAATATTTGATATATGGATACTATAACTGGAATTGTGTCTTCTATACATAAAAAGAAACCTCTGCCATATACAAGAATTGCCATTTGTAGGTTCTGACAAATTGTTTTCTTTCTTTTAAGGTGCACTAAAATATCGGGCATATGAATATTTTAGGAGAAAGCTGAAAACACTAGCATATATGACTTCCCATTACTTCCCATTCAGGCTTATTTAAAATGACTCGCTTTCCAATTCTTTTCTTAGCAGAACAACATAAATTGAGTGTAGCATCGGCCAACTGATATATAAGCAATGATGTCATTTTAAGCTTTAACATGGGGTAGCAAGCTAAGTGGGCTTGATTGTGGGGAAAACTCCATAGTTAAGCGCACTTGAGCCAGAGGCGATCTGGGATGGGTGACCTCCCGGGAAGTCTTGGTTACCAGGTGCAAGCCCTGGAAGTGATGATTGACGCTATGTGATTCATTTCACTAGTTTCAATCCCACTTCTTCACCCCTGTGAGCAATAGCATCACCCGATGCAACGAGTGCTAAGTGAACTATTCAAAAATCATGAGAAATTAGTCAGTTACGACTACCTCTCATGGAAATGGTCATACGTGAACGACTTACTTAACGCAGTTGAATCCTAAAATGATATCTAATATAATGCACTGCGTAAACCCCCATACTTAAATTCAAAAAAGAGTGAAGGGATCTCTAATTGAATGGTTCATGAGGCACAATACTTGCTAAGGTTTTGCAAATGGGGTAGCAAGCTAAGTGGGCTTGATTGTGGGGAAAACTCCACAGTTAAGCGCGCTTGAGCCAGAGGCGATCTGGGATGGGTGACCTCCCGGGAAGTCCTGGTTACCGGGTGCAAGCCCTGGAAGTGATGATTGACGCTATGTGATTCATTTCACTAGTTTCAATCCCACTTCTTCACCCCTGTCAGCATCACCTGATGCAATGAGTGCTAAGTGAACTATTCAAAAATCATGAGAAATTAGTCAGTTACGACTACCTCTCATGGAAATGTTCATACGTGAATGACTTAACGCAGTTGAATCCCAAAATGATATCTAAAATAAATTCTTTCTGATGGAAGTCTCCTTTGGAATTTTTTAAAATTTCCTGATTTGTCTGGAGCATGTACATTAAATTGTTTTTTTTTGTCATCATTGGTTTAGACATCAAATGATTCCTTTAGACAAGGATAACAGGAGTTATATGTTTCTTTTGATCTTAGTGGGATTGTTCAAGAAGTTAAATAATAGAGCATGATCTTATTGACAGACTTCATCTTTTCTTTTGTAATAATATGATCTCTTATTGAATACTGGACATCGGTTTTTGTGTGGAAGATTGTTTTATACCTCATATTAGAGTATAGATAGTATTCTGTTTGAAACAATATCTCTTTGGCCTGAAGGGTTTCTGTATCATTGTCAAACTCAGTGAAACTCAAGAATCTCCAAAGGTTGTAAATAATCTGAACAATCTAAGTTGAGTGTAGCATGCTGTCTTTCAAAAATTCTACTTATACCTGCCATTTCTGTGTCCTTGCAAAATGCAGTTGTGGCAAGTTCATAACTATTTTAATTTATTTCATAATTAAAAAAACAGTTGTCTCCCTTATTTCAGCCGAATTTACGTTTTTCTTGTAAATGATATTTACTAGACTCTGTAGATTTAATTCCCATTGATTTTCAGGAAACCGCGTTTTCAGCGACAGAAAGAGACAGGCTTGGACTTCGTGGCCTTCTTCCACCACGCATTATTTCTTTTCAGCAGCAATGTGATCGTTTCAGTAAGCATTTCTGAGCAACACTACTTTGCAAAGACCTGCCTTCTCCTCTAACAGAAGTTTCAGATTTTTGCATTTTTTACTTGGAAATTAAAAATGCACCAGCAGTGGAAGAAGGAAAATATTTCAATAACTTGCATTACTTTTTCGAAGACAATACATAAATAAGAGTGCAAAGGTGACTCTTCATCTCCTGTAGTAACTCTTCACATTCAGCTTAACTAAAACTAATAAAAAAGTGACTCAAGCTTATTCTAACTTATGAGTAACATGTACTGACATGTGCTGTATTGGCCAAAGTACTTCTTAGTGGTTATGACCATTACACACTTTTATCATTCTCCCTTAATAGTCATACAAGAAATTACATCATACTTATCTCTAAATATACAAACTTTCCTGCTCCAAGAAGTTTGGCAACTACATCTGTAGCTCGCTCCTGAGTTGCACTTTATTGCAGCTCAATTTGCTTTTGTTCCGCTAACCATCAAATGAAGTGACAATGTGTTACTTTCCAAACCTTCACTTCTTGTGGTAAAAGCCCTAAAACACGTGCAGCCTTGGTGGAGCTCAAGAGGGCTGTCCACTGTCACCATAGCAGCCTTCTTCTCACTTTAGGATCTCTCCTCTGGCACAAAAGGGGTATCTTCTTCCCATTTTAGGACCTTTCCTCTGGCACAAAAAGAGTATATTCTTCTCACTCTGGGACCTCTCCTCTGGCACAAAGGGGGTATCCCTATGATAGGATTGTGTAAACTTATCATTTATGCAATTTAGGTTCAAAGGTGAAATGGGGAAATAACTTCAGCACAAAGGAGATTGTAATATAGTTTTATAAATAGGGTGATGGTGGACCAAGGCTAGTGTCAATCCATTGGGCAGGTGGAGTCAAATATAAACTTGGTAGGGCAGCAACTATGAGCTTCTTTCTTATGTGATAAGGGAAGAATGAAAGCTGAAATGAACAACTTTATCAACCCTATCTTGCTGTCCACGGATGTGGAAATTAACTTGGAGGGATCTTAATTAGGAAAACCTCTAAAATATGCATGAAGGTGTATTACTATTTACCAATAGGAAATGGAAATGGCAACAAATTCTTTAATAGGAATAGAAATAGTCATTCACATTTCCAGCATTAAATGCAACGAGATAAAAGGGAAATTACACACAATTGCACTATTTCTAAAAGGTAACAGTGTTATCCATAAATTAGCCCTTCAAAACACATTAGATGCAAGTACTTTCTAGCATTAGTCTTCAGCAATATTGGTTGCAAAACATCATATGCCACAAAAGAAAATATTCTCTCGTTGTCTTCCAGGTATTCAGTGAAGCTTGAAAAGGGAAACTCCCCAAATCCAACCATGAGAAATAAATGAGGGAGCTACGCTCAGAATAGAGTCTTTAGCTCAACTTCTTACAATAAAATCATATTAGTGGATTCTGGATCCACTTTCCTTTCCCAAGAAGAAATATAAAATATTTAACCAATTTCTAAATTAACACTCAAGGAATAATGATAAAATTACTATAACCTGCTTGATAAGTTTTTCATAAATTAATAATTCGTGGATTTAGATCGCTTTCTTCTTTGGCAAACCATTTAACTCAAGACATGGAGGTGAGGTGTTCCTCAAAAAGTTGGACAAAATGCGGCAAGGGTTTTAAAATGGCAGATTTGCAACCACCATAACTCCCTCAATATTTGTCAGAATTTTTATTATCCACAATTTTGAAATCCCACAACCATTTTGCTTTTGTTGGCGTTTATTTGGAAACAATCTGAGCATTTCATCAAAATATATCTGCTCATGAGCTAGGACGCCCCTCCAAAACTCCTGCAAAAGTGGATCTCATGGATAAGTGTGCAAGCAACAGTCCATTAGTTGTCATGAGTCTTGACAACTTCTCAAACATAGGAAGGCCTCAACTTGTGTGCCAATAATATGTGGGACACTCCTCAAATCATGCAATGAATCCCATATAAAGTGGCTCTACATAGTACATAGACATATTTGTAAAATGGGCAATGGGTGTTAAAACTTAAAACAATCCCTTAAAATAAGGGCGCCCTTAAACAATGTGCATAAAGCCTCAATAACAAAATCCAACTCCTCATCGAGTGTGCCAAGGGCATGGATCCATGTGCATGCAACTCGTATTCATCAACTAAACCTTTAAAATAAGGTGGGCATTCTAGGAATGAATGCCATGCCACAAGACATGCTTAGTGGAGGGTACTACCTAGTAAATGGCACATGAATGAAGGCAGCACAACCTCCTAAAATAAACATGACACCTCCATATAACTTATGTTATCATCTGAATCAATGTGCAAATGCCAGCAATAATTCTCCAAAAGCATGGGCATCAATGTGGAGTGGCCTAGAAAAGAGTGCAAGAAAGGTCCATGAAACAAAAGGCCAGCCCTATCAAAATTGTAAAAAGAGATGATCAAATTCAATATATGTGCCAATAAGAGGACATTAAGGGAGTGCTCTACTAAAGATAATACTCAACCATGCGAAAACTTGATCCAAGTGCCAAGCAAGCCCACAAGTGCTAGGGAATTCCTCCAATGAAGCCAAGTACCATCAAGTGTGTGAAGGTGAGGTAACCTAGAACAGTATGCCATGTTATATACCCATGCCTCTGAAAGACTAGACCCCAATAGGGATGAATGCATGCATGAATTTCTCATCTAGGATATCCATGAACCATGATGAATAAAACAATCATGAAGGTAATAGACATGATCCAACCAAGATACACCAATGATAAACCTCTGAAACAATCTTCTCATGGTAATGTGCTCTAGAGGGCAGCAATCAAAAGGCAAAAGAACAACTCTCCTCTAGACACCTCAGCACGCACCAATAGTGGTGGTCAACAATGTCACAAGGGAGATGTTGAGAAGATTGTTTGTGCCAAAAAATTGTGCCCTTGAGTTAATCAACTGTCCCATCAACTTGTAAAACTCTGACAAGTGTGATGAAAATCACAAGTGCAGGGCCTCATATTATATGAGGGCTAAGAAAATGAGGTGTTATAAAATGCACCTTCACATGTTTGGTATGTTCATGAAACACATGGTTCTTTGCTAATATAAGTACATGCCGACTGTTACAGTGGAGTGTTGCAGAATCAGCTTGTGGGACTTGCAAATCAACAAGTATTTTCTTCATCCAAACTGCCTCACAAGCTGCACTAACTGCTGCCCTCTATTCCTTTTTAGTGGAAGAAAGAGACTTTGTATCTTGCTTTTTTACTCAGCCATGAAACCATACCTGTATGAAGGTTGAAAATGTACCCTGTAGTAGGTCTTGTATCATCTACGACCGTGCCGAGTTTGAATCCGTAAAACCTGCAAGTCCTAAAGTCTTACTTCTACCATGCTAGGTGCTCATATCTTAGGGCCTCTTCACATGCCTTAGAATTGTTTTTGCTGTCATCCAATGGTCAACTTTTGGGGTTTTCGTAACTCCAGATACTTAGCTGGCTGCAATGCTTCAATTTGCCCTGGCGCCTATAAGTCAAATGTGACTTAATTTCAGCCCAACCTCCATAGGTGAACTTGCTGATTTACAATCAGTGACTCTAGAGTCTAAACCTCTCAAGTGAGCTTTTGGCATACTTTGTTTGGGACATAAACACAGCAACATCAGTTAGCCAAAATTCTACACCTAGGCAGTAGTCAAGGAGCCCTAAATCCATGATGTCAAAATCTGAGCACAAGTTAAACTTTATCCTCTGAATTGCATTGACCTAACTGCTTTTGTTGATTATGTCATCCGAATAAATTAAACCTCTACAACCACCATATCATCACCAGTGCCTTTAGCATAAAGTTTTGGATTAGAAGGATTTCTTCTAAATCTGGAGCTTGTAATATATTTATAAAATTGTGTACCAAGCTCTTGGAGTTTGTTTTAAATGTAAAGAGCTTTATTTAGTCTGCATACCAAGTTTTCCTTACGTGCAACCTAGAATCCCTATGGCTGATACATAAATTCTTCATCTTCTATATTACCATTGAGGGATGCATTTTTTACGTTCCAGTCAATGAAGACTGTAGTAATTGTAGCTTGTGACAGATCTAATTGTGACTAGCGTCTTTGCACCCATTGATACATTTTCCAGCCAAATAAGGCTGCTGTCGCTGTCACCAATCTGATTGTGACTAGTTTTGTTGTTGGAGCGTACGTTTCCTCATAGCCGACTTCTTCCACCTGAGCAAAACTTTCGGCAACTAGCCTTGCCATGTGTTTGTTTGGTGAACCATCTGCATTATGTTTTGTTTTTTAAACACATTTACAACCAATGTGTCTCTTCCACGGAGGCAGCACTTGCAACACCTAAATGTTGTTTCTCATGAGCATGTCATATTTGATCTCCATATCCGTTTTACACTCATTGTGCCCTTTTACTCCATCATAATTCTACGTTTCATGAATTGTCAAGAGTTATGAACAACACTTATTGATGAAAAATTTACATGTTCAAGTTGGTAACAAGTTTGAAGCTCATCATCTTTCATAACTTCTCTCATGATATTACTGCTTGGACCCACCTTTCTCACCTTTTGCATCCAAATCAGTGCTGTTATCAACCTGATTTTATGTTATTTCAGTCTCTGAATCATCATGTGCAACATGCACATTTTTCCTTGATGACTCCCCTTCGTACAAATTTGCACCTTACATCTTAACTGTCTTTTCAATATCCAAGCAACCAACATCATCCAATTTCAGGTCTGATTTTGATTGAAATATACCTAAACTCATTGAAGATTTCAAGCTTGCTGATTACTTCATTGTTTTGTGGCTCTATTCAACAATCTGTTTGCCATGGATTGTTTGTTGCACCCAATGAACATCAGCTTTCTATATTTTGGACCTAATTTGGTTTTCTTTTCAGCTTGAGTGAACATAAATGCAGTTGAACTAAATACTTATACATGACTAACCTCGTTTTTCGACTGGACCATGCCTCTTTTGATGTGATATTTTGAATAGTCTTTATAGGGCTGCTGTTGAGCAGGAAATCAACATTGTTTACTGATTTTTTTGCTTGCCGATATTTGCTTGGTACAACCTTTCTTTGCAACATGGACCTTGTCATTTTATTATTTTAACAATTGGGCCATTCTGCCATTTTACAACCCCATTTTGTTGAGGTGTGTAACATACAGGAAATTGCCTCTGAACTCCTTCCCTCTTGCAGAAATCAGTAAACTCAGTTCAGCAAAATTCCCCTCCTTTGCTTGACTGGAGGACCCTTATACATTTACCATAGCCCTTTTCTACTATGCCTCAATGTTTTTAATCTTGGAAAATGCATCAATGTTCTCTTTTAGGAAATAAACCCACATCTTTTTGGAGTAATCAGCATAAATAATAGAAAATACCTTGCACCAGATGCCATGGGTGCTTGTTAACATCGCAGCATACCAAATCAAAAGCTCCCTGCACTCTTCATGCTTTTTCATCTTCAAAAGCTGCCTTGTTTTGTTTCCCTACTATACATGCTTCAAACAGCTCTTTTGCCCCTACTTGCATA
The DNA here is from genome assembly GCA_031772625.1 of Pinus tabuliformis. Classification (NCBI taxonomy): domain Eukaryota; kingdom Viridiplantae; phylum Streptophyta; class Pinopsida; order Pinales; family Pinaceae; genus Pinus; species Pinus tabuliformis. The sequence continues at coordinate 865,257,009 of CM062819.1, forward strand.
TCTGATAATCCAAGTGCGATTTTGGATTTTGTAAGGAGAAATAGTGGTCATTGACATGTCCATACCTTTGGTGCCACAATGAACTGCTGTTAATATTGCTGCCACGTTGGACTGTTTGTTACATCTGCATAGTGAGTATGGATTGATTCTGTATGTCTGTATCGACTATTATGAATGTCATTATAGCTGTCTGTAGTTGCCCTGGGAAGTGTGCAGCCTTTTAAATTTGCTATTTATGCCTCAAAAAGTGTATTCTACCTGTTCTTTAGTTGTAATGGGAAGCATGCTACTGCTGTCGCCTTATTGTGGCTGCCATGGGAATTAAGGGGCTGGTTTTGTACTGCTATAGTTGCCTTGGGAATCAAGTTTATGTACCGATGCTTTGGGAATAATGCACAACACTTTCTAAATACTAAATTCTTAAAAATAAAATATTCTGATGGAAGCCTAAGCTGACCTATAAAGTTCATTGAATAATGCGTGTTTTACCTGTTCCTTTGTCACCATGGGAGCGTACCACTGCTGTTGCACTGTTATGGTTGCTATGGCAAGCATGCTGCTGCTGTTACATCATTATAGCTGCCTTGGGAATTATGTTGCTGTACCAATACTTTGGGAATAGTGCACAATGCATTGTGAATACTAAATACTTATCTGGAAATGAAATTTTTTGATCTAAGCCTAAGCTGATATTTAAAATTCATCTATAAACTGTGTTCTACCTGTTCTTTTGTCACCATGGGTAGCATGGTGCTGCTGTTGCGCTGTTATAGTTGCCATGGCAAGCATGCTTCTGTGGTCATATTGTTATAATTGCCTTGGGAATCATGTTGCTTTACCAGTGCTTTGGAAATAGTGCACAATGCATTGTAAATACTAAACTCTTACCTAGAAATTAAAATTTTTGACCTAAGCCTAAGCCGACCAATAAAATTCAGAAAAAACCAAAAATTAAAATGGGCTGACTAATGTTTTGTGGTGTGATGCCTTCCCCTCATTGTTTCTCCCTCTTTGCTGCTATATGTGTGCTCTTGTTGAGTTCATTTCTAACATTCTCCAAATGCCAAACTCTACCTCAAGCTTTGATACCATCTTGTAAAATGCATGTATGATGTAACAATAGTAAAAAAGATGAAGAGCACCAGCAATGGAATAGAGAGTATTCGAATAACTTGCATTAATTCTTCGAAAGCAAAACATAAATGAGAGTACAAGCTAAGGTGCTTGACATTTCATTTAATTAAAGCCTAATCAAAAGGTGACTCAAGCTGATTTTAACTTATGATGTATAACTATGTATTACGTGCTAATATGTACTTTATTGATCAAAGTGGTTGAAGTACTTCCTAGTGGTTATGGTCAGGATCATTTGGGGCATCTACAAACAGTTCATATAGACGACTTGCATAAACCTGCCAATCGGGTTATGTCTGAAGATGGCTTTTTATGTTGAGCACTTCATGGAGTTGAGAGATAAACTCACTGTTTGGCCTCACTACATGTGCCATTGTTAATTTTAGATAACAATGGTATTTTTTTTCCGAGGAAAAAGGACGTAATTTTATTCATGTGAAAAAATTACATGTTGTAGATGCTGGAAGCATATGCAGATGGCTGTCCATAAAGAGGACAAAAGTTACAATAAAATGAAAAATAAAAATCAGCAGGCCTATGCTTTTCTGCCCTTCTTCTTCTCCACCCTCCTCCAACCTTCCGAGTCGGGCGAGGGTGTAATAGTGGCCAGCTGGATTTCCAGTGCGTTCAATGGAAGTTCCTTGTCGGATTCAGATCCTTCAGATCCATGAGTTCTTTTTATGCCGCTTACTTCCATCAGAGGTTCTTGATGCTGTTGTATGTTGTTTGGCCCCAGATGAGAGACTGGGGTAATTTCCTCTGGAGTATTTTTCTGCTCCGGATATATATCAATTTTTGTTTGATTCTCTATAGGTTCTGTCTGCATGTCCTCTTCTTCCATCAAGTCGGTCTGCTGCCACCCTTTTGGCCTTTTTTGTTGTTTCTTTTTTCCTTTGGGGTCCTTTCTGGACAGTGGACAGTTGAATTGGAGATGACCAGTTTGCATGCAGCTGCGGCATCTGAATGCAGTGTTCTCATAGTCAAGTGGTTGTGTCCTCAGTGTATTGTTGTAGTTCAATGTGATGAGTTCAGGCAGTCCCTGACTCAGGTCCACTTCAACGCAAATCCTGGCAAATGTGAAAATTCCCCTGCTTACTCTATCTTCATCAATTTTTAGGAATTTTCCCAAAGTATTCCCAATGGCTGATAAAACTTTGTGATGCCAAAAATGTAGTGGGAGATTATGGAGTCTCACCCATATAGGCATTGTAGAAATTTTCATAGTGTTTGCATCAAAATCAACAAACTAGGGAGTGATGAAGAGGCCAGCATTTCCCCAAAACCATGGCCCCTGATCGATAATATCCTTCGCGTTCTTGTTCTGTGTAGAAGTTAACTATAAAAAATCCTTTTGAGCATAGGTGTATATCACAGTCTGGTGTCCATGAGGAGTAAATCCATTGATGCAGAGCATCGGATTTTGGCTAGTATCCATTAAATCTACAAATGACAACATTTTTGGATAGTTCTGTGTGTAGTTCAGTTACCTCTGTTAGAGATACTTGAATCGTTGGGGATTCCAGTTTTTGTTCCACTATATAGGGGCCTGGAACCTCTGGTGCTGGTGCTGGTTTATGCTGCATTTTTTCTTTTCCCTTGACTGCATCTCTAAAGGAGCTTGTGTTTTTTGAGCTGTCTCCATTACACCCTCCACGCAGTCTCAGATTAAGAAAAATGGTTGAATCATTGCTGATGCCATATCCCTGAAGAGAGAGGAGGTCCTGTAGACTACGACCAAAGAATATCAGGTTTTGGTATTTGGTGGGTGTCCCAAGTTGGTTTCGTATTTCCTTCTTTACCTCTTGAATATTCAGCCCCTTTCTGATTCTCATGCAATGATGGTTGCCCTCTGTCTTTCTGATGAAGAATTGAATATGTTCTTCACCCACGCAGTAAGAATCAGCCATTTTGGTACCTCGATCCGATGATTTGGGTGGGTTCTTTGCAAACCCCGATTCACCCCACATTTTTATATTTTTTCTGCTTCCTAGTGCCTCCAGATTTGGATTATGAAGGACATTTTTTGAGTACTCTGTCACTGCGCCAGGAAAAATTGGGTCCGCTGTAGTTTGTCCTCTTTCATTTGCTTGGGCTTTTTTCAGTTCAGATGTGAACTAGGACACTGAAAGCCCCAGTTCGCTTTTCCACACTCGCGGCGGCTTGTTGGTGGCGACACTGTTGCCAGGGGATGTCGCAGGTTGACAGAAAGAGATTATAACGACGACATTGCGCAGCGAGCCAGGTGCCCAAGCCACCGAATCACCGACCAGAGGCAAGAGAGGTCGAGGTTCACGCCCAGGAGCAGTGATCATGTGTATTTTGCCCCCACCGAGAAGATCGGGAGCATGCATGTGTGGTTGTAATAAAGGAAACCCATTTTGTGAAAATAAAAACTGTAATGTTACCTCTTCCGGGCATGTTTCATTTCTCAGATGAGTGGAGATGCCATCCGGCTTGTGCATGCCCTCAACCGGTCTGTTGTGAACCTATGGGAAGGTCCCTGCAAGATGAAGAAGAGAGATCGCCATTGGAGTTGTAGAGCATAGTTCTCGCCCAAATCCTTAGATAACAATGGTATGTTCTATGCTTTAGCACAATTTACTTCAATGTTCCTTATCAGCCCAATGACAATTTCCAATTATTTCCAGTAGCAATCACATTAACTTAAACACATTGATAGTAAATGCAGATAAAACATAAAAACATGTGCAGAAGACAAGCCAAGACAAGAGGACACAAGATTTGGCAGATGCCAAGGAAAAACCCCAATGTGGGGAAAACCCTTTGATCAAATCTTCTTATTATTATTCAATAGTTTAGCAGAGAGAGAGAGTACAAATATCAAATTTACTTGCCCAAAACAGCCTTGTCAAAATCAGCAGTCAACAACAGTCAATTGCAGCCCTAACTAGAAAGTCAATGCTGGTCAAAGCAGCACCAAAATGTCCTCCAAGCAGCTTGGTCAACAACAGTCCAATTCGGCCTTCTAGGAGAGTCAAAGTCAACCCAAAACAGTTTGGTCAAACCCAGTCAAAGGAGAGAGAAACACTGCTGTAATTTATGTGGTCAAATTTGAAGTCAACGCTGGTCAAACTATCCCAAACTCCTTGATTTCTGTGCCAATAAATGCGGCCTCCAAAGATCAAAATTCTGCCCTGAAAACTGAAGTCAACGGAGGTCAAATGAGCCCTGGTCAACGCTGGTCTGTTCCTCTGAAATTCGGCCTATTCTGTCCTAGAAAAATTCGGCCTCTTGCCATGTGCAAAGAAGAGAGAGGCTGTCTCCAAGTTGTACGAACCAATCAAGAGAGGAGAGAGAGATGTGTGATGTGATGAGTGATGTCCAAATGAGGAGAGAGGTCACTCCTATTTATACAATTCATTGAGGGTGTGGAGACACATCTATTGGGCTTTATTTGACTGAGGCCGACCTTGACAATTTGTGCATGAGAGAGAATAAATTCAAAATTACACTTCTGCTTGTCAAAATAAGATGATATTTATATCAAAATTGAACCTCTCGAAAAGAGGAATCCAATGCAATAATCATCTCCATCATATGAGCTGTCCTAAGGTAGAATTTGGCCCTAGTTGCCAATTTTAACACTCTCTCTCAAATAGGGAGAATTCCACCTGCCAATCCATCTGTCATCATGCCATCCTGTCATCCTATACCATCTTTGTCATCACTGCCCTACTCTACTCTGTTGAACCATGAAGTAATAATGAAGAAGAAGTGACCGAGAGTAAGTCATAAGATCATTCAACTCTCCACTGACAAAAGTCAGTCCTTGATCCCAGATCAAGTTGTTGAACACCATGCATCCTAGTCATAGGGAGTACGACAGTACACGATGCGTCCATCGGTAGTGCTATGGTCCCTAACCATCTTTTCCCAACTCATTGGCCAGATGAGAGGTACTTCCCATGAGTCCCGGACTCCATGGGTAGGATGTGTGCTGGGGCATCGACAGGAGAAGGTGAACCACTCATCTTGCTCATATGCCATAGGAGAAGGTGAACCACTCATCCTATGCATATGTCAATCATAGGGGAAGGTGAACCACTCACCCTACATACATGTGTCTGCAATGATAGGGGAAGGTGAACCACTCACCCTACACACATGTCAACCATCATGGGGTATCATAGGGGAAGGTGAACCACTCACCCTGTATCTAGTGCACCACTAGGGGAAGGTGAACCACTCACCCTATGGTCGCTCATAGCTCCAAGAAGTACCCCAAGCCCCTAGGAGCTCCTAGAGCTCAGTGTCCAACTCATACAGGATCCTCATAAGAGGGTCGTTCCACGACTCCAAGTCTCTCTCGGAAGGTTAAGAATTTGACCTTCCCCAGAGGCTTCGTGAGAATGTCTGCGACCTGCTCATATGTTCTAATGTGTTGGAGCCTTATTGCTCCCTGTTGTACCATATCCCGGATAAAGTGGTACCTGATATCAATGTGCTTGGAACGGTTGTGGAACACAGGATTCTCTGATAGGAGAATCCCACTCTGGTTGTCGCAGAAGATCACGGTGGTATCCAACACATGCTCAAATAGCTCACTGAAGAGATTCCTCAACCAAATAGCTTCACAATAGGCCATACTTGCAGCAATGTATTCGACCTCTGCGGTGCTTAAAGCAACCAATTTTTGCTTCCTGCTCATCCAAGATATTGAAGCAGACCCCAAAGAGAAGAAACACTCAAACGTGCTCTTACGATCTGCCACACTACTAGCCCAGTCAGCATCTGAATATCGATGTAACCTCAAGTTCCTAGCTGTGTATCTCAGTCCATAGTGGATTGTGCCCCAGAGATATCTCAAGAGATTCTTAGCAGCAGTCCAATGAATGTGATGAAGCTCAACCATAAATTGACTCAACGTGTTCACAACAAAGCATATGTCATGACGAGAGTTGACTAGGAACATCAAGGTCCCCACAAGTTGACGATATTTAGAAGGGTTCGCTAATCTAGGCCCAACAACACTTCCACATAGCTTCTAAAGTTGAGTTCCATTGGAGTAGATACGAACTTGTAATCCACCATCCCACATCTCTCAAGTAGCTTCACAATGTATTTTCCTTGAGAAAGGAAAATCTCACTTGAATCTTGCCAAACCTCCAGTCCTAGGAAGTAGTGTGTCCATCCTAGGTCCTTCATTTCGAATTCGGAAGCCAACTCCCTCTTTCATTGATGAATGAGAGGGTCATCACTTGTCAGAAAAAGATCCTCCACATAAAGGACTAGAATGAGAGGCTTGTCCTTTTCCACCTTGGCTCCTTGTAAATTCCAACTTCATTAGATAGCTATTAATCCTCTCATACCAAGCCCTGGGGGCTTGCTTCAACCCATAGAGGGATTTCTTCAACCTGCATACATGTGTCTTACGATCTTGAACTTTGAACCCCTCAGGTTGTTCTACATAGACTTCCTCCTTAAGCTGCCCATGCAAGAAGGCAGTTTTGACATCCATTTGGTGTATGTTCTATCCTTGCGAGGCAACAAGGGCTATAATTGAACGGATGGTGGTTTATCGGGCAACCGGTGCGAATATCTCATCATAGTCTACTCCTTCCTTTTGAGAGAAGCCTCGAGCTACGAATTTGGCCTTGAACTTTTCAGCACTCCCATCAACTCCATGTTTGATCTTGTAGAGCCATTTTGAAGTGACCACTGTCTTGTCTTTGGGTCTAGGAACCACATCACAGACATCATTCTTCATGATCGACTCATACTCATTGTTTATTGTCTCCTTCCAAACTTGGTGTTTCATGACTTCTTTGAATGTACAAGGCTCATATTGTACAATGGTACTCATGGCAGCTAAGTACCCTTGGTACTTGTTCGGCTTCTTGCTTTCACGAAATGTCCCCCTCGGTGCAATATGTTTCTCAGCGTCTTCAAGAGTAGCTTTGAGCCACAAGCGTCTTTTTCTTGAAGTAGTGGGCTCAGGGCTCAATAGGAGGTGGATCAATGGGATCCATTGGACCTTCAACATCGGGCATTAGATCATCAGTCGGAGGTTCATCTTGCTTTCCTGCATCATCATCATCATTGTCCTTCCTAGGGATAGGAAGATCTCGGACTTTCCTAAGGGAAAAATCTTTATCGAAAGTGACATCATGACTTATTTCCACGTCCCTTTGACTAGGCTATGCCTTCGAAGTTTCACTGTAGCCCACAAACGTTCCTTTCTTCCCAGGTGCATCTAGTTTGTTTCTTTTCTCTTTTGACACATGAAAATATACGGGACAACCAAAATTTCTAAAATGAGAAACATCAGGTTTCTTACCGGTGAAAACTTCTTTGGGTGTCTTGAAGTCCAATGCTTGATGTGGGCATCTATTTTGAACATACAGCGGTGTTGGCAACTTCTCCCCATAAGAACTTTAGTAGAACTTGGTCATGAAGCATGGCACAGGTGGCTTCTATGATAGATCTATTCTTCCTTTCGGCAACTCCATTTTGCTCAGGAGTATATATAGTTGTGGTCTCCCTCTTAATCTCAACTTCTCTACAATAGTCAATGAATTCATTTGACTCATATTTGGTCCCATTATCGGTCCTCAATATTTTGATATTTTTCCCTGTTTGATTCTCGACCAAGGCTTTGAAAGAGCGAAACCATTTGAACACCTCGTCCTTCTTCTTTAAGAAATAGATCCATGTTTTGCGAGAGAAGTCATCCACAAAAATTGCATAGTACAAATATCCACCCAAAGATGTCACGGGCAACATACCTGATAGATCAGAATGGACCAATTGAAGAATATTGGTAGTTTGACTTTGACTTGAGGGGAATGGTCCCCTTGTATGTTTTCCAGCTGCACAACCCTGACACACACCTTCATGATCTAAGTTGAATTCGGGCATACCTGTGACCATCTTCCTTACATCAGGTAAGGCTTTGTAATGAAGGTGAGCAAATCTTCGGTGCCATAATTCAGATTGAAGAGAAGTATCACAAGTCATTGCTCCCAATAAACTTCCTCCAACCTGATAGAGACCTTCAACCCTGAATCCAAGAGTGAATGCATCTCTTGGGTTCCTTTGCCAAACATGAACCTTCCCATCAATGAATGTCACCTTGAAACCTTTGTCTTCCATCACAGAAATAAAGACCAGGTTTTTTTTTAGATCAGGTACATACAACACTTCTTGTAAATGAAGGGTTTGACCTTGATTTAAGTGAAGAGTAACAGTCCCAATTCCTTTCACGGGATAAATGGCATTATCCCCAAGTATAATCTCCATATTTGTCTTCTTTTCAATAAAGTTTGAGATAGCCTCTTTGTACCTAGTGAAATGCTTTGAGGCACCACTATCAATTGACTAATGATCCAATGTATCCGGAGGAGAGGCAGTGGTGAGGGCAGAAATAAGGTAAAATTCTTTTTGCTTTTCAACAACATTAACTTCTTCATACCTAGAGTTTCTCGACTTCTTGGGAGGACGACCATTTCCATTTCGAGCAATAGGAGCATTCCTCTTTCCTTTGTTGTTGAACCTGTTGTTCCTTTGATTGCCATTGCCCTTGTAGTTGTTTTCATCATCTCTTGCAGTATCCTTCTTGTGAGGACACTCTCTAGCGAAGTGGCCAAACTTGTTACAATTGAAGCATCTTCCTTTTCTTCCTTCTTTGAATCCCGGCTTGAACCCTTGACCTTATCTTCTTGGGCTAGCATTGTTCTTCCTCTTAGCATAAGCGGAGAAGACAGTAGGATTGTTTCCATTGGAGGGCTTGTCTCTTTCCATCATCCTTATTTCTTCTTGAGTGCATCTAGCCAATAATTCATCAAATCCCGGAATCTTGTCATTGTTGAGGATGGTAGTGTTGAACACATGCCATTCTCCTTTAAGGCCCCCAAGTGCAATAATGAGCTCTCTGTCACCAATGACTTCTCCAATAGATAGGAGATCATTTTTGATTTCGGTAATCCCCATGAAGTAGGATTGAATGGATTCTCCTTTATCCATCTTGATGTCTTTCAAGTTGTTCTTAAGAAAGAGAACTTGATTTTCATTATTTACTTTGAACATTCCAACCAACTTGTCATACATCTCCTTAGATGTTTCCAAATCGGAAATATAGGCAACCAAAGGCTTGTGAATAGAATCAACAATAATTTTCTTAGCTTTAACTTCACCTTGCTTGTACTTTGTTTGTGCAGCCGCGGATGCATTTGAAGGAGGCTCCACTAATCTTCCTTTGACATAGTCCATGGCATCATTTTCTTCCAATGTCAAATCTAGAGACATCTTCCATGAATGATAGTCGGATTTGTCTTCAAGCTTGTCCTCAGATTTGAAGTAAGATGTAGTTGTCATTGGGACTAGTTCCAAGTTCTTGTCCAACAACTTCCCTTAGTGATTGTTTTTCCTCACTCTTGCTTGGGCTTTGTCTTCACCTGAGCTCTGATTCCATGTTAATTTTAGATAATAATGGTATGTTCTATGCTTTAGCACAATTTACTTCAATGTTCCTTATTAGCCCAATGACAATTTCCAATTATTTCCAGTAGCAATCACATTAACTTAAACACATTGATAGTAAATGCAGATAGAACATAAAAACATGTGCAGAAGACAAGCCAAGACAAGAGGACACAAGATTTGGCGGATGCCAGGGAAAAACCCCAATGTGGGGAAAACCCTTTGATCAAATCTTCTTATTATTATTCAATAGTTCAGCAGAGAGAGAGTACAAATATCAAATTTACTTGCCCAAAACAACCCTTTGAAAATCAGTAGTCGACAATAGTCAACTGCAGCCCTAACTAGTAAGTCAACGCTGGTCAAAGTAGCACCAAAATGTCCTCCAAGTAGCGCGGTCAACAACAGTCCAATTCGACCTTCCAGGAGAGTCAAAGTTAGCCCAAAATAGTTCGGTCAGACCCAATCAAAGGAGAGAGAAACACTGCTGTAATTTTTGCGGTTAAATATGAATTCTACGCTGGTCAAATTGTCCTAAACTCCTCGATTTATGTGCCAATAAATGCAGCCTCCAAAGATTGAAATTCTGCCCTGAAAACCAAAGTTAACGGAGGTCAAATGAGCCCTGGTCAACGCTGGTCTGTTTCTTTGAAATTCGGTCTCCTGCCACACATGAGAAGAAGAGAGACGCTGTCTCCAAGCTGTATGAACCAATCAAGAGAAGAGATAGAGATGTGTGATGTCTAAATGAGGAGAGAGATCACTCCTATTTATACAATTCGTTGAGGGTGTGGGGACACATCCATTGGACTTTATTTGACTAAGGCTGGCCTTGACAATTTGTGCATGAGAGAGAATAAATTCAAAATTCCACTTTTGCTTGTCAGAATGGGATGATCTTTATATCAAAATTGGACCTCTCGAAAAGAGGAATCCAATGCAATATATGAGTTGTCCTAAGGTGGAATTTGGCCCTAGTTGCCAATTTTAACAACCATGAATAGACACATGCCTTTTGTATTTCTTTGGCCTAGTTTTGAGAGGGCTCTCATAGACTTCAGGTGGTGGTGGAGCACCACCCTAACTGGTCAAATAGGGTTTGTTAGTTGTCTCATCTTTGGGAGGTTGTGATAGGGGTGCACTTAAGCTTCTGTTGCCCAGTCTATGACGAGATCCTTGGGTGGTACCATTGTTTGTTCAGAGGGTTATGGACCCTATCCAACTTCTTCATATACCCCATACATGCAAGAGGTCGTTAGGATTTGTTGCCATATTTTCTCTCCAACTCTTATGCTAGTCTCCACTCGAAAATCACTTAGTTTTTCACAATGCTCCCATTTGCGAGACAAACATATAGCGGCCTTGGATTCATTCTAGATCGATGTGTTCTTGTGGGATTATCCGTACTTTACAACGGGCTTAGCAACATTGTTAGTCTACATCCTATCCCAACAGTTACACTAGATCACCTAGGCTCTTGCAATAACTGTTCTAGGTGGCGGCGCAGTGATCCTCCTCTAGGTCATCCTTTGGATAGTTCTCTATTCTGAATTTTCTCCACTCGGCCTCAAATGTTAGGGACCTAGTTGTAGTGGAGCTTGGTACATTGGCAAGAAACACCTTTATGTCTCTCTGAGGAGACGAGACTTGTGTATCTCCTTTATTCACTCCCATAAACAATTTTGGTGCATCATCTTCCCCTGCTACTCCCCCTTCAATCCAACCTTAACTTTGGATACCTATCCTCTCACATATTGACAATGTTTGATATCCCTGGGCAACCCCAAATTCAGGTTACATCTCCACCTTCCTCATGCCTCTTACTCTCAGATAAGGACATTAGAGAGGTTGTGTGGGTGGTGAAAAACAACAAAGTAGCAAACAAGGATGGTTTCCAAGTAGAGTTCTTTAAACATTGTCTTTGTCCTTTGATTATCTCTTCCTAATATGATCTTTCTTGAAGATCTCACAAGAGCACAGGTTGAGGAGCTCAAATAATCAAGAGAGCTAGTTAAAACTTAAAATAACACAAGGTAGGGAAATGGGTGGTCGTCTAGAACCTCAGAGTAGTTATTTAGGACTCTTTTCCTCTCTAGTAGAAATCTCATTCTAGGGTTTCCAAATGATGGGCTTAATGGGAGAGGGGATAGAGGGTAGACATCTACATCAATTGTTGGAATTGCAACAAGTCTTTTTGGTTGTCACTGGGTTTCATGTACGATGCTCTGAGGTCATTAGACATCCTATTCATCATTGAGACTCATGAGAGCCCTCTTCAACCTTTCTTGGACATCAAATGGTACCATCAGTTCTTAGCATGCAGACAAGAGATGAGGAGCTCTGGTGGTAATATGGGATTAGGTGAAGTTGCGTGTTTCGTTAGAGAGTTCCTCTGGAGCAAGATATCTTTGGTGGCCACAGATGAGATTGCTAGGTTTATGTGGGTTTAGGTTAGAGGTGTCTCCCCATTCCCTAAGGACATTTACATTGCAGTCTGTTGCTTCCCTCTAGCTTCTTTATTGTTTACTATTCATAACCCTGATAGAGATCAGTTTGTAGATTTGTATGTTAGTATCAACCAATTCTGTGGTTGGGGGAGTTATCCTAGGTGACTTCAATGTCTTCATTAGGTCCCTCCATATTCCTTTCCATGATCGACCAGAGGATGTATTTTATATCAAGGATATAGAGCCAACATTACTGGGGCTTCATCATTAAGGCCTCTCACGACCTATGGCCAACACCTCCTATAGCTAGGAGAGTCTTAGGAGTTGTAGATTCTTAATGGGCTCCCCTATTTTCCATATTCTTTCCTTTTCACATGTCACTGTTATGTTGGAGGGGTGAGTGTCGTTGATTATGTCCTTTCTAGCTAGAACTTTCTCCCCTTCATTTGCCACTTAATTCTCTCCCCCATTCCCCTTGTGGGCCATGCTCTTCTTTCTTTCTCTGTCTAGGCTAACACCTTCCCCTCTTCTATCACACACCCTGCCGCCAAGGGCCCTCCCCACATTACTTTTTGTTTCGAGGAGGGGGACTCAAACACCTTTCCTACCCACCTCCATGAGATGTTCCTCTCTAAGACCCAATGCTTCTATCATGTACACCTACCTCTCATTCATCATCTAGGATGCAATCCTCAAGTCCCACCCTCACTCCACTTGGCCCACTTCCACTTCCCCAAAAACCAACTCCTATCCTATGAATCGTTGGTATGTTGAAGAATGCAAGGCTCTCCATTGCCAACTTTGATACGAATTCACCCATGCTTACCTATCTTACCCCAACATCAAAGCCTCCTATCATCATTTTCCCTGCCGCAAGAAATTCCTCTTTGTGTTCTGTATCTCCTTTATTCACTCTCCTAAACGTTTTTGACACACCATCTTCCCATGCCACCTTCCCCTGCAATATTTATAACCTCGTTTCAACTTGAGGCATGCTCTCTAGCCTTAGGTCGATTATAGGGCTATAGAGTCTTGGCCCTTCTCAAGAAACAATGTTTCTTTCACTATTTTCAGAGCATTTCATCCAAGATGCCTCTGATGGACACTCACATCTAGCCCACCATGCTTGATGGCTTCGAGGTTTAGGGACCTTGTTTATTAAAGGTTGATTGAGCCATGGTTGAGAGAGTGTATAATCTTCTCATTCATTGCATTATTAGATGCAAATAGATAGTAACCCCATCCATGATCCTTGCAGAGCTTGGAGCTTGACCCCTTACACTCGACATTGTGTTCAACCTTGTTTCATTTCTTCAACAGGTTTGGAGTTTTTTGAGTCAATGGAAGGGCAGGATCTGTATCCATATTTGGTCCATTCGTTAATGGAATTTGTTTCTTGAGTGAGATCTTGCACTATGCTCTATATTGACTTGTGAGGGTCTCAATTCTACTAAAGTCTGTGGGTGTTTCAATGGACCAACTTCCTCTGTTTAGATATTCCCTTCGTGCACTAGGTTGCTCTTACCAACTAGGCAAGTGTTGAACAAGATCATTTGAGATACCATCTATAGGTAGTTTATATAGATTACTTCGATAAACCTTTTTAGTGGGCTATGTTTTAAGATGGCTTTCTATGCTGAGCACGTCATGGAGTTGGAAGATGGACTAATTGTGTGGACCCGCTACATGTCCCATCATTAGATGCATGCTTTTGATATTTCTTTGGCCTAGTTTAGAGTGGTCTTGCATAGACTATTGGTGGAGGCAAAGCACAAACTTGACTGGTACACTAGGATTTGTTAGTTGTGCCATCTTTGAGAGGTTGAGATATAGAGGTGCACTTAATCTTTTGTTGCCCATCTACTATGAGATTTAAGGGTAATACCATTGTCTATTCAGGGAGTTACAAACCCTTTCTAGTTTATTTAGGTACCCCAACCAGAGCTACTTGACCTTATACATGCAATAGACCTTCAAGCTTCTCTCTAGACTCTTTGGCTACCTACTAGACCAATTACCACATGAATGATCACTGCCTTTTTTATGGTGCTCCCATCTGCTAGGGGAACCAAGAGATAGACAAATAACGACCATGGATTTGATTCTAGATCAATGTAGGATTGTGGCATTGTACTTTCTTCTTGGAAGCCTCAACGACATTATCAATCTAAATCCCATCCTAGTAGTCAGATGAGATCCCCAAGCCCCATCATTGTTCAACCCCTTCCACACAACAACATAGTATGCTGACCAAATCCAACTCTAGGCCTTCCTTTGGACAATGTTCTATTATGAGTTTTCTCCACTTGGCCTTGGATGTTAAGAGAGCTAGCTCTTGTAGAACTTGATACATTGGGTTTTCAAGATCTCGGGATTTTGGATCGATGCACATTACTTCATTTTTTTTGTATCTAGGCTCCACTTCTAGAGTTTAGTTCTCATGCTCTTGCTTTATCTTAGATCAACACTTTATTTTATGCATTTTGCTTTTTATAGGAGCTATCTTTGTATCAACATCAATTGGCAGTCCCATTAACCTACTTCAATGGTCATTAGTTGGACATTGGTAAAACTATCTTATCTTGCATTATCTATATTTTTTTTTATATAAGAATTCAACTTTGAGTCCTTTGTATTTGCAGCCTATCTACTCATGTTATTGCTTTTTTTTGAGATTCCAAATTCCTAGACATAAGTGATTTGGAATATTTTAGTCGTTGCTCTTTTGCTTGTGATTCAAATAGTAGAAAGATTTTGTATTGCCTATTTATGAAGCCAACATACAACTGTTTGCTACATACTCAATGCAATTCTCTTTGAATAGAGGGTTGGTTTTACTGATGATGGTGATTAACATCCACTATGACTAATAGGATCTATTGGACCTTAAGAAGGGAAGAGATTACTCTAAATTCTTTAGCATTTTATTTTCATGCTCGAAAAGCATTAAGAGAAGCGCTCCAAGATCATGTAGCTTTGCTAACTTAAAAGGTCAAGAAGGTTGGTAGTCTGACATATACTTAAAAATTACATCGAATGTGAGTATAAGATGGACAATTTAAAGGAAAATACTTTTCATCTTCAACCCTCTTTGTGTCGCAAAGATGATAGGCTCTTTCTTCCCATGGTGTTTTGGGGATTTACAAATGCCAAATTTCACTACGATGCTCATGAGAATTTGTTCTTATTTTAACAATGTCCATTTTCTTCTTAACATTAGTCAAGTTAGAGAGAGAATTTTGATTTTGAGATTTGGGTTGATCACCTCCTTATAACATCCTAGTTTCCTTTTTCCCTCTAACTCTTTATCACCCAACAATTTCTCTTTAAATTTTGAAGTAATAACATTTTTAATATTATGCTTAGTTTGCAAGATGATCTCCTCCTTTATCCTCCAATGGTGAAGCCAAGACTGAGCATCCTTATGCCATCCCGACTTGAGTTGAAGGTGGGGATTTTGGCTATAGTTAGAATCAATTTTAAGAATCCTCTTGGCTTCCATATTGTTTAACTTCTTCTTATACATAAGATACCTAGTCATAGCCATGTTTTCAATGGGGAAAAAGTTTGCTTCAATCAGGGGGATAGGATAGGAGTACTTCCTTTAATCTTGAGATTGTAGGTTATAAATTGCTTTTGGATATGTTATTACTATCAACTAGCAATAACTTTTTTCAAGTGCATGGATAGTGGAGCCTATGTTTGATTTTGAGGTGAATTTTATGAAATGGATTAGTGACTTTGACTTGGAATCACAAGTGTGTAGACAAGGATTTTTTAAGGCTGTATGGAAACTCAACTCCAAAGTGGAAATGACCATTGTTACAATTTAGTGCAGGAATGATGATGAAAACACTAACATGTAGTAGAATGTTTGTCATAGTTCAATGGAATTTGTGCATGCTTATGGGTTAAAATAATAATCGAGGTTTTGTCATTAGTTAAGGCATATTGATTGACCATTCTCTCAATACTCAGCAACACAACTTTGTACAGAGCTAGAAGATCTAATGCATCCTATTGAGACTCATGTAGTAATTGATGAGTCATTCGTCCCCTTGGGTAACCAAAGTAAGGGTACAAGGTATGACTATCATCAAGCCTTCCATGCAATTGATATTTACATGGTCAACACCACTTCATGTGCGTAATTTGTTACCATTGTTCATGTGGCCAACGTCACACAGTCTTAGTTCACTAATTTGCGTTATCATTCTTATATTATGCCTATCGTTCTTTGTGTAATGAAAATTC
This sequence comes from Pinus tabuliformis, assembly GCA_031772625.1. Taxonomy (NCBI): domain Eukaryota; kingdom Viridiplantae; phylum Streptophyta; class Pinopsida; order Pinales; family Pinaceae; genus Pinus; species Pinus tabuliformis. The sequence goes on from CM062819.1 coordinate 865,273,283, forward strand.
TTTGAATGTTGAAAACAATTTTAAGTCCTTGAAGTGGGCTTTAGGGCTTAATGTGTTGATTTCTGGTAGCATCGGATGTTCTCTAAGTCTCAAAATTTGCAAGGAGGCTTGGACACATGAATTCCACAATACCCAGAAATTGTTTTGAGAAATTCCACACGGAGACAGTTTTATTAAAATAATTAATTATTTTTAATGGAGGCCTAAGTCTAAACTTAGGGAATTAAAATAATTAAAGGGTATTATTAATCAGACCAGTGTTGCAGGAAACGTCTCCCCTGGATGAAAACCCCAATCCCCGATCCGTAGGGATGCGTGGGGGAAGCACCATACGAAGCGGGTTTCGGAAAAACTGAAACGTGTTTCGGGCTGATAAACACGCTTCCTGGAAATTTCGGAAGCGTGTGACCGAAACGTGCTTCATACGACGCTTCGGCCGTACGAAGCGTCACGTTTCGTAGTACAAAGCGTACGGATCGCGAGCGATTCCGTACAACTTCCTCCGTTTCCACCACTCGGCCAAATAAAGCGCTGTTTTTTTATTTTTTATTTTTTATTTTTGGCATTTTACTTTGTTGAGGGTGGGTCCACCTTGGGTTAGGGTGAGGAATGAAGGGATTTAACCCCCCATTCATCTCTCATTTTCTCACTTTGAGTTTATGAGAGCTTGGAGAAGAGAAGAGAGGAGAAGAGAGGAGAGCTTGGAGGAGTGAAGGAGGAGGAGCTAGGAGAAGGAGGAGGAGCTTGGAGTAGGAGATTGGAGGACTTCCGTCTACAAGAGCTAAAGAGGTAAGTGCAAACCCCAAACTCCCTTATTTTTTTGTCATTTTTTTGTATTTTCTCCTCCCTCTCCTACTCTTCCCATTGTTTCTACTTGCTTATTTAATTGCAGGTTATCCACCACCTATATCCATATTCCAAGATGGTGTTCTTTTGGCTTCTATGTATCATTCCACTTTTGGTTTTAATGATGGCAAGGGGGAGTAGGAATAGAAGGGAAGAAGCACAAGAGGATTGTGGTCCCAATATGAGTGACCCAATGTGTGATGAGGAGGAAGTGTTTGAAGAGGAAGGGGATGAAGTTGAACCTGAAGGGGAAACTGAAACACGAGAGGGGAAAGTTGCATTAACAACCTTGTGGAACTATGTGACCAAATTTGAAGGGGGAAAGGGTGGTGGATGCTACAAATTTTTGTGCCCTCATGGTTGTCATGGAGGAAAACCATTTAGTGGTTCATATACCTGTGTGAGGAGGCATCTTTGTGGGGTGATGGACAGTGATGACAAAAAGGGTGCTGTGGGGATACAAATTTTCCTAAACATTTCAACTAAACAACAAAGAAAATACATCCAAATAGAGGAGGTTGCACAACAAAAAAGCTAGAAACAAAAAACTCATTCTGAATCAAGTGCAACCTCTAGATTTGGTAGCTCATCTCCTCATAGTACTTCTGGAAGCTCTGGAGGTAAAAGAACAATAGGGGATTTCCTTAATGTTGCTGCGAGGGATGATGTGGATGGAAAGATAGTCCGATTTCTTTGTGCTTGCGGTGTACCATTCAATGTGCTTCGCTCTCCCTATTGGCATGAAATGGTAAAGGCCATCAATGAAGCCCCAAAAGGATACAAGTCCCCCAACTATGAGAAAGCTAGAACAATGTTATTAGAAAGAGAAAAAGCAAAGGTTCAACGAGCTTTGACATGTTTTACAAATGAGTGGGTAGATTGTGGGGTATCCATTGTATCAAATGGGTGGACAAATATTAGAAACCAACATTTGATAAATGTTCTTGGTGTTTCTGCTAGCGGTGCAGTATTTATTACATGTCATGACTCCTCTTCCATCAGTGCATCTTCCCAAAACATTGCAGATCTCCTATTGAAATCAATCAAAGATGTTGGTTCGAATAATGTGGTTCAAGTGATCACAGATAGTGCAGCAAATTGTAAGGCAGCATGAAAAATTATTGAGCGTACTCATCCACACATCTTTTGGTCTAGGTGCCTGGTTCACACATTGAACCTTTTGATGCATGATATTGTGAAGCATAAAAAATGTTTGTGGATTAGTGAGCTTTACAGGAGAGGGAAGCAACTTATTAAATTCATCACAGGGCATACAAGGGTAAACTACTTCTATGGCACTTACTCCAAGTTGCAGTTGCTTGAACTTGCAAAGACAAGATTTGCCAGTTATTACCTCACCTTTAGGCGGCTAGTGAAGGTGAGACAAGCTTTGACTAATATGGTGTGTGCTAAAACATGGGATGAAATTAACACTGATAGAGATAGTGCTAATGCAGCCAAGGACACTACTCTTGACATGTACTTTTGGTCACAAGTTAAATATGTTTTGCAATTCACCAAACCAATTTATTACATGATCAAGTTTGGAGATTCAGATCGACCAATAATTGGGGAGGTGTATGAGCAAATGGATAGCATGATGGGGCAGATTAAAGACATTGTTGAGCCTAGAGATATCACCTTGTACAATTATATTCGTGCAGAGGTGGAAAACCGATGGGAAATGTTAAATGTTCCATTGCATGCATTATCATATGTTTTGACACCTAAATACTATCATCCATCATGGCTTTCAACACCAGCACTTGGGGGGGCGGGGAAGTAGGAGAAAACCACACCAAAATCAAGAGGTTCACAAAAAATATATGATTGCATTGAGTAAATTAGTCCCTGATGAGGAGGAGGCTGCCATGGTACGGAGATAGTTGAGCAACTATACGCTTAACACTGGTCCGTTTGGGAGCATGCATGCAATTAGAGATCGAGAGACTTTTTCTTCTCTTGAGTGGTGGAACATGCATGGAGGGGCTACTCCACTTCTACAAACTTTGGCATTGAGGGTGCTATCACAGGTGGTAAACACTTCTTCTGTAGAGAGGTGTTGGAGCTCTTATACTTTCATCCACAGTGTTAAAAGGAACAGGTTGAGTTTCGATCGGGCAGAGAGCTTGGTTTATGTTCATTACAACTTGCGATTGTTGTCCCATTACTGTGATGATGCAAAGACTAATAAAGACCTTAAGATTTGGGACAAGAATCCAGAGGAGCCCAATTTGGAGGATGAAGTGTTGCGATTAGAGCAATTAGAGGATGCTCTTATCCAAGTATGTCCATTGTGGTATGAATTTTGCTTATAAAGAATTTATCTAATTCATGTTTTTAATTTTTTTTGTTAACTATTGTTTTTTTTGTATGAATTTTTTGAGTGATTCCAGGATGATGATGATCTTGTTGAGATGCCACCCCCATCTGGTCCCTTGGTTCGTAGGTTCCATGGTTCAACACCAACAGCAGTGGGTTTGTCTTCATCAGTTTCAGTGCCACAACTTTCACAGGCACCATCTTCTTCATTGCCACCACGTGGAGGCTCGCCGCCACGTTCTCTTCGTGGTGGAAGGAGGAGAGATTAGTAGATATATTCACAATTTACTACTTTTGTCATAGATTAATCATTAGACTTGTAGGCTTGTGAATTTGAACCTTTTTGTCTTGGCGGTGACCAAGTGACCTATTTTGTAAACATTATTATTTGAATTTTGGACATGACAAATGTTAACAGTTTCTCACTTGCTAGATAAATCATAATATGCCCTATGTTTTATGTTTTATAATATGCTTAAAAATTTGATGTATGTTTGTAATTGCTAGAATATAGATGGTTGATGCTCGAATAATTAATCATTGATGTACATACTAGTAACTACAATGGAATCATGGATGCCATATCTATCTTGATTTATGCAAAAATATGCATGTTTTCATGTCTTCTACAACTAATTTGGTATTTGGGAAACTTGTTTTGAGTATAAATGCAAAAAAAATATATATATATAGCGAACATTTTGCTTCCTAGATTTTTGGAAAATGACGCTTTAGCGTCCTCGCTTCCAAAAAACGTCCCCGCTTCATGCAACATTGAATCAGACTGTGGGTGAAACTTCTAGAAGAAGACGAAGATCAAGCCAAAATGATCTGAGCCATTGATTAGAATATAATTTGGGCCGTTGGTTCTCAACTGGAGCCATTGGTTAGAATATAAGAGGAGGCTTGATGGGCATTTGGAAAACACATCGAAGAGGGATCAAGAGATCGAATTTCTCAGAGAGGGCAGCACAATAGTTGCTAGAGGATTGATCATGGTGATTTCTTGCAGTGAGGGGCAGGGATAGTAGACCGGACGAAGCTTTCCAGATCCGAGGAGTGCAAGACAAAGAAGGCAGAGAGCAATTTAGTGAGGCAGCGCAGAGCTTCAGAGGGAGTTCGAATTCCAGCGAGGAGAGACGAGATTCAGTGCAGGAGTCGGGATGTGAGACTGGGAGGCCTGGAGATTGAATTTCCAGTCAACAAGAGGTCAACAGAGGGATTGCCGCAGAGCCCAGCTAGAGTGACTCAATTCTGTGTAGGGTTGACACAGAAGCTGTGCAAAGGCAGCGTGGGGCTAGTCAACAATCCCCTGATCATAATTGAATCTCCCAGAACAGTGTGAGATTTCTCTAACCTTTTTTGCCAGTTCCTCTCTGTATCGGATAACCAGTTGGGCATCCAACGAATTGTATTAAGAAAACTACTGCCTAATAATACAAACCCTCAGCTGCTGCATTGATTTTCCCGCATTGGGTTTTTCCGAGGACATTTGTCCAAAAATAACTGTGTAGATGTGTTGTGTATTTCTTTCTTGTTCAGTTTCTTTTTTCGGCATTTTATTTAAATGGTGATGGCTGCAGTGTATTAGTTTCAGTGTTTACTGTAGGAAACAATAAATAATTTTGTTTAGTAATTAACAAATAGAAGAAACGTAATCGGTTGTTGCAGTAGAAATTTGGGCTTCCAAATTTTCACATGGTATCAGAGTTGCAGGTGAAGCAAGAGCGCAGAGCCGGAAGAGCCCAGCGCTGAAGAGAAGGAGGGAAGTAGAAGTGCTGCATAGGCAACAAATTGAATCCCCAGAGGGATTGCGCAGTCGAGGCCAGGAGGGCAAAATTTTCGTGGGAAAATCTCTCTCTGAGTGAGTGGACAAAGAGATTTCCAGATCGAAGTTTTCCAGTGTCAGAGGGAGCAACGCAAAAGCATCAACGCAGAGCAACTTTTAGGTGAGACGTAGTTTTCTACAATAGTTGCTGGGGCAGAAAAGCGTCAGAAGGAAGACGGAGGCACTGTTGAGGGAATTTCTTCCTCAGAGAATTCCTAGCCAGGGAATTCGATTTTTCTATTGCTGAGCAACATCAGAGAGGAGCAGATCTACTAACTCCAGCAGGGAGTTCATAGGTTAGTCTAGTGCTATGCAAAGGAGAGAGGAGGCAAGTTCAACATTTCGTTGGCAGAGATGGCAGCTAGTGGGTTAAGAGATCAAGATTGGTTGGATGGTGCATCCAGTTATGTGACCTGGAAGGCAAGGATCTCATGCCTTCTGGATGAGCACGATCTCAAAACCTATATCAACAGTGTGGTAGCTGTACCCGCGAATCCAAATCCGCTCAAGAAGTACAAGGTCGAGATGGAGAGTTCCAAGAGGTTGATCCTCGATGGAGTGAGGGATCATGTAGTGCGTCACATTGTCGGCAAAGATACTACTCGATAGATGTGGGAAGCTTTGGCCACGCTATACGAAGGATCTTCCAAGCAACGAAAGATGTACTTGGAGCAAAAGATGAGATCCATGCAAATGCAGAAAGGGGAACACATTGATCCGTTCCTTACGAAGCTTTAGGAGATCCGAGACTTGTTGGCAGCTGTGGGGTCAACACCCCAACCTACTGAGATGGTGAGGTTGACCCTAAACTCAATCTCAAAATAATGGCAAGGCAGAGAGAGATTGCTGGATTGGGAAGGAATGTGGGCCGCTGTTCAACTAGAAGAGATGAGGAGACACTTAGTCAAGTGCAAACTTGATAGTAGCAACAACAATAGTGGGTCGAAGTCCAAGGAGGAGGATGAGAATGCAACCCTCGCATCTAAGGGGTAGTAGGAGCAACGGAAGAAAAAGAAAGATATTTCGAAAATCAAGTGCTTTTGGTATGGCAAACTTGGCCACTACACTACACAATGTCCTCTCAAGAAGAAGGACAAGGACGAGAAGCATGATCCGAAGGCTGTATCCGCACAGATTGAAGAGGAGGAGTTTGCCATGATCGCCCAAAGGTGGGGTGATATAGAACTGTAGTTCGAAAGAACTGCAGATGGGCAGGATCCTTGATAAGTCCACATCTTGGATCAATACCTTACTACAAGAGCCCAAATCAGAAGTAGTAGGATGGACTAGCGTTAGTTGGAGTAGAAGGGTGTCGAAGTGACAGTTGCAATGGCTAGGAGCGCCTGAGACTGAGCAGTGCAGAGCTAGAGATTTGCAGCAGTGCAGTTGGCACAGAGCAGAGGTCAGCAGCAACACAAAGGCTTCAGAGGGTCAGTCTAGAGACTAGCAACAATCAGAACTCAAATGTCAAGATGCATCATGCTGAACACCAGTTCAGTGATTTGGGATGCTTTTCCGTTGCTGATGTAGTAGCAACAACAGTTGGAGAAGATTGTAGTGTAGATGCAGTGTTGGCAGTGGCAGTGCCAGCAACAGCGCGAATGCAGAATTTATGAGGGTTGCAGTACAGATGCAGTGTCGATAGTGGCATGGTCAACAACAATACAGATGCAACATTTGCATGGTAGTTGGTGGGCAGTGATGTCAGACATCAACAGTGCAGAGGGAGATGTTACAAAGAAGGGTGATGCTTTGGCAGGTTTCATTGCTAGAGCACATTCCTTGCTAAGAGGGAGTGTTGATTTTTGGTAGCATCGGATGTGCTCTAAGTCTCAAAATTTGCAGGGAGGTTTGGACACATGTATTCCACAATACCTAGAAATCATTTTGGGAAATTCCACCCGGAGACAGTTTTATTAAAATAATTGATTATTTTTAATGGAGGCCTAAGTCTAAACTTAGGGAATTAAAATAATTAAGGGGTATTAATCAAACTGTGGGTGAAACTTCTAGAAGAAGACAAAGATCAAGCCAAAATGATTTGAGCCATTGATTAGAATCTAATTTGGGCCGTTGGTTCTCAACTGCAGGATTATAAGAGGAGGCTTGATAGGCATTTGGAAAACACATCGGTGAGGGATCAAGAGATGGAATTACTCAGAGTGGGCAACACAACAGTTGCTAGAGAATCGATCAAGGTGATTCCTTGCAGCGAGGGGCAGGGATAGTAGACCAGAGGAACCTTTCCAGATCTGGGGAGTGCAAGGTAGAGAAGGCTGAGAGCAGTTCAGTGAGGCAACGCAGTGCCACGCAGAGGCAACACAAAGCTTCAGAGGGAGTTCGAATTCCAGCTAGGAGAGACGAGATTCAGTGCAGGAAGCCGGGGTGTGAGACCGAAAGGCCTGGAGATCGAATTTCTAGTTAGCAGGAGGTCAGCAGAGGGATTGACACAAAACCCAACCAGAGTGACGCAGTTCTGCGTAGGGTTGACGCAGAAGCTGCGCAGAGGCAACGTGGGGCCAGTTAGCAAGCCCCTGATCAGAATCAAATCTCCCAGAACAGTGTGAGATTTCTCTCACTAACCTTTTTGCCAGTTTCTCTCTGTATTGGATAGCCAGTTGGGCATCCAACGAATTGTATTCAGAAAACTACTGCTTAATAATACAAACCCTCAGCTGCTGCACCAATTTTCCCGCATTGGGTTTTTCCGGGGACATTTGTCCAAAAATAATTGTGTAGATGTGTTGTGTATTTCTTTCTTGTTCAGTTTCTTGTTTCCAAATTTTATTTAAATGGTGAAGGCTGCAGTGTATTAGTTTCGGTGTTTGTTGTAGGAAACAGTAAATAATTTTGTAGTAATTAACAAATAGAAGAAACATAATCAGTTGTTGCAGTAGAAATTTGGGCTTCCAAATTTTCACATAATGTGGGATTTGAAAGCCCAATATTTCTAATGGATCATAGGTTAGTTCACTTGGTTTATAAAGATAATAATCAATAGAGTTAGACGTGATGTAACATATAGTTGCAAATTCCAAAGCCAAATTTAGGATCATGATGATGCATTATATGAATAATTTTTATGTTATGATATTTATAGGTTGATATTGTTAACTTTCAAATAACTTCGAAAGTGTTTACACCATGTTTGGGGTTGCTTCATGAAATTTTAAATACATGGTTTATGTTCAACCTTTGGATGATCTGAGATGGACTTGCACATTGGAGATAGCTTACTTCGTGATTGTTTGACCTTAGTTGGGTGCTTGCTTGGCCTTCTTATCACTCTTGTGTGGAGATGTGACTAGGAGTGTACTAGTCACCCTCTCTCTCTCTTATTGTTGAAAATGGTTGTTATTGATGTCAAAGAATGTCCAAATGAAAGAGAAAGTGACATAATCAATTAGCATATTTTGAGACCTTTCCAACAATAGGTAGCACGCCTCCTAACTCCTCACTGTTGAGCTGAAGTTTGGCAGTCTGTTGTAGATGGATATAAGGTTCCATCTTCTCCTCCAACTGATCAAGATGGGAAAAAGGCTTATGTTGCCAATGCAAAAGCCATGAATTCCATTCTAAGTGCCTTGCAAGATTCATAATTTGTTAAAGTTATGTAGTGTGGATTAGCTAAATAGATGTGGGACAAGCTTCTAAGCAACTATGAAGGAGATGACAAAGTAAAAAAGGAAAAGCTTCAGACCAATCAAAGACAATTTGAAAGTTTGAAAATGAATGATGGAGATGTTGCTACTTATTTTCTTCGAGTAGATGAAGCAGCAAATTCTCTCAAAGGACTTGGTGATTCATTTGAAGAAACAACAATTGTTCAGAAAATTTTGAGGCCTCTTCCTCTAAGTTTTGATGCCAAAGTCTTTGCCATAGAAGAATTAAAGGACTTGGAGAAACTAATAATGGACGAGCTTCACAAAATTCTCACTGAATATGAAATGAGGATGAGATACTCATCAAATAAGGAAGCAACATTTAAAGCATCAAAGAATTCAAGAAGATGCAAGTTTGGTAATTGCTCCAGTGTTGAATCTGATACAAAAATGGCTCAACTATTCAAAAACTAAAGAAAAGATCCAAATCCAAAGGTAAGTTAACTCTCACCTATTTTAATTGTGGTAAGAGAGGACATTTTGCTGCTAAGTGTCCTTTCAGGGAAGATAGTGATGATGAGAAATAACCCACAAAAAGGGTTTTCAAAGGAAAATCTTTGAAAAAGAAAAATGTCTGCTTGAAAGAGGCTAATTATTTTTCTGAAGGAGAAGAATATGATTTCGATGATGACATAAGAGAGATCCTATTTTTAGCCATAAATGAAGAATCCAACATAGACAAATCAGAGTATCAAAAAGAAAAAGCCGAAGAAGAAGGTGTTGAAGGCATAGCGGATCTTGAAGTAGAGCTCATTAATGCATTAGAAAAGATTGATAACCTCAGGAAGAAGAACAAAAGACTATCTAAGGAAATCATCTTCCTCAAGACAGAAAATAATGGAAGAAGTGTTGAGCAATCAGCTAAAAGAAAAGGAAGAAAACTGTGAGAAGCTTGAAGCATAAATTGTCTAGTTAAGGAACAACTAGAAAAGTTGAACAAAAACATGAAAAAATTTCAAACCTTGGACGCTATTCTCAGCAGTCAAAGATCACAATATGATAAGACCAATCTTGGCTATTGGGGTGAGACTTTATACAAAGAAGAGCAAACCCTAAGTCACCAAGAAGGAGTTGGAGAAAAGCCTAAAAGCTCCAATCTCAGTAAAAGTAAGGACATAAGTCGGGAGGAGTTTGGAAACACTGCTACACCAAAAAGCTATGCTGATGCTCTCAAGAATTCCATTCACAATGTAGGTAGCAATATGATAAGGGACAAGGACCAACAATCTTCTACAAATCAGATCTACTCCAGAAGAACTGTTCCATTAAGGCAATGATACATATTACACAGCCAGTGTCAAACTATTTTTCTTGGTCACTGTTTTTATGCAAAAAAAATTTGGACAGTAGGCAAGATATTGTAAAGCTTATAATGATTATGAAAGAGGTTCCCATCAAACCTCTAGGAATAAACTCGTAGGCAATAGAATCAGAGATATTGATGGCTTCAATAAAAGAAATCATAATTCATTTGATCCATTATCCAAGTTCAATATAGTGTTACAAATGCAACAATTTTGGACAAATGGCATGAGACTGTCCTACAAAATCAAGAGAAGAGTTTGGAAGAAAAAACAAAAGAACCACCGACAGAAAAATGTGAACTAGTTATGTATGCTCGAAACATTCAAAGTCAATGGTACATTGATAGTGGGTGCTCTAGACATATGACCAAAGATCAAAAGAAATTTATTACTCTAAAAGAATAAAAAGGAAGAAATGTGACTTTTGGAGACAATGGATCTGTAAGAATTGCTGGAAGAGGTACCATAAGCCTTGACAATGGTAAGGCTAAAGCACAAAATGTTTTGTACGTTGAAGGACTCAAACATAATCTTTTAAGTGTCAGTCAGATATGCGATCAATGTTATCATTATGATTTCACTTTTCGTGCTAAAGAATGTGAAATAAGGCAGACTGATTCAGGAAGATTAGTGGGAAAAGCAATAAGGGCTCCAGGCAATGTGCATATTCCTTATGAAATTCAAGGAGAAAAATGCTACATTTGACAGACATATGAGAGTTGGTTTTGCTTAAAAGATTAGGACACTTGAGCTTTGACAGTTTGGTAAAAATCAGTATAACACAAGCAGTGAGATAATTTATTACTGCAATATAAATTAGTTCTATTACAGTATGGAGCCACATAAAATTTGCAAATTGGCTGTACAAATTGCTGAGTGTATGGTTGTACGGCTGATTTTTTTCTTTACTTTGTTACTGCAATTTAAATTAGTTCTATTACTGTACGGAAATGCTTTAAATTTTTATGATGGTGGCAGTACAGATAACAGAATGAGTGGTGGCGACTTGTTGAAATGCGAGGACAGGGAGGTCAGCTGTACAACATCAGGTTGCCTCTGCGATTGTAGCTTTAATTTTTATTTTTAATATCGATATATATATTATTTTTTTCCCTTTTTCTCACTTGAATTATTGATTTTTTTAAATAATGTTTTTCTAATTTTATATATATAATCATTTTTTTTTTAAATTTTAAATTTATTCTTTTATCTTTGACCCTTTTTTTATTTTTTTCTATAATTTGATTTATTTAATTTATATATTATTTTCTTTTAATGGCCAAAGGCCTTTTTTTTGTATTGACCAAAAGTCAACTTCAACTTCTGATGGGCAAAGGTCGAAATCAAAGTGACTGTCAAGCTATAGGAGAACTCTAAAATCTTCGAGTGTGTGGCAAATACTTGGCCAATGGTTGGGATCTGAGAATGAGGCTCTGATACCAATGTAACAAACAAGGTTTGTATATGCAGCGGAATATTCAGAATATCTGGAATATGTAAGTGTTCATCATAGGACAAGCAGTACTTATATAGAAATGTTGATTGTACAGAAGACATGAGATATTACAAATGAGAGCCCACTTATTTACTTAGGCATGTGCCCCTTCATGAACGGTCATGTCCTTTAGGACATGCCTCTTCAGTCTGCTAATTATTTATTAATTAATCATTATATATATATATTATATATATATATATATATATATATATATATATATTCATAACAGAGTTCTTTTGGAAGCCAAGGCCCAGTTTTGTTGGATGCTGAGTTGTTAAGGAAGGTCTGCAAGAGGTGATTTTTGTAGATATTCTCTTGTATTTTTCTGTGTTTTTATCCTTGTTTGATTCTGGAAAAGGTTGAGCCTTGGTCTATCTAGGCCGCAGGCCTATAGGACAGCTTAAAGAGAAGTGACAACAGAATTACAAGGGATGTAAAGGCTAACCAAGTGCTGGAACAACAAGTGCAGCGTTGGGTACAAACTGCTGGGTGGGCAGATCTACTTTTTGAACAGACTAGAAGCCTAAATATTGGCAATTGAATAGTGAACAACAAAGTGCTAGATTGAATTGAATTGCAAAAGAGGAGTGTTGTCATCTATGAAACAGGTTGGAGCCTGAGTAGCTGTAAATTGGTGTTTACAGAGGATAGGTGTCCTCATCTTCTTGGCAGGTTGAAGCTTGCAACATTGTAAGTTGGTGCTTACAGAGGATTGGTGTCCTCACAGATGGTTGCATGTAACATTGTAACAAATTGAAGACAATTAGACAAGTATTACAAGTTTTCTCCTAGTTTGGGTTTACACATTAATGTTTGCATTCATGCATTGTGTTAATGATTGATGTGGTGGTGTGACTTTTGTTTTAAGTGAAAAGGATTTAAATTTGAGTAATACTGTTCACCCGCCTTCCCTTTCAGTATCAGTGTATTTCAACACTTATATCTTCATTTATACTTGATCTCTCTCTCTCTCTTGGAGTTGCTAGGTTTTCTTGATCTTCTTGGAGCATCTTGAAGTGTAGGGTTTGGTTCCATCCCTTGGAGTTTTGGAGATTAGGATTTTGAGATGAAACGCTAGGTTGTATTTGGTGAAGAAGAGAAGGAGATGTCTTGCCTTGGAGGACTAGCTTGAGTGATTTCTGGCATATGCATGTTGGATCTCCTTTGTTTGAACTAGGGTTTTTATTGTTTTCCTTAGAGAGGGTTTTTGAGAGCTAGCGGGTTGTACTAGCCTAATGCTGTACACGAACTTCATTTTATGCATATTAATGAAGTTTTCAGCTGTCCAACACTTATGTAAATTGTAGACTTGATTTTTAGCCATCTGTTTTATTCATGGTTTGTCATTTTCAGCTATATATGTGTTAATGATTTGACATAGGAGCAATTATGTTAAGTAATTTAACATTGTAATTGAAGAAGATAATGGCTGTTTTACTGCTGTAAATAAGAATTTTTTAGATCTGGTTTATACATAATAAGATTGTTGTAGAGGGCTGAGACTTATCAGAACATATGGTGTCCTTCTCTTGGATAGTCTAGATGTTTGAGATTGTTAAGGATTGAAGTATTTTCTGCTGCTGCTGCTTTGTTTTTTTATTTCATATCAGCCCTAAGGTTGATTTCAGAGGGTTAAAATTGAGAAAACTGCTAGGAAAGAGGTGAAATTTCTGAATTCGAAATTCCGAGAATTTTCCATAGAATCATTATCAAATAAGTGTATTCATCGTTCTGTTGAGAAAAAAACAGCAACAATAGAAGGATGCCCCTCCTCTTTTCCAGAAATATGCCACTTTAAAAATAATCAAAGACAGGCATATTCTCCCTAATTTTTGAAGCTTCAGGGAATTCTTCATGCAACTCGATTTGGATCAGCAATATTATTGTAAGGGGTGATAAAAACTCTCTCTAATTCAAGTTTTCATGGTTAATTTGTTGGCTCTCCTCTTCACATCTGAAATCCAACGATGAAGGGTCAACAACTCATTCTTGAAATCTGGTTATTCCTCATGGTCATCCTCCATCTCTTCTACCCGGAAGTTCTAATATGGTACCTGTTACCCTGGTTCCCTCATATAGCATGAGGATTATTCTAAGTTGAAGACCTGTTATTTTCTGGATCTGCATCAATGCAAAACCCAAGGGGCAGCTGTAAGAAATTAGCCCTAGGTCACAGTTAATTGCTTCTCCATTAGGATTGGTGCTTTCTAAGTCATAGGGGGGCATCCTTAATGTTCATGCACTATCAATCACTTAAGAAAACTTGCATGTTAATATGAATGTTCAGCACATAAAATAATGGTCTTTGGTATGCATGCAAGCAACCAAAGATGGAAGACTGTTTATACTTAAATAGAATGAGAAATTTCCACTGTAACAGATAAATATGAAAAGAAAAAAAAAAGAGAATGTGTGCTTTAAGCGATCGATAAAATTGAAATAAAGGCATTGAAGCCACCCAAACCACTGTACAGAACATGATTATTTCACGAACGAATTCAAAGAGTTGTGAAAAACTGCATAGTCAAACTCTATCATTGCATTTGTCAAACGATTGTCTGCAGCAAAGAGACAGAATACAAGACTGGCTACAATATTATGCTTTGCAAGTACACAGATTATGTGCAAAGAAAATAAAATCAAAAGATCTTGAACGTTATGTAAGATTTTTCAAGTGCATGCACTGATTAGTTAATTCTGAACTTCAGTCTATGAACCATCCAATATATTCAGTTATCCAGACTAGAAACAAACTCACACATGCACAGAGATCTCCCCCACCCCAGACTATAGAGTACACTTCTGGGCACAACGAAAATAATAAAGTTTATCATTCTTTTTAATTGTGAAGGCAAGTCTCTTCTGAATATCCAATGCTATTTGTGCTTATCCAATTCACTGATTATGTTACCAATGTTCCAGTGGTTTCTTTTAGATCCCTGGAGCATAACACTCGAGACGGTTCAGCTGACTTAACAGCTCTGGCAAAATGGCGTATTCTTAACAGATTGCATGACAGAAATGAAACACTATACTACAAGGTAAATCTGATTTGTTGTCGTAACTGCTAAAGAACCTGAAATGTATTCAATGATGTGACACTTTGAACACATATTATCTTTGGAGTGTAGGTTGTAGTGACTGTACCAATTATATTTTAGGTTTGCTTTCAGGAGTATGGAGTTCAGGAGGTGACCTTTTTATATTATAACGTGCTGCTATAATGGATTTTACAGGTTCTTATAGATCACATTGAAGAGTTTGCTCCAATAATCTACACTCCAACTGTAGGATTGGTTTGTCAGAATTATGGTGGGCTGTTCAGGCGTCCTCGTGGAATGTATTTCAGTGCAAGAGATAAAGGAGAAATGATGTCTATGATTTACAACTGGCCTTCTGAGCAGGTATGTAAATTGAAGTTAATGTTCTTTGGCTTTAGGAATTTTGAAAAAATCCACACCACTAATTTGTCACTGGTAAGCCTGCCACTGTTAAGCTAGATGTCCAAAAATCAAATTGTAAGTCTTGTCTGTTTTGTGCAATATAAACTGGCAGGAAAGAGCATGCAAAGATCTGGTCGAATAGGAAGCGATCTCATGTAGCAAAATACTCTTGAAATTTGGCTATTCATTGGAATTTGTTTTGAGATCATAAATGTTTCATATGTAGCCTTTGTGAATGCTTTTATTTTCAAAGGCAACACATTGACACATTTTTCCAGCTTTTTGTATCGTAGTTTTCAATGGTTACTTTCCTTGCCGTTGACAAGCGTAGTGATATCTCTGAAGCTTCCAAGAGTTAAATAGAATTTAGAGGAGAATTATATTTGACAATGAGTATCTTGATAGAAATGTTTTGTTGCTTCTGAACTATAGCGGCATTCTTGTCCTTTAATCTGCAACAATGTCTATTGATGAATGATTTTATTTAAAGCTAGCTGTAGGATTTATATTATACTAGACAACAGATGACTGTACATAATTTAAGTTTGCTGGTATGCCACTGGGGAAACCAGACCAGCTGCAAAAAGTAGAGCCTACAGCCATCTTGCCTGTGTGACAAATTGTTTTTCAAAATTTACATACAAAAAGTGTTTTGCAGATAACTATAGCTAGATCTATAGAGCCTAATATAACAGCTATATGCTTGAAAAGTAAATAAGAAACCAGGGAACCTGTGCATTCTGGGCCCTGAAAACTCGTATGCCTGCTTTGCGAATGTGGTGATCTTGACATCTACAGCCTTGACTTGCAGTTGTAGTTCATCCATTTGGATCAGAATTTCATGATAAGCTTCATTTCTTTCCAGCAACAATTTTCCCATGAAAGTCTTCATCTGCCAGTAGGCAACCAGGGTTTTGTGATACTTGGTATTTCTGAACCAGGTGCTCACTGTGCTTGGAATCAGATTCCCTAACTCCCCGTCGATAACAGCATCGTGAATGAACTATCGCTCCAGCCAAACCTCTTCCTTCATGGTCTCTATTTCCTCCTGAATTTGTGGCAGAGTAAGCCCCCAATACATCTCTGTAGAGTCCATAGCCTTCTGTTGCACTCTGGAGTAAGCTTGTCATTCCTGACTTCGCCTTCTCTGGCGCCTTCATTTTCCTTGGGGTATGGTACCTTTTGCCTCCTTCTGTTTTGTCTTGTGGTTTTATTTCCTTGTTGTGTGTTTTCTTTTCTTTTGTTTTATAAGACCTTGCATGAATATGTTCTACTGGCTCAAAAGCCAATGTGGAAAAATTGAAAAGGGTCTTGTGACACTACAACATTTGGCGTCCTCCTTCTTTGCGTTGGTTACATCTTTTGGTCAATGAAGTTCCGACGTAAAATATGATCCATCCATAAGGAGAGTTTTGGTCAAACCATGATCCTTGTGTCTATTATGGAAACCTTATACCACACTTGGTTCTTATGTTTTGGTGTTTTCATGCTTATCCAATCAGTAGATGAAGAAAAGGGGCCTTCATTTGCCTTGGGGCATGGTACTTGATGCATCAAAATTTAGCAGGTCTTGTGAGGAGAGCTCACAATGCAAGAAATAGACCTGGGGACAACAATATGAGGTGTGGCCACTGTCACCACAACCACTGCCTCCTGCTCTTTTGTGGACTTTCACCACTAGGGAGGCTTCCTTATAGTAGGCCACCTAAAGGATGTGTCAAGTGCAAGGAATAGGGTGACAAGATAGGTTCAAGGAGAGATACGTTCTTAAGGAGAGGGTTTAAGCAGCGAGATATAGCAATGCACATCCTCTAGCAGGCATAATTAGGGCACAACATGACCTAGGGCTTGAGATATATCAAGGTAAATAGATCAACCTAAGGTCACAAGGTCAAGAAAATGCTTCTAAACAAGGTATACCTTCAATTTATGTAACAAGAAGCCTTCAATAAGCCCCAAGTTGAAGTCTAGGGCAAAATCTACCTAGGGCAAGGGATGTTTGCCCTAAAATAGAGAAATTAACCATGGGAATGAGTTGATTTTGAGGCAATACCTCACCTCCACATGTTGAATCCCTCCACCAAGGAACATCATAAACCCTAGTTGAGAAAAGAGGCCTAGCCCTAGCTAGCGGCTTACCTTAAGAGGCTGTAAATCAGGTTAGAGAGGAGGAAAGGTGAAATTTAAGATGATCAACCATGCAACAAAAGGCCAATGCCTTGACCTTGGATGATGGAGTTTAGGGGATGTTTAAAGATTGCTAAAGCTCCACAAAAGAGTAAGGGAATAAGAAATCCTAAGTTTCAAGCCCTAGCTATCACTTTTGTGATGGAGCAAAGTCAATGGGGAGAGCTAGTTGAAAGATTCACCCATTGGATTGTCATTCACATTCTATAAGTGTGTAATGCATGTAATACTATCATCAAAAGTCCATAGAATAGTTTCCAACCATAAATTAGCACATAGAAACCATAGATAATCAAACATTCCATACAATAGCCACAATAAAGATTTATCAAATACAAGGTACACTTACAAAATAGAATGCATGTACAAGTCCATTAATGCTCCAAAATGACACCTCCAAAGCCAAGAAATAGCTCCGTTAGCAAAAATCCATCATAGACCACATCTCCACAAGATCCAAGTCCCAAATCAGCTAGGTTGAGTTTCTTTGAGAGGGCGGAAAATGTCACAAGTGATGATGATCAAATGAAGTATGCCTATCCTCTACTTATATGAGGATTAGGACAAGTAATTATGTCTATAAAGCCCCTAAAAACAAGCTAAATTGCTAAATGGCCTTGGTTTACAAGCCAACCCATTAGCTCACAATGAAATAAGCCTAATTTGCGCACACATGTGAGATGTAACTTCCTTTATTGCTGTTGTCATCCATAATTAATGCTCCAAATGCCATGTCCAAGGGTGATGAGGTGTCCAAGAATGTTTAGATGCCTGTAGGATCCAAAATTTAAGGGTTGACCCTCAAAATCACCTCAAAACCTCTTGTGGGGTCCCAAGATCCAGTTGGGGTGCCATAAAGTGGTCTCCATGGGTCTCCAACTGCTAAATGAGGCCTCCTTATCTCCAATGTTAGGGCTTCCTCTGGTGCAACAAGCCCTCCCTAGTCTCTCAGTGTGAGACCATCCTCATTTGGGCTCTGAATCAACTCCTGCCCATCAAGTTGTGTCAAGGCTAGACCAGGGGCATGCTAGGTCTGTGGTGTCACCCTGAAGAATCCTCAAATATGGGTCAAATTTGACCAACGTAATGGGTCCGAACGGTGCTTTGGGACACATGTCATCTGCTAGTTCTACTAGAAGGTTCCAAACTCTCAATGTTGAAGTTGTTTTGGCCAATGTACGCCTTTGAAGCGCTTGGGTACTTGTGGAGTGGGTGCCTAAGGCACGAGATGCTGAATCATCTGATAGAAAACAACAAGGATTCTAGTGAAAGCAACCATCCATCAGAGACTAAGATCAATAATGCATCTAAGTGAACCAAACTTGAATGTTAAGGGAAATTTAAAACTTCAAGCAAGGATCCCTTTCCAAATCAAGACCAAGATCTCGCATAGGTGTTTTCTCCCTAGGTAGGGGTGGCTAAAGGTCAACTTGATTAGGTGCTTCTAGCCCTTCAGGGGAAGTAACAGTTTCTTGGTCCACCCTTTCAATTAATAGGTGTTAGTGAATAATAATGTGGTAATGGAGGGGAGAATACTTCATGGCCAAGTGCCATGGTCAAAGGGACTAACTGATGGGGGTGACCCCATCCTAAGTGTATAGATGTGAGGACAGAACATTTGTGGATGCATGAGTTATCGGCTCGGTCTTGGTTTTTCCACCCCTTTTTTGCACCTTTTACTTCTTCTTGATTATTCCTTGTATTACAACTTATAGCTCAAGGGTTAGAGCTTGCTTTGTATGATGTCGCAGTTTTATTACCCCTTTAAGATGAGTTAGTCTATCACTCATCGAGGTTGGGACATGCAAGGGTTCCTCCTTTGATGCAATGGAGTATCACGTGCTCCAGAACCGGGTGATGGCCATATGAGGCTAAGTTGCACGATACAAGGAAACAGGTACGAGTATGAAACATGACCCCCCAAATTTTGGAAACGGGGAAACACGATATATATATATATATATATATATATATATATGTTAGGACATTTAAGAAATGTTATGTGCGACCATAAATCATTCATGACACATTATTACATTATGATGATTACATTGTCTAGTGTCATTGCATAAACTATAAGTTTATCAATTATACATGATGATGAAACATACAAACATCACATTTACTCACGAATGATCACATAATGAAAGTAGTAATATCTAAAAACAACCTTGATAAATGAGGTTTATTATAAATATATATCCAAAATCAACCTTTATACATGAGGCTGCAAGTACAATGCTACATTAACAAGTATCAAAATGTGGACAATAAATACATATAGAGATAAAACATGCACCCAATCTAGTAAACAATAAAGACTAATAATCTTCAACCTCCATCCTCATCATCATAATCCTCGTCAGACATAGAAGAAGAAGTATGTTCAATAGTGGACGGTGGAGCGGACGAAGATGATGGGCCAATTCTACTTCTAGGCTCGTGGTTCTCAATATTTAGGTCAACAAGAGAGAGCTCCAAATTTGGAGTTTTTGTATCCACATCCCGTTGTTTAGAAGGACCATTGTTATATTCGGGACCCCTACGAGATGCAAGGCGAAGTTTGGAGTGCACATAAACATGATCCTCTGCCTTTTGTGAGCCCAACCTGTTGCGCTTCACACAATGAATAAAACCATAGGTGCTCCAATTCCTTTCTGTCGATGAAGAGCTTGCCACTTGTGAAAGAACACGAATGGCAACGTTTTGCAAATGTACACCATTTGCTCCATGAAAAATCCACCACCTAACTGGATTCATGGTGCTTCTCTCCTCCAAAGCTGATATATCTAAATAATCATCTAATCCTGTAGCAAAACTGGTAAATTCTTCCTTCACCTCCCTGTGTAGATGAGCTAGAAACATTCTCATAAGTGCTTTTTTCACCCCCTTAGCCACCTCTCTATCCTTATGTGTTAAGTTTTGTAGATGTTCTATGCTAAGAGCAATTTCACTTTTCTCACAGCAATCATACAAGTAGATAAGCAAAATGCAGATAGAACATATAAGCAGATCTTACAGAAGACAAATCAGAAACAAGAAAAATGTATGTGTTCGTTTCGGCGGTCAACAGGATGCTTCAACCAGCAAAGTCTCCTTTGGTCAGCCAGCCCAACATGTGTCACAACAACCCTCCAACCAGTAGATGAGTCAACCCAAGTCAGCTTGTTTGGACCAAGCGTTGACCAAAGTCAACGCTGGTCAAACTTCTGCGAAACCCTAGCAGTAGAAACCCTCTTCGTCCTTCCCACGTGAGGCTGAAATTCGTCCTCCAGGTAGCTCGTACTTTTAAGGATGAGAGAGGAAAATGTGAGTTGAGTTGTATTCAAAATCTCTCCAACTTTTCCTGTATATATATCCATCAATGAGGGTGTGTGACACATCTGTTGGGCATGTGAGCCTACATTACAAAACTGGCTGACCTTGCACATATAATTTATTAAGAATAATAAATTCAAAATATAAGTTCTGCTCATCGGATTAAGACTATTTTTATATGGATTTTACACCTCTCAGAAAGAGGAATCCAACAAAAATATTAGCCTCTTAATCTGAGCATCAGAACATGGAGTTTGGACCTAGTTGTCCAAATTTAACACTCCCTCTCAACTAGGGAGAACTCCATCTATTAGTGCAATTAACATCGTGAGTCATCCCGCCGAAACTTGCTTTGCTGGCTTCTTTATTTCAGAACAGAAGTGGGTCAGTCACAAAGACATCATTCCCCGATTGACATAATCAGTCCAGAGGTCCCAGACCTCACAAATCTTGATCCCAGATCAAGTGGTTGGAAACTTGGACCATGCCATCCTAGATAGAGAGTACGACAATCTCTGATGCGTCCATCAGTCTTTTGCTAATAGTCTCTAGCTTTTCCACACCTCATTGGCCAAATGAGAGGTACTTCCCATGAGCCCTGAACTCAATGGGTAGGATGCATACGGGGCACAAGATTAAATGAGTGGCGAACCAGCTCAATAATCACAAGGGTGGGGCAGAAGCATTATGAGTGCTTATAGCTCCGAGAAGCTATCCCCAAAGCCCCCCAGAGCTCCCAGAGCTCATCGTCCAACAGGACCCACATCATAGGGTCTTTCCACGACACCAAGACTCTCACGGAAGGTTAGGAACTTGACCTTCCCCAGGGGCTTAGTGAGAATATCCGCAACTTGCTCATCAGTTCCTATATGATCGAGCCTTACGGCGCCTAGCTGTACCATATCCCGGATAAAGTGGTACCTGATATCAATATGCTTGGATCGGTCGTGGAACACAGGATTCTCAGTGATACGAATCCCACTCTGATTATCACAGAGTATTACAGTGGTATCTAGCACATGTTGGAACAACTCACTAAAGAGCTTCCTCAACCAAACTGCTTCACAACAGGCCATACTAGCAGCAATGTATTCGGCCTCCGCGGTGCTCAAAGCCACCGACTTCTGCTTCCTGCTCATCCATGAGATCGAAGCAGAACCAAGATTGAAACAACATCCAGATGTGCTCTTACGATCCACCACACTGCCAGCCCAATCGGCATCAGTATATCCCCGGAGTATCACACTCCCGACAGTGTATCTCAGCCCATGGTTTATCGTGCCCCGAAGATATCTCAAAAGATTCTTGGCACCAACCCAGTGAAAATGATGAGGCTCAACCATCTGTTGACTCAAAGTATTCACTGCAAAACATATGTCCGGACGGGTGTTCACTAAGAACATCAAAGCTCCTATGAGTTGACGATACTCAGTAGGATTGGCCAAGATAGGCCCTGCAGCGCTGCCACTCAACTTCTTAGAGTTGAGTTCCATTGGTGTCGACACGGACTTACAGCCCATCATCCCAAATCTTTCCAGAAGCTTCACAATATACTTTCCTTGAGAAAGGAAAATCTCTCCAGGTCTCTGCCAGACCTCCAGGCCTAGGAAATAGTGCATCAGTCCTAGGTCTTTCATCTTGAACTCAGCAGCAGGCTCCCTCTTACATTGATGAATGAGAGGGTCATCACCTGTCAGGAAGAGGTCGTCCATATACAGCACTAGAATGAGAGGCTTTCCTTCCACAACCTTAAAGTAAAGGTTTGGATCAGCATTGCTTCGAGTGAAGCCCAGCTTCATCAAGTAACTATCCATCCTCTCATACCAAGCTCTGGGTGCTTGCTATAACCCATAGAGGGCTTTCTTCAACCTGCAGACATAAGTGTCTTGATCTTGAACTTCAAATCCCAGAGGTTGTTCTACATACACCTCTTCCTTTAATGCACCATGCAGAAAAGTGGTCTTGACATCCATCTGATGAAGACTCCATCCTTGCGTAGCAGCAAGGGCTATGATGGATCGGATGGTGGTATATCGAGCCACAGGTGCAAATATATCGTCATAGTCAATTCCTTCCTTTTGAGAGAAGCCACGGGCAACAAATCTTGCCTTAAACTTTTCAGCACTCCCATCAGATCCATGTTTAATCTTGTAGAGCCATTTAGCGGTGACAACAGATTTGTCCTTCGGTCTCGGGACCACATCCCAGACATCATTCTTCATAATAGCCTCATATTCTTCATGCATAGCATCCTTCCAGACTTGATGCTTGATGGCTTCCTCAAAAGATCCAGGTTCAGATTGTATAATAGTACTCATGGCAGCTAGATACCCTTGGTATCTACACGGCTTCTTGCTTTCTCGGAATGTTCCCCTTGGGGCAGCATGACCCTCAGCATCTTCGAGGGTGTCCCTGAGCCATGATGGCCTCTTTCCTAGAGAAGGGGAAGGATCAATAGGGTCCATTGGCCCTTCAACATCAGGCATAGTCTCATCCTGGGGTTCTTCCAGATTTCCAGGTCTTTCTTCATGGTTTTCTTCAGATCTAGGAAGATCTACTACTTTCTTCAGGGAAGCATCTTCGTCAAAAGTGACATCATGGCTTATCTCTACTTCCCTTTGACCAGGTACATAGACTCTATATGCCTTAGAAGTCTCACCGTAGCCCACAAACATTCCTTTCTTCCCAGTAGCATCCAGCTTACTTCTCTTTTCTTTCGGCACATGAAAATAGACAGGACATCCAAAAATTCTAAAATGTGAGACATCAGGTTTCTTACCAGAGAAAACCTCTTCGGGAGTTTTGGAGTCCAAAGCGGAATGAGGGCATCGGTTTTGAATGAACACAACAGTATTTGCAGCTTCTCCCCACAGAAACTTGGGAAGACCCTGGTCACATAGCATGGCACGGGCAGCTTCCACAATAGTCCTATTCTTGCGTTCAGCAACACCATTCTGCTCAGGAGTATATGCAGTGGTAGTCTCCCTCTTAATGCCAGCTTCTCTGCAAAAGTCTTTGAACTCATTTGACTCATATTCAGTGCCATTGTCAGTCCTCAAAATCTTGATCTTCTTTTCGGTCATATTTTCCACCAAGGCTTTGAAGGTACGGAACCACATGAAAGCCTCATCCTTCTTCTTCAAGAAGTATATCCAGGTTTTGCGAGAGGAGTCATCAGTAAATGTCATATAGTAAGAACATCCCCCCAGGGATGTTACAGGCAACATACCGGAAAGATCAGAATGGACCAGTTGCAATATCTCAGATGTCTTTGTGACACTTGAGGGGAAAGGTCCCCTTGTATGTTTTACTTCAGCACAGCCCTTACATACACCTTTATGATTATTTCCAAAATCAGGCATCCCTGTCACCACCTTCCTTGCTTCGGGAAGAGCCTTGTAATGAAGGTGTCCAAATCTTCGGTGCTAATGTAATGAGGGTGTCCAAACCTGCGCAATATTATCTTCTGCCCTGCTGTCCGAATACCTCAGTCCATAATCCGGTCCGCACCCATTTCTGCACTCTTGTCCAAGTGCTCCAGCACTATGTCAATCTGCGCAGCTACCATTAGTGTCTGCCCACGAACTTGTGCAGATCTCTTTGCTGTTCACCAGCGTATCAACACATACGTCCACGTGCCGTCTTAGCAACCCTGTACAATTTTTACTGGTTGCTTAAACGCACTGCCGCGTATATATAAATCCGTATCAATACATATCTGTCCACGTGTTGCCGCCTGCTTCAACGTGACAGCATATATATATATTCAGCCTCGTGTCTATATATAACTGTTCATGCGTCGATCCAGCAGACCTGCGTCACTGCTTACCTCAACGCACTAACTTGTATATATAGCCTCGTGACTGTCCACGCGATGTTCATATATAAACCTGTATTATAAACTTCGCTCACGTGTCTACCTCCCGGTAGACCTGCTACATGCTTCGCTGGTTGCTTCCGAACGCTCTGTCGCCTATATATAAATCTGCATATATATATATATCACAGCCTACGCACTTGTTCGCCAACGATTCTGCAGTAGTTATTGTCTACGTGTCTACCTGCCAGCAACAGTCCTCCTGTAGACACGTCAACCTGATAACTTGTGGACTAATACCTAGTCCTGTGCGGTATACCATCACCCGTAACCCTGCGTAGATTATATTTCTCCGTCCACGTAGTAACCCTCCGGCTTGTCCACGTGACGGTTCCACAACAGATCACCTACTGTTCAGATATGCCTCTGCGCGTCCATATACAGTCAACCCTCGACGCGTGCATCGGCAATCCGCCGTTCTGTAAATTCCTGGCCACTTGACACTATCCACGCGGCAACCTTTCAACAGTCTTGTGAAATACTTCCGTCAGCCGCGTAACCTTCCCGAATCTCGACTGTATTATTAATTGCAACCAGAACCAGACAGCCTATCCTCACATAACTGACACCGTGTGTCTATCTGTTTGAATTACTGCTCGGGTTCAACTGTCTTTCAAACCTGCTTTTATTCGATTGTATTCCGGGCTCAATCTATATGCTTTCCTCATACAGCGCGCATATAACTGACTGTTCGGAATATCAGGAGACCACCTTGGTTCACAAGATTACATCACGGTATGAGTGCGCAACCCCTGCGCTTTACCGCATGCCCGCACTCATGAACCGCCCTCCAAGAGGCTTAACAGTTCGCCTGTTCTTATATTCACTCCTGCGCTTTTACCCAATCCGCGCAGCCATATAATCACCCGCTCACTGTCCTACCAATCTCAACCGGAAACTCTATGCGACCACCGCATAGATTAAGCGCATTAGAACTGCGCCATTCCTCTCTTGAGATCGAAGACCGAATGATTGATATAGATAGAGTTTGTCTTCACCTTAGCTCTGATACCATGTTAAGTTTTGTAGATGTTCTATGCTAAGAGCAATTTCACTTTTCTCACAGCAATCATACAAGTAGATAAGCAAAATGCAGATAGAACATATAAGCAGATCTTACAGAAGACAAATCAGAAACAAGAAAAATGTATGTGTTCGTTTCGGCGGTCAACAGGATGCTTCAACCAGCAAAGTCTCCTTTGGTCAGCCAGCCCAGCATGTGTCACAACAACCCTCCAACCAGTAGATGAGTCAACCCAAGTCAGCTTGTTTGGACCAAGCGTTGACCAAAGTCAACGCTGGTCAAACTTCTGCGAAACCCTAGCAGCAGAAACCCTCTTCGTCCTTCCCACGTGAGGCTGAAATTCGTCCTCCAGGTAGCTCGTACTTTTAAGGATGAGAGAGGAAAATGTGAGTTGAGTTGTATTCAAAATCTCTCCAACTTTTCCTGTATATATATCCATCAATGAGGGTGTGTGACACATCTGTTGGGCATGTGAGCCTACATTACAAAACTGGCTGACCTTGCACATATAATTTATTAAGAATAATAAATTCAAAATATAAGTTTTGCTCATCGGATTAAGACTATTTTTATATGGATTTTACACCTCTCAGAAAGAGGAATCCAACAAAAATATTAGCCTCTTAATCTGAGCATCAGAACATGGAGTTTGGACCTAGTTGTCCAAATTTAACATTATGGGGTGCTTTCCTCTTCGCATTGTTTTGAGCAATACGCTTTTCATCATAAAATCTCGGGTTCAGGGCATGTGCTAAAGTGTGCAATGGAGTGTTGAAAATTTTCCACCTATCAACAATGGTTTTCTTGACTAAATCAACAAAACGAGCATAAACAAATAGAAGTCATGGAGACACCTGTGAAATGATTTCCATAGTTTTCTCAACCATGGTATCCAAGCCATCATATACCTCTCCTAAGAAAGGTTGGTTTGTGTCAACGTTCCAAAGAAGCTCAAATGCAAGGGTTGCGAACTTTAGCAAGAAATCTATCTTGCTCCACCACTCCTCATCAAGGCACAATCTACGCACTGTATATCCCCACTCCGAATCTGCCTATTTCCACTCAGCCCAAAGTTGACTCACCACCATAGAAACTAATGGTTGCTTAACCTCAACAAGGCAGTGCAACATTAGGAAGTTTGAGGCATATCTTGTCTCAACAATTTTCAACAACTCCAATTTGAAGTACTCTCAAAATATTGCTTGAGATTGGTGGTGGTTGGTGATGAATTTAACGATCTCCCTTGCTTCCCCTGTGATTTTCTTTATCCACGGAACTTTATTGTCAATTTCCTCTAGGATCAGATTCAAATTATGGACAATGCAGGGTGTCCAAAAGATGTGGTCATACCTCCCCTCAATAATTAAATGTGCATCTTTGCAAACTGGTGCATTATTCGTGATAACTTGTACCATGAAAAACCATTTGTGGATGGTTTTTCCACCCTCTTTGGAGGATGCTTTTGGAGCACTGGAGTGTCCACCATTTAGGGCTGTTTTCCTGAATTTAGAGGCTACTGGGTAGCAGATTGAAGAATTTTGGAGCCTTTGGAGGTTGGACACTACAACAACACTCTCTTTTTGCCCTTTATTTGTGGAGAAGGGTCATTTTTGTTGTTTGCACCCAAATTTTTTGTACATATGACATTAGGAGCCCTATCTTTGTATTATTTTGGATTATTAATTTGTAGAGAGGGCCTTTGCCCTTCTTAAGCTAAATTAGGGGATTTTAGCCTAAAAAATTATTATTTTGTTACGAGGGAAGTTGAGCACCTCCTTTATAAATTAAGTTGCACTTCCTCTCATTTTCTCGTGGAGTTTTGGGGGATAGATCCCATAGCAATATGAAATCTTTGTGGTATTTCCTTGTAAATTTTGGCTTTGGATATTTCAAGTGAGATGAATTGTCTTGGGGAATATATGTTTTTAATGGAGGAACTTTCTTTGGATTGATGAAGTAATTCTTGAATGAATAGTGTTATTTTATTGTGAGTATTATCTTCCTTTTTGCTATAATTGTGGGATTAGGGATTTATTGAGCCTTCTTAATAATTGCTCTATCTTTCATGAACTTTGATTCCTTCATATGCAAAAATTGTCTTCAAGTATTTATGAAGGGAACTAAATTGCATTCCTTGACCTTAAGTCTCCTACTTTGGAAAGTCACTAGGGTTAGATTGACAAGTTATTCTTCTCTCTTCCCCTCTCCATCCAAGGTCTTTACCTATGAACTCATCCCTTGTATGACTCCATATGCCTAGAAATTCGTTAATGAACCAAGACAATGATCCTCCATTCTCCATCTCTTTATATGTTTTGTAAATTAGTAAATTCAAAGTAACTTGTGTTTGGAAATTTGTTCGAGCTTTCTCCAAAGCCTACCTTGAGCTATTAGTTCTTTGACCTTGCTACTTCATCCCACTCAGAGCCATACTTTACTAAAGATTATTTTAAGATGTAAAATTTGCAAGCTCCATAGAAAGCCATTTGACCGAGGATCCCTTAGTCACTTAACCTCTAAGTCTTGCTAGGGAAGCCTCCCTTGTGAGGATAACACCTTCCCACAAAACAACAGGGGGATTCGCTACTAGGGTGATAGTGGTGGTGGACCCCATTGTTTCTGGGGATTTGGTGCGGCCTAGCATTGGGGTGTTAGATTTTGCGGTAACATTTTTGGTGTCATTGACAGGGAGGAGTTGATTTCTTGTAATTTGAAGTCTAAGATTCAATTTGTTTGAATGTGCCCATCCCAAAGTCAAGTATAAATTTGCTCATTTGACGACTCCACAGGAAGAACAAAGTCCTTGTTTTGTGAAGATTTGGTGCTTGCGAGGTAAGACAAGCACCATTTGAAGGCATTTGACATCTCACCTTGGCAACTCCATTGTGAAAAGGTATGAAATCACAAATTTCAATTCTTGAAGTTTTGTATGGATAAAGATCGCTCATTGGGATTTGCATGTATTGTACCCAATATTGGAGGTTGAGAACACCCTGGATATCTAAACAAGCCTCTTCCAAATGTGTTTGAGAAGCTTCCAACATTTGATGGTGTCTTATGGAAGGATGTCTTGCATGCCTTGGAATTTATGAAGCATATCTCAAAATTCAAAGAAAGACACGAGGATGTCATGATAAGGTTATTTATTTACTCTTTAGGACAAGATAATAGTTGGCTCAAGTCTTTCTGCAGTCCAAAGACAATTACTTCTTTCAAGGTCCTAGTTGGGAGATTTCTTAGATTTTATGGCCCTGGGTTGTAGAAAATGGGAGATACTTATCAGCATTTGTTGGCAGTCTTGTAGGAAGAGGGTCTTTTCGACCTCCCAGAAGGCAAGAAAGGCATGATTGATGAAGAAAATACCACAAAACCGCAGCAAGAGCAGCCTCCTGAGCTTCCCCAAAATATTCTAAATTAGAAGGGGAATTGTGAGGTTGTTAGAAATGATCATGTAGGGAAAAATGATGAAACTGGTAGCTTGCATGAGGATGTACTTGTGGTTCCAGATGAAGGGCAGATATTTGAAGACATCCATCAACATTTGTTGATGGATGTCAAGTTTGATATCCTTGATATTATTAACAAAGAAAGTAGAGTCCTTAACAAAGGATCTTGTATTACCAATCAAGGTGCTTGGCTAATTGGTAAGTAGGACTACTATTGTGTTGACAATATGTCCGAGTGGGTCTTCTTATGAATTTCGGGAAGACCATATATCTTAGGTGTGTAGGGACAACTGATGATTAATTGCTTCTTATCAATCTCACTTCTTGAATTGATGGCGTTAGAGACATCTCGAAACCTTCTTTAGGGGTTTTTTGTTAAAATTCCTATAGCTCCACTATTATTGAGATGATCTAGCATCTTCTTTATATAATCACTTTTGTTCATAACGACCACACCCTCTCCTTTGTTAGCTTTTACAACAACTATATTAGAGTTGTTGTTGACTTTGTTTAGAGCCAAGTTCTCTTGTTTGGTGTTATCGTTCTTCGGTGGTTTTGCCTTTCTAGGGATCACAGAGCAATCCTATCTAGTTTGCTCTTTAATGTCTAATGTACAAGACTTAATCCCAATGAATTGTCTATAATACTATATAAGACACTGGTCTGCCCATAGGGGGACAACTCAATTGGCGATCACCGTGTTATGAAGTTTTATGTAAACCATGAGATTCAAGGTTCAAATCCCTTGTGGATCAAGCCAAAAAAGAAGAAGAATACTATGGTCTATTTTATCTCTATGCTCTCTTTTGTTCCCCATTGTCATGTTTCTTCGTTACTGGGCTGTTAGCTGTCATTTTAATTTATTTTGACTATTTGTGTTTATGAGTGTCATTGACACCATTAGATGCCATGTATGCAGTGATCCCCTAGGTATTGCGATTAGAAACTATGTCACAAGGTTTGCCGAAGTTCAAACTTGAGGTTCAGAATTTGGCAAAAGGGTTCAATGAACCTCATTGAACCTCATGTGGAGGTGCTACTATCTATTCAATGGGTTGATGTTATACCTTTGATTGATCGTACAACGTAGACATTCAAATGTTGATCCCAATGGGAAATATGCTTTCTAATATGCTCCATACAACATTTCCTTTTTTGAATAGTTTATATTGTGAAAGGGAATGTCATTGAATGCATACGTTCACTCCTTTAATCAGTCATTTAGAGCCAACTACTGATCCACTAAATAGGTCGAGGCTTGTTGACCAAGTCCATAGCTCAAGCTCATAACCTTGTGTCACAACTCAATTTCATAATCTATCCTTGTGGTTTCCATGACCATTATAACATTTAATGTTTATTGATGTTGATCTCTTACTATTTTGTCATATATATATATTATATATATATATATATATATATAGACAAACCTGATGGTGAACCTCATCCTAATCTCATAATAAAATTTGAATTCAAACCAAACCTAATCATTGCTGAACCCGAACTAGAACATAAACCATGTAACTTAGATTAGAAAGGATTAGTCAATTGCCCCCTATTGCAATCTTCGTTTATGAAGACAGTACTGCCTACTTATTGTTACAATGCTTGCATTATACTATCACTTTTGGGATCCACTGTTGATATTCCTCTAAATATATCTCTCCTAATGCGATAACATATGGGCACAGAGTTAGTTATTGCAACATTATTCTAAACTCAAAACCTTGTGAATCTATTTTCACCATAGTAACCATTCTTTCTACGTTTCATATCTTTATGATGTGCACTCTATCCGACAAAGATGACTAAAATGACTGCATATTTTCTTTGTGGAAAATAGGTGGATATGATCGTGGTAACTGATGGAAGTCGAATCCTAGGTCTTGGAGATCTTGGAGTCCAAGGAGTTGCTATACCTATTGGAAAGCTTGATATGTACGTGGCTGCTGCTGGAATAAATCCTCAAAGAGTAAGTATTGCCTGATTAGCTAGTAAGTTTAACAGGAATCTCTGGTTCCACTACTTCGAAATTTTAATGTTTTGATAGATATGTGCATGTGTGACAATAAGAATTCTAGGAAAACTTGGTTTTGGAGTTGTAAATAAACTTATTCAACTTGTAATCTACCACTGTGAGATTTAAAATTTTCCTATGAAATGGTTTTCTTCATGGAATTATAATGGGGTCTATTTTGTTTGTTTGTGAGAAAATTGGAATGTGTATCATACTAATAATTTTTACTATATACAGATTCTCCCTGTCATGCTTGATGTTGGTACAAACAACGTGAAACTTCTCAATAATAGCCTTTGTAAGTGTTTAAGATGCACGCGATCTCCATTTTCCTCATAAAGGTTTATTGTTAGCATTTAAAATTTGATGTATTAGTATTAGTAAGTCCGTTAGTTTTGAGGGCCTCTAAGGTAGGATTTCTCCTATATATAAGATAGCTTACATTTTCCAACTGCTAATTTAAGTTTGCTCAATGAATTTCTTGCACTGGGATACTCAATGCTCATTGTGTTATATAAAATTATGGTTCAGAATACATTAAATTGGAGTGTTAATCCATCTCTTATGCCAAATAAATGACTGTTAAGAAGGAACTATGCAAAAGCAATACGGTGTAACAATTTACAGCTAGTAGGCCCAAAGGTACATAAACTATATGTATTCACAAAATCCAACATATTTACTTAGTGGAGATGTTTTTGAAAGTATGCACTGAAAGGGGCTCTTTATGTTGGTTAATGTCATATGATAAATCCATTTTGTTCATGGAAATGTGCGTCATTGATATTCCTAAAGATAATAATATATTTAGCTTGTATCAAGTGATTAGAAACAAAGTTAGAACCATCTTTGAAATATTTCCTACACCAAATTCCAATTTCCGAACATGGGGTCTCCCTTGATGCTCTAGTTATATCTTGAAAAATCCTTCAAAAATTGATTTATTATAACCTGTCATTCTGCATTATATTAATACCATATGCATAACTAAATATAGTTATCTCACATTATATAGTCGTAATTAAATTACTGTACTATCATCGATGCCATCACATGTGGAAGCATATTTTTCTTAGATAATAAAAGGATTGGGAGAGTTTTCATTCATTATCTCATTGAACTGTGAGTTGGATTCTCTCTTCATCCCTATGAACAGAGCATCCAGCTCCCAGTTATCAGTTAGATAACCAATGAGAGTTCTCCACTCCCTTTCATATCTACCAATGGGTTTTGTTTATAACAATTCATATGTGAACTTTTTGGTTGCCCAAATTAGAAATGATGATTGGCAACCAAAAAGTTCACATACCAAATTAGAAATGATGATTGGCATTCCAAAGACTTTAGAAATTACTTGGAATATCCTTTAACTTGTGTATATGCGAGAGAGATACGAGGAAATTTTGTATATGCCAATCCTCTATATGTTATCGTTATCCAACATTCCCTGTGCCAAATCCACATTATGCTGAAGCCAGACATATTAATACATACACTCATATCATCTCAATGCCACCTTTAATGGCATTGAGATCCTATGATTTGATAAACGATTGGAACAATGTGCATATATGTATAAAAAAAAATCTAAATTGAGAAAAAATTATTGATCTATACTCTTGGATTGCTATACCTTGATGTTTATGTGGTGCACTTTGTTAGGAGGTTGGTTTTCTATGTGGCATGGTGACGTTCTCCATGAGGGGCATATGGAGGCCTTTGTTGCTTTCTTGGGACCAAGTTGGGAGGAGAACTTATTTGGAAAAGTGTTGGGGATTTGGAGGGGCGTTGAGCCCTAGGAGTCTTCATGAAGGCATGGCAGACTCCGAGGAGCACATGGCTTAGGAGATAGTGTTGAAGCATTGGAGTCTTTAGACTTTTGGAGAGGAGTGGTGGACCCTTATTGTAGAACACTTACCTTGGGACCCTTGTTTTATGGACATGCTTACCTTGGTGCTTGACGTGTGTCGCTTAGAGTTGGAGTGCTTCACATGTGGGCCTATCTACTGATTAGTTAGGTTGTTTGCTTGTAGGCTTTGAATGGGAGTGATTCCTAACTAGGAGGAGTTGGTGGTTAAGGCTTGCTGTTTATGGTGGATGCCTTAGCTAGGGTTTGGAGAGCATAACATGTATCAACTTGTATTAAACTGTTGGTATGTACTTGTAAGTTCATTTTAAGACTTATGTATGTATGAAGCATGCTTTGCTGTCCAAATTTTTTGCACTTGCAGATTTGATTTTCAGCTTATTTTCTCATGATGATTGAGTAGTTTCTAGAGTTGGTTATGCATGCCGATTTTACATAACATTGAGCAGATTTTGTTAAGTGATTTGAAAAAAATATAGAGGCTAAGTGGGCAGATTTATGGTTGTAAAAAATCTGTTTTAATAGATAATTTTCATATCTGCTATGTGTTGGGAACAGTGCCCCAAGGGCTAGAAAAATATCTCCATTGAAGTATATTTGTTCAGTGTTTATTTCTTTGGGCTGCCTTGCATATTTGGTTGGACAAAAGTGGAATATATACTGTTGTAATTTATGTGTCAGATTCAGCCCCAAGGCTGAAAATTCATAGGAATAATTAGGAAACTTCAAGGTTGAGGTAGAATTTTTTAGTTTTCATTAAAAGCCAAATTTGAGAAATTTTAACAGAATTTAAGAACAAGAGAAAGAAAACTCTCAAACAACTATACAAGGAACCAAGAAAGCTTCTTTTCTGAAGGTAAGAAAAATGAAAAAAAATGCTTGTAAGATGTTACCAAATGCAATAATTAAGGCTCAACTTATTCATTGAGTCATGTTGTGATATGTGCAAAGGTTATTACTGAGAAAAATAATTCTAAGATGTAGGGATGTGCAAGAAGAGATTAAGTCCTTGCAGATAGTTAAGCAGCATGACCGTGGTGAATTCCACAGAGTCCTCATACTGTTAGAGAAGAAATCCCTATTATGGCTTTGAGTGGTCAAGGCCAAAGAACCAAGAGAGCAATAGGATAAACTCAAACAGCATGGATAATGTGGTGGAAAACACAAATTCCTCACTTCATAGGTCGTTCAAGTTATAGGTGTCATTTGGTTACCACATGATACCCAGATCTGCACTCAAAGAATAAAAAAATTCTATAACAGAACTGACAGATAGCTTAAACAGCTATCAAAACTTTTTGTCTTCCATTACAAACTCTTAGAATTTGATTACTCAAGAGCATAGACACAACATATGGCGAGATTAGATCAAACCAGTGGAAACAGAATGGTTGGATCTTCATAAACAATGTAATGAATGTAAATAAAGAAATGTTACATAATAATAATAATCTTAATTAGTAATTAAGGGACACAAGCCTTGACCTTCATGACTAGTAAACACATATAAGTATACCATCACAAGGCTCGTTGCAGATATTAGTGAATTCAATTCAATAATATTTAATATGTTATTATTATCCTACATGATACTTTTGTATATATTTTGGATATTTGGAGTAGGACCTGGATTGCTTCATTCCATCAGTATTGTTATGGCCAAAGCTAGCAGGCATAGTGCAAAGCCTCACTATGTAACCTAGACCTTTTGACAACAAAGTAATTAGCTACCATTGTCACCTCAATGGCCTCTCTCCTGTTGTTTTGTGGTCGGATGTTGTCCTTATAAGGGAGGCTTACCCGGCAAGACTTAGAGGTTAGATGACTAGGTTTCAAAGCCAAATGGTTCTCTAAGGAGCTTGCAGATAAATCACCTAGAATTATCTTCAATAAAGGAAGGTTCAAGGGTGATAAGAGTTTAATAGTTATCGAAGAAGGTATTGGCCGTGGAGGCCAAGATAAGACTTTCAAATATTCAAATACTCTTTCTGCCACCCCCAATAAACTATAGAAAGGTTGTTATAAGTTAGGGTTTCAATGACATGCAGATTTATGGCATGCAAAAGCATATAACAGCCAAAGAAAAGCGTACACAAGATAATCTCAACAGATGCTCGAGGCTTCTTGAAAAGGAAAGCAAGGGATAGGTTAACAAGAAGTTTTTAAATGGATGAAATTAAACAAAACAACAGAAAATTCCTAGAAGTCAACCCTATTTTTAGTGGTAAAAGATGCAATAAATGATATATTTTGTTGAACATTAATGAATGCAATTCGTACCTAAGAGACAATAACATATATGTGCAAAATTGCTATTAAATGCAGATTTAGAACAAACGCTAAAATTAGCTACCATGGAATAGAGGAAAGATAAAATTTAGGGTGCTCAACACAACAAGACTAGTGCCTTCATTCAATTGGGCAGTGGGGCCAATTATGGCAAGGTCAAGATATGAGGACCTTGGATGAAGGAGGGTGGAAGGCTTATTTGCTTCACTTGGAAGCCCTATTGACTTTCATCCATATGAATAGGAGATTTAAGGTCAAAGGATGCATGAAACAAGTTCTTTTGATGGATTTTTGAAGACAAATTTTACATAAACACGTAGAAACAAGAGTTCATAAAAGACGATGAAATTTTAATATGGCACAAGATAAACCCTAATTTTAGAAATTACATGCAAAATGGAAGAAGATAGCATTAAACTTACACCATTCAAGCAAGAATCACTTCATCAATCCATAAGATAGCCATGCAAAACATATCCTCCCCAACACAATTTGCATTGTACTTAGCCATTGTGTCCAAAAGAAAGAGAAAAACAACTAGTGCACACTCATTCAAGAGAAGCGAAATGAGTGTGTGTTATGATGATTCGAGGAAAATGACTCCCCTCTATTTATAAGAGGGAAACCAAATCATCTTTGCTTAATTTACAATGAAAAATCCCTAAAAGTTTGCTTAAAGCATTCAACAAGGCTAATAGGTTACAAGCCGACCTAAAGATAGCTTTACAAAATACTTAATTATAATAAAATGACATAAATTCTTCACACATGTGGGAGAATGAGCTTTCCGATGTGATGCCATCCTCCATCAATGATCATATCTATCAAGCAAAGTGACAAGGTGGGTCCAAGAGCGCTCCTCCCTCCAAGGGGAATCATCAAAGTAAATGGGTGCATCTCCAAATAACATCTCCTCGACCAAGATGTCATCATCAATAAAGCTTGCGTTACCTTCTTAGGGCATGCATGGGTGACGTTGTAGTCCTAAGACAAACTGTGCCTTCGTTCCTACAAGGGGACAAACCACCTTCATAACTGCAGGGTCACAACGCTTTTACCTTACTTCTTACCAAATGGAAGAACTTTCCAAGAAAGTTTTTTTTCCCTATGGTTTCTATCAACCAAGCTTATGCTTGGAGGTTGATTTTAAATGTGCAACTAAGTTAAGATGCCTACTATGATGTGCAAGTAAATTTGCAAGTGCTATGTAAAAGATAGAGATGCTTTAAACACAAGATTGCATAAGCTTTATAACATGTAAAATTGTGAAATGAAAGTATTTGCTTTGACTTATGATAAATTGATGGTCGACCAAAAGCAAACTTGAAACTTATGAGCAATTGTTTTGCATGTAAAATAAATGGCAATACTTGTGAAAAATAAACTCAAGATTGTACTCAAAATAGCTTTGCAAAAGAAAGAAACTTTAACTTGAGAGATTAGTTTGACATAAAATAAATAATTGCTTTGGAAAGTGAAATTGCCCAAAGACACAATGCATCAAAATTTAAGATGTGAAATTGTTGCACGATAATGAAGCATAAGTGAACTTTAGGCAATACCTCAAGCCATGCATGTAAGTGAGAAGAGAAACTAAAATCAACAAATCAAACCAACCACAAGTTCTCTCCCAAAGTGGAGAGACAGGGATGCTAATGGGTAAAACCCACGCTCCCAAAATTCAGAAATTTTATTAATTAAATTACAAGAGGCAAGGGCTTACGGAATCCTCCTCCAAACTCAAGGAAAGTCTTTTACAATGAAGCCTTTAGAGCACAAACTTTTCCTTGATGAATTACTACTGCAAATGAAACCAAGGAGGGCCTTGAAATCTGAAATTTCAAAGGGGGCGCTTTAGATACAAAAATTAGATTTAAGAAAAAGAGGAATTTGCACCAAAGCAAGAGAGGCTAAGCCTCCTTAAGCCCACGGCCAAGAGAGAGAAATGCAGCCCCAAAATGGAACTCGGTCTTGCCAAAGAGAGCCTCGAATGCCCATGGCCAAGAGAGAAAATTAGTCTTGAATTGAGAGCCCAAGGTCCTGCACACAACTTGTTAATAGTTTCAAATGATAAATCCCGCAAGTTGTCACAAGAAAGAAGTTAGAGAGGGCTGTAATACAAATCAAGTGTTAGCTATGAAAATAATCAATAAAATTACAAATGTATGTGTACAATATAATCTACAAAGCCTAAGCTAAAGAGTATGAGTAAACTCTCCCCTTTGCCTAGGCATGATTTAGCTTTAAAATAGAATGATATTAGCAAATGAAACACAATATTTGAGAAATAAATATTGAACTATGAAGCAAGAGATATGAGACTAAAGCTCAAAAGAAATCCCGGCAAGACAAATTCGAATGATAAGACTTTTGCAATTAACAAATGTGGGTTCTCCTTGAATAATTTCAAGAGTGGGTTGGTTCGCCTGGGAACATCCCCTCACGTTTGAAGCTTGATCAAAGAAAGATTTTCTACACAACTTCACATGAACAGATTAGATCCACATTGGCTTAATTAAATCCAATGAAGAGAAAATTCTAGAGATATATTTAACATCTACTAAAACATTTCCCTATCTAGAGCAAGTAAATAATCCTTATGCTAATGTGAGATAGCTACACATCAACATAATTTGAAAAACAGGAAATAATAACATCATGAAACAAGTAAAAATATAAGAGCAAGAACATCAAGAAATTACCATACACAAGGAGAAGAACACCTCAAATGTAACCCCAAAGTCTTTTGTTTTAATTTGCAAAGAGTGTACAATCTAGCAGATTATCCTTAAGCACAATAACTCATATTGCAGATTACAATATGAGAGCCCAAGGCTCCATTATATAAGAGAGTGGGAGCAAATCCCAATGTAGAGTCCACATGAAAAATGGCTATGGAGCAAATCCCAAGGAGAGCAAGTCGAGTTCCAAGTGGAGATGAGAGAGACACCAAGGAAAATCGAATTCCATATGTGGCACCATGAGATCCTCAAGCAAAATCGAATTCTCTATGTGGCACCATGAGCAAATCCAAGTGTGAACCAAAACAAGGAGCTAACTCCAGTCAAACTCCAAGAACAAACCATGTGATGCCACCTCAAATGATGATCCCAATGAGCTCAACGTAGATCCTCCTCATGAATTGCATGGTCCCTCCTCAAGGAAATTCGATGTGCCATGATGAATGCCAAGTGTGAAGGTGAGGGAACATAAGTGGAGACAAACTCCCAAGAATATCTCAATCAATATCTCTCCAAAATCTTTCATGTGCATTAATTCCCAAAAATTCGATTTTCCAAGATATTTGCTGCTGCATTAACTCCAAGAAATTCGATTTCCTTGAGTGAGTGGTGTATTTATGATGTAAGGTGCTCAGTCATCCTCCACATGTCCCTTGACTCAACTCTTTGACTTGGGATAATTTCCAAGTCATTTTGTCACATGGAGCAATTTATTTCTCTCCATTTAATTTATTTCTAGCTTAATTTATTCCCACTTTTTCCACTAAACTTAGGAAAAGTGGGTTTTGAGGGTCTAAAACACATTATTAACCCCTCAAAGTGTGTCATAGTAGAAAGTTGAGGGTGAGAGGTGCAATTTTTATTACTCATACCCCATACAACTTCTCTAGACAACACTTATTACATTTCATATACAAATTTTATTGCAATTTCCGCCCTGCGGAAAATCTAAAAAATTAAAAAATGACCACCTAGACCTAACCAAATTCCACGAATTTTTTTGTGTGATCTAGTATGGTAATATACATTGACCCTAGACACTAGGACTCACCCAAGGCCTCACCATCAAGCCGTACTTCGACTTTGGGGTATATTTGGAGGAAAAAACTCAATTAATTATTAAGTCCTGGTAGGGAGATGATAATTAACCAAGTAAAAAATACCTCCTAGAGTAACACTTACTTGATGTTAAGGTCCCAGGCTACCCAGACTTGTTACATGAATCAAAACTCATCATACTAGCATCACTTATTACAATTCCCCGTAGGACTTGTGGAATCTGGGTACAACAGAAAATGATAAGAGGAAGAGGTAGAGTTTAAAATCTCTGGTAATGTGATGATGACTGATGGTACAAGCATTCTTTGCTACATCCTTGGGCATGGAGTCTTCAGATAATCCTCAGGTTCCACTCCAATGGTCAACAAGTCTCAAAAGGGAGTGTACCAACCCTCCTAAAGTATCTCAAGTGATCTGCATCCTCATCTGGGCTCTAGAACAAGGCACTTCCCATCAGGTAGGTATAAGGACAACATAGGGGTGTCCTGGGCCCGCTGGGCACATAAACAATCAAGTTTACGCCATGGCTTCTTGGTTCAATGTTTTAGCATCTAGAGGTGCAGAAGGGGTCATACATGTGGAAGCTCCTCAAGGCCTAATGCTCATCTCTAGAGGGGCAACACTGGGGTTGCAATATCATGCGTGCTCTCAGAACTAGGCTAGTCGTCCTCTTTCACTATGTTGGAAAGATGTCAAGCCATCCCTCAAGGGACATTTGATGTGCATGTGATGAACCACTTGAAACATACCTTCAAGATCAAGTGAAACCATTAAATATCATATTGGACCATATTCAATGCTAGGGGTACAAAAATACTTAACACAAACCTTGCCTTCAAATATCTCTCTAGCTGATGATTTGTAAGTGAGTTACCACACTTGTGTTAGGGGTGATTATATAATTAGCCCTATTAGGTGTTTCCAGCCCCCAAGGGGAGTGACAATTCGTAGGTAGGCCCATCAAACCATAGG
Source organism: Pinus tabuliformis (assembly GCA_031772625.1). NCBI lineage: Eukaryota > Viridiplantae > Streptophyta > Pinopsida > Pinales > Pinaceae > Pinus > Pinus tabuliformis. The sequence goes on from CM062819.1 coordinate 865,312,983, forward strand.
TGCATGTGATAAGTGTGGTCATGGAGTTGGAAAAGCTTCAAGGAAGATAACCATAGTCATAGTACCAACTAAAGGAGGTCCAACCTCTTGAGTATAATGATGAGAAGAGGGAGCAATCATGGAGGCTTGAGTTACCCCTTTCCTTGGCCTGGCTTTTCCACCCCTTTGGTGCGCCCTTTACTTCAATGATTTTTTTCTTTCTTTCTTGCATAGCTTGGGTGACCAACTTGCTTTATGCTTTTCCAATATTCCTTAAAGATGTGATGGTTTATTGCTCGTTAGAGTTGGGACATTGTAAGTTTCTTTGATTTAGATAGAGCATGAGATGCTTGGGAACTATGTGATCGCTAATGAGGGGGGTAGATCTCAGGCTAGGCTTTTGCTGATGTGCTTACTAGTCTTGATCATCTTTTGCATTTTTCATTTTCATTTAGTTGTGGCCATTTATATTTTTATCTTCCTTTTTGCGGCAACAACCTCTTAGGGAAAAGTTTGTGGGCCCTGACTTAGAGATGTGTATATAGCGTGCCAACACCAATGACAGATTACAATTAACCCAAATAATGGAAATGAATATTACGGACAGATAAAAAAAGGCAAGTATGGATTGCCTTGGTCACACTAAATCAATCGGTGCCGCATATTCATACCTCTCTTGAACAATGGAAAGAAAGGCCTCAAGGGAGGTCACATTGGGCCAGGGGCAGAGGATAACCTCCCAGGTGAAGTGTGGGATCAAGGATACAATCAAGAGTGGTCAATCATTAAACTTAACTTGTGATCCATATTAAAATGCCCTAAACATTAATGAAAGCACATGATTACAGAAATTGTTAGGGTACCTTTTGATGGATTACCCACCTTCCTTAAAGAAGCATGCTAGATGGGGGAAAGAACCAACCAAAGCATAGGTGGAGAGCTCTGAAATAAACTTATCCATGGATCATCATAGGGATGTTGGCTGGTTGGCTGACCAAAGGGAAGAAATTTTTTCTCCTATGGGTTACCCACTTTTGGTGGGTAACAGGTATCAGCGCCCATCTTGGGAAGATATTGTGGGGTCATTCCCATCAGACTTCGGGTCAAATTTCATTTCCCTTGACATGAAAACTGTTGGCTTTTGGCCACAAACAATTACTAGAGTTTCTTTGATTTGGGGTCCTTGATCACAAAAAGCCTTTTGTCCAATTTTTTTCTGAACATGGAATAGTTACTTTGCTGCAAGGAAAATCAGAGTAATAAATACCGTGAAGATCAGTCTGTTGTGTGAGCTCATTTCTGAAGAAATTGAAGCATAAAAACTGAGCATGCAGTCACTGTATATAAGTAAAGTACTGACAACTAATAACAATAAAAATCAAGATGTATACAAAAGACAATTAAATTAATATTGCCACTGATCTATCTCCAAAAGTTGCAAAGTAATTAGAGTGGCCATTTTGAAATCCTTATTGACAGATTAATAGTAGCACACCTCTACTGTTTGAATAACAACTGCATACATCACTGAACAGAACATCAGGTTGTAAATAAGAAAATATAATTACATATAAGGAGTCAGGTGCAATCGAATTATGAGAAGAGTTAACTATATCATATTTCACAATAGAAGCTGAAATAGTTCACTGTGCTCACCGATACCATTAATGCAACACAATTTCTGCCACCACACATCCCCATCAACTGTCACAACATTCCCAAAATCGATCAATTCAATTCAACCATATTATATTTATCCTATATGGATTTCTAATTACTCCTATTTACTTTAGATAATGAATAAGATTAGTTTGTTCTATTGGTATCAAGGCTTGGATTATGAGAAACAAAGGTCCATGGTTTATATATAATAAGGCAAATATTCATTATATATGCATATAATCTATTATATTATATATTCATTACATATATTCATATATTCATCTATTATATTCATTATATTAATTATATTATCTATTATATATTCGTTACGTTAAGGGAAAAGAGAGCTCTACAAAGTGGAGTTTTTTTAAACCTCAAAAACATATTAAACGATCATGGACAAAAGTTAAAAAGGATCATGGACAAAAGCATGATGATGAGATTAATAACTTATAATTGAATATCAATGAATACTTCCAAAAATGTAATTATTTTGTCTTGTAGATTGACAAAGTTGATGTAATTATTGGGGACTCTTGGTTGAAATATCTCCATACTTTTACCAAGAACTTGGATAAAAAGTACATAGGATTTGAATGCCTAACCGAGAAAATAATGTGGCAAGACATTAAATTAGAGCATATTGATCGTGTAAGCTGTAGAAGTATCATTGTATGTAATAAGACAAGATGCCATCACAACATCCTAGCTTCAGAAAAATGATGATCACCTATGAATTTGTAGGAGCATAACTCTGGATCTCAACATCCTATCAAGCTCCATCATCCCTTAAGTTGGGGTCACAAACCAAAATTTTCAAGTTGTAATATGGTTATCTCACCCATGCACCTCAAAGGCTCAAAACCTCTAGCAACTAAAGCATCAACTTCAAGTAGGACAACTCCCTCTTTCTGAGAGAATCATGAAGCAAGAACAACATCAAAGTCAACTCCCTTTAGAGAAGCTCAATACAAAGAAACAATCAAAGGGGCATGTGAAGTAGTTTGGTTTAGAGGGATGCTTGCAAATTTGCAAGTTCATCAAAATAAGCCAACAATTTTTTTTTTTTTTTTTGTGAAAACCAGGGAGCATCTAGAGTCTAGACTATAGCCTTAGGCATACTAATATAGTCACATTATGACTAGTCTAAATGATTTTAAGGTTTATGCACCTAGGAATTATGCTAATCGGGTTTTTGTCATTTCTTTCTTATAGAGGTATGTATGCTCTCTTCATTTCATAATCTAAGAAGCATTTCTCTCTTCCAACTTCTTTAGTGGTCTTGGTTTCTGTGTTTAGTTTGTTTGTTATACCTTATTTAGATGTCTTCGTAAGGGCAGCTACTTTCTGTTTTATAATATCTTATCTATGTGTCTTCATTGAAGGACAGCTATTTTTGGGGATCCTTTGTTTTGTAGGAACTAAATGTGACTTAGCACTAAAAGTTTGTTGTCATAGATGGTGAGTGGGGGGTGATTGTTGTTTCCATTGGGATGAGGAAGTGTTGCAATGCTAGCCCGGCCTGATGCACATTGTTCCTTTAACGTAATATAAGACTTAATTTTCTTGCCAAAGTGAAAGAAGCATTTGAGCCTCTTCCCAAACAGAGAAGGATGGTTGGCTTTGTTATGCCATAATTGTTGCATGGTAGAGGCTACTACACCAGTCTTCTTAACAATAGGGCACACTAGAGAGAACCAAGCCAACCGACAAGCAAAATCAAGTACTGAGATTAAATCCATGGTGCAGAAGCATCCACTCCAAATCTGGGAAAAAGCATAAAGGCATAATTTGATAGAGTACGGATGACAAGGCCATAATTACAGGTTTTGAAAGAAAATACAGTAAATTTTGTATAGTTAGCATGCATGATGATTAGTTAAATTCACAAATGATGTGGATTACATAGTATCCGCAACAAATTTAGTAATATAAGTAGGCCCAAGAACAAAGCTTAATAAATTGAGAGGATTTAAAGTGAATATTTGGATATCTAGATAATGTGCTCAATTGGCAAGCCTGAAACCTTTGTGCCATAACATACATGCAGTATAAGTGAAAGGATAATACACTTAATAAAAAAGCTGTTGCATATTTCATGCAAAATTTCACATTTCACAATCAGTTCCCTAAGGTACAATTTCCTCGGACTGAATGCAGAAAGCCTTTCCTTGTATTTTTTCCCTAATTTAAATCTGTTTATTTGTACTATATTTTTATTTCACCTTAATGCTGATTTCTGATATTCTTGCAAAATGCTGAATTTATTTGTGGTGTTGAGTTAAAATGTTTCTAAATCTTAGATAGACTATTTGTACTGCTTTACTGGAAATGACTACTGGTTTGGATTGATGTAATCTGACTCAACTCTCTGATTACAAACCACCAATTTTTAATAAGGCCATTCTAATTTCTGTTGCTTATTATAGATTTGGGGCTGCGACAACCTAGACTGGAAGGAGATGAGTATTTATCCGTACTTGATGAATTTATGGAAGCTGTCTTTACACGATGGCCACAAGTTATTGTACAGGTGGGTTTATTTAATTTTTGTATTGGAATTCCACCAGCAAGACTTGACTTATTTTTGTTGGTGTGCATTATTTTGAACAGTTCGAAGATTTCCAAACAAAATGGGCATTTAAACTTCTGCAGCGATACCGTAAGAGTTTTCGCATGTTCAATGATGATGTTCAGGTATTATTTTGGACTGCAGTGCTTTTTCCTTCGATTTTCCAGCTGTCTACTAAGTAAACTCTCTATTATACATATTTGTTTGATGTCAATTACAAGTTGTCCTCCTGTATTACCATTCATTTATTTCTTTTGGCAGGGTACTGCTGGTGTTGCACTTGCTGGGTTATTAGGTGCAGTCAGGGCTCAGGGTCGTCCAATCACTGATTTTGTCAAACAAAAGATTGTTGTTGTTGGTGCTGGAAGGTAATTGGCATCTTTCTGAATTACTCAAAGTCGGCCTGAAAGCCTTCCAGTTTAATTTATTCTCTGCATCTGATCTGTAGCAGCTAACCTAGTATTTCCCAACCAATAATTTAAAAGAAACTTTTGGTGTCTTTTTCTACCCCAACATTGGCAATGAAAATGTTGCAGTGCTGGGATTGGAGTTCTTAATACAGCAGAACAGGCAATGTCAAGGATGTTAGGCTCCAATTCATTATCATCGGCAAACTGTCAGTTCTGGCTTCTGGACAAATCTGTGAGCTTATCCTACTATCCTCTAACAATCCATTGCTTATGTTTCAAATATATGTTAAGGTGAACTACAGATATTGTTTTTTTCATTTCTTAATATTTCTATATAGAAAGTATTTTCCAATGCTGTTGGGGCTAATCCAATAATACAAGGTGCATTTGCATTAGGAGTTCCACCATCAACTGCTAGACAAGTAAATTCTCATACACAGCCCACGTAGTAGAGGCTATGTCTGAAAAAAATTAAGGCCTTACCTTACAGTAGGAGTCTGTGGGAGATTAAGTTCATATTGTCCTCGATTGGAAAAAATGGAACCATACTTTTGCTGTAATGCCAACAACAGTGGTATGGGGTTCATGATTTACTCTTAAGTGACAGCTTCTCAGTGGTCAAACCCTAAAATTTAGTTTTTTTCCAAAGTTTCTTCGAAGGCAGAATAATTTTTCTTTAGATTATTCCCACGTTAGTTGCTTGCTTCAAATATCTTATTGGAATATTAATGCAGCAAGCCATAAAGACGATTGAGCAATTCATTTTGGACTATGTGGCAAATCTACTAATGATTTGGTCCATTATTTCATATCCTAAGGAGGCTGCGTCATAGGAAGGTGTAGTATATTCACCATTGTAGGAGAGACACCTTGGCAATTAAGAAGGATGGTGTACGAATTAATAGATTTGAAGATAAGAAAATAAAATTTATTAATGTTCATACAAGATGAGAAGAATAGGTCGATGGGACTAAAGAATACAACTAGTTAGAAGCATAATGTGGAAGTGCTAAGTCGAGCTCTCTAAAGGATGTCGGAATCCACAAGTGGTGATGAAAATAAACAATGGAGTGATCCTCTTTTTATAGGAGGTCTATCACATGCATTAATTCAACTAAAAGCCCTATAACAAATTTGTTTTTGAGTAAACATAAATTAAATGTGTTACAAGCCAATTGAATAGATCAACAAAACAAAATATGCCATTATTTGCCCATAAGTGTTAGTCAAAATGCCTCTCTAAGCATGGCTTCATGCCCTTTTAGGGCTAATAAGGCTCCAAAAGTGCAATACAAGGGCTAGATGCATCTCCAACTATCATGATCAACCATAATTTGAGGAAGTGTCCTCAAAAGAAGCCCCAAAACATTTCCATGTGTCCAAAAGCTAGCTCTTGTTGCCCTGGATCATTTCCATGGATGCCATATAGACAACATGGTGTACTCTCTCTCTAGCATTGGGATTCCATGAGGTAAGATCTCCCTAATCATCCTAGGGATGATCATCATCATTTGGGTTCTGTATCAAGGTATGCCCATCAAGTAGTGTTAAGGCCAGCCTGGGGGCATGCTGGGTCCGTTGGGTACATCATCAAGAATCCTCAATGCCAAGCAAAGTGAACTCAATATTTTGGCATCTGAGGGTGCTCTGGGGTGTCAATCAACTGTCAATACCATCAAAGTTCCCAACGCTCTGTTGTGTAAGGTCAACATTGCATTTTCAAGGTCATCATGCTTTCTGAAAGTGTAGTGTGACTTGGGCATCATGTGGAGTAGAAGTGGAATATGTGTGCCCTCAAATACTCAACTGCTTTGTGCAAAACCACTTGGAAAAACCATCTCAAACTCAAGTGAAAGCAACCACTCATTAGAGACAATGACCATAGATGCATCATAGTGGACCATACTTAATTGTTAAGGGCATAATAATACTTCAAACTGGGATCACCTTCAAATATCTAACTAGACCAAGTCCCGTAAAAGTGTTCCCTACCTTTTTAGAGGTGGCTAGGTAATCAACCCTATTAGGTGCTTCCAACCCCTAAGGGGAGGTGACATTTCCAAGGTCAACCCTTCAATTCATAGGTGTTAGTGACAATAGGTGGCAACAAAGGGGAATGACCATAGTTTTTAAACCAAGCCGATTTGACTCGAACTTGGCCTGGTTGACCAGTCGGAACCCCTCAACGGTTCGACTCGGCTCTTAAATAGGTTCGGGGACCGGTGTGTTACCGAACCGGTCGAGTTGGTCCCCGACTCGGTCGATTCAGTAATGGACCGGTCAAATTGGTTGAGCTCGATATAAAACAGTCCAACTCTTGATGAAGAGGAGAAGCCATGGGTTTTCCCATCTAACTCCGATTCAGAGTCCAAGACAGATGGCATTGCCATGTATAGCAATAATGATCACTAGATAGTATTTTGTATTAGTGACTTGTAGTCCTGCAGTGGTATTGTTTTGTTGTAGAGGTCATTTAAATTTTAGAGCCTCCTTGTTTATGTATTTTTGTTCTGATCTCCATATATTACATGTATTGGACAATGCACTGGGTGCCATTTTGATATGATAGATATATTCATGAACATACTTTGATCATATGTTGTCTTCTCTCTATTAATCTAATGCTTTGAGTTTGGAAACATGAATGAAGATCTTTAAAAACACGTTTTTTCATTAAAAATTAAATATTTAATGTAATTTTTACAAAGATCGAGTCATTGGAATCAACTAGTCCAAGTCGATTCTGAGTCAGAGTTGACTCTTGGCCGGTTCTGAGTCTGAGCCCGAGTTTTAAAACATTGGGAATGACTTCATGGAAAAGTGCCATGGCCAAGAGACCAACTGACTTATGATATAACATTTATTACCCCTTAGTGATGAATCGATTTCTTGCTTATCAAGGTTGGTACATGCAAGGGTTTCTTCTGATGATTGGAGCATCTAGTGCTCAGGAATAGAGTGATGGCTAATGAGGCCAGATAGAGCTCATGTTAGGATTTTTCCCATGAGCTAATTATGTCCCGACCATATTTTGCATTTTAACTTTTTTTTCTTTTCTTTTGTTGTGGCCATCTTATTCCTTTATCTTTCTTCTAGCTGCATCAACCTCTAGGACAAAGTTTTTTCAGCCTTGTTCAAGGATGTGGATGCATGACTACCAAATTCCAATGAATCAGTGATAGTCAATCGAAGGATGGATGCGTTATCAAGGGAAAGATGAAAAGTGGCATGGAATGGTTATGTGCATGATACTTCAATCCAAGTTTCCCAGGTAGTGCCCCTCCTATAACCCTAAGGCCTTAAAGAAGGTCCCACTGGACTAGGGCTAAGGACTAACCGCCCTGGTAAGGTGAGAGAACAATTTTATAGCAAGATTGGGCAATCTTCCAAATCACCCCTTTATCCATGTTAGGATGCCCAAAACATTAAGTAAAAGCACTTGATTGCAAAATGTTTGAAGTACTTGCCAAGTGGTAGGCCACCTTCATTCAAGAGGATGTTGGAAAATGTAACTAGTTTCGGTCTTCATAATTGTCAATGTACTCAAATCATTATGTATATTTTATGTTACAAGAAAAAGAAGAAAGAAAAATATTATTTTAAGCATGGGTTTCATGCTTCATTTTGATGGTCATCTAGGTCAAGCATGTTCTTCATGCTTCTAGTGTTTTTCATGTCAAAAGAATATTTTTCTTGAGTCAAGAGAGCCCTTGTCATATGTATAAGACCCTTTTGGGAAAGTTGTAACATGTAAAAGATATTGATTTTGAGTCTAGAAAGTCTGGGGAGCCTCCAAGCACAAGTCAGCCTTAGAAGAGACAAGTCAACCTAAAGAAGGGCATTCTACCTCATGGAAAGCCTAAAATAGAAGCAAATTCGAGCTCCTTGTGAAAATTTCTACGAAATTTCTATTGCAGCAACTGAAATTAATTCTTTTGACTGTAAAATTAATTATGCAGTTTATTGCTACGCAACAATGAATTAATCACATTGCAATCTTCACAAATAAAATACTACAGAAAAATAAAAGCGCTGGAAATTGAGAAATGCTAGCACACACACAAAAATTGTGACACCGTTATTTTGGACAAAAGCCCCTAGAAAAACCCAATGTTGGAAAACCGGTTGTAGTAGCTGAGGGTTTATATTATTATTATGCAGCAGAAATTTTGAGTACATTAAATGTTGCCAAACTGGCGATTCTGCCCAAAAGAAATACTGACAAAAATATACTAAGGGATTTTACCCTCTCTCCGAACAATCTCGACACCTAACTGCCTCTAAAAGCATGTTGCCCACCCTGCTCTGCGCAGGCCCCACGTTACCCTAGCGCAGACCCTCACATGCTTGGCCTAGAACTGTTGCCAATCAAGCCGTCTTGCTTGCTGCTCACTGGGAAAATGCTTCTCCGACCCTCTAGAAAATCTTCCCGGCCTCTGGAGTTGAAAACGTGCTCCCCTTCAGCCAAATCGAATTGCTATGCTAAAGTAACTGTGTAGTCCCTGCACTGCTTCCTAGAGAAAATTTCGGCCTCTTTTTGACTCTCCAGAACTGGAAAACTTCCTTCGGATCACTGTTGACCTCTCCCTCCACCTGCTACTCACCTCCTGGCTCGATCTCCACTGCTGAATCACTCCTGCAACTAGGAATTCGAATTGCCTGGGAAACTGAGTATCTGCACTAATGTGTTCTCCATCTACCCATCTATCTGTTCTTATGAAATGAAATGAAATGATATTTTAACGTCCACGAGACTAAAAATATTCTATGGGACCATCGGTTCCTTACTTTTCGCCTTTTGCAATTCAATCCTTTTCTTATTCAAATTGATGATGAGCGACCAACCTTCCAACCATCCCCTCGCGGAAAAGACAATGCCAAGAAACTGATGCTAACACATTCGCATAACTTTCTTTGATGTCTTTGAACGCATCACATTTCAAAATGAAATGTTTTTCGGATTCCATTGCCCCAGACGTGCAAAATGTACACACTCATTCTTCCCAGGCTTCTTTAGGTCTTTTCCACTTTCCAGTTTCACACCGAAGTTGATGCGAGTTGGTTCTTAATTGAGCAATAAGAACCTTTTCCCTCCACAGAATGCTAGCTCCAATGAACTCTTTTTGTTGTAGATCACACGTAGGGTTGAATTCCTCAATGTAGTGCTTCTTCTCTATACCCAGCTCTTTTCCCCATACCCGTTTACGAAACTTCTCCATAACAAAATCCTTTAGCTCCTTGCTATTTGTGGGACAAACATTGAGGTAGATATTCCATTTTTGTATCCATGTGTGGTTTTTTTCTCATCCATGTTTTCTTTCTTTCACTCATGCCTTCATTGAAGATAACATTAGGACATCTATCTACTCCCATTTGCTCAATTCTTTTTAGATATCTTATGAGCCGCACCATAGCAATTGCTTCGATGGGAATTGCTCTTGTTTCACTTAACATTATCTCATAAGGTACCGAAATTTTTATTTTGAACTTGCTCATGATCAAGCGTTTTTGGATTTTCTCAATTTGTTTCCATTTTGAGACGGGGGTGTTGCTAGCCCACAATTCAAACCCATATAGCATCACTGGACAAACAAGGAGTCCAAAAAGTACTTTAATGGTTTTCCAATCCCATAACTCTGCCTCTCTACATCTGTTTTGAAGAGCATATAATGCTTTCCACGCTCGTAAAATTCTCTTCTTTCTGCAGTCCTCCCAATAAAGTCTGTTATTGAAATTAATCTCGAGGTACTTGTACTCATTTACTTCTTCAAGAATGTTGCCTTCAAAGAAGAATGTATGCTGGCTCTGCTTCCTTTTATTAGAGAAAATCATTCTTTTGGCCTCACTAGTCTTGACTTGCATCCCCACTGCTCTACATAAAGGGTCAAGGGCATATAGGTGCGTCTGTAATCCATGGCCGATTTAGAAATCAATACAAGATCATCAACATATAAAAGAAGCTTTATCACAAACTCCCCCAACCGAACACCATCTCCACCTTGCAGATTTAGCCACTCTTCCAGTTTATCAATATATAAACCAAAAATAGTAGGGGATAGAGGGCAACCTTGCTTGACTCCAATGTCACTTCTAAAGCTTTATGAAATACCTGCTGAGGTTCTAATTTTGACTTTCACCTTTTCATAAAGTCTATGGACAACAACTCTATAATGCAAAGGAATTTCAAGTTCTTCCTTTTTACACCACAACTTATCTCTAAGGACTGTGCAAATGCCTTTTTGAAGTCAACAAAGCAGCATAATACTTCTTCTTTGTCCTCCCAAACCTTTTCAATAATGTGTCTCAACGTAATACCGTGATCCACTGTAGAATGCTTCAGCCTAAAACCTGCTTGTCCTTTTGCCCTCTTTTCTTTTACTCTTATCCACTTATTGATTCTATTTTATACCATGCTGCCAAAAAACTTTGCAAACAAAGGATTGATCATAATGGTTCTATAATTGGAAGGATTATTAATGTCTCCACTTTTCAAAAGGGGTATTGCTAGACTAGTTGTCTAGTCTCTTGGGAATATTTGTTGAATGATGATGTTGAATATTTCCATGATGTGTGGTGCAAGAGTGTTTATTCCCCATTTTAGATACTTTGCTTGAAGTTCGACCAAGTCCTTTGCCTTTCCTGTTTTCAACTTCTTAATTCCAATCTGCACCTCCTGTAATGCTAAGAGCTTTGTAGTTGTGTTGATCCTAGGGGGAGGCTCTGCCTCTGATTCTTTCTTTCTGATTATAATCTCTTGTTGGCACTCCAACAACCAAGATTAAAACTTAATTGATGGCTAAGATCATCTCTAAGTTGATCCATGTGAGTTTCTAGATGATTCACACCTTTCTCAATTAATTCCTATTAATTAACCATTTTTCCTATGTTAGACTAAGGAATTTTTTAATTATGATCAATTAATTTAATTGAGCCATCTCTAGGTGGAATTTCCAGAAATGATTTTTGGGTTTTGGAGAACTCTTGTGTTTTAGCCACTCCACAAAGTCTCGAGACTAGAACACCATTTGATGCTACAAAAACCAACACTGCCTCTCAACAAGGAAGGTGTTCTCTCCAACTAGTGCTGCATAATTGTTACAACACCCTGTTTTTGCAACATCCTCCAATCACGTTGCTAATGTTTGACAGTTGTAGTTGCCTGCCACTGTTCACCAACTACGATGCTAATTTTGATTCATCTGCTACTAATTGTATCTGAACCAAACTGCTGCATCTGTGCTACTGATGATATTACACTGTACAACTTGTATTGCTGCTAATTCCGCATCTACATTGCAACTCAACTCTCTCTCAACTGTTGCTGCTGCTATTGCAACCACTGAGTCTCCTGAGTCTCTAATTGCTACTAGCCTCTGCACTGCCTACTAAGAAATCTGTGCTGCTGCTGACTGTGCCACTGAGCCTCCTGCTCTGTTATCACACTACTCTGCGCTCCTTAGCACCTGATTGCCACTGCAACTTTCACTCTGGAATCTAACTGCATCAGCTAACACTGATCCACCTACTACTAAATATTGTGGGTCCTTATAGCAAGGTAATGATCCATGAGGAAACACCATCTGATGCTTGCCTCGTTGGACCTTGCCCAAATCTCTGGTTGCTTTGGGACTAAAGCTCCATATCGCCCCACCTCACTCTTGGCCATCTCCTTCTTGAATTCTTTCAATTGACTTGCATCAGTAGGTTTTGCCACAACGTTGTCTGCATAGGTCTTCATACCATGATCATCAAGGAAAACGAACATCCGGGCCTTCCAAATGACATAGTTGGAGGCATCGTCTAATCCAAGGTTACTTGGCAGTGGGAGCGAGAGTGATATTTTCAGAAGTTCCCGGTTCTGGAACGAATTGGGGAGCGAATTTTTATATTTTGATGCATATATGTCAACAAAAGCATGTAGAATGATAAATTAGATATAAAAATCATAAAAACATAGATTGAACCATATAACATCAATAATCTAGAAGTTATAATCTTCATTAACCACGTCCACAAGTTAGTAACATACAACATATTGAGTCTCATGATTCATCAATCTTAAAGTTTCATCAATCTTAAAGTTTCAAGCTTTCAAAATTCAATATATAACATTTATCATCATTGATGACCAAAGTTGTACTTGTAAGCTAAGTGTAACCATTAGAACAAAGAATATCTAACATGAAATGAAATGTTATAAAATGAAATGAAATGAAACAACTTTCAACTTTCACGAAGCATCATATTCATAATTCATTAGCGATGAGTTATAATTGCCAACTTCAAACTTAAATTGTCATATATTGTTTACAAAAAATATCATAATAAATATGAAAGAGTCAACAATTATAAAAACTACTAGAAACTAGAAAAGACAAGTAAATCTATTATCTATTGTTAATGCTTGGGCCTCTTGCCGCCACGAGAAATGTCTAATTTTTGAGTCTTGTTGGAAAATCAGGATCTTTGTCATTAATATCACCCTCTAAGCATTAATATCCAGAGGTATCTTTGTCATTACCTTTGGATCTATATAGGGATCTTTGTCATTAATATCACCCTCTAAGCATTAACATAAGATAGAAAAAACATAGCATGTCAAGTCAAGATTTTGTTTGAGTGATGGGTACATTTTTAGTAGGGTCATGATAGAGGAGTTCGACAACCAATGTCACTAACATCAAGGTACATAGAGGGATTGGTTCTCTTGATTAAATACGAGTTCCATACCCTAATACATGACAAATCCAATGGAAACATTACAATCCCCCCAATCCTGAAATCTTGAAAAACTGATAAATTTGCTAGATTTTGAATGAGATCTAAAATTCTACTTTCTCCATATGAAATCCAATGAGGTCGTAACCACTCTCAAACATCCTGAGTCATTTCATGGTAATGTTAAATTCTTAAAGTAAAGGGATGAAAATGAAGATTAAGGAGAATGTCACTTTTAATTTAAGAATTTAACATTACCATGAATCACATATCAATACTGGGGCCATAGGCTTGATCATTAGGCTGCCCCACTAAAAAATTATTTGTTTCTTTGAAAAACAATTGCATTTCGAATGTTACTGCAAAAAAAAAATTGCAAAAAAGGCTAGGGAGTGAAAATTTCTCTCCCGAGGGGAGCACACTCCGGGAGCGGGTTTGAGGATTTGGGGGGGGGGGAGCTGCTCCCTTGCAACCCTAGTCCAATCTATGTTGATCTCTAAGCATCTATGCAAAAACTCAAAACTGGAATCTCCTCTTGTTTTCTTGCTCGACTGATTGTTCTGAAACTTGCACTCCCTCCTAGAATGCACGTAACTACTATGTCTACCTTGCTCTGCCTTCCACTGCTGTCTGGAACTACTCATTCATCCTTTCCAAATGTCCTTCTTTGGAAAGTGGCACACAATTTGTGACCCCAACATTTCGAACTGGCTAGTCTAGCAAACTCACACAACCTTCTGCAACTAGAAAATAATGGATCTCCTCCAAAAAACTAGAACTAGAAACCCTCTAGGAAAATCTGGAAATTCCTCCTTCTATGTGTGCACTTTCTCTTCCACTTGGTTCTGATTCCGCTACTGCAAATCGCTGCAAAAAACAACTGCGCCCAATCAAGGAATTTGCTCAGCGAAAATACTGATCCGCTGCTGCTCCTTCTGCCTGTTGTAATTGCTTTTCTGGACAAATCAAATTTTCCTGCAACTTCAACTGGAAAATTGAACCCATGCCCAACAACTCACACTGTGCACACCTTGAAAACTTCGGCCTGTTGCTCCCTCTGAACAACGAAATTTTCTCTCTTCCGCTTCTGAGCTTCCCGTCTGTCAATCTTGCTCTGATACCATGTGTAAATTTCTACGAAATTTCTTTTGCAACAACGGAATTAATTCTTTTGACAGTAAATTAATTATGCAGTTTATTGCTACAACGACAACGAATTAATCACACTGCAATCTTCACAAATAAAACATTGTGGAAAAATAAAAGCTCTAGAAACTGAGAAATGCTATATAGCACACAAAAATTGTGATACCGTTATTTTTAACGAAGTCCCCGGAAAAACCCAATGTGGGAAAACCAATTGCAACAACTGAGGATTTATATTGTTATTATGTAGCAGAAATTCCGAGTACAATAAAATGTCTCCAAATTGGTGATACTGCCTAAGAGAAATACTGGAAAAAATATACTGTGGGATTTTACCCTCTCTTCGAACAATCCTCACACCTGATTGCCTCTGAAAAGCAAGCCGTCCACCCTACTTTGCGCTGGCCCTACGTCACCCTAGCGCAACCTTCACACGCTTGGCCTGGAACTGTTGCCAATTAACTCGTCCTGCCTGCTGTTGACTGGGAAAATGCTTCTTCGACCCTTTGGAAAATCTTCTCGGCCTCTGGAACTGAAAATGTCCTCCCCTTCAGCCAAATCGAATTGCTCTTCTAAAGCAACTGCGTAGTCCTTGCACTGCTTTTAGGCGAAAATTTCAACCTGCTCTTTTTGACTCTCAAGAATTGGAAAACTTCCTCTGGATCACTTTTGATCTCTCCTGCCGCCTGTTATTCGCCTCTTGGCTCAGTCTCCACTACTGAATCACTCCTGCAACTAGGAATTTGAACCGCCTATGTGACTAAGTATCTGCACTGGTGTGTTCTCCATCTACCCATTGACCTCTTCTTATAATCTCTAGTTGGGACTCCAACGACTAAGATTAAAACTTGATGATTCACACCTTTCTCAATTAATTCCTATTAATTAACCACTTTTCCTAAGTTAGACTTAGGAATTTTTTAATTATGGTCAATTAATTTAATTGAGCCATCTATAGGTGGAATTTCCATAAATGATTTTTGGGTTTTGAAGAACTCCTGTGTTTTAGCCTCTCCACAAAGTCTCGAGACTAGAACACCATCCGGTGGTACAAAAACTAACATTCCTTAGGCACTAATTCGATCTCTCTCATCAAGAAGTTCGATCTGAGGCAAGGAGCATCAAAGAAGCAAGAGTGAAGGTCTAGAAAGCAAGAAGAACTCAAAAGGAAGGAAGAAAGTTTATTTTTGGGCTTTGTTCTCTCATGCGTGCGAGTTTTTTAGGGTTTTTGTTGCTACTACAAAGACCGAGATTTCAGATCTATTTGCAGTTCTGAAAGTTTGTGCAAGAAGGTCAATATTTGAAGCCAAAGAAGACTAGAAGCAAAGGAGGAAACCCTAACGAAGGAAAGAGACACAATCTTGGTCTTATTCTCTCACACGTGCGTAAGTTAGGGTTTCTACAACAACTGTAGGTCCGAAGTTGCAAGTCGAAGTTACAGGTCAAAGCTGGGGGCCAAAATTGAAGCTAGACGCTGGTTGAAGCAGTTTTGACTCTTGTTGTCTAAGATGACCTTTGAAGGATTGACTTGGTGCTAGGAGGCTTGGTCTAGGTTTTTGGGTCTTGGTTTTCTCATTTGAAGCAGATTCTATAAGAAGAGAAGAGATTCTTTCTGGGTTTTCCCCTTGGAGGGGTTTTGCCCTGGCTTGGAGCCTATATCTTGTGTCCATTGTCTTTACTGTTTTTTCTCTTGATAATTGTTTGATGAAAATATCTAATAAAGAAACACAAGAAGATAAATAAAGTTCACAAGCAATTATTAAGGTTAAGGAGAAATTGAATTAATAGCTACCCTAATGCATTCTCCAATAGAGGTATGTCAAATGGTGAGAGGTGTATGACCTATTGTCGCCTGAGATGCACACCTAAATGCGGGCAAAGTCTCAATCCCACTAGGTGTGGTCTTCAAGGCGCAACACTTAGAGAAGGGGCTGTCACCTATTCTCAACTCTCTCCGTTTAAGCTCTCTCTTAACTAAGCTATGGGGCGTAGTCCATAAATATGGTTATTGAAGGAAAACTTGTTGAAGACAATAAGCTCTAGGAGATAAAGGGCAAGGCAATTACTATTCAATATAACTTGAATTTAAAGATTAATTAGCAAGTAAGAATATTAATGAGCAAATATTATGGGATTTATTCAATTAAATCGATATGGCATCCAATAAAATAAAAGATGAGAGATCAGTGCCTTTTAAACAATGCTCAAATATAATTACAATATTTGCAAAATAGAAAAATGACGCTTCAAGTTACAAGATATGCAATGTTGCAAGACAAGCGTTAGTAGGGTGATACCGCAATAAACAATAAATCAAGTACAATATTGAGATATAAGCAATAGAAAGACTTGTGAGATAGATAAAACTTATACTACGAAATTAAGAGCAATGCTTCAATAAGAATATGATATCAATGGACAATGAGTATGAAATTGGGATCAACAAGTACAAGGTTGATTCAACAAAAGCTTGAAAGAAATAATTAGTGCACAATCCCAATATCACAATAATCAATTTTGTAAAAGATGCAAGGATGTGTATGTGAAGTGTCTGAGACAAAATGTTCTTGGTTAATTTTAATTAAATGCCTAATCTATGGTGTAACTTCCCCTCAATTTCTCAAAACTTGGTAAAGAGTGAGGTGAATTGCAAGAAGGATAGGATGAGGAGGCACTTGTCCTTCATTAACGATACCCACCTAGACTTCAAGACAACCCACATGCCTCCATTCCTACAAGCGCTCGACCACAAGAGAACTACGAGGTCACGTTTTTAACCTTTGTTCAACACTCAAATTTATCAATTTGAATGACAATTAAGGAAGTTTGTCCTAAAATTTCTAATAGCCAAGCTTATGCTTGGAGGTAAATTTTAGAGATGCAAAGTGGAAATGAAATACAAGTGCTCCAAATGAGATTAACGGCAATGCTTAAAAAAAAATTGAAATGCTTCAAATATATCAATAACAAAATGCAATTCCACTTTCAATTGATCAAATTAGGATATGTGTTTTAGAGTGTGTTGAAAAATGTAATGATGTTCGGTCTTCATTAATGTACTTGAGTCATCATGTAATGTACTTGTCAAAAGAATAAAGAAAAGAATTTTGATTATTATTATTGGGCCTTATTAAAACATGAGTTTCATGCTTGGGTCACCTTGTTTTAGGTCAAAGTCCCCATTGTGGACTTCTAGGATTTATTTTGAGTCAATAGTCATTGTACTTTTAAAGAGACCCTTCTTGGGCTTTTGAATCATGTAAAAAGGTTAAGTATCGAGTCAAATATGATTTATGTACTGTCCACACCATGTTGGCCTAGAAGAAGATCAAGTCAGCCTATGGACCCTATTCGACCTCACATGGAGCCTATAAATACAAGCACATCGAATTCATTTGGAGCATCTCTCTCACAAGAAGTTCGATATTTCTTGTAGCTGGGAAAAGTGCGAAGTCTGTCGTTGGGAAGCTGAAGTGAACGCGAGTTTAGGGAAGTCTAAGGAGAATGGAAAAATCGAAATTTTAGTGCCTCTCTCTCTTTGTTTCGTGTCATGGATTGGGAGATTGAAGTCTTCTAAGTTTTTCTGTTGCCAAAAGTTGCTGCCTAGTCGAAGTTGCTGGAAATGGGTCGAATTTCTAGGAGGCTGACTTGGTGTGGAGGGAAGGTCTTGCCTTGGTCTAGGGTGAAGAGTCTCAAAGAATATTATTAGAAGGAAGAATTTCTTGATTGGGTTTTCTCCTCGAGGGGGTTTTCCCCTAGCATAGTGCCTACATCTAGTGTCTATTGTTTTATGCGCTGCTTTTGGTAATTGCTTGGTGAACTAAAGGAAATAAGATACAAATAATTGTAATAATAATAAGGAAACATCACAAGTAATTATCAAGAATAAGAAAATCTTTCTGCCTTTTTGATTTTCTAACAGAGTGTTTAATGACAAATAGAGTAAATGCGAATTATACAATGAAGCACAAATAGTTGAGATAGAGAGAGAAAATTGAAATGATGACAAATGAGATTGCTGATTAGATCTAATTACTCGAAGGAGACTACTTCGACTTGAATGCAAAGGAGATCAAGACAAGAGTTACTCAAATGCAAACTAGATCAAGTAGTGAAACCAAACTAAACTAGATTAGAAGATTAGAGATTAGATCCAATAGTTAAAAATGCATCCAAGGAACTAAACTAGCCTAATGAGTTAGCAATCAATCAATCAAGAAGCTCTCCTACCAAATGAGGAGAAGGGATACCGTGTGGGAAAACCCCAAGCTCCCACAAGAAGAAATCCTTTTATTATATAATTACAAAGAGACCTTCTTAGACAAAGAGAGGGTTTTGATCTTAGAGGAGGGTTTACAATAAAAACGAGCTTGATACCCCTTCCTCAAAGAGCCAAATTGTTTTATGAGATTAATTACAAGGCTTGTGATTTCATTACAATGAGAAAAACCCATCCGAAAAACATTTGCTTTCCTCCAAAGTAATTTGCTTCAGCTGCAAGACGTCAAATCAAGGAGAATTTTCGCACCAGGTGAAGGTAGAAGCCTCTCTGGGCTTGTGCCCTAGTGAAGAAGAGGCTAAAAATTTATGTGACCTTCAAAAAAAGTTATGGATCTGAAATCCAAGCCTTTAAATAATACTTTCTCCAAATCGATCTTGAAAATGTCTTTAAATTTTTTTGATAAAAAATATTTTACTTAAACCCTTGGAGGATTTTTGCTTGGGAGGAAAAACAACCTCCTCCTATGCTTGCGGCCTAGGAGAAATAGGCTTAAAAAATGCAGACGATCTTCAAAAATTTTGTTCTCCTTGAAATCCGAGCTGTCTAGGAGAGAGGGTTTGATGAATCAAGCAAATGTAGCCTCAAAAAAAAATGATTCCTCTTTGATCCTCAAGCTTCACTTGCAGGAAAAATTTTGCAGGCAAAACCCTTGTTCTCCCTTTAGATCTGCAAAAAACAATAGATGGAAAACCCAAGAAATATATACAAGATCTATATAAGAGAAATATATGTACAAGTGGGTTAGAAAAGTGTTTGCAAATTTTTTATAAAGTTTACAAGGGCTAATCTAAAGGGTAAGAGGACACTGACACCTCCGCCCTTTACTAAGCGAAAATAAGCTCTTAAAATAGCAGATCTATTCAGTAAAGCGCATTAATAGAGAGAAATAGATGTGAAATAAATAATTGTCACAAGCTATGGCCAAGAAACCCCTGCAAATTTTTTTGAATGAGAAGCCTTTAGAAGAAATCAAGACGGGTTCTTCCACTTCTATCCTTGGGAGCTGGTTTGTTCAACCAAAAATGTCCCTGCATGCCCAAGATCTGATTCAGGAAAAGATCTCTACACACTTGAAATACTTTTGTTAATTCACAAGGAGATAGATAGCACAATGAAATAGAGGCCTAGGGGTTCAACCAAAAACCCACTAGTGTCGCTAATTCTAAAGTGTTTCTCCAATCTCAAATACTAATGTAAGATACCTTACAAATAATAGATCCACAACTGGCAAGTGAGACAACAAATTTTTATATGCACTAGTAGAGTATTAAGAACAATAAATCAGAATTTTTTTACCATAGAAGATGAAAGAAAAACACTACCATGCATTAGCCCCCAAAGACTTTCTTTGTATTACTCAAAAAAAACTGAAGTACATAGTCCAACAGAGCTTCGCTTAGCCAAGAGCTCGATCTTACAATGTGATCCTCCAATGAGGAGCTTTGAAATTCCTTGAATAGAAAAAATGAGAGAGATAGACCCATCCAAGTGGAAAAACGGCTAGGTCCAAGGTGTTACTCATTGACTTGATGCCACAAAAACATTCGACCTCCTCTAGAAGCCCCTGCATAAATCATGGAGAGAGAGAGACGTTTTGCTTGAAGGAGTGAACGAACTGCCTTGAAATTGATTGCTAGAGTGGTTTGGACCACTGAAAATTATTTCTCAATTTTCCTCCTCGAAAGATTCTCATTCTATCCAACCAACTTGGACCATCCTATTTAAAAATTTCGATTTTCTGGGTCATTAGTTGCTTTTCTGGACCAATGAATTTCTTTTGGGACTTTTCCTGCTTGATTTGTGGAGAATCGGAGATTCTTTCACTTTTGACTTGATTCCTTTCTTGGGAAAGTCCTCATCCTTTTTGTTTTAATATTTTCCACTTGGAGAGAATTTTATTTTTCTCTCATTTTAATTTTCTGGCTAATTTCCAGCTAATTAATTGTTAGTTTTTGCCAGAAAATGGAAATAATACAATTTGAGGGGTATAAACATATAGACACATTTTTTTGACACCTAAAGTGTGTCTAGATAGAAAGTTGAGGTGTTGAAGTCTAATTTTGAGTACTCATGCCCCCTACAACTTCTATAGACAACACTTTTTTACATTTACATCAAATAATTATTAAAAATCTCGACCAGTGGAAATTTTTAATAATAAAAACTGACACTTATAGTCATCCAAATTCTGTGAAACTTTAGACATGATTTAGTATGGCATTTTACATCTACTCTATACACTAGGACTCACCTAAGACTTTACCATCAAGCCTCACTCTAGCTTTGGGGAATACGTGGGAGAAAAATTTAACTAATTATAAGTGTTGAAAAACACAAATAATGAGCTAGGGAAAAAAACTCCCTAGAGTGAAAACTCTTTAGCAAAATCTTAAGGTACCTAGGTGTGTTACATGACTCAATTTTTATCATACTAGAATCATTTTTACATCATCCAGGCAGGGCATCAGAATTTGGGATACAACATGATGACCTGAAGCTGAATGATGATGATGTTCTGAAAATATGACTGTTCTGACCATGATGGAATGCTTTGAAATGTACTCTGACATACATGTCTTTGATAATTCATGTGGTTGACACTCGAGTGGTCAACATGATCCATGCACATGGTGGAGGAAAATGGCAATATCATCATCACTGAGCAATATGTAGGGCTGCTGGCTGTCCAAGATAGGAGAAAAGTTTTCTCCTATAGGGTTGCCCACTTTTGGTGGGTAAGAAGCCGAAAATACAATAAACCATAAGCTTGATCATATATTTGGTTAGACAAGCAACACATAAGATCATTTTCACCACAGATTGTGAAAGAATTTGAACTCTTCGCACACAGTCAGGTTGATTACCTAGGATGGGGAATGAATAGATGAATGCATGGCTGTTTATGTGGCCTGGAATCTAGGCATAAATTTTGACATGCTAACATTCAACATTCCAAGCTGTCTTAGGCTGATAACTTCTTGAATCTAAAGAGTTATTACTTATTAAGATTAGCTTTAGTGGTGGAGAACTTGGAGGGTGGTCGCTCTAATGGTCTGTCATAACACAAACTCATCAAACAATTATGGCATGGAACAAATAAGTATGACTAATAATTTGAAGATTCAAGAATAACATGTGTAATAAACAACGGCTCAAGGAAAAGAATACCTGGAGTGCATAGCCTTTTTCACTCTTTGGATGTTGTGGTGGCCTTAGTGACTTTGTAACATGCATTATTCTTTGGAGGTTGACAGCTGTAATGGCCTGTCACCACACAAATTCAAACAAGCAAAGCATGGAACAAACTGTTATGACTGTAGTAATTTGGAGAATGCTGTGTGCAATAAATGGGAGTATAAACAGGTCATGAAAAAGAGTACCTGTAGTGCAGAGCCTTTTCTCCCATTGGATGTTGTGGGGACTATAGTGTCTTTGTAACTTATATTTCCCTCACCACTAACAATCATAACTTTGCCACTATTTTGCGTGAATTACCGTGGACGGGTCTATGGCTTGTATTCAATATAGCTCTTCTTGAAAAAGATTTAGACACTTAAAGCATGCGGGGTGCTCATATATTTTAGTGATGCTGTGTACTTACATTTTTGAGTTGTAGCTAATTTTTTCCTCCCAATAAAAGTGATGGTAGGGACTAGCCACTTCATGGCTTATCCTCTTGTTAATTCATAAACTTTGATAGAAATGTGAACTATTTTTTCAACGAGGTTGATAATAGTTGAAGCCCATTTTGGATATTTATCCAGCAAAATATATTTGTCATTGATGAATGGTCTAGTGAATGATAAGATCAAGAATTATTGGAAGTCCATATAAGGATTTGGTTTCTTTTTGTTTCCTTTTCCTTCATTTGCATTTTTGACATGGCTTGTTCCTTTCTCAAAGTATCTTGTGTGGAATTCGTACCTAGAAGATCTTGTTGTTGAGATATTATGAACAGTTTCTTTTTGTTTTTTTCTACCTGTTGATTTTTGATTTTCTAGTATACATCAAAGTCAGCAATGAATATCAGTGGCTAATCTGAATTTTGGAAACAGGGTTTGATTACGCATGCTCGTAAGGACCTTGACCCAGAGGCAGCACCTTTTGCAAGAGGATTTGGGTCTGGAGAAATTGAAGGTTTGCATGAGGGCGCCAGTCTTGTTGAAGTGGTATTTTCTTTGTTCCAGGCTCTCATACATGGTTTATCTTGTTGTCATTGGTTGCTTTGTTTTAGGTTTTATTATGAAATTATAGGTTAGCATGTGCTTGCTTCAACTGTGGCTCCTCTATACTATCAACCTATAAACCTACATGTAAGTTAACCATTTAGTATATATTCATAAAGGTATTAGCTTTTCGCCTATAAATACAACATGGTAATTTATCTTGCTTATTTTATTAACCTTTTGTAGAAGAAGGACTTGGCTATTTATTTGGTTTGGATGTCATTCTATTGACAAATTTATCAGTCACCTCCAATTATGATATTCTAAGATGATTCTATATTCAGGTCAAAAAGGTAAAGCCTCATGTGCTTCTAGGTTTATCTGGAGTTGGCGGCATCTTCAGTCAAGAGGTATCTTCATGTTGATGAATGCATTTAAACAATTTTCTGTTTGTGTATGGGGAATTGTACAAATGATTTCTTTTGGATAATTCATTTGGTAATTACGCGGAAGGCATTCTTTTAAGGGGATGTTCCTCTATGAATTTTCATCATCTGTCCATGACGTATCAGAGAATGCCATTAATTAAAATTTGTAATTTATATAAATGTGTTACCATGTGTATGCTACACTCACCAATAAACAAATGCTTTTCCGTGATCACCAAAGATGCTGCTTTTACAGCAGCGAGTTTCACGACAGCTATGATGACCCTGGCAACGTCGGAGTGCAGTTTCTGTCAAACGGATAAAATTACGCGTATTCTAAACATGCCATGTTTTGTCCAGAAAATAATAGAAATTCCAGCATGATTTTGAGAGAATCCGGTGGAAATTTTTGAAAATTTTTGAGAGAACACAGTGGAAATTATTGAAAATCTGGGTTATAGCTGTCAAGCCTCAGGATTTAGGGTGCCCCATGGGTTATTGATGCTGAATCCATTTTCGCCATTAAAACGATTTAAACACTCCCACAGTCAGATTTCTCGCTGGATTCCAGCGAGGAATTTGCCATCCTGGTGAAATTATAAATTCGTTAGACAATGCCATAAAATTAAACTCTTTGGTTGGCACGTGGTGAAGAAAATTCCAGGGATACAAGATGCCAAACACCTTCTAGCAAATTAATTGTGTACAGTTTTTTGCCCATAAAATTTACATGAATATGCAGAAATTTGAAAACAGTTTTGCTGGGGATCAAATTTTGTGCATAATTAAGTATTTCAATTTTGATTAATTGTGGATCATACAAAGCTCCCGACTTCTACCCAGAATCAGTGGATTATAAAAATCTCCCGACTTCTACCCAGAATCAGTGGATTATAAAAATCTCCCGACTTCTACCCAGAATCAGTGGATTATAAAAAACTCCCGACTTCTTCTATCAAGAAACAGTGACTCAGAAAGTCTCTAAATTACCATCATAGCAATGGCTACCAATAGGGGCTATTTTCTTTTTTGTTTTTGGTTTTTCAAAGCTATAATTTGTTTTTTCTGGAAAGATGGAATTTAGCATTATATTGAATTTAATTTAAGCAAAGAGCAACAAGTAGATTTGTATTCATCCCCATGACCAAAGATTTACCATTGTCTTACCCATACGTCATAAAACTCGGATGTTGCAAGGGCAACATATGTTTCTAGACAACAGAAGATTAAGCAGCTATGTTCAGAAGGTTGGGATACCAGTTTAAGCCATCGCTAAAATCCACACTCATTAAACTGTGAGTTCTAAAAGATATACCAGTGTTCCACGGGGATGCACTCCGTCTCTCCCCCACACTCGGGGATGGGGAAACTCCTGGGGAAACGTTTCCCCCATGTCCCCTTTTTGGGGAAACTCGGGGAAACTCTGAGGGACATTTTTTTGGTGACGAAATGCGACTCCTTTCCATGGGTACGCAAGGGGGACACCGAGGGGACGCCACGGGGACACTAGGGGGCTGGGGGGATGCAAGGGGGATGGAATATAAAGATTGAATTGAATGAATACAATCTATCCCCAACAAAATGTTAGTTACATATGCTTGGCCTTTGATATTATTAGTTACATTAGTTTTATTTATTAAACTAGAACAAGCCGAGGTATACTTGAATACCTTTTCTTAATGGAAAAACTTATCCTACTTTTGCTTTTGTGCATAAATATTGCTTTGGTTTCTTACATTTTTGACATTTTAGGATAAATGGATTAGCTTAATTTTTACTATATTAATAAGTTGCATATTCAATGCAATGCCTTCCCTGAAATTTATTTGCTTTCTACTTCATCTTACTTGAGTTTTCTCTTATGAAAAGGAGAGTCTAAAACTATTTGCTTTAAAGCATACTATGAGAATGAGGTTTGGTTAGGCTATAAAATGTATACTTCAATGTAGGTTTGGTCTGGAAATGAGAAAATTCGTGTATTCTTGTGATGCAATAAGATATATATTTGGTATATATCATCATTCCAATTACAATGTAGATAATTTGATTAGCATTTAAAGGATATGGGGCAAGAGATTTCTAGCCAGGTAAGGGAGAGAGGCAATGGAAAATGGTGACATACTCATGCCATAGACACAAGAGCCATCACCCAAGCTATTGCCAATACAAACACAAATTAGGGGGTTTTGTTGAACAAGCATGAAACTTCCAAATCAATTATTTCACTTGTCTTAGGCTATGGCCATCTACACAATTCAAACCAAAATGTTTTACAAAAAAGTTAAATATTTGGAATTAAAAAAGAATCAACAAAAGCGAGAGGAATTTTCCCATCAACCTAGCAAAAGTTTAACCTCTTATAAATCCTAAAATTGAGTAGCAGTTGCTCATTTCATTGAACCCCCACATAATCCACACTCTGATAGAGCAACAACTCTTGCTTGCTTCTAACAACAAGATCATCATTACTCCTTATTATATCGTACTTAGATCTAACAAAATCATTACTAATCCTAAGTCCATTTTCAAGTTCTAAATTTGAATCAAAATTGAACCCAAACTCGTTTTTCCTAACAATGTTTCCCTAAGCTTCATAATGGGATTCACCTAGCACATCGTGACTTTAACTTGTTGACATAATCAATTTGTAAAACTAAACCCTTTGACTCATTTCTACTTAAATTTCTTAAACCATTGATAATGGTGATATCCATATTTGTCTTTGTCATGTCCCTTCTCAAACACATTTGTAATAGGGTGCTGCTACACAATTTTGCACAATTTTGGCTAAGTAAGAGAACCCATCATTTTCGACTTAGGGACTTAGGAGGCAATTCGACTTAATTTGGTTGCTAGAGGAATGTGGGGGGCCACCCACATGGGAATTCGAATTGGCCTATTCGAATAGCTTGGAAGGAAAGTCGAATAGGTGGATGGAGGGGCCCACATGAGGCAAGGGAGGCCCAAGAAGTTGTAAGGAGGGAGCAACTCTCATTTTGGGATTCATTCATACATATTGCAAACAAAATCACTTGACTGTTCACTCTGCTATTTAGCTGAGTCAACCGACTGTTTAGCCACGAATCTCTCAAGTGGGAGATTCAACCTCTACTTCGGGGGACCATCCGTGCCCGCCCTAGAGAGGCAGTTCTACAAGGATTTCAGGAGTTCCAGGGCAATGACATAGCACCACCAACCAACGCAGAGCAGAGAGTGCGTATTTTTGGGCTAGCCGAAGAATACGCAGAGGGATATAGAGGGCAATAGAGATCAAATTGTTTGCCTGAGAGTTAGAGAGATGAGATAGCAGTAATAGAACAACATTCTTGTTGAGTTTTACAACTAGCATTCCAGTAGTCCGAATTGCTTCGCTGTGGGACAGCGCAGAGGCCACTCAACAGTTTTTCGTGGAGCTTAGGAGCAGGTGTCTTAGGCCAAGAGTTCACCCGGGAAGTCAGGGATTGGATAACAAGGGTCAGCCCAACACTTTGGGGGCATTTCCAGGAGGATTTACAGGCGGTTTCCAATAGGCCGAGTTTTGCAGTGGTAGCTGAGGTTGGGCTCGAAGGGGGTCGAATTTCAGAAGTCTAATCCAGCCAAAATCCTTTCTGGGTTTTTCAGGGTTTTTGACAAGGATCCCAAATATAAAGTTTCACAATTTTCTGAGCACCGGAGGTGGGGTTTTATGCCGTATCTTTGCAGAAAATAGTGTAGAAGTGGTGGGGATTGAATAGTTCCTTTGGGGGTCGATTTTGGGAAGTCCAAATCGGCCAAACCATTTCTGGGTTTTGGCCAAGGAGTTTGTGGCTAAAGTTTCATCATTTTCTGAACACTGGAGGAGGAGTTTCTTGCAGTCCCTTTCCAGGCAGTAGTGAAGTTTTCTAGGCAGCGCAGAGCATTAGAGGAGCAACGATTTCCAACATTTGAGATCATTGTATTATCACCTGGGTTCTGTCACGCTTTCCATTGAGGGAATCCTAGGTGCATTCCTCCATACTATTGTGCTTTCTCCATTGATTAATAAAATGGTTCAGCTGGTTCTTAATTCTAGAGTTTTTATGAGCATTTGCTGATTGTTCAAATTTTTTGTGCTGTAAATCGTTTTTGCTTTGCATATCACTCTTTATTTAAGTTTGGAACATTACAGTCTTAATGTCGTCTTTGTCAAACCAAGCTTATATTTTTCCAAATCCAACTTCAATTTGCAACTTCAAATGTTAATCTTTACATGCATTTTTTTTTTGTTTATTTCTTTTTCCGTGAACGATGCATAATTTTATTCATTAGAGAGGAAAAAATTACATTTTGCATATGCGTAAACACATTCTAGATATAGATTGAGAAGCCCAAAAGGGCCAGCAAGAGAAGCCATGGAGAGATGCTAAACATTACAGAATATTATGTAAACCTTGAGGATTGCACAAGCAGACCCTAGGCTCTAGAACAAAGAAAACTATACAGGGTATGCAAGCCCCTTGGAAAACCCAAATGGGTGCAGAAAAACACAAGGATCGAAAAATCCCAAAAGAGACATCAATAGCCCACAAGAGAACCCGACAGAGAGGCGCAACAATGTAGCCTCCACAAGAACCATCTGTTGAAAGGTAACTAGTGTAGGTGTTCATAATTTTTGCTTGATTCATGACTTGATGTACTTGTTAAAAGAAAAAGAAAAGAAAAGTTATTTGCAAAAGAAAATTATTATTATTGAAATGGGTTTCTTGCCCATCATGTTGTGGTCCTAGGTCAAAGCACCCATTGAGTGCTCTAGGGGTCTTGTTTACAAGTCAAAAGGTAAAGGTCATGATATACTAGCCCTTGGAGGGCCCATGTAACAAGAAAGAAAAAATAAACAATGTAAATTGTATTGTTTAGAAGCCTTCAAGTGATGAGTCGGCCAACCCTCTTCAAGTTGGCCCAATTCATCCTCAAGCAAAACCTATATAAAGGAATTCACCCTCCTCATTTGTACACACATCCAACAAGTAATATATATCTGATCCAACGAGAGAATTAGGGGAGATTGATCCAGCGAAAAAGGGAAGGAGGAGTGAATTTATGTGGAAGTTAGCGAAGGAAGAAAGGAAGCAAATTTTGTATCTTCCTATTCACACATGCGAGTTTTGAAGGAGGAACTAGGGTTTCCTCAGTCTTGCTGTGCAGAGATATTCTTTGGGATTTGGCTGGTTCATCACTTGGGGTTTTGGTCTTGGGTCATGGTCTTGGAAGTCTTCATTGAACATATTCTATAAGAAGAGATATTCGTGGGTTTTCCTCTCTGAGAGAGGTTTTGGCGCTAGCTGGCAACTTACATATGGTGTTGTCGTGTTTGCATTGTGATCTTCTTATTGGCATTTGTCTTGATGATGAACAAAAATAAATAATAATGATAATGTCCTAATATAAATCACAAGAAAATGTCAAGGATGAAAGAGAAATCAAATTAAATAAATACCCTAACTGTGTGCCCTAGATTTCTCAACATGGTGTTAGAGCTAGGGCTTTGAATAGAGGGCAGAAAGAAGGTCAGTTTGGCATCATCTCTTCTTAGGGAAAGAGAAAACCCTAAGCCGAATTGGTGGAGGCAACTAGAACGAATTTCTGGGCACATTTTCTAGCCCTATTTACAAAGACAAAGTCATATTACGCAGTGCAATAGCAAGATTAGTTGGAGGGCATTCAAGCTCTGTGTAAAAGGATCTAGAGGCTAATTTAATAGTTCTCTCAAGTCCAACCCTTTTGGCAAACAGATCGAAGGCTTTTGGCACATCCATTAGCCCTTAATCACTATATCAAGGCCCCAAACCTACTACAGCAGAGAGAGAGCATAAAGAGCACTTTTGTAAAGGACAAAGGCTTGTCAAGCAACTCTAAGGAGGCCACACTCTCTAGTATAGGAGCGAAGGTCAAAAGTGGCATCACAAGGTCTTCAAAACGAAATATTTGAGTATTTTCACATCTTTGGTATGTATATTACTATCACTATAGATGAATAAATTCATTATAGTTTTGAAGGACTATTCTAGTTTTGCTAAGCATTCAAGGCCTTTCTATTTGTCGACTATAATAACTCTAGAAAATAGCCAAAACCCTTGTCAAAGATCTGAAGTTTCTGTGGTATTAAATGACATATTTATAGCCTTAGAAAGGACTCAAGTCCTCTATCAAAGGTTCGCAATTTTGTGGTATAGTCCTGTGCATAAATTCCTCATTGGAAGAGGCACCGAGATCATTTCTACACCTGTGCATATATTAGTTCCAAGATCAAATTTGTTGAAGGGATATTTTGAGTATAAGATAAAAGTACCAAAGTTTTGAAGCATAGTCTCACTGTCAAGCAAAACTCATACCCTACATCTGTACAAGATATATAAGGTCTTCTCTATACTTGTGCATGAGGTTCGAGCATAATTATCATGCAAGTGAAGGCTAGAAAAGAAGGAGCCTAGTTCTCCTCTTGTTCTGAGCATAAACACATTTCAAAAGGACTCAATTTGAGCCTCAGTCACCAAGGAAGAGGAGTCGAGACTCCTATTACGTTTTTGTGCATGAGGGAGACCTAGAATGAAGGCACATTAGGCTTATCATCTCATACAGTCCCTTGTACAACCAGAGGAGAAGCATAAGTGTTTCTGCGCATATAAGAGAAGGCTCATCACCTTGCTCGTAGTCCTGGACAATGGCATAAGAAGACAAAAAGTCTGTGCATAGTAGTGACGATTTTTGGGCACATATATACATACATAGTCTAAGCAACAATGAGCCAACCCCTAGTAACATTGAAAGGGTACATCTATTTTGAATTTGCAGTAATGATATTTTTGAAATTGTTGTTGAGTGTAGCCTTGTAAAAAATAGTCAAAGGTCTATGTTGTGAAATCTGAGGGTATAGTAATAAAATTGTCATGTTGAAAGAAGGATTAACTACAGGCATAAGGTGAGGTCACATATTTGTGACAGTGACACCATATGTGCAGGATAGTTTTGGGATTGTTGACTTTCATTTTAAGTCAACACTTTGTAGAAAATTCTTGGGTATAAGAAATATTGTTGCACTTATAGTAGTTAGCTCTGTGGGACCTGTGCATCACAAGGTTGCAAGCAAAGAAGCAACAATTTTGAAGAAATAGTAGTACAAGAGGCTATAAGTAGGGTCACAATGTTGTGACAGACATCTTTTGAAGGGAGGAAATCTGTTCCATCATGGGAAAGGATTAATGTTACATTAGTAGCTAATAACAAGATAAGTTTTTGTTGACAACCATTCTTGGGTATATGGTATATTGTTGCTGACAGTTCTCTAGAACTATACATCACCAATGAACAAGCAGAAGAACTGTAGTATACTGATCCTGAAGCAAGAAAAGATAAGAAAATAAATGTAGTAAAGAATATCTTGAGTTAATGTACACCTCGAGGAAAAATGATGAAGCAACCATGGCATCCGGAATAACAGGTCATTGCAACAAAGGTATGTAACATTAAGGTATGTATGGCATGTGTTATTAAGGATCCAACATAAAAATTGTAGGGTAGGTTGAGTATATGAATCTAGGGTTTGTTGTTAACTTTATTGATATTGGTAAAAACCTAGTCATATAGAAACCCTAACCCTGTTCCCTCATAGAAACCCTAACCCTTGGTCTTTAGGGTTTGTATGCAATCTAGGGATCATAACTAATATGAATAGATAAGGATGATAAATTGGTCTAGGGTTGGCACTTGAAAACCCTAATCTTAGGGTAATCCTAGATTGACAGATTGACATCATGCTTTTATTATTGTATATTTTGCTTGGATGTACTTGTCAATAAATACTGCAAGTACAGGAAATAAAGAAAGAAGGATGAGGATATTCTCTGTTTTGGTAAGGATGATGGAAGGAGGCAATTGTAAGGACCCTTGGATCCTTGGGCACTCTGATGTATAAAGATATATTCATGGTATAATCGTGGGACTGTGGATGCTTGGAAGATAAGATTTAGTAGCAACATACGAAGGATTCATGAACCTGATATTACAGTCAACTAGTCAAAAAGATCTTGCTGTAAGCCAATGCTCGATGGACCTCATTTTGAAAAATAAGGAGCAGGCCTAGATGACTGGCTGAGACTTGTTGATGTTTCGCTAAAGACTCTAATGAAGATTGAAGGAAGACCATGATGTTGATGATGACATGATATATTGTTAGGTTCTGCACGATCTTGTTATATGAAGAAGTTTCGCTTTAAAAAGGATATGATGACTCCATTGGGTTGCTGCCTTGGTACTTAGTTCGAGGAGTTGATGTACACCACGATGTCAGATGTAATAGTAGGTTGCAGATGGTTCGATGATCTTGTCCTGGTGGATCACTTTCTAGATGTTCATAGGGAGCCATGTTCGAGCTCTGTGATGATTGGCTCGTGAAGATGTAGCTAATGCAGACTGATGATGTGGATAGTCATGGTGGACCTTGTCATGATGATGATGCCATACATAGAGGGCTATGTAAGGATCAAAGAAAACTCCCACATGTTATGATGATGATATAGCCTTGAGAGCTACTATCATAGTAGATGACGATGGACACTTCTCCCTAATTGAGAGTGAGCTCGTCCTTGGTTAAGAGGGAGTGACAGATATGGTTCTCTACTTCATGTGTCATGCACTAGACCAGGACTAACAACCATAAGTCTTAGTGAAGGCCATGAGGAGAGAATGGCGTCCAGAGGATTGGGTAAGCATTTGAGACAAATACTCCTTGAGGATTTGGAATCCAAGATAGGAAGTAGTCTGGTGACCGATACTCTTTGAGGATCTGACAGGGCATCCAATAGGTAAGAGTAGTCAAAGAGGAAATTCCTTGAGGATGTGTAAATCCAAGACAGGAATGGTCCTAGAAGGACATACCTTGTGAACATCCGGATGGGGTATGTGCCTTGAGAGGTAGTGTGGTGTCCCACGTAAAACCTCCCAGCATTGTGCTCTGATCTATTGAGAGATAGAGCTTGTTAGTCAAGGCCTTGCTATGTTGACAATGTTGGTTGTATATTGATCATAATGTTGATGCTTAATATGGCTTACCAATTCAACTCTTCTTATGAGAATGATTCAATGGAAGTACTGTCCTTGTACCTGTGGTCAATTATGAATACCTCCCTAGTTAAGAGGGAGTGTTGAAATGTAACTAGTGTTGGTCTTCATAATTTGTACTTGAGTCATGACTTGATGTAATTATTGATGTACTTATCAAAAGAAAAAGAATTGCAAAAGAAAATTATTATTATTGAAATGGGTTTCTTGCCCATCATGTTGTGGTCCTAGGTCAAAGCACCCATTGAGTGCTCTAGGGGTATTGTTGGTAAGTCAAAAGATCAAGGTCATGATATACTAGTCCTTGGAGGGCTCATGTAACAAGAAAGAAAAATAATAAATGTAAATTATATTTTCTAGAAGCCTCTAAGTGATCAGTTGACCAACAGTGTTCAAGTCAGCCCAAGGTGGCCCAATTGGTCCTCAAGAAAAGCCTATATAAATGAATTTGCCCTCCTTATTTGTACACACATTCAACAAGTAATATATCTTTGATCCAACGAGAGAATTAGAGGAGATCTGATCCAACGAAGAAGGGAAGGAGGAGTGAATTTCTGTGGAAGCCAACGAAGGAGGAAAGGAAGCAAATTTTGTATCTGCTTGTTCACACGTGTGAGTTTTGAAGGAGGAACTAGGGTTTCCTCAGTCTTGTTGTGTAGAGATATTCTTTGGGATTTGGCTAGCTCATCACTTGGGGTTTTGGTCTTGGGTCATGGTCTTGGAAGTCTTCATTGAATAGATTCTATAAGAAGAGATATTCGTGGGTTTTCCTCTCTAGGGAAGGTTTTGGCCTTGGTTAGCAGCCTACATTTGGTGTTCTTGTGTTTGCATTGTGATCTTCTTATTAGCATTTATCTTGATGATGAATATAACTAAATAATAATGATAATTTCCTTATATAAGACACAAGGAAATGTCAAGGATGAAAGAGAAACCAAATTAAATAAATACCCTAACTGTTTGCCCTAGATTTCTCAACACCATGTACACAAAAAAACATAAACATTGGGCACAGGCTACCTAGATAGCCGAAAAAACATTAAGCCTTGAAACATGGCATTCGAAAACTATGCGACAAGCCTAGAAAGAACCGTGGCGGATGTAGAGCATACCACAAAAATGTTGCACCAACAAGGGCTCTAAAGGCAGTGGAATGGCGAAGAGCTCCGAGCAGACCACATGCAGTAGACACCGACGGTGGGACCACAATGAAACCACATGCGAGGATGCAGCTTTGAAGCACCACGCAAACGCCTCAGGGAGAGCACCATACAAGGAGCAACGACAACAACAAACATTGAAGAGCCGCGGAGGTGAAGGAAGGCATGAACTAGGGAACGAGGCAGCTAGGGTTCATCCGCCCCGCCCTCTCTCCCTCAACTCCCCCTGGCCTCTTTAAATGCATCTATTTGGGTAATGTTTTTTATTTCCATTTTTTGGTGAGCCATACAATTTCCTCTATTTGCATACAAGGAGTTTCTAATCATGGATGGTACCTAATTGAAGGCTTTCTTTTGATGCATTATCATTTGAAATATCATGTTACATTATTCATGGAATCTATTCAATAGATCTTCTTTTAATTACCCATGATCCATCCAACAAAATTCTCTTATCTTTAGATAATGTATTGTTGATTTGGGGTAGCATTGGATGTGCTTTAGCCATGAAATTTGGTGGAGAGGTTAGGGCACATGAGATCTCCAATACCCAGAAAGGGTTTGGGCAGATTCTAAACAGTTTGGGAGATATTAAAATAATTAATATTTTTAATGGAGTCCTTAAGTCTAAACTTTAGGGAAATTAAAATATTAATGTGAATTAATATAAAATTGTGTTAGAATGGTCCAAAGACATGGATCAAGCCAGATCTAATCATAGCTGTAGATTAGGGACTTAATCTCGGCCGTTGATTTGTCAACGAGAAAAGTATAAGAGGAGGCTGGAGGGTCACTTGGAGAATACACTAGAGTGATCAGTCATTCTATTCTCTAGAGCAGGGTTTGCTAAGAGAGATAGAATTAGTGATCAGTTGTAGCGAGGGGCAGTGAGTACGAGGCAGAGAGGCAGGGACAGTGCGGAGAGACCAGCGGAGAATTAGAGAGAGGCAGATGCAGAGCCAGAGGGAGCCACGCAGACGCAGCAGAGATTGCGCAGAGCCAAAAGGGCCTGCGTCATCCACGCAGAGGCTGCAGGAGTGACGCAAAGAGCTAGAGAGGTTGCACAGAGCCTCAGTAGGTTGACGCAGAGGGTTTCAGGCTAACGCAGAGGCCAACAGGGCTGACGTTGGGCTTCAGATTGTGCTAGAGAGGGATTTCGTGGAGCAGGGTTTCCAAATACCTATTTCTGAAGAGAGGTATTGCTACCAAATTTTTTTATCTCTGTCGGGTTAGCCAGTTTGGCACCCATTGTACTCAGAAAAGAACTGCTTAATAATAAAACCCTTAGATAGCTATACCAGTTTTCCTGCATTGGGTTTTTTCCAGGGACATTAGTCCAAAAATAATGGCGTCATTTGTGTGCTTGTTTTTGTTTCCTTCAATTGATGATCTGTAATGTGTTGAGCATGCACTTGTATTTATTTTCAGTATTTACATGGTAAATAACTTGTTAATTAATAGAACAAGTAGGTAGGAATAAATCAATAAAGGGGATGGAATATTTCTAACTGGTAGACTTAGAAACTTCAACATGGTATCAGAGCGTAGTTGCAGATCACAGGAGAACTGAGGACATCAGCAGCGTAGAGTAGCAGCAGTAGAAAATAGTCGTCCCGAGTGACAGAAGCTGTTCCTAGCAACAAAGCAGCAAGGAAGGGGTGACGCAGTGCCTGTGTCATCAAGTTCGAGCCAAGAAGAGGCTGCGCAGAGGCTGAAGGAGGCAAAGACAGGCTCACACAGAGTCACGTAGAGGCCAGGAGGGCTAACGCAGTTGGTTGAGGGAGCTAGTTTTTCGGTGGCGGGACTGCGCAGAGCCTAGGAGCTCTCACCTTCAGGTCGTTGGGTTTTAGGAGGTTGTGGTTAAGTTGCAGAGTGGAGTTGGTGGGGTACTGTAGTCAGAATAGTACCTAACAAGGCAAGGCCAAGGAGGAGGGAAATCAAGGCTCAGAGGTGCAGTTGCATAGACGAACAGAGTAGGGGGCATCTTGACATCGACAAAAGGGTTTCCAGGAGGGAATCAAGGCTTAGAGGGAGTCACATCGAGAACTTCCAGGAGGGAAGTAGAAGAGCAGCATGGCACTACACAACAGAGTAAGAGACCAGGACAGACTAGACGAAGCCTCAAACTTCTTAGTCTGGAAGGCCAAAATCTTATCTGTACTTAACAGAAATCATGTCAAGCACTTTGCCTTGAGGACGATAGCAATCCCAGTTGACTCAGCTGATAACGACAAGTACGAGGAGGCAATGGCGAGGGCCAAGAGCATCATCCTTGACGGGGTCAAGGACCATGTAGTACCACACATTGCTGAGAAGGAAACAACAAATGAGATGTGGGAGGCTCTAAAGAAATTATACCAGCATACTTCTGTGTAGAGAAGGATGTTACTAGAAAATCAGTTGCGGTCCTACCAGATGAAGAAGAGAGAATCGATCGACACCTTCCTCGGTCGACTGAATGAGATCCGAGATCAACTGACTTCCATAGGGGCCACGCCGGATCAGGAATTGATGGTGAGAACCGCCCTGAACGCAGTCTCAAAAGACTGGGAGGTATTTGTCTAGAGTATACTGGGTAGAGTGACCCTTCCACATTGGGAGGAAATGTGGGCAACTCTTTGCCAAGAAGAGATCAGAAGGCTAAGCAAGATGGGAAGCAACGGCAAGGGGATCAGAGTCAAGAAGGAGGAGGAGGAGGATGTTGCCCTAGCATTTGAGGGAAAGCAAGAGAAACAAAAGAAGAAGGACCTTTCCAAGGTCAAATGCATCCACTGTGGGGAGCTGGGTCATTATGTAACCCAGTGTCCAAGGAAGAAGAGTAAGGGAGAGGCCTTCGAGACCAAGGCAGTGCTAGCAAGGGAAGAGAAGGAAGTGGAGACAGAGCATGACTGTGCCATGAGTGCACACACGCCACTTGAGCGGAAGTGGGGAGACATCGAGCTGTAGTCAGACGGACTACAGGTGATGAGGGGCAGGACCCTCGAGGTACCCGGCCTTTTGGATTAGACCATGCTACGGGAGCCCCGAAGAGGAGTAGCAGGACCGACGGATGTAGGTAGAGACGGATGCAGATGAAGCGATAGAGAGAGCTATAGTGCAGAATTCCCGAGACAACGCGAGGCTAGCAGGCTGCAACAGTGCGAGAGGCACGGGAGTGTTGCACCAGTGCAGGATGGCATAGAGAAGTGTGAAACGGTGTGAGATGCAGGGAGTTGTTGCAGCAACGCAGAAGTCAGAGAGGGAGCACTTGTCAACTGCAGAGGGAGCTTTAGCATCAGGAGCACTGTACACTGTCAGAGAGGTTAGAGTTGGGAGATCAGTTGCTTACTTCTCAGTAATTGAGTTGCAGTGCAGCAGTTAGCAGTGGTAGTGCTATGGGTAGCACGATGCAACATGATGATAGGAGATGCAGTGTAGACGCAACAGTGGTAGTGGCAGGGCCATGGGCAACAACACGAATGCAGAGGGAGCTGTCGTACAGATGCAAGAATGGCAGTGGCAGAGCTATGGGCAACAATACAGGATGTAGCAGTGCAGAGGATGATGGGCAGTAGGCCTAGTAGCAACACAGGGACCGATGCCAGATGATCAGGGTGATATTTAGTAAGGAGTATTGCTAGAGCACAATCCTCGCTAAGAGGGAGTGTTGATTTGGGGTAGCATCGGATGTGCTGTAGCCACGAAATTTGGTGGAGAGGTTAGGGCACATGAGATCTCCAATACCCAGAAAGGGTTTGAGCAGATTCTAAACAGTTTGGGAGATATTAAAATAATTAATATTTTTAATGGAGTCCCTAAGTCTAAACTTAGGGAAGTTAAAATATTAATGTGAATTAATATAAAACTGTGTTAGAATGGTCCAAAAGACATGGATCAAGCCATATCTAATCTTGGCTGTCGATTAGGGACTTAATCTCGACTGTTGATTTGTCAACGAGAAAAGTATAAGAGGAGGCTTGAGGGTCACTTGGAGAATACACTAGAGTGATCAGTCATTCTATTCTCTAGAGCGGGGTTTGCTAAGATGGATAGAATTAGTGATCAGTTGTAGCGAGGGGCAGTGAGTACGAGGCAGAGAGGTAGGGACAATGCCAAGAGACCAGCGCAGAAGTAGAGAGAGGCAGATGCAGAGCCAGAGGGAGCCACATAGAGGGAGAAGAGATTGCGCAGAGCCAGAAGGGCCTGCATCATGCACACAGAGGCTGAAGGAGTGACACAGAGAGCTAGAGAGGTTGCACAAAGCCTTAGTAGGCTGACGCTGAGGGTTTCAGGCTGACGCAGAGGCCAGCAGGGCTAACGCTGGGCTTCAGATTG
Organism: Pinus tabuliformis; assembly: GCA_031772625.1. Taxonomy (NCBI): domain Eukaryota; kingdom Viridiplantae; phylum Streptophyta; class Pinopsida; order Pinales; family Pinaceae; genus Pinus; species Pinus tabuliformis. The sequence continues at coordinate 865,350,895 of CM062819.1, forward strand.
TGCTGGAGAGGGATTTCGTGGAGCAGGCTTTCCAAATACCTGTTTCCGAAGAGAGGTATTGCTGCCAGATTTTTTATGTCTGTTGGGTTAGCCAGTTTGGCACCCAGTGTACTTAGAAAATAACTGCTTAATAATAAAACCCTCAGATCGCTGCACCGGTTTTCTTGCATTGGGTTTTTTTCCGAGGACTTTAGTCCAAAAATAACGGTGTCATTTGTGTGCTTGTTTCTATTTCCTTCAGTTGATGATGTGTAATGTGTTGAGCATGCACTTGTATTTATTTTCAGTATTTACATGGTAAATAACTTGTTAATTGACAGAACAAGTAGGTAGGAATAAGTCAGTAAAGTGCATGGAGGGTTTCTAACTGGTAGACTTAGAAACTTCAACATTTATCATCCTAATTAACTTTGACATACCCTTTCCCCTGCTTTGGAGGTATGCTAGTTTTTAGCATGATCTCTTGCATAAGTTCTTCGGTAACACATACTAGTCATAAGCGATAGGCCATATTATTTTGAATTGAAATCAATAAATAGAAGTCTTCTCAGAATTTGAAGTATGAAATATAATTCTTGTCCAAATTGGTTTATTTCAATGCTTGAATTATGATAGAAATTATTGTGGTTTGCATGATTCTCTTTTGAATTTCCACCTTTGAATTTTTAGAACTTTCCTTTATATTAGGAAAAGAAAGCTTGTTTGGACACTTTGGGGGTCACAAATTACCTTCAAAAGAAGCCTCCTTTTATAGATTTTGTATGTTATTTGTAATATTTGAAACTTATGCCCTCTTCTACTGATTTTTGAACTGTGCAGATTTACAACCAAATAATGAAAACATAAAAGGGGATAATTCTTGTCCAAATTGGTTTATTTCAATGCTTGAATTATGATAGAAATTATTGTGGTTTGCATGATTCTCTTTTGAATTTTCACCTTTGAATTTTTAGAAATTTCCTTTATATTAGGAAAATAAAGCTTGTTTGGACACTTTGGGGGTCACAACTTACCTTCAAAAGAAGCCTCCTTTTATAGATTTTGTATGTTATTTGTAATGTTTGAAACTTATGCCCTCTTCTACTGATTTTTGAACTGTGCAGATTTACAACCAAATAACGAAAACATAAAAGGGGATATTATGTGACTACTATATCATGATACTAGTCCCACTTAATCAAAAAGTGGGTAGTTCTACAAATTTTTGTTACTTGCACTATAAATATTTTTGTTTTCAAACTTGTCTTTCTAGAAAGTGTTATGTAGTAATGTGATCTCTAAAAGACTTCTCTTGACCGTCTTAGATGATCTTTAGTCCTGACTCCCTACCATGCCTTTGTTGTATAATTGGAAAATTTGCACTAACCCCAACCATTCCAACTTTTCTCTTTTCCACCTTTGAAGTTTGGAACACAGTGGTTGTAGTGCACATACCTACACTTTTACACATTTTCATCCCATGATGATGTTATACAATGTATTACGTCCTTTATCCTACTAAGTCATACATATGCTTGATGCTACTTTCACTAAATGACCCTGATACAACCTAGTTTAAGAATCATGTTGGATTCTATTGGTTTCAACCTTTCAACAATAGATTTAGCCCTTGACTATCCATTAGCTTTGTTTGAAACCCTTGAAGTCAATTCACTTGAATGCTTTAATGGTGCACACACATTATTTCGTTCATTGTGGTCTTTAAGTAGCCCTTTGCAAATCCCATCTTACTCGATAAATTAGGAGCCCTAAACCACTATAAGTTTAGGACAATTCTAGAATCTCTCGAAGAATTTCCACCTAGCATTGTTGAGGTTGTCTCATAACTGACATTAATGTGAGAATTATCTAGAAACTAGAGGGCAGAGACTGATCATCTGTAATTTCACATTCTTTCTAAATGAGATTTTGATGGTCGTCCTTGATAGATGACCAACCAAACAAAAGCTTGCAATTTATGAGAAAGTGAAACGATCATACACTATGGAGCCTTTAAATTCATATAACCTCTAGATCAAATGATGCCCACCTTGCATAACAGATTGAAGGCAATGGAAATTTTTGATCCAAGAAGGAATACAATTTTTCTAACATAATTATGTATAGGCTTACCAAAGGACCAATCAAAATTCAATCATAATAATGTATAGGCTTACCAAAGGACCAATTCCTATCCCTTGAAATTGAGCCTTTCATCTGAAATATTCAACTTGAACAACTCTCCTTTGAAGAGACGAGTCTTTGAATTTCTAGAATAGATAGCATGTCCAAAGTAACAAGGGCGTCTTGATGAGTTAACATGCTCCATTCTAACCATGGTTTGGCATCAAAATCCCACCAATCTTTCCAAAAGATGTCAAAAAGTTAAGTCCCAACCATATCTACTACTGGAGAAGTTCTTGTTGATGAATTTAGCCCCAAACTTCAATGCGATCCAAATGATTTTGACAATAAAGAATCCCTTAAACTTGGAACAATTGAGGAGACTAAACAATACCACATAATTAAATGAACAATGAATCCTGAGAATTTGTTGATCTTACAAAATCCTGTATGTAAATAAAACCCACCAAGGAACCAAGTCCTCCAAGTACCTCACAATTCACTCAACTGCTAGAATTTTTTCTTGGGACTCTACATCAATGATGCCCAAACCACCTTTCTCCTTAGACAGTATACATTCCATTGGACTTGGGGCAAATATTTATCACCACAAAACCTGGACCACAAAATGTTCTTAGAAAATTTTCCAGTCTTCTAAATTGCACCCCACTAGGTAACTAGTAGGAAACATAGTAGATATGTGAGGGAGGTAGACTTTTGGAGATGACAGTCAATTTGCACAAGAATGGAAGATCCTTGAATATCCAATATTGAAGCTTCAAATGCAAATGATATAGACTCCAGTCCTATATGGCCATAGGGGAGAGATCTATATCAAATGGAATCCCTACACACTGAACAATCACCCTAGGTTGCATATAATTTCCCTCAAAACAGCATCAAAACTCAAAATATTGCATTTTGTGGGGTCTGTAGCTGGCCTGGCTATAAACCGGCCGGTTTATGAAGGAACCGGCCGGTTTGGGCCAGATTTTGTGGTTTTTTGGCGAAATAGGACCATCAACCGGGGCTTATGTCTGGTTTGATCCAATCGCCCAATGAACCGGCCAGTTTGACCTGTTTCTGGTTCAAGCCGCCTGGTTTTTAAAACTATGGATTTAACACCGACAACATTCTCCCATGAACCAACAATTTCCCCTTAATCAACTATCAATAAACCAGAACAAAAAGTATGACCAAAACCACAGCCGGTTTCTTCACCGATTCACATGTGCCATGAATTTTTGGTGTTCTTCGTGAAGGAGTGTAGGAGGATACCTCTCAAATGTCTACATTTACATGCTCCAATACGATGTTGAGATATTAAGAGAAAGTAGAACAAAATTTTCGATGAAAAACTGCAAACAAAGCAGAATACACAAGCTAGTTGCTCATTGCACAATTTTGTTCTATACTGCACATCACTCATTTGTAAATTGCCTACATATTTATAATCGATTATGTGCTAAGGGAGTTGCCTTTGCTTTCAGCTTTTCCTTCATTCTTACATGCATGCACTCCTCTCATTTGAATGTGGATATTCATATACTTGAGATACAAAATAGTTTTTGACATTCTAACTTCATTTAGGGTCTTTTGGAATGTAAAACCAAAATGTTTTTCCCTTCTTTATCTGTTGTTATGTGTTTCTAGCAAAGGCCATATACAAGATATAATATCTGTCATAGAATTGAATGTTGATTTGTTTGCCTTATCAGTTTGTTTGACAAAACAGATCCTTGGAGGATCCTGTAAGGGTCTAAATATTGTTTTTTCAAGAGAAAAACTTTATATTTGATATTTCTAGTAAGAAATCAAAATACATATTGACTAAGCCATAGGGCTTTCAGTTCACAAAAATTCAGGGTGTCTTTATTCTATCGTTTATCTACATATTACAGTCTTCCATGGACACACTTTGTCCTTTCTTAGAGGTCTCTCAGAGCAGTTTCATGTTGAATTTTCTACAAGATCTACAGTAGAATATGATTTTCTGCCAGATAATTACTTCTTAATTATTTTCAACTAGTATTTATTCAACTACTATCATTGAATAATTACACTTGAGAAAATATCAACAGTAAATGCAGCGGAAACAAGAAAGATCATAGAAAGACAGCCATGCACAATAGAGACAACAAATTTTACCCTAGGAAACCCAACCTTGGGAGAAAACCCAACAACTTTTCTTAGGAGAAATTATTCTTCAGCATGGTATACAAAATCAACAATTTTGTCTAGAGATCTGCCATTAATCCAAGTCAATTACTAGTCAAACCTTGTCAAACTCAGTCAGAAATCACTTCTGAACTTTGCAGTCAAACTGGTCAAACTTTGCGGTCAAACTGCAGTCAAGGTCTGCGGTCAAATACGGACTTGCGGTCAACTACTATGCGGTCAGCTGCGGCCCTGTAGTCAACAATCCTGTGGTCTTTGGTCAACGCCCAGCCAAAATTTCAGTCAAACAGAGATTCAAAAGCTTGGTCAACGGTCAGTCAACTTGGTCAAACAGATCCTCCGTCACATGTGCGGCTGTCCAAGAATGCTAATTAGCAAGAGGAAAACATACTCTTCGTTGGTGTGGAAATGAGGCATCACAATGTCTATTTATACAAGTTGAATGGGTGTTATAACCCAAAGGACACCCCTTCATAGGCTGGGCTGACATGTCCCTCCAAAAATAAATTTTTATTTTATTTTTTCATAATTCTTCTCGGTCGACTTGGAGATCTTTTAGGCATGCGAGAATACCTCTCGATGCTACACAAAAATCAACAATCCCTCTTAGCGAGGGAGGTATTCTCCTTAGCTGCAAACATATTTCCCCTTAGCTGATATGTATCATTCCACAAGAAAAGTTCATGAGCTTGCTGTGTTGATGTAGTGTCTCCTCACATGCATGCTTATAGATATAGATCACTCCATCCTAGAGCAGGCAATGTGAGTAACTTGGGCCATTTACCCCTGGCCAAATTAGCATGGCCCAACCGAATCAACATGGCTTCTCAGGTAAATGTATCCAACTCCCTTGGTCAAATCAACATGGTTTCTTAGGAGAAGGTCTGCCCTTGGGCCATTCACCTCTGGCCAAATCAACATGGCTAATCAAGTGAATGTATCATTACCCCACTAGTCAAATCAGCGTGACTCCGTGGGAGAATATCTGTCCAATCCCGCAAAGACATTTACACTCCCTTTCAATGAGGGAGACAGTGCATCACACCAAGCTTGTATCTGAAGTATACAAACTTCGCTCTAGACAGAGGCTTGGTGAGAATGTCTTCAATCTACTCATCTGTGGATATGTACTGGAGCTTCACTGCTCCTTTCTGCACCATGTCTCAGTCCTAAAAGAAGCCTCTGAAGCCACATTGTTTCACTACTTGCTACACAAGCTGCAATATACTGTGCCTCTGTTGTACTGAGTGCAACAAAAGTTTGATTCCTGCTAAAGCAGGATATCAGAGGCTATAGCTAATCCCAAGCTGAAGCAACACCTTGAGGTGCTCTTTTTGTCCTCTACACTCTTAACCCAATTTGAATTTGTATATCCTTGCAGCCTCACTTCACCACCTAAGACATATCTCAAACCATATCTAACTGTACCATGTAGGTACCTGAACACATGCTTTGTTGCAACCTAATGTCCCTGCCTTGGCTCAACCATGTACAGGCTCAAGGTGTTCACTATAAAGCAAATATCCTCCCTGCTGTTAACCAGGTACATTAAGGATCAAATCAACTGCCTGTATATTATGGGATCCACCAAATTTGAATCTGAAGTGGAATCACTCAGTGTCTTTGGATTAGAAACCATATGTGTAGCCTCGAATTTGTAGTCCATTATACAAAATCTTCTCAAAATTTGGACTATGTACATCCTTAGCCTGGGGAAGATCTCATCAAGTTGTTGCCACACCTCCAAACCTAAGAAACAATGCATTAGGCCAATATCCTTCATCTCAAACTTTGAGGCCAACTCCCTCTTACACTGAAACAGATCCTCTGGTGGCAATCTTGGTTGCTCCCTCCGCCACTGTTGCTCCTTTTGTCATTGAAGCGTATTTTATTGTCTGGAATGGTCCCCTGATAGAAGGCATACTTCTCCTAGAGACCTCCTGTCTCTGAGCATTTACTCTGACAATCTCAACCCATGACATCCTCTTGGAAGACTGCTCCATCTATTTTTGCTTGATTGTTTGCCCACTCTGAACTGGAAGCTCTTCCAGTCATCTGACACGGTCTTGGACGTCTTAACAATCTGTACAATCCTCCCTTTCGAACACTAATCACTCCTGCTGAGTATATGCTCGAGCCCTAGGCCATACAAAAACCTAACAATCTGGCGATTGGAGCAAAAGTCTCCTCGTAGTCCACTCCTTTCCGGGAGAACCCTCTTGCCACAAACCTTGCTTTGCTCCCTGCCAATCTAGGAAGCGCTGTCGGGAGTGTCGCTCCCATCGCTCCCGGAGTGAAAATTACAGCTCGGGAGTGATCGCTCCCGACCGCTCCCGAACTATAAATTTTCGCTCCGGGAGCAAATCGAGCGGCGTCGGGAGCAATCCGGCGGAAAAAAATTCTGCGGACCCGAAAAAAAATGAAATTAAAAAAAATTGTTTTAAAAGCCCAATGGGGCTAAAAATATTTCATTATCACTTGAATGAGTTGAGTTAGAGCTGGAGAGCAAGTGCAAAGGAGCGAGAAGAGCGAGGAGCAAGCGCCGAGGAGCAAGGAGCAAGCCTGCAAAGAGGTAAGTAACTTAGTTATTTAGTTAGTTTAGTTAGTTTAATTTAGTTAGGTAGTAATTTAGTTAGTTTAATCTAGTTTATTTAGTTTAAAAATCATGAATCTAAATTAAATTAATAAATTAAATTAATTAATCTAAATAAATTAAATTAATTTGTAGATTCAAAAGCCTACAAATATCAAACACCATGGACCTGGCTATATTTCTTGGGATTTTCCTCTTCTTGGTCCCTTTTATGGTTATTATGGTGCTGAAGAGTAGGAAACAGAGGGGCCAAAATGAAGAGGGGGATGAAGAAGTTGGAGAAAGTCGAATTGATGAAAACCCCGGTGAGGAGGAGCTGGAGGAGGGTGAACATGACTCTGAAAAAACTAAAGAAGACCAAACCCCATTGTGGAAATATGTTAACATGGCTGAAACAGGGAGAGGGGGTGGAACCACTAAATTTCATTGCCCCCATTGCAACAATGATTACACAAGTTCATACACCCGTGCTAGAAAACACCTCTGCGGGAAAAGGCCATGGGATGGAGACAAACAAATAGGAATCAAAACTTGTCCAGCGGTGTCAGCAACGGATAGAGCCAAATACATAAGGGAAGAGGAGGAAGCCCAATACAAATCAAAAAAATCAAGGGGTTTCTTTGAACCAAGCTCACAACCACAAGCACAAAGAACTCCTTCAGCATCCTCCCAAGGCAGTGGATATGGAGGCACATGGTCATCATCTTTAAGGCATAGAACCATATCAGATTTCCTTGATGGGGGTGTAGGAATGATGTGGATTCAAAGGTTTACAGGTTTCTCTATGCATGTGGGATACCATTCAATGTTCTTCACTCACCTTATTGGCACGAAATGGTTTCTGCCATAAATGATGCGCCTAAAGGATACAAGAGCCTTGGGTATGACAAGGCAAGAACCGTTGGACTTGATCATGAAAAAGCAAAAATATCACATTCTTTAAATAGAATGACAAGTTCTTGGACTGACCATGGGGTGTCCATTGTATATGATGGATGGACAAATGTAAAAGGCAAGCCATTGATAAATGTTCTTGCTGTGTCTGTTAGTGGTGCCATCTTTCTAACTGCACATGATTACTCAGACAAGTTCAGGACCGCCATCAACATTGCAGAAGCATTACTTGAAACAATTGACCGTATTGGGCCATACAATGTCATCCAAGTCATCATTGATAATGCTGCTAATTGTAAGGCAGTGAGAGCAATTATTGAGGATAAATACCCCAACATATTTTGGTCTGGATGTTTGGTTCACACATTGAACCTTCTGATGCATGATGTTGTCAAGAACAAAAATGCACAATACCAATGGATTGGTGATTTGTACAAGAAAGGCAAACAAATGATGAAATTTATTACAAATCATAGCAATACCCATGGCCTTTTCTGCAATCACTCGAGATTGGAGTTGTTGAAGATTGCGAAGACCAGATTTGGTAGCTATTACCTCACCTTCAGGCGCCTTTTGAAGGTAAGAGAGTCATTGGCTAGCATGGTATCAAGTCCACATTGGCAGGTATTAAAGGAAAGGGCTATAAATGCAGCTGATAGGGAAGGTTTTGAATTGGTGGAGGAGGCTGCTCTTGATGGTCAGTTTTAGACAAGTGTGAGGCAAGTATTGGATTTCACCAAGCCCATTTATCACAGGATTCGGTTTACAGATACAGACAAACCAGTGATTGGCGAGGTGTATGAGCAAATGGATACCATGTTGGGGCAAATAAAAAATATTGTTCATAACAGAGATCCCAACTTGTACAAACTGATTCATAATTGTGTGTGTAAACAGTGGAATAGACTTAATCTTCCACTACATTGCTTGGCATATATCCTTACGCCAAAATACTACTCTACATATTGGTTGGGCCAACCTGCATCAGGGGGTGGGATTAGGACCAAACCCCATTTAGATCCAGAGGTAACTAGTGGATATTTGCAAGCATTAGAAAAGTTTATACCTAACAGGGAGGAATGTGCAGCTGTGCGCCTTGAAACAGGCAAATACTTCAGTGGCACTGGTTTGTATGGTAACTTCCATGCAATGGACGATAGAGATAGATTTGATTCTCTCACATGGTGGGAAACATATGGCAGCCAGGGACTTTTGCCAAAATTGGCAAAAAATGTTCTTTCACAGGTTGTAAATACTTCTTCTGCAGAGAGGTGTTGGAGCACCTACAACTACATACATAATGTGAAAAGAAATAGACTCAATGAAAACCGAGCAAAAAGCTTGGCTTATGTGCACTACAACTTGAGGTTGTTAAGTCATTACTGTGATTGGGCTTATGAGGATCCCACATATAAAATTTGGGACAATCACCCAGAGGATGACAATTTGGAGGATGGCATTGTACATCTTGAAGAACTGGAAGAGGAACTTATAAGGGATGAAGATGAAGCAGCTGCAGCAGCCATGCCACCTCCACCTCCACCATCCAATAGTAGTGCTCGAGGTCCGAGTCTTGTTCCTTCGCTGTCGCCACCTCCATCTACACCCTCAAGTGGAGGGCATGTGCCTTCTAGTTCTGGTCGTCGGTCTGTGCGGGAGACTCCTAGAAGACCACCACGACCGCTTATACTCCTAGAGACTCTTGTGGCAAGGGCCATATGTAGATTTACAATTTACTTGTCTTTTCTAGTTTCTGTTAGACTTTAGTTTTCATAACTGTTGAGTTTTGAGTCCTTGACTCTTGACTCTTTCATATCATAATGATATTTTTTGTAAACAATATATGACTGTGACAATGAAAATTTGAAGTTTGAAGTTGGCAATTATAACTCATTGGTAATGATTGTGAATTATGAATATGATGCTTCATGAAAGACTAAAGTTGTTTCATTTCATTTCATTATTCATGTTTCATTTTATAACATTTCATTTCATGTTAACAGTTAGAAGTTAGGACTTAGAAATATCTAAGATATTACTTCTTGTAATGGTTAAACTTAGCTTGCAAGTACAACTTTGGTGATCAATGATGATAAATGTTATATATTGAATTTTCAATTTTGAAAGCTTGAAGTTGAAACTTTAAGATTGAATTTGATGAATCATGATTCACGAGACTCAATATGTTGCAGTTGTAATATGTATTTTACTAACTTGTGGACATGGTTGATGAAGATTATAATTTCTAGATGATTGATCATTGATGTGATATGGTTCAATGATCAATGATCAATCTTTGTTTTTTATGTCTAATTCATCATTCTACATGTTTTTGTTGACATATATGTATCAAAAATTAAAAATATAAAATATATATATTTTTAAAAAATCGCTCCGGGATTCGCTCCCAAACCGGGAGCTTCTGAAAATGGTCGCTCCCGCTCCCGTTTCCGCTCTCGCTCCCCGCTCCCAGGTAACATAGGTTGATGGCACCATCTAACCTGTCTTCAACTTTGAGACTTGGTGCCATTTTGACAAGAGTTCTAAAAACCAATCATGTTGTTGAACACTTGTCTCTAAGGATGACTTCAATGCCTGCTCTTTCAACAAAGCTCTGATACCATGTTGAATTTTCTACAAGATGTACAATAGAATATGATTTCCTACCAGGTAATTACTTTTTAATGATTTTCAACTAGTAGTTATTCCATTATTATCATTGAATAATTACACTTCAGAAAATCTCAATAGTAAATGCAGCGTAAACGGTAAAGATCATAGAAAGACAACTATGCAGAATAGAGACAACAAATTTTATCTTGGGAAAAAACCCAGCAACTTTTCTTAGGAGAAATTATTCTTTAGCAAGGTTTACAAAATCAACAATTTTGTCTTGAAATCTGTGTAAATAATCCAAGTCAATTACTTGTCAAACATGGTCAAACTCAGTTAGAAATCACTTATGAACAGTGCGGTCAAATTAGTCAAACTCTATAGTCAAATTGCAGTCGAGGTTTACGGTCAACCTTGTCTCTGTGGTCAACATCTTGTGGTCAGCTGCAGCGCTGTGATCAACAACTTGTTGTTTGCGATCAACACCTAGTCAAAAATTTGGTCAAACAAAGATTCAAAAGCTTGGTCAACAACTAGTCAACTTGGTCAAACATATTCTCCTCTAAACATGAAGTTGTGCAAAAATGCTAATAAGGGAGAAGAAAACTCGCTCTTTGTTGGCGTGGAAATGAGGCATCACAATGTCTATTTATACAAGTCGAATGGGTGTGATAACATGAGGGACACACCCCTTCATGGGCTGGTCCGACTTGACTTCCTGGGCCGACATGTCAATCCAAAAATATATTTTCATTTTATTTTATTTTTTCATAATTCTTCTAGGCCGACTTTGAGATATTTTAGGCATGCAAGAATACCTCCTAATGCTACAAAAATCACATTTCTAACTGTAACAAACATTTTAAACAAAGCACTCCATATTACATTCTTCCATTGCCCTTTCCAAGAATTCTTTTTAGAGCAGTTCCAACACTATAGATTAGTCCAAAGAGAGTTGGGACAACTGTTCAAATGGGACTTTTTAGCAAAGTCCAGATACATAGGGCATTAAAATTCTGAATCAAGATTTTCAAACGAGAGGTCTATTGAGTTTTCCTTGGCACTTCAGAATCAGGTCTATATCTAAAACACGATAAAAAACACATGATCACAAACACACTGAAATACCACAACACCAAGCACTTTGCACAATAGAAATGTAACAACAATGAATCAATGAAGTACACAATATTTTTTGCAAACCCAAAATTTGTTATATTACAACTTTAATGAAACAAACATAAGGCTCTTGCACCAAGGATCACAACCCTTACAATTAGCCCTCATACAAGGAAAACTAGGGTTTGATGTCAACAACATTTGACCATCAATCTGCCCAAGAATGAGAACAAACTTGACTTGCAGAAGAAGCACTTACACTAGCCCTTTCAGTCCACTTGTCTTGAACACCTGGCAAGTCCTTTGCCACCTATATTGTTGAGAATATGTTGCTCTAATACCTCTGCCCTGACAACTCACAAGAAAGTTCACACATTTAGATTCTCTTGTGCATTTCAACTCCAACACTTTGCGTTCTTTCAATAACTACGCTACTCCAAGTTCATTGATCTTAGGCCCAACAAATCAACCTCTAACTATGAATTTGCCTCATCAAATCACTGAACATAGGGCACCAAAATTCTGCCCTCTCACAGTGTTTACGCTGCTCCTTAGATCACTGTTCATGGTGTACAAAAGTACATTGGTTCCCAACGCTCTATCCATACACCACTTAGATGAACAAACTTTCATTTCCTTCTTGCAATCATCAACATAGAAAACACAACCCAAACATCAGCTCAATACTTCCTTAACTGACTCTGCCCAAGTCTGAAGGAGACTCGGTCCTGTGCACTATATGATCGAGGTTTCTTGGCCTTAACATAGACTCTTGTGGCCACCTCAACCCACTATACTCTACAGTTACCTCACTTTCCTACCCTAAATCTCCTGCACATGCCCTTGATAAGGCTTGGCTCTTTACTCTAGCTTCTCAATAGGCCTCACGACCTCACTGTTCAATAAAAACAAGGGTCTCGACCCTCCTTTAATGCACAAAAATCAACACGGCCTTAACACAGAGATAAATAACAGTTCACTGCCCAAAGCCATGCTACAAAGCATGTCCAACCCTCCTAACCTTGACCTGTACTAGAACACAAGAAAAGAGAAAATTCGTCTTCTTCTTTCACTCTAGCTCAACTCTTTGAGGATCTGTGAATATCTTAGGCTTGTCTTCACATTAGATGATTTGCACTTGGATGTGTTGGACCTCCACTTAGGCCTCCCATATTTATACACACTCTAATCATTGTCTTAGGGGCTCCTACATCATTAAGATGTCTCCTCATCAATAATAAGATTAAACAATTACTTTCTTTGGGTCTTTAGCCCACCCCTTTGGGTCTAAAGCCCACTACTCAGGTAAATTTCCCACAAAACCTATGTTGCATGAAACTTCAAGGAACTTGACGTTTCGGGCCGTACCCATACCCGAACCTTCAAGGAACTTGACGTTTCGGGCCGTACTCATACCCAAAACTCTGAAACTTGGCCGAAACTCGACCATCATGTAATCATCTATTAGAGTTAATATAAACTTGTTTTTCCTTCTAAATTGTCATCTATGGGTCTTATTCCCTTTTTTCTTGCAAGATAATGTGTTATTCATATATATATATATCTTTTATATATACATATATGATGTTTCCGTTGATGTTTCGACTGATGTTTCCATTTTTGGGAGGTGACATTGCTAAACGTATCGGTTTCGGAAACTCCAAAACGTTTCGGTGTTTCGTGCAACTTAGCACAAAACACATTTTTCGTGGGTCAACTCGTCACAAACCTAATACCCTAGGGGTTGTGGGAGTACCTCGCAAGCTACACTTCTCAACACTCCCTCTTAGCGAGGGAGGTACTTCCATTACTCGGAAGTAACTCATCTGCGATACTAGCCCAATCTCTGACGTCCACCACTGCAACATACCTTGTAGAATGAACCATACTATCTTCAGTAGTGTCCCTGCCTCCAAAATCCTCTTGCTTCTTCTTCTCGTGATAGGCCTTCAAACCATTCCACGGTTCCTTCTTGCCAACAGTGAAAGTCTCCTTATTTCCCACTGACGATGCACTTTTCTTGGGTTGCGGATTCTCCCTTTGAACCTGCATACTTCCGCTTGAACTTGACTCCCTCTGAGTTTGAGGAACTTGCTTCTTCCCTTGATCTATAGGCTTGCCCGTTAGTTGGTATATACCATTCTCTCTAACTCGAATGATAGCTCCAACAGAGTTAGAGCCTCTGGGCCCGAGTATCTCTTTCCCATCTCGGAAGATCACCTCAAACCCCTTCGCCTCAATCCCTGAGAAAGACAACACATTGTACTTGAGATTTGGTACCCACAGTACATCTTGAACTTGTAGCAACCCACTTGACTCCATCTTGAATGTCACAACACTTGACCCTTTGATAGCTTTTTGACTCTTGTCGCCAATCTCCATGTGTAACTTCGAGTCCCATTCAGTTAGTCTCAAAAGCTTCACACGAACCTGTCATATGCTTTGACACTGTTATCCATGTACCATGCATGCTCGTCAATGGTACCCTCGGAGAAATGAGAAACCAAAGCAAAGTTCTCCTCCAACCTTCTTGAGAAGTCATCCAGCTCACGTAAAGATGTAGCAGCCCCAACTATCTCCTTCCTCTTCTCATTATCTCCCTTCTTCTTTGACCATACTCGCCACATGTATAACACTTCAGCTTGCTTAAGTCCTTTTTAGCTTTGCTTTTCATCTTTCCTGTAAGAGCCACGTTATCTTCAACAAAATTCTTCTTGTGAAGATCCTCGTCTCACAGTTCTCCTTGGATGAAGTCGCCCCATAACTTACTTGTTCCAATCTCGCAGCTTATCTCGAGCGACAATCGCTTTGATAAATGGCTTCCATTCCGCGGAGAAGCCCTTCAAAGCAGTCCTCACTAGCTCTAACTCTGGAACGTTATCTCCAATGGCAGCAAACTCATCACAAACTTGAGAAAGTCTTGTCCGATAAGGAGCTGCACCTTCTCCATCCAACATCTCGGTTCTCTTCAACTTTTCTCTCAATTTAAACAACCGGTTCTCATTCTTATTATTCTGGAACAAGTCTTGAAGAGCCTTCCACATCTCTTGTGCAGTTTTATTCTCAGTTAGATGAGGTATCAAGTGATCTTTGACACCATTTGGGATGATGAGCTTAGCCTTCATATCCAACTCTTCATATGCTTCCAAATCCTTAAGGTTTGTTGGCTTTTGAATGTCCTTGTTGGCAAACTCCCATATCTTGTTCACCAACAAAACCAGCTTGATCCTTTCCTTCAAGGGACGATAGTTGGACAAGCCATCCAATCTATCTTCATACCTCAAACTAGTGACCAACTTTGCGATGCTGCTAGTCCTTCAATAACAAAGCAACCAACTCCCTCTTGAGTTGTACGTTGTGCACACTCTGATTCAGCTGTCCCTTCAAAGTTGCTCTCATACCATGTTTATTTTTCCTTGGCACTTCAGAATCAGGTTTATGTCTAAAACACGATCACAAACACACTAAAACACCACAACACCAAGCACTTTGCACAGCAGAAATGTAACAACAGTGAATCAATGAAGAACACAAGATTTTTTTGCAAACCCAAAACTTGTTAAATTACAACTTTAATACAACAAACATAGGGCTCCCGTACTAGGGATCATGGCCCTTAAATTTAGCCCTGATACAAGGAAAATTAGGGCTTGATGTCAACAACATTTGACTATCAATTTGCCCAAGAACAGGAACAAACTTGACTTGCTGAAAAAGCGTTTACACCAGCCCTTTCAGTTCACTTGTCTTGAACATCTGGCAGGTCCTTTGCCACCTATACTTGCAGAGAATATGCTACTCTAATACCTCTGCCCTAGTTGCTCACAAGGAAGTTTGCACCTTCAGATCTCTTGCACATTTCAGCTCCAACACTCTGCCTTATTTCAATGACTATGCTGCTCTGAGGTCATTGATCTTAGGCCCAACAAATCAGCCCTCTAACTGAATTTTCCTCATCAAATCACTGAACATAGGGCACCAAAAGTCTGCCCTCTCACAGTGTCTATGCTGCTCCTTAGATCACTGTTCATGGGCTACAAAGGTATGCCTTCTAACAGTGACAATGCTACTCCAAATCTCTCTGTACATAGGCACCCAACACTGTCCATACACCAAATAGATGAACAGACTTTCACGTCCTTCCTGCAATCATCAACATTGAAAACACAGCCCAAACATCATCTCAATACTTCCTTAACAGACCTCTGCCCAGGTCTGAAAGAGACTCGGTCCTGTGCACTATATGACTGAGGTTTATCGGCCCTAATGTAGTTTCCTGCGGCCACCTCAGAGACAGTCCTCACTGCAGCCACCTCAGCTCACTAGACTCTGTGGTTACCTCACTTTCCTGGCCTAAATCTCCTGCACATGCCCTTGATAAGGTTCGGCCCTTTACTCCAGCTTCTCAACAGGCCTGATGGCCTCACTGTTCAGCAAATACAAGGGTCTCGGCCCTCCTTTAGTGCACAGAAATCAACACAGCCTTAAGTTTTAACACACAGATAAATCACAGTTCACCTTTAGTGCACAGAAATCAACACAGCCTTAAGTTTTAACACACAGATAAATCACAGTTCACAGCCCATAAGTTATAACCATACTACAAACCACGGCCAACCCTACTAACCTCAGTCTGTACCAGAACACAAGAAAAAAGAAAATCCGTTCTTCTTCTTTCACTCCAGTTTAGCTCCTTGAGGATCTGCGGCTATCTTAGGCTTGTATTCACATTAGATGATTTGCACTTGGATGTGTTGGATCTCCAGTTAACCCTCCCATATTTATACACTCTCTAATCATTGTCTTAGGGGCTCCTACATTAAGATGCCTCCTTATCAATAATAGATTGAACAATTACTTTCTTTGGGTCTTTAGCCCACCCCTTTGTGTCTAAAGCCCATTACTTGGGTACATTTTTCGTGCGTTGTAGGAGTACCTCCCAAGCTACATTTCTCAACAAGGTCAGCACCTCCAAACTCTTGAGTCAGCAGAGAACCTTCCTGCAAGGAGATTACTTCTTTTGAAAGAGAGTCAGCTTTTGTATTAAATGCCATGTATACACGGGGAAAGGAAATGAACTCAAATTGAAGCTTTACCTCTAGGACTCTTAGAGTATAGGTCTCATAGCTAAATTCGTAAGGTGGAAGTAAGGGTCTAAAGATTGTAAAAATATTGGATCTAGATTTTACGCCAGATCTAGTATGGGGTAATATAGTTTAAAAAAAATATTGATTGTGAACTGGATCTGGAGACTGCCAAAGACCATTTGTTAGTTTTCCATAACAGATTTATAAATTTGTAGCGTTTCCATTCACCAAGTATGCACACATCCACCATTCTTTGGTATCACCTTTACCAATCTTGTTGCCTTTTGCCATTTGGTCTCGACTCTCAGATACATTTCTAGGCAAAGATCTGATGTACAACTGGAAAAAATGAATAATAACCTCAAATCAGCTTTGGCAATCAGATACATTCTTTCAATGATTCAACTTATGCTTAATGGCCTTTGCATCTCATGTAAAATGTTTTTCACGTATTCCACATTATGAGATTTCTGTTACTTCAACTTCCTCAGAACAATATATGTGGCTCTGGGAAGTTTAGGAACTTACTCATATTTGAGATACAGAATCAAAAAATGTCACTTATATATCTAGATTCCTAAAGAGCTCGCAAAAGCGGGACATCATGAATACTTGTTGAACAACTATATATGTATACTTAAGGACTCATCCACATATGATGCATCCATCAATTCAAGTAATCTACCCATGGTGATGAAGCAGCAAATTAACAGTAATTGATAAAGAGAAGTGATAATATTACTTTGAATAAAATTTTGGATTTGTCTGTTTTGGTGAAAACCATAGCTTCTTTTACATGCAGAGATAGGAGATAGTTGGGATATCAAACTGGTTATCAATGATTTTAGCATCTCTCTTGCTTCCATTGGAACAAAATATTTAGCAAAATGTACTTGTATTTATTGAATATTCTAACCATTCACAACACAAAACCTGTTTTCAAGTATTAAACACGAATGCTCATTGGAAAACAGGTTAGAAATTTGATTTAAGTTGGAACAAACTTTGGCATATGTGTAGATGATTTTTTGACAATTTAATTATTTTTCTGAGAAGGTGCTGGAGGCAATGAGAGACTCTGAATCTCCAAGACCTGCAATATTTGCTATGTCAAATCCAACAGAAAATGGTGACATTTCCTTCTCTGTTCTAATTGGCTTTGACATGAAGATGTGAGTGGTTACTGCATATCCCGGTTTCCTATTCATTGATATGTTATTGATGTGTATTGTTGCAGCTGAATGCACAGCAGCAGATGCATTCAAGTATGCTGGTGAGAACATTGTTTTTGCAAGTGGCAGCCCCTTCCAGGATGTTGATCTAGGTTTGTCACCAATTCCTGTACCTGAAGAGAGAGCATAGTTAGAAATAATGGTGTGGTCTTGACCAGTTGTATTCACTGCAGGAAATGGAAAAATAGGCCATTCAAACCAAGGGAATAACATGTACCTTTTCCCTGGGTAAACAAGTTTTTCTTTCTTTGTGCACAATTTTTCTTGGGTTGCTTTCAAACTTTAAATCCTATCTCTCCCATGAAGACTCAAGAATCATGATTTTACTAGTTCCCGGGATAATTATTGCCTAACACTCTTTTTTTTTCTCTTTTGAAGGATTGGACTTGGGACACTTCTTTCAGGTGCCCATATTATTTCAGATAGAATGTTACAAGCAGCTGCTGAGTGGTGAGTTTATATATACTGAGTATTGATGTTTTGTGCATGTGTTGGATTTATGTATTAAGGTGGCTTAATGTATCCTGTGTTATGCGCTTCTTCCATTGACTTATATTCTAGGTCATCTGGTTTGTGCTTGTGTTCGAATTTGGGGGACATTGAAATTTGAAAAAAGTTTGCCAAAAATTATGATAAATTCTGCCATTAAGTTAGACAAGGAAAACTAAGAGAATCTTGTTATAGCTTAATATATTCAACCCAAAAAACAAATACAAATGGTTTTTTAACCCAAATTGGTGTTGAAATATGTAACTAGATTCAGTCTTCATAATGACACATGTAATCATGATTTTATGTAAAGAGAAAAATAAATTTATTATTGTCATTCTTGAGGCATGGGTTTCATGCTCAAGGCGAATTTATTTATAGTTCAAGTACCCATTGAGTGCTTCTAGGGCTTGTCATTGAGTCAACAAGTCAATTGAGTCATTGTCATGTATGGAAGACCATTTTGGGCATGTTGTATCTTGTAAAGAAAATTTATGTAAAGTCAAAAGTGTCATATAGACCCTCCAAGACCTTGTCAATAAGCAAATATCAAGTCGGCCTACAAGCATAGCCAAGTCAGCCTCAAGGACAACAATTCGACCTCTTAAGAAGCCTATATAAAAGAGACATCTCACTTAAAGGACATCCAATCAGCTCTCAAGAAGTTCAATCAAGGCAAGGAAGAAGACCAAAAGAAGAGCGAAATAGAAGAAAAGAAGCTAGAAGAAGAAAAACGAAAATTTGGATTTGTTTTTGGGATATTTCTCTTCACACATGCGAGATCTAGGGCATCATCTTGCTGCAACTAGACCAAAATTCATAGTCACATTGAAAGGCCAAAATTAGGTATCTCTTTGCAATCCGAATTACTAAGGAAGAAGAAGATCCCCAAGTGAAGGAGAAAGAAAAAATCTCCACACTTACAAGAGCCAGGATTTTTGCAGTAGTCAAAGTTGCAGAAGAAACTGTTGGTATTCGAAGTTACAGAAACTGTTGTGGTCGAAGTTGTTGGCATCGAAGTTGCTGGAAGGAAAGCTCATCAAGGAGAAAGGATTGACTTGGTCTTGGAGGGGTCTTAGGTCTTGGAATTCATCATTTGAAGTTCTATAAGAAGAGAAGAGTTCTTGTGGGGTTTCCTCTCAAGAGGAGAGGTTTTGGCCCTGGATTATAGCCTGTATCTTATTTCCTCTTGCCTCATTATTCTTCATTGTTTGGTAGTTGCTTAATGAGAGAGAACACTGATAATAATCAAGAAGAAAGAAGAAGCTAATCAAGTTAAGATAAATGCATCACAAACAGTTATTAAAGAAAGAGAAATCACCTAATCTCGCTGCCCCTAGATTTCTCAACATGGTTTCAGAGCTAAGGTGACTACACCAGGAAGAACAGGCAGCTTAAAGACCACATCATTGAAGAAGGATACTGTTAATTTTAGGCAACAATGGTATGTTCTATGCTTTAGAGTAATTTTACGTCAATTTCTTTATTAGCCTAGTATCAATATTCAGATTAGCAATCACATCAACATGACAGTAAAATGCAGATAAAACATAAACAGTAGAAGATAAGCCAAGATAAGAGGACACAAGATGTGGCACCAGCTAGGGACAAACCCCAATGTGGGGAAACCCTTGATCAAATCTTCTTTTAGTCTTCAATAGTTCAGCAGAGAGAGATAGTACAATTTACAAATCTGATAATTTATAACAGCAGCGAAAGAGCCCTAACTAGAAAAGTCAATGCTAGTCAACAGTGCAGATTTGACCCTTACCAAATCGGTCAACTTCAGTCAACTTCGACCTCCAAACAATAAGCTAAAACAACCCTCAAAACAGTCAAATTCAACCCAGCCAAAGTCTGGTCAAACAGCCCACCTGCGGTGAACCCTAGCTACAGTCAATGTTGGTCAACAATCAACGTTTAGCCTCGATTTTTGTGCCCAGAAATATGGCTTGCCCAAACAAAGCTAGCCCTCACAAAAACACAATCAAAGGAGGTCAACGCTTGGTCAAACTGTCCAGAAATTCGCTCTCCTAAAATTTCGGACATGTGGAGAGGCCTAGAAATCCGTACCCAATCAATGAGGGGAGAGAGAGAGAGAGAGAAGTGTGTCCAAACGAGGCTAAGTCACCTTCTATTTTATATGCAACGTTGAGGATGAATAGACGTGACTGTTGGGCTTCTGAGCCTACATAAGTTTGTTGGCTGACCTTTGTACATGTCAGAATCAGATGATCTTTAGATCAATCCTACACCTCTTGGAGAGAGGAATCCAAGAAAAATATCAGCTGTCATAAATAAGATGACCCATGTAGAGTTTGGCCCTAGTTGCCAATTTTAGCACTCCCTCTCAACTAGGGAGAATTCCATCTGCTAATCCATCTGCCAATCTGTACTATCTCTGCCATCAATGCACTGCTCTGCTCTGCTGAACTATGAAGAAGAAGAAGTGATCGAGAATGTATCGTACCATTCTCTACTGACCCGAAGTCAGTGCCAATCAAAGGAGAGTGTGTCATACCACTCTTACTAACCCAAAGTCAATTCCAATCAAAAGAGAGTATCTCATACCACTCTTGCTGACCTGAAGTCAATTCCAATTGATCGCAGATCAATATCGGTCATCCTAGCATAGGGAGTACGGTAGTACATGATGCGTTCATCAATAGTACTATGGTCCCTATCCTCATTTCTCTACTCATTGGCTAGATGAGAGGTAGTTCCCATGAGTCCTAGACTGCATGGGTAGGATGTCTCAATAGGAGAAGGATGAATGACTCATCCTGCCTACATGTCGTCAAGGGGTATCGCAGGGGAAGGCTGAACCACTCACGCTGTACACAACAAACCACTAGGGGAAGGCTGAACCCCTCACCCTATGGTTGCTCATCGCTCCAAGAAGTACCCGAAGTCCCCTGGAGCTCCCAGAGCTCAATGTCCATCTCATACATGACGCTCATAAGAGGGTCTCTCCACGACTCCAAGTCGTTCTTGGAAGGCCAAGAACTTGACCTTCCCCAGCGGTTTTGTCAGAATATCGGCGACCTGCTCATTAATTCCAATGTGATGGAGCCTTATTGCTCCAAGTTGTACCATATCCCGAATAAAGTGGTACCTGATATCTATATGCTTGGAGCGATTATGAAACACGGGATTCTCTGATAATCAGATCCCACTTTGGTTGTCGCAGAGGATCACAGTGGTATCCATCACATGTCCAAACAACTCACTGAAGAGCTTCCTCACCCAGACAACTTCACAGGAGGCCATACTAGCAGCGATGTATTCGGCCTCGGTGGTGCTCAAGGCAACTGATTTTTGCTTCCTGCTCATCCAGGATATCGAAGCATAACCCAAAGAAAAACATCATCTAGAAGTGCTTTTGCAATCCACCACACTGCCAGCCCAATCAACATCAGAATAACCATGCAGCCTCACATCTCCTACAATGTATCTCAGTCCATGAGTGATTGTGCCCCGAAGATATCTTAGAAGAATCTTGGCACCAATCCAATGTATATGATGAGGCTCAACCATATATTGGCTCAATGTGTTAACTGCAAAACATATGTCCGGACGGGAGTTCACCAAGAACATCAGTGCTCCTATGAGTTGACGATACTCAGAAGCATTTCCCAATTCAGGTCCAACAACACTACCATATAACTTCTTAAAGTTAAGTTCCATCAGAGTAGTCACAGGCTTGCAGTCTACCATCCTAAATCTTTCCAATATCTTCACAACATATTTTGCTTGAGAGAGGAAACTTTCACCTGGCTTTTGCCAAACCTCCAACCCTAGGAAATAGTGCATCGGTCCTAGGTCCTTAATCTTAAATTCAAAAGCCAACTCCCTCTTACATTTGTGAATGAGAGGGTCTGCACTTCCATCAACTCCATGCTTGATTTTGTAGAGCCACTTAGAGGTGACAACCGATTTGTCCTGGGGTCTAGGGACCACATCCTAGACATCATTCTTCATAATTGACTCGTATTCTTCATTCATAACATCCTTTCATACTTGATGCTTCACGGCTTCTTCGAATGATGAAGGCTTATTTTGAATGATAGTGCTCATGGCGGTCAAGTATACTTGATACCTGTTCGGTTTCTTGCTTTCACGGAAAGTGCCCCTTGGTGCAATGTGTCTCTCGGCATCTTCGAGAGTCTTCCTAAGCCATGAGGGTCTCCTTTTGGAGGAGGACGACTCATGAGGAGGAGGATCAATAGGATCCATAGGTTTACCAACATCAAACATCGTTTTGCCTTCTTTTGCACCTTGATTTCCGGTGTCAGCTTCTTTGTCCTTCCTTAGGATAGGAAGGTTGTTGATCTTCCTAAGGGCCATATCTTTTTCGAAGGTGACATCATGACTTATCTCAACTTCCTTTTGACCAACCACATAAATTCTATGTCTCTTAGAATTTTCACTATAGCCCACAAAGATTCCTTTCTTCCCAGATGCACCCAATTTGCTTCTTTTATCTTTCGGCACATGAAAATATACGAGACTTCCAAAAATTCTAAAATGAGAGACATCGGATTTCTTACCAGTGAACATTTCTTCGAGAGTCTTGGAGTCCAATGCATGATGAGGGCATCGGTTTTGAACTTACACAGTGGTATTTGTAGCTTCAGCCCATAGGAACTTCGGAAGGCCTTAATCATGAAGCATGGCACGAACTGCTTCTACAATAGAGCGATTCTTCCTTTCAGCCATACCATTCTTCTTAGGAGTGTATGGCGTTGTAGTATCCCTCTTAATACTAGCTTCTCTGCAATAATCTTGGAATTCATTGGATTCGTACTCGGTCCCATTATTAGTCCTCAATATTTTGATTTTCTTCTTGGATTGGTTTTTGATCAAGGCTTTGAAATGTCGGAACTAGGTGAACACTTCATCCTTCTTCTTCAAGAAGTAGATCCAGGTCTTGTGAGAATAATCATCGGTAAAGGTGAGATAATATAAGTATCCTCCCAAAGAGTTTACGGGTATCATACCAGATAAGTCAGAGTGGATCAATTGCAATATATCTGTGGTCTTGCTATTACTTGAGGTGAAAGGTTCCCTTGTAAGTTTTCCTTTGGCACATCCCGGACACACACCTTCATGCTCTACTTTGAACTCGGGCATACTTGTCACCATCTATCTCACATCAGGTAGGGGCTTATAATGAAGATGGACAAACTTCGGTGCCATAGTTTAGATTGTAGAGATGTGTCGCAAGACATGGCTCCCAATGGACTTCCTCCAACTTGAATCTGGTCTTGATGATGAACCACACTTGTTGGTTCGAAACGTGTTGGCCAAAAATTTCTCTTATGTGATTTCTACCGAAAGACTTTGCTTAATTGATATAAAGTGTCAACCTTGAACCCAAGAGTAAAAGCATCTTGAAAATTTCTTTTCCAAACATGTACCTTTCCATCGATGAATGCCACCTTGAATCCTTTGTCCTCCATGGCTAAAATGGACACCAGGTTCTTCTTGAGATCAAGTACATATAATACTTTTTGCAAATGAATAGTGTTACCTTGATTCAAATGAAGGGTAACATTCCCTACTCCCTTCATGGGATAGGTGGCATTGTCTCCAAGGATGATCTCCAAGTTTGTCTCCTTTTCTATCCTTGTATCCGGTGAAGTGCCTTGAGGCACCACTATCAATCAACCAATTTCCCAAAGTGTCCGGAGGAGAGGTAGTGGAGAGGGCCTATATAAGATAGTACTCTTTTTGCTTATTGTTAACAACATTTGATTCTTCATACCTAGAGTTCCTTGATTTCTTGGAGGGTCGACCATTTCCTTGATGTCCCACATTCTTTTTTCCTTTGCCATTGGGCCTGCCATTCCTTTGATTGTTGTTGTTGAAGTTGCCCTTGGAATGATTGTGATCATCATCATGCGATGCGTCCCTTCTATTTCGACAATCCCTTGCATAGTGGCCAAACTTGTTGCAAACAAAGCACCTACCCTTCCTTCCTCCCTTAGATCCAGGCTTTCCATGGAAATGACCTTTAGACCCTGCATTATTTCTCCTTTTGGCATGCGATGAGATTGCAGTGGCGTTGCTTCTATTAAAAGATATTTCTTGCTCCACCATTCTTTTTTCTTTCTGAATGCATCTCGACATAAGTTCTTCAAACCCTGGAATTCAATCATTGTTGAGGATGGTGGTTCTAAATACATACCACTTAGGCGAGAGTCCTCCAAGGGTGGTCAGAGTAAGTTCCCTGTTAGGAATGACTTCTCCAATCGAGAGTAGATCATTCTTGATCTCAGTAATCCTCAAGAAATAGGATTGAATATACTCGTCCTTGCCCTTCTTAATATCCTTCAACTTATTCTTGAGAAATAGAATTTGATTAGCATTACTAACCTTGAACATGTCGACCAACCTGTCGTAGATCTCCTTGGAGGTCTTCAATTCAGAGATGTAGACCACCAGATGCTTGTCAATGGAATCCTTGATAATCTTCTTTGCTTTGACTTCAACCCTATTGTACTCGCTCTTCGCAGCAGCCGATGCATTTGAAGAAGGTTCAAGGATTTTACCCTTCACATAGTCCATCACTTCTTTCTGTTCCAAGGTCAAATCAAGAGACATCTTCCATCCATGATAGTTAGATTTATCATGGATTTGTCTTCAGCCTAGAAGTAGGATGAGGAACCCATTGAACCTTTTGTCCTTGTCCAACTGTCTTTGGTGATTGCTCTTTCACTCTTGCTTGGGATTTGTCTTACCTCAACTCTGATACCATGTTTATTTTAGGCAACAATGGTATGTTCTATGCTTTAGAGCAATTTTACTTCAATTTCTTTATTAGTGTAGTATCAATATTCCGATTAGCAATCACATCAACATGATAGTAAAATGTAGATAGAACATAAACATAAACAGTAGAAGACAAGCTAAGACAAGAGGACACAAGATGTGGCATCAGCCAGGGACAAACCCCAATGTGGGGAAACCCTTGATCAAATCTTCTTTTAGTCTTCAATAGTTCAACAGAGAGAGTACAATTTACAAATTTGATAATTTATAACAGCAGCAAAAGAGCCCAACCAGAAAAGTCAATGCTGGTCAACAACAAATCGGTTAACTTCAGTCAATTTTGGCCTCCAAACAACAAGATAAAATAGCCCCCAAAATAGTCAAATTCAACCCAGTCAAAGTCTGGTCAAACAGCCCACCTGCGGTCAACCCTAGCTGCAGTCAACGTTGGTCAACAATCAACGTTTAGACTCGATTTCTGTGCCCAGAAATGCGGCCTGCCCAAACAGAGATAGCCCTCACAAAAACGCAGTGAAAAGAGGTCAACGCACATTGGTCAATGCTTGGTCAAATTGTGCAGAAATTCGGTCTCTTGAAATTTTGGCCTCTTGAAATTTCAGTCTCTTGAAATTTCGGTGTCCTGAAATTTTGGACGTGTGGAGAGAGAGAGAGGCGCAACAATCCGTACCCAATCAATGAGGAGAGAGAGAGAAGTGTGAAGATGAGTGTGTCTAAATGAGGCTAAGTCACCTTCTATTTTATATGCAACGTTGAGGATGAACAGATGTGACTGTTGGGCTTCTGAGCCTACATAAGTTTGCTGGCCGACCTTGACAACCATAATCAAAATAAATTCATAACTTCATTTGTACATGTCAGAATTGGGTAAACTTTAGATCAATCCTACACCACTCGGAGAGAGGAATCCAAGAAAAATATCAGCTGTGATGAATAAGATGACCCATGTGGAGTTTGCCCCTAGCTGCCAATTTTAATAGATACATAAGGACCGAGCACAAGGAAATCATTAAGGAGGACTAAGAAGCACCAAGGAGGAGTACTCATTTTAAGGATCACATCATCACTAGGAAAAGGAGACCTTAAGGACCCTACCTCCACTCAAAGAAAGAAGGACTACATATTTGAATGATCTTGAAGTCTCCATATTCTACATTTCTACATCCAAAGGAGGCAAGAAGAAACATTGCCATCATCACCAAAGAAATCAAGGTGATCTCCCTCACATTGATGCAAAGATCACTCTCAAATATCCTAGAAGAAGATCATCAAGGAAGCAACATCATCAAGAAGGCATCAAGTTGAAGATATCGTCTTCACTTGACAGGTGAGTATTTTTTATTTATGTCTGAATCTACTATAAAAATGACTTCATTCAACAAGGAAAGCAACAAACTGGTTGGGTCGTCAAATTTCCTTGCATGGAAGAAGAGGACAAATTTGATCCTCATAGAAAATGCAGTAGAGGATTGATTTGGTCCTCGTAAAAAATGAAGTTATTGAATATGTAAAGGGCTCCATCACCAAACCATCTCAAGAGCAAGCTCAAGCATTATCAAAGTATATGAAAGGGGAAATAAGGGCTCAAAGAATCCTCATAGAATCAATCAAGGATTCCCTCATCCCTTGTGTAGCAAAGTTGGAGAAATTGAAGGATATCTATGAGAAATTGGTAGAATTGTTTTTGTAAGCACTGCAAGAGAAGTCATATCATTGAGAATCGAACTATACAAAATGAAGGTTTCAAAGGAAGAAGGGATAGGCTCATACCTTTTGAAGGTGTCACACATAAGAGATTAACTTCAAGAATTAGGAGAAATAATGTCTGATAAAGAAATGACCACCGTTGTGCTCAATGCACTACCTGATGAATGGGGCAACTTTATATCAAGTATCTATGGAAAGAAGGAAGCCACTCCATTCAGTGAACTTTGGTCATTATGTAAGATTGAAGAAACTAGGTTGAAGGCAAAAAACGATGTTGGATCAAATGAACAAGTTCAAGAATATGTTGCCATGGCTAAGAGAAGAGGAAACTTCAGAAAGTTTGATCCTCAGAAAAAGAAGAAGATCGATATGTCAAAGATACAATGCTATGAGTGTAATGAATATGGGCACTTTAAAAGGAATTGTCCTAAACTCAAGAAGAACAACAAGAAGAGAAAGGAAAGAAATGAAGCTCGTGTTACTGAAGAAGTGGAAGAATCAGAAAAGAAGAAATCAAAGAAGGAGGAAGTGAAAGATCTCTACTATGATTGAGATAATCTCCTTCACTTAGTTCTTTTTAGTTATAAAAAATGATAGGAAGCATCACAAGTATGATAGGATGCATTATAGCAAGATAGAAATGATATCATCATAGAAGCATGGAAGGATAGCTGAAGTAGAAAGTCTACATGGTTGTAGCAGTCATCATGATAGAAATAGTTTGTGGCATCTCCATTGGAAGCATATAAGGCCAACTGAAGTAGCAGTATATATGGAAGGAAGTCATCTAGAAAGATAGAAGATAAAGAAAGGTCATCATACATCATCATTATTAGAAAGGAGCATTTGCAGAATGAGGATCATCGAGATCCTCCACTAGAATCTTTATAAGAAGGTTCGTCGCTGATTGTCTACATTCCACCTTGTGTGGGATCCATTGTTTAGAAGGATGATGGTGTGGTGACAAAGGAGTGTAGAATGCCAAGTTGGTTGAAGTACTTTCATATTAAAGCAAGGAAAGGAAGTTGCTAAAATGAAGTCTAGATGACCAAAAGGAGGAAGAGGTATGTATATATTTAGATAAAGTCATGTCATCATATTGTTGCAGATAGCATGGTTGAATTCTCTATCTCATGAGCATGATCAAAGAAGAAGGATCTCTTCCATTAGAATGATGCATGAAGGCATGTAGACAATGTGCCTTGAACTCTTCTACATATTGATAAAATGAAATCAACATAATATGACTTCATATGGAATATGAGGTGGTTGACAATTATGGTTCCTACAATGAAGGAATTATGTATAGAAGTTCTTGGGGAAGCAATATGTAAAGAAAGGAAGAAGAGTTCGTGAAATATGCAACTGAAGTCACGTAAAATAAGGCTAGTGATCAACATCTGATAACTAGAATAATTACATATGACATCTCCATGGAAGAAGAAAATATGAAGACCTTGATATGTATACTACAAAAAGAAGAATCTTGGTAATGAATGTGTTGGAGATGGGTTCATACATGTGCAGGATGTTGGTGTTGCATGAAGCTGATGTCATGACGAAAGACCATCATTAAAAAGGTAACTTTGATTTGATGTTTATTTTGGTTTTTGCAAACATTGGATTGGGTTGAAATAGGGCTACCGAAAGAAGGTTGTAGAAGTCACCTACAACTAGTATTCATGAGATTGGATGAAAGATCTCGAAAGAAACATGACTTGAAAGGGGTAGTTGTATGAAGGAAAGCCAAATGTGGACTAGAAGATCACTTTCCGATGAAGAAAATGATGACATGACTCTTGGTTCAACACTATGGTCCGTTGAAGGGAAAGTGATGAAGAAGATGCCCAATGCCCTATGATAAAGTAATAATGAAGAAGGCTCTATGATGAAGAAGATGAAGTTCATGACATGATACAGAAAGAGGAGCCCTACAAGTAGCTGATAGTACATTGATCTCCACCAAAGAGAAGATAGTTGTTGTTGGAAACAAGTCCCTAGTTAAGAGTGAGCTTGGGCAAGTCCCTAGGTAAGAGGGAGCTTGGGTATATTCCTTTTACAAGAATGAGTAGATCCTCCGTAGTTGAGAGGGAGAGATAGACACATAATTCTTGTCTTCATGTTATGAAGAAAGAATGGAGAATTGGGTAAACATTTGGTTTCTGATACTCTTTGAGGATGTAGTAGGGCATCCAATAGGTAAGAGTAGTCGAAGAGGAAATTCCTTGAGGATGTGTTATTCCAAGACAGGAATTTTCATAGAAGGACATGCCTTGTGAACATCTGGGTGAGGTATGTGCCTTAAGAATCAATGATGATGGTGTCTATTAGTCATTGTTTCGCCAACGTTGTGCTCTGATCTTGTGGAGTGATAGAGCTATTAGTCAAGGCCTTGCTATATGACAATGCTGGTTGGTATGATGAGATGCACTGATATAAGCTTATATGATAATATATGAGATGGCTTACCAATCCAACTCTTATGAGAATTCTTTAGTATGAGGATGTCCAAGTACCTTGTATAGATTATGAATACCTCCCTAGTTAAGAGGGAGTGTTGAAATATGTAACTAGTTTCAGTCTTCATAATGACATGTGTAATCATGATTTTATGTATTTGATGTAAAGAGAAAAATAAATTTATCATTGTCATTCTTGAGGCATGGGTTTCATGCTCAAGGAAAATTTATTTATAGTTCAAGCATCCATTGAGTGCTTCTAGAGCTTGTCATTGAGTCAACAAGTCAATTGAGTCATTGTCCGAAAGAACCTTTTGGGCATGTTGTATCTGGTAAAGAAAATTTATGTAAAGTCAAAAGTGTCATATAGACCATCCAAGACCTTGTCAATAAGCAAAGATCAAGTCAGCCTCAAGGACAACAATTCAACCGCCTAAGAAGCCTATATATAAGAGACATCAACCTCACTTGAAGGACATCCAATCAACTCTCAAGAAGTTCGATCAAGGCAAGGAAGAAGACCAAAAGAAGAGTGAAATAGAAGAAAATTAGCTAGAAGAAGAAAACAAAATTTTGGATCTGTTTTTGGGCTATTTCTCTTCATACGTGCGAGATCTAGGGCATCATCTTGCTGCATCTAGACCGAAATTCATAGTCAAATTGAAAGGTCGAAATTAGGTATCTCTTTGCAAGCTGAATTACTAAGGAAGAAGAAGATCCCCAAGCGAAGGAGAAAGAAGAAATCTCCACATGTACAAGAGCTAGGGTTTCTGCAGTAGTCGAAGTTATAGAAGAAACTGCTAGGGTCGAAGTTGTTGGAGAAGTTGCTGGCATCAAAGTTGCTGGAAGGAAATCTCATCAAGGAGGAAGGATTGACTTGGTCTTGGAGGGGTTTCTGACAAGGGTCTTAGGTCTTGGAATTCGTCATTTGAAGTTCTATAAGAAGAGAAGAGTTCTTGTGGGTTTTCCTCTTGAGAGGAGAGGTTTTGGCCCTGACTTATAGCCTATATCTTGTGTCCCCTTGTCTCATTATTCTTCATTGTTTGGTAGTTGTTTGATGGTAGAGAACACTGATAATAAACAAGAAGAAAGAAGAAGCTAATCAAGTTAAGATAAATACATCACAAGCAATTATCAAAGAAAGAGAAATCACCTAATCTAGCTGGCCCTAGATTTCTCAATAGGTGGACCCAAAAATATATCAATCTAAAAAAATGTTCAAACATTATTTATAAGATTGACATTCATTTGAAGACCAGTGCTTCCTTTACACCTTTTAGGAGATGAGCATCCACCAGGGATCAAGAGGTGGGATGTTGTTTACACCTGGTGTGTATACCTCCTAGCCCTTTTTTGCGGCCTTGACAGCTCAAGCGCAGAAATAATGCCTCGTTTTAGGAACGCATCGGTCCCTTTGGGAAAACGGCCACATAATGTAAAAGGAATTTAATCTTGGTGAGGGCTTTAATAGTGCCTCCCTTTCACCTACCTGATTCACATCTCGTGGCTTCAAACATCAATATATTTTTTAAAGGCACATACATACATGCTTTGTTTTTAGAGTTTTCAAGTTTAACAAAAGTGAATCTTCACATTTTTCTATGAACTTTATCTAAGAATCTTGTCGGTTTGATTAAATTCGCCATTGCTTGAGATTCAACAAAATTTGAATCTCTCCAAAAATATGGTCGCCAAATGCAGTTACTTTATATTTGGTTACCTTCTTTTTCAGAGAAAATGCACCTTATATGACCTTAGTTTTCGAAGAAATTACATTTAGGAACACCTAAGGAGCGTAAGCCGCCAGATGGATCCTTGCTCAACATACACAATAATGGCAACACACCAGCCGTATCCCTAAGCTCTAGAGAATTCACATATTTCTTAGATATTATCAATCTTGCAATAATCTGAACAGCAAACTTGTGACTGAACAAAGGTAAGTGGCCCAATCCCTTTTGCACATCAAAATATGGGACTGTGAGGTGAATGGTTACCCAAAATTATCCTCTGCGCTGTCTGATCATTCAACCATCTCCGATGAGCAGACCCTTCCATTTGAGTGGGTCATTGAAGAGAATTGTAGCATTCCCAAAAATATGTGGGGTTGTCTCCTTTCTCCTACATATAACAGAAACCATGTCAGACTGTGCTCAAGGACCATCCATTCCAACACCCTAGATTTTCATATAGGCAGAAATCTTTTAATTCAGCATCTTGCAGTGATGGGCTCTCGTTCTTCACTTCATGTAATATCATAGCAATTAAGGGCATGCTTACAGTTGTGAATGTTCTGCTATAACATATTCACCTATGCTAACTGCTGCAGGATTTCAAGATAGGCTTCACTTGGCCTATGGTTATCTGCCAGTTGGCCTTTCTGTTGTCGATGCTCTACTGATTGTCTGTACTGGGAGTACATTAGATAAAGTGGGCCATTGAAATTTGAAACAACGTTGTCTATTCTTTCCTATATTTTTCTGAATCCATGACTTTTTCTATGGCTTGTCTTTGCTGTCAATTATGTGGAATGAATGTTTTTTAACAACGTTGAATAATCCTGCAAAAGATACCAACACAAGGAAGCAATTACAATTAGGACATGGTTTCTCACTTGGCAATATTTTGCAGTGTGTAGTATTACTAAGTTATTTCATTGTACTTATTTTAGTACCTGTCTTTGTATAACTTTGCTGTTACAGAGTGTGATGTCATCAAATATGTGCTTTTTCATATATTTTTTCTCCAAGTTTACATCTGTATTTTGCATTTTCTCTTTGTCGTGATTTTAATGTCCTCATCTTTATTATTGTGATACAGCCTTGCAGAGTATATGACAGATGCTGAGATCCAAAGAGGACTTGTTTTCCCTTCCATTTCAAGGTATAATCATTTTCTAGAGGTTTCCTTTTGTTCGTTGCAATTAGAAATTAGTGCTCACCTAAAATCCTCATTGCTTAAGCAATTCAGAAGATGTCATTCTTGGGATGCAATCATCATAGTTTTGCATATTCTCTTCTTATGCAAGTAATGAAACAAGTTCATTCTGAAATGTGTGTGGATGGTTTTCTTCCATGGCAAGTTCTTGAAGTAAGGGAACACATTTACACTGTTGAAGCTACTTATAAGCCTGATAGATACATCATTTCCTTGCATTCATTATATGGATTTCCCCTTGCATTAATCTTTTTCTTGCCTATGTAGGTAAGCCAGTAATTTGTCGATTGGGTTCTAGCCCTTGAAGAAAACTCAAGTTTGGAGAGAACTGATCTCTGTCAATTTCATCTGCAGTTTAGAATGACTTCAATTGTCAAATTACCATTCTAGAACAAAGTTGATTTCTATGGCATCTAAAGAGATTGAGATGCAAAACACTCTAACCCCTCTTACTTGGGATCTGATCTTTCTTGTATGGGTAAGGCCCATAGAAGTTAGACTATTGAGATTTTACCATTAATGTGGTTCTCACTGCTTATGGAGGTGTGTTAATCAAGCTCATAAAAAATCTATATGGTTTAGGGCATTCCCTGGGTCACAAGGATCCATTGGAAGAGTAAATGTTTGTTGTACACATCCTCCAAGCCATCCTTATTTTGTCACTATATATGTATGAGGCGTTTTACTGCCCAGATTAGCAGCCTCAACAAGATCTGGTCTAAGGGTCTAAGCGGTAAGTACATAGGAGATGTACCCACTGTCACCTCAGCGCAATCTCTCACTTTAAAGTTTAGGCCAACTCTTACAATGCCACGAGGAGTATCCCGATACTCAGATTGCTTCACCAACAAACTAGTAGACTAGTGCTTAGAAACCCTAGATTATGTTGAAGGTTAGGAGTTAGTTAAACACAGGTGCTAAATCTTATATGTATATTAGTAATGCAGAAAATACAAACCAGCACTCGAGAAAGAGTGAAAACCTCGAATAGATACTACATTTAATTTCACAAGTTGAGGTAAGGATTTATACAGCAAGAGAGATGGTTTCTCCTTGAATTCCTCTTAATTTTATGACGTAAGAGGACACACTTGCTGCTGTCCTGCACTTCTAGCAGTTGTAAATGATATAATCTCCAGAAAACATGAGTTTGGAGTGCCTTTCAAGCAACCTGTGAGTGTGGAAACACACTAAGATTAAGTATCCACGTGTGCTAATGCTAGGGCTATGAAATATGAGTGAAATAACGAGCCAACAACAGATTTATGCAAAAAAATACAAAGGTACAACAATCTGAAATAATGCTTGCATAAATTGGAAGGTTAATACGCTTAGGTTCAAGACTGAGTTTTCTCCCAATCAAAATATAACACTTTCGAGCTCTTTGGGAGGCTGAAAATACTTCTAGATGAGATGAATATGCAGCTAAAATCAATCAAAAGTAAAACAAGGGTTTGTATGGTTACTTCTCTCCTTATCCTCTTCAAACCCTACGCTAGGGCTTCACGAATCCTTGTAGAAGATGGTTGCAATTTTATTCTAGATTTGAGAAAACCTTGAAAAAACCTCAACAAAGACATTAGAAAAAAATCCACAAATAAAGAGGGCTGATCTATCTTGGGATATTAGATGTAGCTAGAGAGGAACAAAATCCAAGACATCCACCTTGGATGAGAGTATTTTTGGAATTTTTTATTTTTAGATTTTCTTTGTATTTTTTGTTTTTCTATTTTAATGGGTTTTTCAATAATATAAGTTAATAGAATATAAGAACTTGAATTTTGTTAAAAAGAATGGTTGGTTGTTGGATTAGGGCTTAAGTACCTTACTTTCACTAGAGTGATTGGGGTCAAGATGAATGTGTCAAATTTTTACTACCCAGAAAGCGCTACTAACCCGGTTAATTATTCTGATTACTTATACATAACAAAATTAATTTATCAACTGAAAGTAATGAATAAAAACATGAACAACACTATTCATCAAATAATATTTGCAACGAAATACACGAGAAACGAATCACACAAATAACACAAGTATTTTTGGGCAAATGTCCTTGGAAAAACCCCATTCTGGGGAAAACCAGTCTTCAGTATAAGGGTTTTATTATTAATCTTCAACAAGTCTTCTATTGAGAAATTACATAAACTGCTTTCCTAACACTGACAAAAGTCTGGCAAATTTATCTTCACTACTGCTAATCAAAATCGAACTGAGAAACCTCACGATCTCCCTCTGCAGATCTACACAACCCTCCTCTAGCAATTCAGAGTACCTCACATTGCCTCAACTAACTCGCACTGTCCTCTAGCGACTCACACTGCTCATAGTTGCGACCTTCTAGAAATTCGCATGACCTTCTAGAGGAATTTCGGCCTCCACACATGTGCATTCATTGGTCAACTTGACCTCCTCCTCAAGCTCACGACCTCACTGGAAAAACTCGGCCTCCTACATAAAATAAACTAGCCAACAAAACTCCCTCTGAAACTTAGAAGTTGGAAGTCTTCTCGGATGAAGAATAACCCTGCAAAACTCTTCCCCAATCAGTATTGTTGAAACCCTCCCAGTGTCTTACTGAAAACTCACCTGACAATACTCACTCGATATGTCTCCAATGTTGCCCATCAACTTCCCTTTATAATCTCTTATTCACAAATGAATGGCCACGATTAGAAGTTATCTTGTCCCAATCGATGGTTAAGGTCATCTTAGAAACTTTCTACAAGCTTGTAGAATCAGGTCAATCTTATTCCAACTAATGTCAATTAATTAACCACTTGCCCTAAGTTTTAATTTAGGAAATATTTAAAAAATCACTAATTGACTTAATTAAGAAATTTTCCCTAGGTGAAACTTAGGAAAAATTACATTGGCTTGGAGATAATTAATTTCTTTGTGTTCCTAGCCTTAGTGACACCTCTCAAGGCTAGAAGACATGTTTGAGCTACAATATTTAACCCTCCCTTTTAGTGAGGAAGGTGTTCTCCACAATGCCCATCTTGTCCCTGAAGAAAACAAACTTTCATTTATTCAAGGCCTTTGTCAGAATGTTTGCCACCTGCTGATATATAGGCACATACTGTAGTCAAACTAATCCACGCTGTACACTATCCTTGATGAAATGGTATCATATGTTTCGACTGAACATGAAATACTGCGTTCTCAGATAGCTTGATGCATTATGATTGTCACAGTGAATGATGGTTGACTCTATCCTCTAACCAAATAGTGCCACTAGCAACTTCCGAAGCCATATGGCCTCACATGTTGCCATGCTTGCTGTGTTGAAGAAAGTGTAGCTAGGTTCGTTATTTACAAATGTAATTTTGATCTTTGTACTTGTCAAGAAAAATAAACATTATTGTTGTAAATTATAAGAATGAGTTTTTTGCTCATTCCATAGGTCTAGGAAAGTTAAAGAGTCAAAGACATGTAAAGAGCTCTTCTTGAGCACATATGTAAAATGTATACAAGCCTAGAACAACCCTCCAAGACAAGCACAATCCTCCAAGACAAGCACGAAGAAGTTTGCCTGCGAAACGATGAAGAAATCATTTAAGTCGGTCTCAAAATATATATTGAAGAACAGTCATGTCGGCTCAGTTAAAGTGACATATCTATTCATGAACTCAAGTCGGCTTACCCATAGGACAAACCACTATATATACCCAATAGGGTCTATGCAAAAGAGAAAGGATATAACTCAGATTTCTCTGAGATTCTTCGTGGGTACAACTACAGGATCTCAGACTATTAAAAGACAATTATAGTGAGAATGATTTCGCAATCTCAGAAGGCATCAAGCTCTTCGGATGGATGACATAAAGACAATCTCAATGACTTCATCGTAACTAAGTCTCGGTAAGCACAACAAAGTGTAGTATCTCGGCATACAATCTCGGTGGATACTCTGTCTCAGTGAAGGAAGAGAATACACTGTCTCGGCATTCCTGTGATCACAGTTTCAACGCAATTACAATCTCAGAATTATCTCTAAGTCAACGCATAACTGATATAGTTTCTCTCTTGACATAATTACAGTCTTGGATTAATTATGATCACAGCGTATTCGTTATGATGTAACTCAACTATGATACTCTGTCTCGACGTAATAAACAGTCACAACATACCTATAACAACGAAGATCTCAATACATGAAAGAAACATAGCCAGAGACTCGGCATATATATAACAAGGTTACACTATGTATCAGCGAGCGTTCTGGATGATGGTGATTGTTGTACCTTAAGAAACCAATTTCCTGTTTGTAGAGAAATTGTGCTTAAGACATTAATGTTTGTAATTACTGTCACTTATTTGTCACTTAATTATATGCTATGCTCTCAAATGAAGGACCTGGAAAACTTGGTCTTTAACCCTTAATACATATGTGACCGGGAAATGTCAGAAATTAGAATGCCATTTGTTGCTAGATATAAATGATGAATGAAGAAAGCTTGAAGGAGAAGTTAAAGATAATATGTTTCTTAACACAGAACCTACTATCCGTCACTTAGAAGACTTATGAAAATGAGAACTGAATCATAGACAATATGCTGCTTGACACATAAACTATTATCTGCGACCCTTGGAGAAGTTAAAGATAATATGTTGCCTTACACAAAAACTATTATCTATAACATAGAAAGGAAAGTGAAAACTTCAAGTATAGGAGTGCTCTTTTAAGGAATTTTAACTTTATCTACATAAGCAAATAAAGACTTGCAGCTTCATTACTATACTTGAAAGAAGAAAACATAAGATGACATTTGACAGAGAAGTTACAAAATTATACCCAACAATTCATGGAAACTTCTGATTCTTTCATTAATCAACAACTATATTAGGAATACAGTGGCTTAGTCTCCAGGTTCTCCAAAATTCGAACCTCTTCTTTGTAAATTTTCATCTTTTTATACATTGTGGAATAGTGGTTGATTTCTGAAACTGCCCAAATTATTTAACTGTTTCTCTAACTATATGAAGTAAAAACTATTACAGAATTTTACAGAGGGTAAAAGACACCTCCAAGAACATCCAATAACTAGAAATCACTGAATTAGAATATGAGGATAACTGCTGGCTTGCTCTGTGAATCTGCCATCGACTTCTTCTGTATATGCTTAAATAATGATTAATCCATTTAGTCGTGATAAACTGTGTTAGCCGTGTGTAAATCTGGGCTTACGTATGTATCGGATGTGTTTTGATTGGCCAAAACACCAGAAAATACACCCAATTGCCTTCCTCTTCAGATTCAGTTTTAACATTAATTTTTCCGTTTACATAGCGAAATCGACGCAAAATATGCAAAGCGGAACTGAAAGGAATTAACTCTGTTTAATAAATCTATCGGATTTGCCTGTTCAGTGCTCCGTTGACTTCCCATCACAAATCACAATCGACGCTTTCCATTTTTATATCAACCCAATCCTTAATAAACTGCGACAAGACGGATGTGTCGGAGTTATAAAACATAGCATATAAACTATCGGGTTCGAAACCCATCGCAATCGCAATCGGCGCTTTCAATTGGTGCTTGAACTCAAACCTTGCGATATTGCGGACCCACCGAACTTATAAAGCACATCATATATAAACTATCGGGTCCAGCCATCGCATATCACAATCGGCGTAAATCATATACATATATAAACGTTATGCGATGATCACGGACCCACCGGGGCTTATAAAACATAATATATATATGCTTCGGGTCCGGCCTGTTCAGCACTTTATTAACTGCTTATCGCAATCGGCAATCGGTGATTCCCGTGGTAACTTCATACAAATGCCCGCTGCGTTTCGCGATTGCAATCTAATCGCATTGCTATCACACACACACACACATATATATATATTGATTATGGCTTCATATAACTATTTATATTGCGATTTAACTTAATCGCATGGGCCAATTCTTTTAAACTTGTTTCTTTTGTGTTTTGATTCCGATAGGTAGTTTATTACATTTCCTCCTTGCCTTATCTTTTTTTAAAGATATTTTCAAGTGATTCTTGAATGAAACATGAATATTAAACGTAACAAAAAATGCATGTTACAACATCTGGCTCCACCTGGGGATAGTGCTTTTGCCACAGAAGCACTAAGAACCGCAGATTAGTGCCTTCACCTCAGGCATGGAGTCATATATTGCTTTGCATAAATTTAAATTCTATGGCATTTGTACATTGATTTCACTCCGGTATTTACAATGAAATGATGCTTATTCTTCAGAACTGGAAGTAATGCTTTAAGTATTGCCCATTGACAAGCAGCTGTAGAGTCTCACCATCAAGATTCTCAAGAATGAAGGTATTATTGGATCTTACTTTAGCAATTCTAAAAGGGCCATACCAGAGAGGATCAAACTTCCCATGTTTACCCTTATCTTCTCTTCTGGTATCCCATCTCAATACTAAATCTGCAACTTTAAAATCAATTTCCTTGGCTTTTCTGTCAAAAATATTTTTCATCTTGGATTGATACAAAATCAAGTTGTCTCTTACCTTGTCCCTGTTCTCGCTTAGCTCCATCACTTTATTCATTCTTCTTATCAAAGCATTTGGTTCTTCTTTTGCCTCCTGAATCATTGCAATCACCAGCTTCACAAGTTGACTTGGAAATAGAGCCTGAGTTCCATATACTAATTCAAAAGGTGATTTCCCTGTAGATCTTCTTGTAGTTACTCTAGCAGCCCACAGAGCAAACTTTAACTTAGAATCCCAGTCTCTTTGATTTTCTGCAATAGTTTTCTTAAGGATCTTCATCAAAGTTTTGTTAGTAGATTCAGCTAATCCATTTCCCTGTGGATGGTAAGCTGTTGAATGGGACAAAATAACATTATACTTGTGACAAAAAGCAATGAACTTACTTGAATTAAAGACCTGAGCATTGTCTGTTATAATTTTGATGGGGCATCCAAATCTGCTGAAAATATTCTCCTCCAGGAACTTCATTACTATCTGATCAGTTGCTTTCTTAGTAGGGATTGCCTCTACCCATTTGGTGAAGTAATCAGTTGCTGTGAGAACCCACTTGTGTTGTCCACTTGAAGGTGGATTAATCTCTCCTACAAAATCCAATCCCCATTGTCTGAATGGTTCCTCTATGAAAACTGGAATCAAAGGTAAAGGAGCCAATCTCTTTTTCTCAGCAAAAAGCTGACACTTCTGACAACTTCTAACAAACTTATATGTATCACCAAATAAAGTAGGCCAATAAAATCCTGCCTGAAGAATTTTATGTGCAGTCATCTTCCAACTGTAATGTCCTCCACATAACCCCTCATGATAATCTTTGATTGTTCCTGTAAACTCATCCTCTATTAAACATAATAATAAAATTCCAACAGGATCCTTCCAGTATAAACTGCCTTCCACAATCATATATGGCTGCGCTTTGATCTTTAGTGCTCTATACTTTGTTCTATCTAGAGATTGGGGGCAGGAAAGAAAGCACAAATAATGAATTATATGCTTATACCATTCTGAACACAAAAACTTATACCTGATCTTCATACCTGGGCCTTGCTTTCCTTCATTTTCTTCAGCTACTCCTTCATTCACAGGTGTCAGCAGGTTGATTCCCAATGCCTGAAAGTTTGATTCCGTTAACATTTTTGCCAATCCTTGCCCTTTCACCAACTTTGTGGGTTTTATGTCCAAGTCATATTCTTGGATCTTGGCTATCCATTTTCCTCTTCTGCCTTCTATGTCAGCCTGTACTAATACATATTTTACTGCAGCGTTTGGCACGTAAGCAATGATTTATGGATGCAACACATAAGTTCTAAAAACTTTTAGGGCTTTTACCAAAGCATATACTTGTTTCTCAAGAATATTATATTTAAGCTCAGTGTCCTTGAGAATCTTGCTGAAGAATGCAACTGGCCGTTCTTTCTCTTCATCATTTCTTTGCAATAAGATAGTAGCTATTGAATTCGAGGACGCAAATGAAAAAACTTGGAAAGGCTTTTGATAATCAGGGCTGATTAGGACTGGAGCTGCCTGCAATGCCTCTTTAATCCTGGAAAATGATTCTTTAGCTTCCTTGGTCCAATGCACTTCATTCTCCTTCTTCAGCATATCAGTGATTTCTTTCACGATTTCTGCATAGTTGGACACAAATCATCTTAGGAAGTTAATTTTTCCCAGAAATTTTTGGATATCCTTTTTACTTCTAGGCAATGGTATTTTTTGCATGGCTTGTACTCTGGCTGGATCTATCTTTACTCCATCTTTGGAAACAATGTGCCCCAATAGTTTTCCTTCTTCCAGAGCAAAAATGGATTTCTTGGGATTCAGGGAAAGCCCAAATCTTCTACATTTATCAAAAGTCTTTTTCAAATGGTCCAAATGTTCTTCATCAGACTTTGAGAAAACAATAATATCATCCAAATATATTACTACAAATTTATCTCCCACAAAAGCAATGTCCATAGCCCTCTGAAACGTAGCACTTGCGTTCATCAATCCAAAAGGCATTCTGGCATACATAAAGGTTCCCCAAGGAGTTGTGAATGCCATCTTTTTCTGATCCTCCTTATTCATGACCACCTGGTTATACCCAGAAAATCCATCCAGCATTGACATTCTAAAAGATCCCGTCACCTTTTGCAGTACGTGATCCATTTTAGGCAACATATAGTTATCTTTCAAAGAATCCCTGTTGAGATTTCTGAAGTCCACGCATAACCTTATTTCTCCATTTTTCTTTCTCATAGGCACTAAATTAGCCACCCAATCAGAATACCTGAGCGGAACTATTATTTTGGCATCAAGCAATTTTTTGACCTCCTTTTCAATTGATGGTAGAAGCAAAGGATTTATCTGTCTAAGCTTCTGTTTGAAGGGTTTAATTCCCTCCTTCAAGGGAATCTTGTGCTGAATAATATTTACATCATAGGTTTTGAGATCTTCATAGGACCATGCAAAGACATCAACATAATTCTTGAAAAGTTTAATATATCTCTCTTGAAAATTAGGTGAAACTCCACCGTACAATTTTACTAACCTGGGTTTCTCTTGAGTTCCAATGTTGTGATCCTGAATATGTTCATCTTGTGAAATTTTCCCTGAGTCAACAGCCACATCATTGGAATTAAAAAGCCTTTCAAGAGGAACAAGTCCCTTTGGTAGAATATTATCTTTCAATTGAAAGATATTCTGATTTGCTATTGAATCTTTTAAATCACTGACTTTTGCAATTTCTGTTGTCTCTTCTTCATCCTGATCAATTTCTGTGCCCTCAAACTCTTCAACCATAGTCAAAAACTCTTTAATCTGCTGATCATCTTCAAAAACTTGCCAATTTTTAACATTATCAGGAACAGAAGGTCTGTGTCTCATTTCTACCTCATATCTTAGTCTTGGATTAATAGGAGGCTTGAAAGTACTAGCAGCCACAACCAATGAATCTGCTAATCTATTCTCATCTCTTGGAATGAATTGAATGTTAAAAGCTTCAAAAAAGTTCTCAATCAAATCCCATACCTCATTTCTGTATGCCCTAAGCCTAGGGTGCTTTGTTTGGCAATGATCTTTTATTTGCTTAATAATCAGCTCTGAATCTCCAAAAGCAGAAATTGACTTAACTCCCATCTGTTTAGCTGTTTGTAGAGCAATAATCAAGGACTCATATTCTGCCACATTGTTTGTTGCCTCAAACTCTAATTTAAAGGAAAAAGGGAACATATTACCTCTAGGTGCAATTAGAAGAAAACCAACACCTGTT
The DNA here is from genome assembly GCA_031772625.1 of Pinus tabuliformis. Lineage (NCBI taxonomy): Eukaryota > Viridiplantae > Streptophyta > Pinopsida > Pinales > Pinaceae > Pinus > Pinus tabuliformis. Next base: position 865,392,836 of record CM062819.1, read on the forward strand.
CCTTCCTTGGAATAAGCTCCATCAAAGAAACATTTCCAGAGAGGTGGGATCAGCCACTAGAGATCAGCACTGAGGCAGGAAAGGCAGATGCAGGGCTTTTCAGGCAGACGCAGAGGTAGCAGAAGCCTGCGTAGTCACTTGTTCGGCTTGCGTGAGTGACGCAGAGAGGCCTAGGGCTTATGCAGTCAAGCAGGGGCTGACGGAGAGGGTTTGAGAGCCACGCAGAAGCCAGCTGGGCTGACGTTGGGATTGGGAGAAGTGCTGAAGAATTATTTCTCTCTGTGGGTAAGCCAGTTTGGCACCCTGTTGTACAGAAAAATTGCTGAATAATAAAATCCTCCCTCGCTGCACCGGTTTTCCCACATTGGGTTTTTCTGTGGATTGTTGTCCAAAATATCCGTGTGAATGTGTTAATGCTTGTGCATATGTTTGTTTCTGTATTACGGTGTGATATCTATAGCAATATTTATTTTAATGTTTATTGAAGTAATTTCATAAATAACTTATTGTGGAATAGGTAGGAAAAATAAATTAGTTGCTGTAGTGATAGAATTTTCACAATCATTTATACATCACCAAAGAAGTAGCAGCTCTTCAAATCTAAGGAAGGTTAGATCAAAAGGCAATATTCTCTCTATTGAAGCAAGGATGTCATCTGAAAAGGAACATCTAGAGCAACAAGTTCGTTATCAATTTGAAGATTATATCTTCACAAGTGAGTACCCTTTTTATAAATCTAGTATAGTAAAAATGACTTCATGCTTCAAGGAGAACCATAAGTTGGTTGGGATATCAAACTTCCTTGCATGGAAAAGAAGGATAAACATAGTCCTCGAAGTAAATGAAGTCATTGATCATGTCCATGGAAAGGTCTCAAAGCCACCCAAAGAACAAGCATTATTTGAATACATGGAAAGGGATCTCAAGGCTCAAAAGATTCTTAAAGATTCCATTAAAGATCCTCTCATTTCTTATGTAGCCAAGCTGGAGACATCTAAAGAAATATATGATAAGATGGTAAAACTTTTCTCTAAAAGCATGATAGAAAAGATCATATCACTTAGATCTGATCTATATAAATTGAAGGTGTCAAAGGATGAAGGGATATCATCATGCTTCTAAAAAGCATCTCAAATAAAAGGTTAATTGCATGATCTAGGAGAGATGGTATCTAATAACCAAATGATCTCCGTTATTCTAAATGCATTGGCTGATGAACAAGGTAACCTCATATCTACTAGGGAAGAGGAAGCTATACCATTTATAAAATTATAGTCTCGCTGCAAGGCAGAAGAAGACAGGTTGAAGAAAGAAGGTAACAAAAGATTAGATAGAAGGGATCAATCAGTGACAAAGAAAAGGGAAATTTGGAAAGTTTGGTTCTACAAAGAAAAAGAAGAAGAACATGGCTAAGGAAAGATTGCTATGATTGTCAGAAACTTGGGCACTATAGAAGAGATTGTCCTAAACATAAGAGGAACAAGGAAGAAGCTCATACTACTGAGGAAGTGAAAGAACCTGAGACAAAGAAGCTTAAGAAGGAAGAGGTAAAAATATTTCTACTATGACTGAGATGACCTTATTTACTAGAAGGTACTTTTCACTTGTAATTTATAGATAAGAAGCAATGTAAATAAGATAGGATGCATCAGATTAGAAAATAGCATCATGATAGAAGCATTAAAAGTAAGAGCCCTTGACATGGGAAGCGAAAAGGATGTCTGGAACAGGTTCTATTAATTACAAAGAATGGGAACTCTTGGCAACCTCATTAAAACCTCAAGTGATACTTATAGAAAGAAGTAGAGGTCATCATTGACTTGATCATCATACAACATCTGCCGGGTGAGGATATGAAAGATCCTCAAATTTCTTTGATGGAATCCTTATCAAAGGATTCACTAATTTAGAGAGGAAGCAAGAGTTTCATAAAAAAATCCAACTCATGGGCTTCAGGGGATGATGGTATGATGACATAATAGGAAAGCAGGTCTAAAGGATAAAGTTCATTTGTTCAAATGAAGCTACTACAGGAAGTCTAGATGACCGAAAAGAAAAATGAGGTATGTATGCACACAGATTATTATCAAAGTCATGTCATATGGTTGCAGATAATATGGATCACTATTTCCATCTTGGGAAATATGATCAAGAGAAGAAGGGATCTCCTCCTCCGAAAGATTGCAGAAAGGCATAAGTCACACTAGATGGAATCAACATAATATGTTATCATATGAATCATGAGGACGCTGACTACAATTAAGGAACTCTGATTGGAAACTCCTAGGAATGAAGTGTGTGAAAAGAAAGGAAGAGATCGTGAAATTATGCAACCAGGGTAGAAGGCATTCAACATCCGAGACCAAGAAGAGTTGACTAGAATATCTCCCAGAAAGATATGAAGACTCTGATAGGAGTCGGAAAAATATGGAGACCCTTGACAATGAATATCTTTGGGAAATGTGTCAACCTGTATGTGAGATGTTGATACCTACAGGAAGATGTCATGATGAAAGATCATCACAAAGGTAATGTTTGATTTAAGTGTTCATTTATTTTTGAACTAATATTTGGATGGGTTTATGTAGGACTGCCAAAGGGAAGATCTGTGGATGAATTCCAGGAAAATCATATTGAAGGATGTAAGATCCTTCCGGAAAATATGGCATGAAAGAAGGCAGAATGACATGAAGCAAAACCAGATGGAAAATTGATGGATCACTTTCTGATGAAATGAGGACATGACTAACTCATGGATGAAAGTGATGGATGGTCCATGCCCTATGAAGAAGCCCCCGAAAAATGAAGACTCCATGACAAAAGAAGTTGATGACATCAAAGAAGAGAGGAGTTCTTCAGGCAGTTGGTTGTTCCACATGAGGAGCTGCTACAAGTCCCTAGTTAAGAGGGAGCTTGAAAAAGAAGTTTCTTACTTGGAAGAAACTTGGAAATTCCTAAGCCAAGAGGGAGCTTAGGTACATTTCGTTTTGGTAGGAATGAGTACATTCCTTTATTGGAATATGTCCTCCCTATTTGAGACGGAGAGATGGACATGTCATTCTGGTCTTCACCTAGGAAGACAGAATGGAGGATTGGGTAATCATTTGGCATCCGATGCTCTTTGAGGATGAGATAGGGCATCCAATAGAAGAGTAGTCGTGGAGGACTGATATTCTTTGAGGGTTGGGGAGTCCAAGATAAGAATAGTCCTCATGGAACATACCCTGAGTACCTGGGTAGGGGATGTTCCAAGAGAGACAATGATGAGAGTGTCTATAAATCATTGGTCTCACCAACATTGAGCTCAGATCTTGTGGAGATAAGGAGTTGTTAGTCAAGGCCTTGCTATGTAACAATGCTGGTTGATATGATGTTATACAAATGAGTTACCAATCCGAATTCTTCTTATGAGAAATTCTTCAGATTGAGAAAGTCCAAGTACCATTATGAATACCTCCCTAGTTAAGAGGGAGTGTTGAAAAGTGTAACTAGGTTCGGTTTTCATAATGACATGTAATTATGATTTTATGTAATGCAATGTAAAGAATAAAAATAAAATTATTGTATTGACTTGCTTCATGGGTTTCATGAGCAAGAGATTTTGTTTTTGAGTCAAGACTCCCATTAATAGTCTTTAGGATTTATTTTTCATCTAGTCATAAAATGTTAAGAGTCATTGTCATGTGATGAAGTCATGTTACACTTTGTAAAAGGTCAAACTTGTCTATGTAAAGTATCCTCCAAGACCTTGTCACTTATCCTCTTCAAGTCGGCTTACAACGATGGAAGAAACTGCTAGAAGAAATCAACCTAACTACAAGTAATCATGTCGGCCTAAAGGACATGAGATAAGGTGTATATAAAGCCTAACTCAGCCTCACTTGAAAGCAAGCAACTTGACTTGCATTCGATCAAGAAGAAGTGCAAAGAAGTGATAAGGAAGTGATAAGGAGTTTCTACTTGGATAGCAAAGGAGGATTCTTCTGGGCAGCAAAGAAGGTTTCTTCTCGGGCAGCGAAGGTGGATTCTTTTGGGCAGCGAAGAAGGTTTCTTCTGGGGCAGCGAAGGTGGATTCGTTTGGGCAACGAAGAAGGTTTCTTCTGGGGCAGCAAAGGAGGATTCTTCTAGGGCAGCGAAGGAGGATTCTTTTGGCCAGCGAAGAAGGTTTCTTCTGGGCAACGAAGGAGGATTCTTCTGGGTAATCGAGATAGAGATCTAGAGACTGAAATTCTCTAGAGGAAGCCACTAAGATCATAGAGACCGAGTTTCTCTAAAGGAAGTCGAGAAGAAGCAGTGTGAAGGATAGAGACCGAGTCTCTCTAGAAGGAGCCGAGGAGAGCAGTTCAAGATCAAGAAGAAAGTTGAGGAAGAGAAGAGGCAGAGTATCAAGGTTAGTGAAGAAGATTTCTTTTGGGGCAGCGAAGGTGGATTCTCCTGGGCAGCGAAGAAGTTTTCTTCTGGGGCAGCAAAGGAGGATTCTTTTGGGTAGTGAAGAAGGTTTCTTCTAGGGCAGCGAAGGAGGATTCTTCTGGGCAACGAAGAAGGTTTCTTTTGGGGCAGCGAAGGAGGATTCTTCCGGGTAACCGAGATAGAGATCTAGAGACCGAGATTCTCTAGAGGAAGCCAGTAAGATCATAGAGACCGAGTTCTCTAAAGGAAGTCGAGAAGAAGCAATGTGAAGGATAGAGATCGAGTTTCTCTAGAAGGAGCCGAGGAGAGCAGTTCGAGATCAAGAAGAAAGTTGAGGAAGAGAAGAGGCTGAGTTTCAAGGTTAGTGACAAGGGTCTTTGTCATGATCTTGGTACTCGTCAATTGAAGATCTAGAAGAAGAATTTTGATCGGGTTTTCCCTTAAGAGGTGAGAGGTTTTGGCCCTGGTTGACAAGCCTACATACTGTGTCACTTGTCTTTTATTGTTGTTAAATTTGGCAACTAGGGCCAAACTCCATGTGGGTCATCTTATTAATGGAAGCTGATATTTTGCTTGGATCCCTCTCATCAAGAGGTGTAGGATTGATCTAAAGATCATCTGATTCCGATAAGTATTCATGGAGATATGAATTCATTTGCGTTTTGGGACAATTCATCAAGGTCGGCCAACAACCAAATAAACCCCACTTGTGCTCAACGTTTTAGTATAAATAGAGGTGGCCTTCAAGTCATTTTCAACACACTTGGGATCTCTTCCTCTCTACTTGTCTTTGGGTGTTAGTAAGAGGGGAGATCCTAAGGGATAATGCTGCCCTAATCTAGAGGGCAGAACCCGGAACTGCCGGGAACTGCTGGAATAGCCGGAATTGCCTGAACTGTCGGAACTGACGAAACTGCCGGGAATTGACGAAATTGACAGAACAGCCAGGAATAGCCAGGAGCAGCCGGAACAGCTGAACTGCCGGAACTGCTGGGAATTGCCGGAACAGCCGGGAATAGCTGGAACAGCTGAACTGACGGAACTGCTGGGAACAACCGGAATTGCCGGAACAGCTGGAACTGCCGGAACTGCTGGGAACAACTGGAACAGCTGGAACTGCTGGAAATTGCTAGAACTGCCGGAACTGCCGGGAACAACGGGAACATCCAGAATTGCCGGAAACTGCTGGAACTGCTGGGAGCTACCGGAATAGTCAGAACAGTCGGAACTGCCGGGAACAATCAAAACTGCTGGGAACTGTCGGAGCATCTGTCTCTGAAGGAGAGCAGCATGCAAGGCACAACTAACATTGGGACAGTTGTATGGTGCTTAGCAACAAATACACCAATCATGCAATGTTACAACTAGCATGCAAGGGACAACTAGCATGCTAAGGACAACAAGCATGCTAGGGACAACAAGAAAGCAAGGTGTAGACTACACATAGGTCAGTATGGCAACATGGTGCAGCAATAGCACATAATGCAATACAATGATGGGTACAATCATGATTAATGAAGCGTGATGAGATGCATCATAGTGATGATGGGTGCAGCGTGGTGCAGCGCAGTGAGGTGCAGCACGATGACGAAATGCAACACAACGATAGGTGAAGGAGTCACCTTGGAGAATCAGTTGAAGCAACATGTCTTCAACTGATCTCATGTATCATCTTCTTAGAGATGATCTATGCTCTTATTTAGATAAGTCAAAGTGTTGACTTTTGTTGTAAACATACTATCTCTCTCTCTCTCTCCACTGAACTACTGAAGAACATATAAGAAGAATTGATCAAGGGTTTCCCCACATTGGGGTTTGTCCCTGGCTAGCGCCACATCTTGTGTCCTCTTGTCTTGGCTTGTCTTCTGCGATCTATGTTTATGTTCTATCTGCAGTTTACTTTAATGCTGATGTGATTGCTAATCTGGAAAAGATATTGAGCTAACTGTGAAAATTGAAATAAATTGCTCTAAGCATAGAACATACCTAAAATTAACAATTGTGCATATTGGTAATTGTCTTGATGAAAAGAACACAATAATAACATAACAAAGAAAAGACTATAAGCTAAGAAGTAAAAGTATATCACAAGCAATTATCAAGCAGATAAATCTTTTAACTATTCATGCCTTATATTTCTCAACAAGTGACACCTCTCAAGGCTAGAACCCCTGCCCGAGCTACAATATTTAACAGAATGTCCCTCTTAAGTTGGTTATTCAATGTATTAGGACAAGAAGGTAGAGCCCTAGAAGTTAAATTACCTCTTTGCCTAATCAAGTCTAGTTGTGAAACCAAGCCCTACTAGAAGGAATCTTTGCAAGGGAAAAGCCTTCAATCATAAGATCAACCACAGAATAAAATAAAATCAAAACCCTTGTTGAGGAGCCTTTAGGGTATGGCCCAATATGAAGAATTAATGCTTACCTCATAGCAACAAGAGAAAAACTAGAGAAGTTACCCTAGACATCTCCCTCCAAGTGACAAATTCGTTTTTTAGTGGATCGATCTTGATAGCCTTGTAGTAGTCTTGAATTAACACAAAGTTGCTTTTAACATGTAGAATAGCCAAGGAAAAGTGACTTCAAAGTTCAAAGTTGACACTAAAGCTTCATGAAAATATTACTTTATGGCAAAAGTGATCTCAACTATTCACCACAATTTGGGAGGAGAGTGAGCTTTATGTTTAGAGCAGAGGTCTTTCCCACTTTTGCTCAGAAAATGTCTAAGAAACCTCAAAAAAATGTTGACTTGTGCCACAATAAACTTGAAGACCAAATGATTACAGAGATTTGACTTAAGTTTGCATTGCTTAAAAACCTCTAAAGAGGTTTGCACTAGGAGTCCAATGTTCCTCTCCAATATAGGTTAGATTGACTTGGAATAATTTTAGGAAGGCAAGAGAGGTTCAATGTCTCCCTTAACATGCTCAACATTGACTCGGGAAAGCTTCTTTGACCCCCTGACAGGTAGAAAAAAGGTGGATGATTCCTTGACTTGGTCCAGGTTTAGCATGCTTTGATGATTTGAGGATTGACTTTCTTGGCTTTTACTTTGCTCTTGGTCAATAGGAGTGTTCTTCACTTGATGTGACCCTTGCTTTGCTCATAAGATGTGCCCCATTGACCCTTTTGACCCTCATGGCTGCTCCAAGATAAGTTGCCCCCCTTTGATGATGGAATAATGCTTGAAAAGGTACTTTGAAGAAGGCGTGTTCGGTGCTTTGACTTGGAGATGACTTGGCTTGCTTTGGAGATTGAGATAGACCTCTTTCCTTGCCTTGGAGAATGTGAAACTTTGCCTTGTAAAGTGCAAAGTCATTGTGAATTGTGATATTGCCATGAAGAATGATGACCATGGCCAAAGAGGTGTGTATACATAATAAAAATGGAGTTGTCTTTAGTGCGACATTTTGGACTTTCTAGTGCCGGAATCCCTCGGAAAAATTTGAGGTGAAATCTTGATTTGTGTTATTTAAACTGGTTTTTTGACTGTAAATATGGATTCAGCACCCTGAAAAGCCCCTAGGGCACTTTGATTGTGCAGAGGTTACCCATCAAGCTTGTGATTTCAATAAATTCCTGCTGGATTTTAGAGAAATTAGACCGGAAAAGCTTCCAAAAAGTCTCACTAAAGACAACTCGAATAAAAATGGCCCATGCGGGAAATAAAAGATAAGACAATAATGAGATGGGTGTTTCCACCCTTACTATAGAGTTAATACAATAAGTGTTCCCTTAAGCCCTGTGCCCTAATATATCCACTTCCATGATGCTTGAATACCAACCTAGGACTTAAGCATGCCCATCAAGGTAGGGAGTTACCATCCACCAATGGGCAGTTAGCAAAGCCATAAAACTAAGCACAGTGGAGATGAAACTAAGAAGACTAGTCATGACCATCCATCCAGGTGGAACTAGGATACACTTTTACACTGCATACCACATGGCCTACAAGGCCAAAAGATTGCACACATTTGGGCTACAAATGGTATGGTCCTTTCAGAAACTTTTTGGAGTACCCTGCTGAAAGAGTGGTAACAGGGTGAATGTTTGAACTCTAAGTCTCATCTACTCAAAATCAAAAGTTAAATTATGCATTGATTTCTGTAGATGTATTTGCGCAAGAATCGTGTCCCTGACCTCAACAATCTCCTATGCAACTTTTTAAACATTGAAGTCAATAGCATGTGATGTGTCTACAAACCTTATGTGAGCATTTTCAAAAGCACAAATTTCGGATTTTGATTGTTTTCTGAAACATGTTTTACTTTTCTAGTATCCGTAATATCACGAAGAGAGTTGCAGCAGCAGTCGTGAAAGCAGCAGTTGCAGAAGACCTTGCAGATGGATATCGAGAAACAGGACCTAAGGAGCTCCGTCAGATGTCAATGGTAAGCCGTGTATCTAGATTGGAAATCCAGAAGTAGAGTTTCATCTTTCAATAGTTCTCCAAGTTTTTTAACTCAATAGAGCCATTTTTTGGATGTTTCAGGAGGAGACAGTGAAATATGTGGGAGATAATATGTGGTTTCCTGAATATTCACCTCTTGTGCTAGAAAAGTAAGATCCTTAAGATGTTTTGCTAATAAAACTCTTAGGAATGTTGGACCCCATTTCAGAATGCCATTTGAAAAGATTCAAGGTGGTAGCTGTTGCCTGGGGCTGTTTTAGGGGTTTCAGGCCATGCTCTGTAATTTCATTGAGTCAAAATTGGATTAACTGGTGTCTTTTATCCTCATAATAGCTACTGCAGTATTTGTCGATATAGCTTCCCTATTTATTGACTCTCCTTGAGGTACTGTCTGCAGTTAAGAAAGCAAGTGCGGGCACTTCCATTTATGTATGTGACACAAAGTAACAGTTTTGATGTAGTACGATTTGGTAGTCAGATTACTTTTCTTCTACTTGTATCTTCACGTTTATATGTAATTGGTTGGAAGAACTAGGTCCAGTTTCTCATTCTCGGTCAGCGTTTCCATTTTTTCATAACAATGTGATATCATATACATTTTTGTTTTCCTTATTAGGTAACGATATTACATATTTAAACACTATACTGAATAGCCGGTGAAACCATTACAAATGGGTGATTTTTCTACTACTGTACAGCTTACGGAGTCACGACTTCCGACTTTCTTCAAATGCACCTCAGAATCTATATTTGCAGAACACACATTGAGATGTTGGGAGAATGTTTATCCAAAACGCTTGCCTTTCCTGTCATGATTTCCGGTTCTGATTGAAATTTCTCATGCTTTTACGTGGAACCTTGAGCACTCGTAGTTCCACCATATCCCAAGGTTTTCAATGTAAATCAAATCGGTGACCTCAGGAAAACCTAAAACATTCCGATGATGGATTCTGACATTATTCTCACTAAAATCCGATGGTCTAACATAGTTTCACGTAGAACTCTAATCTGCTCATTATTTCACCATGTTCCAAGGGTTTTGGGGATCTCTCAATCAATCGGAACTTTGAGAATTCAATTTGTTGGATTTCGGCAAGGGTGGCCAAAAAAGCTCCGTTTAATTTATGATGCAACAAGGAGCTCTGTTTTAGATGCAGTGCCATATATCTTGTTTAGCCACAAGAAAGTCGAATAACTGTCTTGAATTCACCATGTTAGAGCATATAATCGATACCTTTTCTGTTTTGCGGAATTCACTATGATGGAGCATCTAATCGTTACTCTCTGTATTTTGTTAAAAAGTTTTTGCATATTTCGTCAATCCCATTTTCCTTTTACTTATCTTGTAATACCTTCTTAAATGCAAGTTGTTTTTTTTTTTAAAAGACAATATGTTGCTATTTGATTCAGAATCAAAGATATTTACAAAGGAGAGCGCGTGCTCTCCTGAGAGCTCAACTAAGCCAAAAAAATACAGCTATATCTGATCCTTGGAGAGACTAAGGACTGACCGCCCCGAAAGGGGTGATTACAACATCTGACCAGGCAACCAGCATTGGTTTCAGAACAAAAATCAGACTTTGACATGTCTTAATTACATCAAAACTGAGCTAAACATTTACTTCAGGAATTACATCAAAAAACTTCACAAAAAGGAGCCAAAGAGCCTGTGATGCCATGCAAACAAGGACAAGGAACCTAGAAGACAGCGACTGAGAAAAAACTAAAACAGCTGGTATAGACCAGCATGGATGCTTACTCCATCAAGCCATTCTTCTAAATTTAAAGTCCCTGGTTGGAGCAGAAGACCTTTTTTGACAGCGTGTCAGTTTGAAGGTTTAACTCCCTGTAAATGTGGAAGAAGAAAATCCTGTGAAAACCACTGATCAAGTTCTTTATTCTGGACTTCCAGTATGCCAGATTCAAAACCTGCAAGTCGATCTTTCCAGAAAGCCCAGTCTATAATGATTTTTGAATCATCACCAATTGTTAAAACAGAAATGTTTAAAGAAGCTGCTAAGTGCATGAGACCCCATGCAGCAACAACTCGGTCTTTGTATTAGTACCCTGGCCGAACCCCAGACTTGCTTTGATAAAATGCTTTCTGTCTAGCATGATAATATATCCACCTGCACATTTTTCTTTTTGGGCTGCACCGTCGAAGAAGGCAACAAGGTACTGGAAATTGAAACTGGGCTGATCGCTTTTCTTCTGTGGTCAGTCTTTAACTTAGTAGGATATTCTTGCCAGAAGGCCAACACTTTGGAAGTGGCCTGAATCAAATTAGGTTGCTTGTTTTAAAAAATCAGATTATTCCTTAGTCCCCATATTTTCGAGGCAATAAAAATGGGAAGTGAGAAGGACCATCTCCCACATTCACTAAAGGAATTGTATAGCTCTGAACTTTTAATTCCAGTAACATCAAACATTGGACCATAGAGATTTAGCTATCCCGTTAAATGCAAGTTTACCAAGTCATGGTAATAGACCCTTTGAAGATTTGATTCCACCTTAACATCATTAACATCACTTTCACATGTTTGGTGTGTGGTGTCCATCACTAGCCCCACTTTCATATGTATGGTGTTTAGTGTTCAGTGTTCTGATAATAAGAATATCAAGAAAAATAAAAAATTGTGGTGTTCAACACTAGCCCCACTTTCATATGTATGGTGTTTAGTGTTCAGTGTTCTGATAATAAGAATATCAAGAAAAATTAAAAATTATTATACATTTTTAAGGATACCTCATTACAAATATGCCAGTAAGAAATAAACAATAGAAAATCAAAATTCGTTATACATTCTTAAGAATACCTCGTTACAAATCACTTATTAGATTATGATTTGTTGAAAGTTCTTGTAATTAAGATATCCATATAAGAAATAAGCAATAGTAAATAAGGAATTGTTTTGACTAATCTAAAAATTAAAGCAGATTCAATTTGGTTTTATTTTTAAGTCTACATTACTCAAATAAATAACATCTTTGTGATGCTGAGATGCTGGAAACTAGTAGAATGACAAGATACTTTAGCAAAAGACACATCAACACTATCCATGTTACATACAAAAAATGTGGTGGAAACTAGTAGAATAACTAGATACTTTACCAAAAGACACATCAACACTATCCATGTTACATAAAAAAAAATGAGATGACAAGAAGGAATTGTTTTGACTAATTTAAAAATTAAACCATATTGAAGCTGGTTTTATTTTGCATACAATCTTACATCACACAATTAAAGGATATCCTTGTGATGCTAAGGTGGATGAAGACTGTGAAATGACATGATACTAAAGCCATTTATAATTCTCTGAGCATGTTTGATAGCTATGGCATCCCTAAGCCGATCAATGACGAAAAAAGATATAAAGTTGTAGAATGTATTCTTCCTCTTCTAGTACTACCCTACTCCCCTAGCTTTTGTTGATTTCTTGCACGTAAACTACTACATATACTTCCAAAATCGGTGATGTTCGATGATGCGACCGAACAAAGAACTTCCCACCTCCGAAGTCATGGAGTCATTTACACAGTTTAGAATTCAGATTCGGTGAACAGTGGCAGTCAACAAGTTCGGATCTCCACTGGGAGACAAGTTTGGATGTCTCTGAAATTTAGGTGGATAGTTATAGTAAAGAATTTGGATGTCACTACAGTCAAGATCCCTCTGAAATTCTGGTAACCAAAGCACAGTGACAAGTTCAGATATCCAATGGTTGACTACAGTGATGCATTCAGATCTTGGTATAGTTCGGTGTCATGTCAGCTAGAAAGTAGCTCGGACAAGCATATATATAATCACAATTCGGTGCAATAATGATACTACATGTTACACAGTGAAACAAACTCTATACTCCCATGAAGAAAAGGTCAGAGTCAATATGAGATCTCGGTGCTTCTACTATGATCAAGGTAGAATTATAAAGGTAAAGGTATCAATTCAATGATGAGCCCTTTCAATGATACAGAGCAGTAGTCTGAGTGCTAAGAAGGTTGAAAGCGAAAGAGGATTCACGAAGAAGAAAGGAGCAGAAGACAGTCAAGAGAACTAGTGTCTTGGTCTTGGAGTGGCTAATAGGTCAAGGGTCTTGTCTTGGTATTCGTCAATTGGAATCTCTATAAGAAGAATTTGTGCGGGTTTTCCTCTCAAAGAGTGAGAGGTTTTAGCCCTGACTCATAGCCTACATTATGTGTCTCTTGTCTATTTATGTTCATGCATTGGTTATTGTTTGATGAAGAAGAACACTAATAATCTAAGAAGAAGATCCTAATCTAAAGAAGTAAAAAACATTCATAAACAATTACTAATCGAAAAGAAATCACCTAATGCTAATGCCCTAGATTTCTCAACAGTGTCTGCCTTGGTAGTCATGCTCGATGGATTGGGTGTGGCCGCTAAACTGCTACTTTGGTGTTCCATGGAGTCCATGAAGAATAATCCACGCTCACGCCCATCGCACATTGGCGGTAGAAGTTCCAAGGAAGTCACTCATCATGCAACAGTGGGATTGTCTTAGGTCGATTCCTTTGCAAATCTCTCTTCCTTAACTGTTCTTACCGGAAGAGAGACAACTTGGCAGTTGATCCTCTAGAAGTTGTAGAGCTCCAAGACCTTGTCGTAGTTTTGTGTCCACTAACGCTATGCTTTCCATTTGTTGAACATTTCTCGACTAAAACAAATGTGTTTGAGGTCGTTTCCACCTTTTGGCAAGGAGAGGAAAGTAATCCGAACCCCCAGCTCCACTTGCGTAAACCACTCCTTGGATTCTTCTTCTTACTCTACGAAGAGGACGTCTCGACTGCTACATGGAACTTGGATTCTTCTTCTTCCTCTACAAATGTGTCCCTTCAGATGCCTCATCTGGGTCCAACGAATGTTGCAGTGTGCCTTTCTGATACACGCTCGACGTTGCGCATGGCCTGCAACGCCTATATGAATTTTCAATGCCATATCTTTAATTTGAGCAATGAGATACTTGATAGCCTCTTTTGAGGTCGGAGACCTAGCCGTAGTTGCACCATCGATCTCGCTTTCACGAAGAGACTCGTCTAGTCATTTGTTTCATAATACATGTCAACATTACTATTAAATCTTGCTTAAGCCGATCAACGACGAAAAAATATATAAAGTTGTAGAATGTATTCTTCCTCTTCTAGTACTACCCTACTCCCCTAGCTTTTGTCAATTTTGTGCACGTAAATTACTACAGATCCTTCCAAAATCAGTGACTATTAAAACCAAGGCAGAAATTGTTGAGAAATCTAGGGCATTAGCATTAGGTGATTTCTTTTCGATTAGTAACTGTTTATGAATGTTTTTTACTTCTTTAGATTAGGATCTTCTTCTTAGATTATTAGTGTTCTTCTTCATCAAACAATAACCAATGCATGAACATAAATAGACAAGAGACACATAATGTAGGCTATGAGTCAGGGCTAAAACCTCTCACTCTTTGAGAGGAAAACCCGCACAAATTCTTCTTATAGAGATTCAATTGACGAATACCAAGACAAGACCCTTGACCTATTAGCCACTCCAAGACCAAGACACTAGTTCTCTTGACTGTCTTTTGCGCCTTTCTTCTTCGTGAATCCTCTTCTGCTTTCGACCTTCTTAGCACCGAGACTACTTCTCTGTATCATTGAAAGGGCTCATCATTGAATTGATACCTTTACCTTTATAATTCTACCTTGATCATAGTAGAAGCACCGAGATCTCATATTGGCTGTGACCTTTTCTTCGTGGCAGTATAGAGTTTGTTTCACTGTGTAACATGTGGTATCATTATTGCACCGAATTGTGATTATATATATCCTTGTCCGAGCTACTTTCTAGCTGACATGACACCGAACTATACCAAGATCTGAATGCATCACTGTAGTCAACCATTGGATATCTAAACTTGTCACTGTGCTTTGGTTACCAGAATTTCAGAGGGATCTTGACTGTCGTGACATCCAAATTCTTTACTATAACTATCCACCTAAATTTCAGAGACATCCAAACATGTCTCCCAGTGGAGATCCGAACTTGTTGACTGCCACTGTGCACCGAATCTGAATTCTAAATTGTGTAAATGTGAAGAACCTGCCCATGTATATATAGTGATTTGTCTCATAAATAAGCCAACATGTGCTTGTCCGAATAGGTGTGTCTATTCTAGGTGAGTTGACATGAGTTATTTTCTCTATTTTGAGGCCGACTTCAAGAGGATGACTAGTGCTTGTCGTTAGAGGGCTTTGTAGACTCATATACAATCTTCATACATGACATTGGCTCTAGATGACAAATCCTAAAGGTTCTCAATGGGAGCCATCTAAAATAAAACCTTTTGCTCATGAAATCCATGAAGCAAGGCATTACAATAATAATTATTTTCTTCATTTACAAAAATCATAGTTTCATGTCATTATGAAGATCGAACCTAGTTACACTTTTCAACACTCCCTCTTAACTAGGGAGGTATTCATAATCATACTTGGTCATTCTCATTCTGAAGAATTTCTCATAAGAAGAATCAGATTGGTAACCCATTTGTTTAACATCATATTAAGCAACATTGTTATATAGCAAGGCCTTGATTAACAACTCTATCTCTCCACAAAATCTGAGCTCAATGCTAGCGAGACCAATGATTTATAGACACCCTCATCATCATTGTCTCTCTCAGAACATACTCCATCCGGGTTCTGAGGGTGTGCTCCATGAGGACTGTTATCTCAAAATCCGTTCTTGATAGGCTGCTGATCAGGAAGGCCTTGTGTAACTCTTTCAAACCTACTTTTGGCTGAGGCTTAGCCTCCTCAACCTGAGAGGGCTCTCTCAAAGGATTAATGATATTCATAATGGATTAGATGGCTAACTCTATTAAACAAATGAAGAAGTGTAAGTGGTTGAAAGACAATCATTAAACATCCATTGGGCTTATGGAGTCAGAAAAGCTTAGTATGATAACAATATCAGCTAAACATGGAAGTCAGGGCATCAAAAGTTCAATATATTAGTTAACACATAGAGACATATAGGAAAACACAGTCTATAAATGTATGAAGAAAGTTAGAGCATGTCAATGAGCTCTAAGTATCATACGTTCATACTACTGCAAATAAGGAAATAAGGATAAACATAAACAAGCCACCATTGAACTCTTTCTGAATCCTGCGAAGTAAAGCCAAAGTCTGCATTCATAAAAACATAATCTTCTACAATGGCACAATATGAGTCTTCTTTGAAAAATTTCCAACCATTTGTACATTAGCTCTTCTCCTATATATAGAGCTTTTTACATAATTGAGATTCCTCCCTCAGCATGAGGGGAATTCGAATTCCACCTATCATGACACCTATTGACACTTAAAACTAATTATTAAATGAAACTGACTATTAACTGGTAGTCTTAGAGACCTAAAACGATTAGGAGTGTAACTCCTCATTATGATTAAAACAACCTTATCTAGGAATTAAACACTCCTTATGACACATATAACTCCATGAATTCGAATTTGATAGGGCTCATAACCCTCCAGCTGGCCCTCAATGACTCATCCTTTTACTGTTCCTAGAAACTAGGAGACTGTTCCTTGCTCTGTTCTGGCTGAAAAATAGGTCTTGGGACAGAGCTCATATCTTCTCATAAAAAATGTATTTGGAAAAACTGAAGGAGGCTTTTGTGAACCAATCCATGCTGAACAAAAACCTCTCTTGGTTTTTTGAAACATCTTTCCTACCACCCAGAATGTGTCTTTGAAAAACATGTGTAAAACAGGAGAAATATGCTTGTGAAAAACTGCACCTACAACAGTTTCGTAGCACAAGTTTGATCATTCATTTCTCTCAGATCATAATGGATTTGAAGAAAGTGGAAGAGGTTTTTGTATTTCAGTATCTTATGAATGAAAACCTCTTTCACTTTTTAGAGATGAGTTTTCAACTGCTCAGAAACGCTTCTAGAAGTTGACTAGTAAAAACAAGGAGTTAAAGTTCCTCCTTTTTAGAGTTTCATTCTTATGCTCGTCTTCAAATCCTTCTGCTGACCATGCTGTCTCTTTAATCACATGAAATGCTTTAAATCAACCATAAACTCTGATCCTACACTTACATTAAGACAAATAGCTCCTTTAATGCTGCCTGAAGCATCATCTAGCTATGAAACAATTTCCACTTTTATAACATATAGCTTAGAATTCAACAAAACTGTCCTTCTTCTACTTGTTTTGCCCTTGCTGAATGTTGACACTTTGTAAATGATCCTTTGCAGAGATTCCCCTTTGAAAAGATTTTCCTTTGTCTCTCAAAATTGGTCCACTAATTCATAATATGCACCTATAGCAGTTTCGTAGCACGCTACGAAACTGCTGAGCATTAGGCATCACCTACAGCAGTTTCGTAACGCGCTACGAAACTGCTGTGTAATTTAAAAAACACAGTTTTGAGACCAAAATTTAACTCTCTTGATATTTCTTTTGCTTGAAATGGCTTTTCCATCTGCCATGAAGTTGTCCAAAACTGAAAACATAATAGACACCATTCTTCAAGGAAAATTTCAAGAGGTAATCTATCAAAATTTAGGACTTAACCTTACTTGCTGCATGATTTCTTTTAGCTAAGGACGTCCTTCATGCTTGCTTAGTTGTGTCTTCAGATCTTCAATTTGCCTCTTCATCTCTTCAAAACTACATTCCTCTTGTTTAGAGATGACTGCCTTACCTTTGTCATTTTTATGCCGCTGTGATGATGGTTGTATTGGTGATGATATTTCCTTAGCCCTAGTGCTAAGTCTTGTTTCAGCTCTTGTGATATCTTCCTTTCTTTGGACACTTTCTCCTTTGAAATCGCTTTAGACAAAACAACCTAGAAGAAAATACCTTGCTTAATTGAGGAGTTGCCTCGCTTGAATTTGATGAAGATTTCTGATCTTTGCTCACCATGGGCTTGCCAAGTGCTTCTTATGCATGAAAGGAGCACGAGAATGACCAAGACCAATTCTTCCTTACCTTACCCTTTTTGTTTGAAATCTTTTCAGTGATAACAAGGACTATTCTTATCTTGGGCTCTCCAACCCTCAAAGAATATCGGTCCTCCATGACTCCTCTTATTTTAGATGCCCTATCTTATCCTCAAAGAGTATCAGACACCAAATGATTACCCAATACTCAATTATGTCTTCCCAAGTGAAGACAAGAATAATGTGTCTATCTCTCCCTCTCAATTAGGGAGGACAAATTTACTCATTCCTATAGAAGGAATGTACCTAAGCTCCTTCTTGGATTAGGAATTTCCAAGTTTCTTCCAAGTAAGAAGCTCGTTTCTAAGCTCCCTCTTAATTAGGGACCTACAACAGCTCCTTAGGTGGAGATGATGGGACAACCAACTGCTAGAAGAATTCCTTCCTTCGATGTCATGAATTTTCTTTGTTAAGGAGTCTGCTTCTTTTGGGGACTTCTTCATAGGGCACGAACCATCCATCACTTTCATCCTTGAGTTAGTCATGCCATCATTCCTCTCATCAAAAAGTGATCTATCAGTCTACACTTGGCATTGCTTCATGTTATGTGACCTTCATCATGTTTTTCTTCTTCGAAAGGTTATTTTGGAAGATATCCATAGTTCTTCCCTTGGAAGATATGTATAAACCCATCCATATATTTGTTCAAAACTAAGAAATGAACACTTAAATCAAAATTACCATTGTGATGGTCTTTCATCATGACATCCAGTGTGCATCAACATCCTGCATACATGTTGACATATCTCCCATTGTCAAGGGTCTCTATCTTTTCTAGAATTTCATCAGAGTCTTCATGTCTTTCCAGGAGATTTCCTAGTCAAATCTTCTTGGTCTTCCGAATGTTGATTGCCTTTACCATGGTTTCATATCTCATGATATCTTCCTTCCTTACATTTCATTTCATTCATAGGAGATTCCAATCAGAGTTCCTCAATTATAGTCAACCACCTCATAATTCATGTGAGGACATATAATGTTGATTTCATCTGGCGTGACCTATGCCTTCCTGCATCTTTACAGAGGAGGAGATCCTTTTTTTCTTTGATCAAGCTTCTCAAGATAAAGCAGTTATCCATGTTACCTGCGACCATACAACATTACTTTATAATATTTAATATAAGCATACATACCTCATTTACCTTTAAGTCATCTAGGTTTCTTTCAACAACTTCTTGATTGAAAAGATCTTCAACCCCTTGATTTGCTCCATCTCTTGTGTCATCATATCATCATCCCATGAATTCCACAAGTTGGAGTTCTTGATGAAAATACTTGCTTCCTCTCTAGATCGGTGAACCCTTTAATGAGGTTTTTGTCAGAGAATCTTGAGGATCTTGTATATCCCTATCTAGTAGATGTTACCTTTGTATGATGAGCCTTGACCTGTATGACTTTTTTCTCGAGATTCTTATGAGATCCCCAAGAGTTATGACCTTAACAATTGACTTCCATAGATTTTGTTCCAGTTGTCCTTCATGTTTCCCTATGGTAATGTCACGAGCTCTTGCTTCTAATGCTTTTCCTCTTTCAGCGTCCTCCACTTCTTTAGTGAAATGGACTTCTTCTCTATCTTCCTTGTTATTTCCCTTCTTAAGCTTAGGACAATTTTCTTGTAATGCTTATAGCATTGAATCTTACTTCTCTCCTTTTGGAAAATGTATGAATACTTTTTTCCCTCAATCTGTCTTCTTCCATCTTGCATAGAAATCACAAGTTGTTGAATGGAATAACTTTCTTATCCTCATAGACATTTGTTACCTTGTTCATTAGTGTATGAAGATTAATGAGGATTATCTCTCCTAGATCTTGCAATTGAGATATTATGAAGATAACCCTTTATCCTATGATACCTTAGATTTGTGTAGATTAGATCTAAGTGATGTGACCTTTCTTAGTGCATCTTTAGAGAATAGTTGTTCCAGCTTATCATATATATCTCTTTGATGTTTCCAATTCTGTTATATGAGGGGACCTTTGATTGAATTCATAAGAATCCATTTCCATGTATTAAGATAATGCTTGACCTTCATACGATTTGGAGACTTTTCCATTGAAATGACTTCACTTTCTTCGAGGACTATGTCTATCCTCCTTTTTCATGCAAGGACGTTCAATGACCCAACCAGCTTATACATCTCCTTGCAAAATGAAGTCATTTAACTATATTAGATTATAGAATGAAAGATACTTACTTGACAAGTGAAGATGAAATATTCAACTTGATCACTTTGATGGTGGTTGAAGAAGATGTATTAGAGCCCCTTTTGGTTGATCTTCTTCCAAATGAAAATCCCTTCTTCAGTACAGGAGATTGCTCCTTGTTATGATGGCAATGCCTTTGATCTAGCTCTCCTTTGATGATGTTGATTTGATGAGGATATCTTGATGCTTCCTCAGATGATCTTCTTTAAGGATAAGGAGGAGATCATTGCTTCAATGAGGGGAGACTGCCTTGGAACATTTTGAAGATAATGGAAATGCCTTTTAGCCTTCTTTGGATAACTACCCTTCAAGATACTTCGACTTCTTCAGTGGTGAATGAGTGCGAATCAGAAATGCTTCTAAATTTTTTGACTTTCTCCAAGGTGATGTTATCTTTGTCTTTGAAGTGCTTCTCTTGAATATATATGCTTGGGGCTACCTTGCTTTGTAGATCTCTTCAACTTGATGAGGGTCTTTGTGATCTTTTCATTATGACTAGAGGATCCAAAACTTTTGCTGGTGTAGGCTTCTTCGATCTAGGGTTTGATGTAGGTCTCGACTTCGCTTTGACATCTTTCTCGAGATTCAATCCTTGAGTGTCTCTTTGATTGCATGCCCTTTTCTTGACTTTGACACCTTAGCTCTGATACCATGTTTTAAATCTAGGGCATTAGCATTAGGTGATTTCTCTTCGATTAGTAATTGCTTGTGAATGCTTTTTACTTATTTAGATTAGGATCTTCTCCTTAGATTGTTAGTGTTCTTCTTCATCAAACAATAACTAATGCGTGAACATAAATAGACAAGAGACACAGAATGTAGGCTATGAGCCAGGGCCAAAACCTCTCACTCTTTGAGAGGAAAACCTGCACATATTCTTCTTATAAAGATTCCAATTGACGAATACCAAGACCAAGACCCTTGGCCTATTAGCCACTCCAAGACACTAGTTCTCTTGACTCTCTTCTGCTCCTTTCTTCTTCGTGACTCCTCTTTCACTTTCAACCTTCTTAACACTGGGACTACTTCTCTGTATCATCGAAAGGGCTCATCACTGAACTGATATCTTTACCCTTATAATTCTAACTTAATCATAGTAGAAGCATTGAGATCTCATACTGACTGTGTCGTTTTCTTCGTGGCAATATAGAGTTTGTTTCGAAGTTTCTCCATTCACTCTGCTAATTTCACTCTGCTTGGCTTGCCCTCACACCGGTTAATGTCAGCGTCGTTGTCGGAGCACCACTCCAAGATTTCCTCGGGCACCCATTTTTGGGGCAAGGCCATCCCTGACAAAAACTACATTAGAAATAAATGGCATCACGCCAATGCCATCACAAAAGAAGTGTTTTTTGAGGATGATTTTGTTCGGAGAAAGGTTTGGCCACGTCGCTATCATGTCCTTCTCTTTGTATTATGTTTTGCTCTGTTTTTTGCCATATTTTGTTTGGCACTGTGTGGCACCAGCCATCCCTACAAGCCCCATATTACCTCGAAGAGTATTGTCTTCAGTGACTTCCATGTTAATGAGGGAGTTGAGGGAGTTGATGAGACTGGTGTGCCCATGATGATGATGTCTGTGAATTTCACTCTAAAGCTTAGTGTCTACAATCCTGCCAAGTTTTTCAGAACTCACATGGTTTCCACTCCTGTGAATCTCATGTACAATGAGCTATTGAATATTGTTCCTCTATATGGGGCAGGTGGGAACTTGAGAAGTTCTAATGAAAATGGGGACACTCCATTGGATCTTGTATTTAGCATACAATCAAAGGCTTGCGTTTTAGGTAAACTGGTTAAAAAAAAGTTCTGCAGACATATTCACTGTAAAATTGTATCAGATTCACTTAGACCGACATGTATCTTCAAGCTTTGGGGATTTTGGAATGGTCAGTGTGTTTCATATTTTTTTTTGATACATGTATGCGGTATCATCTACCATGACGTTCCCGCTACTCTTTATGTGATAATTGTATGAAGTGTTTGAATCATCATTTCCCATGGGTACGACATCCCACTAAATTGCGCAACTACTATTCTTGATTTATGTGTATGTTAGCAGATGGTGTTATAGTCTGGAAATCCATGTCAAAAAGGACTGCATCAATTGTGCTCTTATTGTACACATTATTTTTAGTTTGGTTTATTGGTGGACTTTCAACAATTCATCTCTATCTGATGAGTACAAATCAAAATTTCAGATATCAACATGATAGCAGAGAAAATTCTTACAACAAAGGAGTAATACCCAATTTTAGAGAAATATTTTTTACAAACATTTCGCTATCAAGGAATTTTCAAGCCTTTACAACATCTTGTTGGATGGTGAGAATTTACAAAGATAAGCCACTAGATAAGTTGTCATATTTCTACCAGGCAAACCAGTAAGAAAACTATGTCAAGGTCCATTTTCTAGGCCATGCACTGTCACTCTCATAGTTGGCACATAAGCATTACATGATATCTCTATCCTCGGACCCTCATTCATCATGATTATGGGTCAACCACACAAAATGCTTGTCAATGAAGTCCATTTTCTAGGCCGCAAACTGTCATCATCATAGTTGTTCACAAGCATTACATGGTATCTCTATCCTCAAAGCTCCGTTCCTTATGTTTATGGGTCATCCACAAACCCATGGTTCATCGAAGTCCATTTGCTAGGCTGCACTCTGTCAATATCGCATTTGTTCACAAACATTATAGGATATCTCTATCCTTGAAACTTCGTCCATTGCGATTATTGGTCAACCACACAAATCTCTTCTCTTCAGTGACTCTTCATTTTCAACAAAGGCTTCTCAGGAGGGAACTTCACGCAATGGGGACCATTGCTTCTTAAGAGGGGAGGAATGATTCGAATATCTACCCATGGTATTCATCTATCCATAGAATTTACCCATGGTAATCCGAATCATGCCACTGCAAAGAACTACCACAGAAGCCTAAAATCTAACATAAAAAAAACTAATGATCTGAATGGAAAGTGGCATCCACCCATGTTATTAATCCACCCATGGAATTTACCCATGGTATTGTAACTAAGAAAAGGCTATAAGTAACAACCCTCATTTTGTAAAAGGAAACATTCGTCCACACAATGTAGTGGGGACAATTTTCTTTAAAAGTTTCTTTGTGTCTTTATCTTCCCTCTTGATGTTTTAAGCTCTCTGCTCCCCACATCTGGATCATTTGCATATTTTGTCACTTATATTAGATGAAGCATTGTATTATTAACTCTCCAATTTGTCATTCTTGTGCATGAGTTATAATTAAAATTAAATGATAATGTAGTAAAAACTCTAAAGCCATATAAGTAAATTATCCAGTATGAGTCTTAATAAATAGGTGGTAGTTGTATATATTAGGGTTTCTGGGAGTCCAAATGTTCTTAAATGTAATCTAATAAGAGTATAATATGCTTAAACATTTTATTTTATTTTCTTAATGTTTTCAATAATTGGGTTAGCCCAAACATAACGAAGATCTGATAGGGTATGTCCACATCTCTTAGACACCAAAATTAGGAATAGGGAAGTACCCTTCTATGTCCCCTCAATTTTTTGGTATGGTCTAGATGTTCACAAGACAAACCCAAGCTCCTTTGTATGTCGTCCTCTTCTAAGATGGTGCCTAACATGTGAACCATAGTAATCCATCGATAATTTCTCCAAATTTTTGAATTAAGTGTTACAAGGAAGCCAACAAGAACATATTTGACATGGCCTGAAGGATTTTACCAAGGTATATAAGCTTATTGGCCAAGGGAAGATCCTTGTATATCAAATTTTGAGTTTTGCATTGAATCTTGTGAAGACACTATTCCCACATAACATTGAGAGAAACATTAACACCAATTGATACACCAAGATAGTGAACTATGACAACATCCCTCATACACTATCACAAATATGTTAGCTAATCTAGTGTATCCTCTATTTAAATCAACAAACAATTTGACTTGTGACCACCACAGGGGCTTCACTCAGTGAACCTCTAACATAGCACATGCGTTCATGACATACTAAACAATACCCTTAATTTGACTACATATTGGAAAATACCTCTAAAAATCACATTATTTAACACCCTACCAATATGAACCCAATACACTTTCCCAATTTAAAACACCCCTACTTTCACTAGATATTGTAGGTATCCATTTTTCATTAACATTTTTTATACTCCTTTATATTTTTTCATTAAATTTGAGCTCCATTTTTTTTTACAAGCCAATATAAAAACCCCTTATCCCTAATTATATGCTCAATATATGATGTCATTTTTTCCTCAATATATATCCCCCAATATGAATGCACATGGCATGGTATTGCTCCCCCAGTGAAGCGCTTGTGGTGATCACGCACCACTCTAGTTGCAATGCAAAAAATATTTAGACATTCAAGGGCCCCCATTAACACAACCCTGCGAAAAATCAATAGTCAGAAGAGTCTCATCATCAAAGTGATTATCAATCATATCTTACCCTGCAATGCCCCTAAGTTGACCCTAATCTCGAGTAGTTTCGAGCAGATACCTCAAAGCGACACCAAATAACACATAAAATACAATGAAATGGGTCAACCTTACCTGTTGGCTTCCAAAACAATACCATATTTGAGATAGCACCATTATTTGAAACAAAAGTTGAAGCATTAGAAAATATTTTCTCACCACTAAAATGAAATTGAAACCAATTCATGACCAATAAAATTTATTTGTAATAAAGGACCAATCTACCTTGTAATAGGCCTTGGAGAAATCTATTTTAAACAAAAGTATCTATTACCTAGATTCTACTTCTCAATAGATTTATGTGCTATCAAAATGGTGTCTAATATGAAGCGAACTTTGATGAAACCAATTTGATTTAGGGACAAAGCAGACGAAAGTCACTAGATCTATAATGCCAAAACTTTAATAAATAAATTAAAAAAAAAAAATCGCATAGGGCACATTTAATAGAGTAATTGGTGTAGAAATTTTGAGAATCGAGCAATTTAAATGTAACTTTTAAAGTTTCACCTCATTTACTTAAGGATTCCTAGATCTATCTAATCACTATGGACTTTCAGCCTTGGGACTAAACCGAAATATAAGATTACAACATTAATAATTGCCTTCTCTTCAACCTAATTTTACCTGGTAGTCCAAGAGAATAAATATTATATAAGTGTACAATAATAATATTTCACTTTCATTCAACCTAATTTCGTCTGACAACCCAAAAGAATAAATATGATATGAGTGTATTCCAATACCACAATTTTACAACCATTAGGGCACACTTTTCAAAGCATATAACAAATCTGAAATTTCTTGTTACAACATGCTATAACAATAGGAAATCTTCTCTATCTCCTGAATATGTCTTAAATCAATTAATCAATACAACTATATGCCAAATCAATATGATCAACAAAGATTGGAACTTACTTAGACATGAACATAACATTCGTTGAAAATCAAATTTGCAAGTACACAAAATTTCGTTAGATAGAAACTTCATTTAGATGGAAAAGATGAAGTACATACCACAACTTTATCTAGGGAAACCATAAGAAAACCCTACCCACTAACTCCTAGTTAGGAGTCACTCCTAACTAAAGTTGGTCACTCCACCAAAGATTCTCAACATGCTAGCACCATTGCCAACAAGTCCTCCTAGGCTCAAGAAAAATGCCTCCTCTCTTACTCAACAAGCATAACAAGTAACACTCATAGGGGATTCACTCAATGAACCTTTGACATATCACGTGTGTTCAAGCAATACTAAACAATACCCCCAATTTGACTACATATTGAAAAATACATCTAAAAATCACATTATTTAACCCCCTACCAATACAAACCCAATACACTTTTCCAATTTAAAAAAACTCTACTTTCACTAGATATTGTAGGTATCCATCTTTTCATGAAAATTTTTATACCTCTTTATATTTTTTCATTAACTTTGAGCTCTATTTTTATACTTGCCAATATAAAAATCCTTTACCCTCTAATATATTCTCAATATATATGTCATTTTTCCTTCAATATATATCCCCCAATATAAATGCACGTGGTATGGTATTGCTCCCCCAATGAAGCCCTGATGGTAACACTAGGGTTTTCAAAACCTTAGTATTCTTCTCTCACAAAAACTACAATATATAATGTTATCTTTATCCCTCTAGGACCTATGACAAACCATTAAGCCCTAACTCATGGTACATAACATTGTTATTGCCATCTTATTGTTTCATAATTGCTTTTCTAGGCCCTTTAATTGTAATTATACCCTTTGTTTCCTGTATATACCAA
Source organism: Pinus tabuliformis (assembly GCA_031772625.1). Lineage (NCBI taxonomy): Eukaryota > Viridiplantae > Streptophyta > Pinopsida > Pinales > Pinaceae > Pinus > Pinus tabuliformis. The sequence continues at coordinate 865,419,184 of CM062819.1, forward strand.
GGAAACCTAGTTTTAGGGATCATCTCATCAAGTACATTAGGTATATTGGATATTAAAGTTTCTCATTCGAACTTGATTTCTTATTCATTCACTATCTATGTTTCTCAAGGTGTGTAAGTACTTATTTCTTCTATTTTTTTCGCTATTTGGGATGTTTGGTTCACACATTTAGTATGAGAGAAGACAATCCTTGGGTTTGTGTCCTTCATACAAGTCACCTTAACATTTTTTCCTCCCACTTAGTTTGGGGGCATTTTGACGGTGCACAAAGGACATAGTGAAGTAGCTCGAGGCATATTGGTTTACCATATTTAAGGTTGTGAAAGCTAGGGATTTTACTCTAGTCTTGAAACTAGTCTCAAACAAGTGTTGTTAATAAAACAATTATACCTAAAGCTAGCAAGGTCCAAATCAAGTGTCATTAGTTGCCTTGGAAAGAATACAAACCCATACATTTTGGGTTGACATTTCCGACCTAGAACTCAAGTATTGGTGACATGGTCATTTTTATGAGTTTTCTCTGCTAGAATAGGGGAAAAAACAACAAGTTTTGGTATTACAAACGTAACTTGATATTGGAAGGCCCAAATTGAATGGGACTAGTGGGAACCTGGAGATAACATATTATATTTTATTAAACGATTTTGGGGGCATTTTGAGGGTGCACAGAGGACATAGTAATGTAGCTTGAGTAAAAATTTCAAATTTTGGTTCACCATAGTCAAAGGTTATGAAAGTTAAGGCTTTTAAGTAGTCTTGAAACTAGTCTCAAACATGTGTTTTTAGTAAAATAATTATATACTAATCTAGAAATATCCAAATCAGGTATCATTAGTTTTATTGGAAATAATACTAACCCAAACATTTTGGAATGAAAATTTTAGATCTGGAACTAAAGTATTGGTGACATGGCATTTTGTAAGAGTTTGCTCTGCTAAAATAGTGTACAAAACAACTAGTTCTAGTAATGCAAACATAACTTTTGATTGTAATGTCTAATTGAATGAGACTAGTGGGAGCTTGAAGATAACATCTCAAAGAACATACTATAAATTTTTTAGCAACATAGGATCAAAAGTGGCAGAGGTGTATTACGCTGAAGTCACCCTAGAAGACACTAAGCAAACGAGGGCTTCAAAGGGTATGTTAACTTGAATTTTTCATATTTGATTAGAAGTATTGTTTGGAGAAAATCAGAAAGTGCGATAAAGAGAAAACTGAGGAGAATTCTAGGTAGATATTATTTTGGCTCACATGGCAAGGTGTTGAGAAGTGCAACAAGAAAGTCTCAATTTGACTTTTCCTTGATCAAATTGAAAAAAATCGAATATCCATATCAGCGGACAACTTGGATGTGTTGAAGAAATCTAGGGCATCAAGGTTAAGTGATTTCTCTTCTATTAGTAAATTCTTGTGAGTAATTTTTACTTCTAGATTAGGATCTTCTTTTACTTATGTTAGTATAGTATTATTCTTCATCAAACAACTACCAATGCATGAACCATAAAGAGACAAGAGACACAAAATATAGGCTAAAAGCCAGGGCAAAAACCTCTCCTACATGAGAGGAAAACCCTAAAAAATTATTCTTCTTATAGAGATTCCAATTGACGAATACCAAGACCAAGACCCTTGACCTATTTTCCACTCCAAGACAAAGAGACAAGGTCCCTTTCACTGCTTCTCTTTTGTGCCCAAGTCAACACTTGATCCAACTACTTGTCTTCTTTGTACTTTGGCTATACTTTAGATTTTCAGTTCTTAGTTCATCATTGCACTCCTTGTCACTATTTCAGAAACCTTAGCACAAGTGTTTGACCAAATTTGACCCTTTATCTTCCTTTCTCTCTAAGGATACTTTCTCCCTTCAACTTGACTACCCTTTGGCTTGACTTCTTCTTGAATTCGGTTGTCTTATAGGTCTGCAATAACTCCGGCTTTTTCTACACTGGAAACCATCCATTTACTTCGCACGTGTGGAGGTTATTTGACCTAAAAGCAATCCAAAACAAAGCTAAAAGACTTTGTTGCTCCTTCCTTCCTTCTCATTGGTTACATGACTCCTTGATGATGACTTTCACACTTATTATTAGCTTCATACCTTGACCGAAATTTCTTCTCTAAAATGTGGATGTGATGCCCTATTTATAGTTGTTGTAGCCTCATAATAAGTTGACTTGAGATGAAGATGAGGCGACATGTTCTTTGGAGAAATATTATTATTCCTTTTGAAGCTGACTTGAAGGGAGATGCTTGTGCTTGCCTTGGAGGGCTATTTATACTTATCTAGTGACATACAAATTGTAATATGCCCAAGAAGGGTCATTCATACATGACATAGCATCAAATTGAATTTTATGACTAGATGACAAATCTTAAAGGCTCACAATTGAAGCCATCACTAAAATAAAATTGCTTACGCATGAAACCCATGAGACAAACATTACAATAATAATTTTATTTTTCTTCTTTTCATCAATTACATAAAATCACAGTTACACATGTTATTATGAAGACTGAACCTAGTTACACTTTTCAACACTCCCTCTTAAAAAGGGAGGCATTCATAATGGTACTTGGTCATTCTCAATCTAAAGAATTTCTCATAAGAAGAGTGAGATTGGTAACCCATTTGTATAGCATCATATCAACCAACATTGTCACATAGCAAGGCCTTAACTAACAAACTATCTCTCCATGAGATCTGAGCATAATGTTGGCGAGACCAATGATGTATAGACACCCTCATCATTGTCTCTCTCAGAACATAGCACCTGGGCTCTCAGGGTGCATTCCACTAGGACTATTCTTATCTTGGATTCCCAGTGCTCAAAGAATATCAGTCCTCTATGACTACTATTATCTTGGATGCACTAACACATCCTCAAAGAGCGTCGGATGCCAGATTTTTACCCAATCCTCCATTCTTTCTTCCCAAGTGAAGACAAGAATGATGTGTCTATCTCTCCCTCTTAATTAGGGAGGACATATCTATTCCAATAAAGGAATGTACTCATTCGAATGGAAGGAATGTACCTAAGCTCCCTCTTCATTAGGAATTTTTCTTCCAAGTTTCTACCAAGCAAGAAACTTGTTTCCAGGTTCCCTCTTAATTAGGGACCTATAACAGATCCTCAGGTGGAGATGATGGGACAACCAACTGCTTGAAGAACTCCTCCTCACGATGTCATGAAATTCTTTTCGTTATCTAGGAGTCTTCATGTTTGGGACTTCTTTATAGGGTACATATCATCCATCACTTTCATTCACGAGTCAGTCACATCATCATCAGAAAGTGATCCATCTGTTCATATCTGGACTTCCTTCATGCCATGTTGCCTTCTTCTTCCATGTTTCCATAAGGATCTTTCATCCCTACTAAATGGTCGTCGATGGTGGAATATATCCATAGATCTTCCCTCGACACCCCTGCATAAGCCCATCCAGATATTTGTTCAAAAAAAAGAAATGAACATATAAATCAAAATTACCTTTGTGATGGTCTTTCATCATGCCATCTTCTAGTTTGCATCAACATCTTACAAACATATCGACACATATCCCAAAGATATATATATTTTCAAGGGTCTCTTTCTTTTTCCAAATTTTATTAGAATCTTCATATCTTTCATGGAGATATCCTAGCCAAATATTCTTGGTATATGGATGTTGATTGTCCTTTTCCATGATTGCATATCCCATAATCTCTTCCTTCCTTTCTTCACACATTTCTTTCTCAGGAACTTCCAATCAAAGTTCCGCCAATTAATATCAACCACCTCATACTTCATATGAGGACATATATGTTGATTTCATCTAGTCAATGTGTGACCCATGCATTCTTGCATTCCTTCAAGGGAGTAGATCCTTACTTTTGATTATGATACTCCAGATAGAGTTTTGGGCATGGAATCCCCCCACGACATGTTTTGGGGCTCAAAGCCCAAGTTTTGAGTTGATATTGTTGTAAAGCTCCGCGAATTGCGGGCGCAAAATGTATGTTAAAGTCATAGGGCTATCCGCCCTAAGTTTGAATGTAATGTTGGCCTACCCATGGTCCACGGACCATGGGATTGTATAAATAGAGCGAGGCTCTAAGTTGTAAAGGGGCCTAATAGAATGGAATAGAGGATAGGAATAAAAGGTCTTAGGGAGTAAGTCAAAGTGAAAAGTGTATCTTGTGTCGTAGAGTAGGAAAAGGCTCTGCAGCTGAGTGCGCAGAGGCCTAGTAGAGTCCGCAGCTGAGTGCGCGGACCCCTGCAGCTGAGTGCGCAAGGCGGAATAGATTCTGTAACCGAAGGAAGAGAATAATAAAAAGAAGTTTTATCTGAATTCCGTGTATCTATTCTTCGGTTATTATCTGTTGGATATGAATTGCAATTATACTGTTTATTTACTGCGCGCACTTGTATGAATTGTGAATATTGTTAAGTATAACAGAAAGCATACAATTAAGCTAAGTTAATCAACTAATATTAGATTGCTAGTAAGGACTTGGGTAATAACACTGTTCAACCCCTGAGTAGCGCTGCGTGAAGGCAACATCACAGGCTGCGAGGTACGGGTAAGTGCGCGTAGGGTTGAACCGCAGACCACTTGAAACCATTAGACATCTCCAGGGTGCAGAAACCTGGTTCTAGCATCCTCCCATACTACTTCGGGTGACACCTTAGTCTGCGCTCCGCAGACTGTTGTCGAAAGGGCCAGTAGTGCTAGGATTTGTTTGGCTAAATCATCTCTGAACCTGGTTTAGGCCCCATTAAGCCAACAAATGTTTTCGTTTCCAGGACTGAGATCTGCATAAGGGATGTCTGATGTCGTGTCACTGGAATCCGATAAAGAAAGAAATTGAAGGGTGGTTGGATAGAAAGATTCACGAGTTCGCAGCGTAGGAAAATAGGAATCCGCAAGTATCAAAGGAACAGTGGTTAGAGCGCTACTTATATACAGAAATCCATGAAATTTTCTTTGCATCCTTCCCCTCTGAGTTGTATGAGTGGATCGCGAAGCTAGCAGACAGTCAGGGAAGGTGTAGGCTCGATAAACCGATTGTGTGGACTCCAGAATTGGTGCGTAGACTAGAAGCATCAGAAGATAAGATCATGCATGCTGTGGACCATTGGCTCGATTGAATTATAGGAGGGTTTATCACCGAGTTCGCGGTAGATACTTTAGTTAGCTACAGCGAGGCGGAACGACGTTTCCTCAAAGGACCGCGAGGTAAGTACATTAAATCTTTGAACAATTGGATTAAAATGCTATTGTGCGAAAAGCGGCTTATGCGAATAAATTGATGTTTGGGGCTACGTGAAGTGGGAGCATCTACATAAACAAAGGTAGCATAGAAATAGAAACTAACCCCTTGATTTTGCCTCGACGAGAAAGCGAGGAAGAGCTCACGAAAGTTTCACCAAGAAGTGCGATCAGTCTGATAAGGTAGCGAATTCCATGCATACCACCTCCACCTACACCACCACCACTCTCACCATATTCACCTCCATCTCCGCCCACACCACCTCTGCCACCACCACAGTTCAATATGGCGAGCGCGATAAAATTGTCTTATTCAGAGGAGTAGGGAAGGAAGATCTAGACCAATTTTGGTTCCTGGTAAAAGTTGTATGGGAAGCACAAGTAGTTGTGGATGACAATATAAAGAAAGCAACGCTGGTAAGCGCGTTACAGGATCACACACTAACATGTACATTAAGAATTTTGATGACCATCCAAACGTGGGGATTGCAGGTATCTAGGCTGCATTGAACAGGGAATTTAGCAGGCCAAAATCGAAGACGCAATCGATTATCGGGTTTAAGGAAATTGCGATGCTTCTAGGCAAGACGCCATTGGATCTGGATCAGAGACTGAAGAGTATGATTCGTGAAGCCAACATGACCTTGACGAATGGACAACACCACACATGGTTTGTAGCATCACTAACGCCACATTTAAGGACGACGCTGTCGCAGCAGAAGTTATCCACCCAGGCCAAAGCTTTGAGATTGCAATGAGACTACACGAGACCCCAATACAAGATCCTGGCCTGGGAGTCCAACAAATCCACGCGCAACTACAAAATTTGTGTCTGGAAATGCAGAGTTTGAAATAGGATGGGACAACTCGGCCAGAGGCGTGCAAGGAGGTATGGTGCATAAAATGCAAAGGCCAGTGGCATGATAAGGACCATTGTCCAATCTTTGTGAGCTACTTGGCGGGAGGAGGGCCAATGCCATTAAGACCAGAGGCAAAAGCAGGATCAAGCGCAGCGCCTGCATTATGGTGCGCGATTTGTCAGATAGGAGGAAAACATGCTACGGATAATTTTCATCTATTACAGAAGTATACGCAGACGTCCCAGCAATTGTTCTGCAATTTCTGTAGGTTGGTAGGCCATGATGAGCACACCTGCAGAAGTTATGAACTGATGATGGATTGGATTACTGCCTAGAGAGTGCAGACCAAAACGCAAGCCCTCGATCCAAATGGTATGACGCGCGCTGGATTTCAGGGGCGCAGACGAGGTTGAGGTGGAATGGGACCAGGAAGGGGTCGCGGACAACTGATTTGTTACAATTGCAGAGGGCCAGGGAATTATGCCCGTGATTGTACAAATCCAACGAGAGCATCATGTTTATATTGTACTCAGTTTGATCATGAGATGGAGGACTGCCCTACATTGATAGCGAGGTTGTGCGATAAAGGAATACTCAAGCCTCCCCCGACTCATAATTTGCAAATGATGAGGTATGAGTTGCGCGAAGAGGACCCGAATGTAAACATTGTACTTCGAAGTGGTATCACAATAGGAGATGACAAAGGTAAGCAACCTGAAGAAATTGCGTGGGTTCGCAAGGCTCCTACAAAGGAACCTGAATTTAATTTGGAGTGCACGAAGGAGACATTCATGGAAGCTAAGAAGAGCTTCACGGAGGCCTCCACTTCAAGTAGTAAGGATCAACTAGAACCAGAGATGGATCCTTCAATGCTCACTACCTTTCTGGAGACATGCATGAAGCTGCTACGTGACAGCAAAGCGGTGAAGGGACTGTAGGAACCTATCACTAGGTGCGCTGGGTCGGGAGAACCGCGCGTAGTCAGGAAGCTCGGGAAACATACATCACGAACAGGAAGGGAAATGAGATTGACTCCGCAAATCGGAGAGTATGAAATGGATCAAGTAATTCTGGATCTAGGATCGGACACGAACATATTGCCAAATCAAACATGGGAGCACATGGGCAGGCCTGCGTTGCAATGGTAACCTATTCAATTACGAATGGTGAATCAACAAAAGATCCTACCCATGGGCAGATTGTAGGGAGTAATGGTGGATATTGAAGGTGCGAGCGCGCTTGCAGATTTCGAAATGATAGAGATTGCCGATGACAACAATCCCTATCCCTCGCTACTAGGAATAGATTGGGCCACTGACATGAACAAAGTGATAAAACTGAAGAAGCACAAAATGATTTTTGAGAAAAAGTCACTGCACATAGTGGTACCTTTAGACCTTGCAGAAGGATCGTGCTACATAGAGACAGTGCGTGACGATGAGAGCGACGACGAGCTAGATTGTATCTACAAGATAACTGCTCGGGAATAGGATTGGGTAAATCCTACAGCGGATGACAGGATTTCGTGGGAGCGCGAACGCTCCTACACATCAGATTCGGATGGGGAAACAGAATGATGGTAGAACCAGTTACACGAGGTAACCACGCTCAATAGTAACATGATGGTAAGATCATTGCACTGTGTGACAACAGAGGTAAGGGATCTACTTATGTATGATGGGTTGACAGTGGTGGATGAATTTATGAACAAATTTGAAAGAGAAGTACCAGAACGACAACGTTTGGATGCTCTAAAATGGGCACTGCGTGCTACGCCTGCAAGGTGGTGGGGTACGTGCCAACAACATTTTGAGGACTGGTGCGAATGTAGAAGGGTGATGCTTATACGGTTTGGAAAGCCTCAGATACAGATGGAAGCTAGGTATGATGGACGAAACAACCTGCACGCCCACCTCTCCAGATGGGTACAAGCGTATGGTACGCAACTTGCATGAACACACACCATCCTCACGATAGTAAACAGGAACAACAAGCAGAAGCAAGCAAGACAAGTGTGCGAACGACTAAGTATGATAAGACCTAGCGCGCCAAAAATTATATGTGGGGAAGCCTTTGACAAGGTGTGCGAAGTGCTGAACACGGTCCACCAGGTGAGACGAATTCACTGGGACCTGCACGTACCAGCGGTTCTATGGGCTTATAGGACCATGTGCAAAACCCTAACCACGAGAGTAATTTCGAAATTGAAGTATGAAGCAGGGGCTGTAATCTCTATGGAGCATGCAAAGCCTAGTCCACGAATAGCAACACCCGTAGATACGATAGTCCGCATAGCCCAGAATGAAGGAATCACACAGCCACGAGAAACAAAACACATAAGACTTGGGGAAGAAATCTGACGGGGAAGCCTTAGACTTCGCGAACTTGAAAAATATCGGGTATGACTAAGGGAGAAAAGTGCTTTGATAGACGTGGAGGTCAAGAAGCTAGAAAACGAAATAAAGGAAGCATTTCTAATCGAAAAACCAAGGATGGTAAGGTAAGGTGTGTACGATCATACTGACAAATTGGAAGACTATCATTGTGAACTAGTGAGTCTGCTGCCTTGGCTTGGACCACATATCGCCATATGTAGTGACCAGGGTAGCGCATTGCAAATAGTAGAGTGCGTGATGCCGACCACAACTATGGAAAGTGGGGATTCTCTGCGAACCATGGTGAAGGATGGGATGGAGCCCTACATGGGTGGTGCGACCACCTAACTAGTTGTAGGAAGAACAATATTAGCGCTCCAGGAAGTTGGAAGGGAGCGCAGGACTATAAAATATTCTGCCTGGGAGTTGCGCGATATTGGGGATGCGCGTAGAGTCAGAACGTCACAAGGTCTGCGACCGTGCATGGAGGGTTGCGGTACCACGCTGGTTGGCTGGGAAGTGACCATTGAGGTCACTATTCACGATGGGATGTGCGACTTGAGGCCAAATGGAGCGGGCGGCGGGCATTTAAGACGCGATTTATGGGCAAGATTTGGGAAAATCTACCACCAAGAAAGCATTAATGGCCCGAAATTCGGGGAAACAGTTGAATTCAAATTCAAAAGGCGCTATAAAACACAAAGGGCTGGCTAATGAACAACACTTGGTCATTTGAGAGTTGAGCGTCTGAGTAGGGCACTGAGCATTGAGAGCCGAGCGATAATTGAGCCCCTAAGTTCGCTAGTGATAGAATGCAGCCTAGATATCATGATGGCCACTAAAGATGGTTTAGGTATTGAAGAAGTAACCGTCGGTGAGGCTGTGTAGACCCCATTGGTAGAGGATGTTCCAGAAGGTGCCAGGTTTGTGACAGAAATCCCCAAATCACCATGAACACCGAGGCCCAAGAAGGATAAACAGGCAATGGGTCCAATATGTGTGTCCCCAAGGAATCCGCAACATAACAAACTAACCATGGAAGATAAGGGGAAAGTAGTCACAATAGAAATGGATGAGGAAGAAGAAGACTTGCAGGCCCTGATCGCCACAGTAGACGAAGAAGAAGACATGGAGGAGGATATTCAACCGTTACGCTCTGCAACAAAACTGCATGATGGGTATCTATGGCTGGAGGAGCCTATTCCCATCACGGCAGACCTCATTCACCATATTTCTCAGCTCTCCTGTAAAGGAAAGGACCTCACGACCATCGCCAGAAAGGGCAATGATTTGGCTCTCGCAGAAGCCATGAAGGCAAAATACAAGCTGGAAAAGAAGAAGAGGGGCTATGCCATCTCCAACATCAAGGACAAAGGGGTACGCGTAGCAACCCAACTCCTGGCCAGAAAAGTTGTGAGGAAGTGCCGCGCCGATGAGGTACTAGTGCCAGTGGTCGCACTGGACGAGTAGTGCGTGGAGGGGGTCCAATTCAACTAGTCTGAATTCCTCTACGAGGAATTTTTGACAAACTATCGCGAAGCCCGGGAACAGGTTAAAACCTTCCACTACGCATGGTTGTTGTTATCCATCATACTAGTAGCAGGGGAACTACTAGAAGACAGTCAATTCCCCAACATTGACAGAGACTTACCGGAGGCTGCGAAGTACACTTCGCTCTGGGCCACAAAGGACGCAAAATGGATTCGCGACACCAAAATTTTCTGGGTGCTCATGGAGGCAAGCATCCAGATGTGGATCAATTGAAGGCCGCGCCTGTCACCTACGATGTACAATAGTCTGTAGAGTTCAACAGACTTCAAAGCTGATATGCACAACATTTATATCAGGGTGCGAAAGGATCTGTGGAAGCAGTGGACCAAGCTAACATTTGTAGCCACTGACGACGTGATTTTTACTGTCTTGGAGACATGGCCTCGCGAATGGCGCGCCTCAGATCTCGCAGAACTAGAGAAGGCAGCAACACAGAAGAAAAAGGACGATGCCAAGCTGTGCGTCACTCAATTGGCAGAGAAAAGGCGAAAGGAAAAAGCAGCAGCTGAGGTAGGGGTAGTGCGAGAAGCGGCACAGAAAGCCATAGAGCAAAAGAAGGCCGCAAAAGCAGCAAAGGCAGCAAAGGCAACAACAACACAGGAAGACGAGGGCCAAGCAACGTCCTCGCAAGGGCAGGAGGCGGAGGAAACATAAACAACAAAAGGGAGCACGGACCCAGGGGCCGCATCCACAAAGTTAAAGTGCCCACGCATCACAGAAAGAGTAGGACCAAGGAAAAAGGTCAAGGCCTCGAAATTGGCCATTGACCCGATCACCTTAACTAAAGGTGATCTCCATGACATCGGCGAGATGGTCCGCGATGCCATGAATGAAGCACTTTAGGATTTTATGCAGGAGAATCAGACTGTGTTGGGGGCCCTCAAGGCGCAGCTGTAGGAATTACAAGTGCGGCCCACTTAGGTGGGTACCCTTTCTACCCACCTCACTATAGGATCCTTGGCAACAGAGCAGATGCTGCGCGCACGGATGGAAAACACGATAATGTTGCCGGAAGGGGCCATAATTGCAACAAATGTGACCGATAGATTTTTGGTTAGCATGTTGAAAGGACTTGGCCTTAATTTGGTTTCTCTTTCGCGAGAAACGATGTATCAGCTACAGGATGCGATAACAATAGAGCTGCGGGCTAGGGAGAGTCGCACGATCCAAGTTCTTAGCGAGCAGAAGATAAACATAGAACAGCTCAGCTTGTAGCGTGATGAATTGGTGGCGCAAAATCAACATTTGGTGCAGACGGTAGATGACGCTTGCCGACGCGTCCCAGAGCTAGCCATCACAGCAGATCTATCGGTAGAAGTGTGGATCCACGGTTTTGCAACCAGAGTCTGCGAGGCCAGGGAAGAGACGACAAAGGTGTAGCTGGAGTGGAATCTCCAGATCGCCGAGCTGCGGTTGAAGGTGTAGCCTTCTAGTCCCCAAGAAATCAGAGAACAACGCACTAGCACTATCGCATCAGGGTTGGAAGAAATTGGAGGTGCAGTGCGCGACTGTACCAGCATGTTGGAATATGCACTTGTGGTCCTCACGACTTTGCAGGAGGACCCCAACATTCAGTGCCTGGAGACAGAGGCGTGCGAACTCCATCAATAGTACGATAGTGTCAGAGGAATTGCTCAGACATTAGTCCTCACTTAGCGGCTTGTGAGGATGCAGCAAGCCAAGGCATTAGAGGAGCAGGTGGACTTGGCATGCCCTAAGGAAGTAGTTCTCAAAGAACGCATTCAACCATGGATTGATGAGGCCTTCACGATCACGAAAAATATCGAAGGAAAGCTCACGCACATACAGGGGATGCATGCGCAGATACAGGGAAGCACGCCGGACACAGAGGTCTTAAAAGAACGGATGCAGCAGGTTCAGCACGCAACAGCTCAGTGCACTGCAGACATCAGTACCGTTCGAGAACAGTTGGAGGGACTCCGCGCCGAGATCGTCGTGCCGATAGAGTGACTCGAGGGCTAGTCATGATGTTTGTGTTGGGGGGCTGTTGGGCATGGAATCCTCCCACGACATGTTTTGGGGCTCAAAGCCCATGTTTTGAGTTGATATTGTTGTAAAGCTCCGCGAATTGCGGGTGAGAAATGTATGTTAAAGTCAGAGGGCTGTCTGCCCTAAGTTTGAATGTAATGTTAGCCTACCCATGGTCCGTGGACCATGGGATTATATAAATAGAGCGAGACTCTAAGTTTTAAAGGGATCTAATAGAATGGAATAGAGGATACGCATGAAATTTCTTAGAGAGTAAGTCAAAGTGCGTAGTGCGTCTTGTGTCATAGAGTAGGTAAAGGCTCTGCAGCTGAGTGTGCAAAGCCCTAGTAGAGTCCGCAACTGAGTGCGCGGACCCCTGCAGCTGAGTGCGCAGCGTGGAATAGAGTCTGTAACAGAAGGAAGAGAATAATAAAGAGAAGTTTGATCTGAATTCCGTGTATCTGTTCTTGGGTTATTATCTGTTGGATATGAATTGCAATTATATTGTTTATTTACTGCACACACTTGTATGAACTGTGAATATTGTTAAGTACAACGGAAAGCATACAATTAAGCTAAGTTAATCAACTAATATTAGGTTGCTAGTAAGGACTTGGGTAATAACACTGTTCAGCCCCCGAGTAGGGCTGCGTGAAGGCAACATCGTAGGTTGCGAGGTACGCGTAAGTGCGTGTAGCGATGTGCCCGCAGGGTCGAACCGCGGACCACTTGAAACCATCAGACATCTCCAGGGTGCGGAAACCTGGTTCTAGCACCCTCCCATACTATGGTGAGACCTCAGTCTGTGCTCCGCGGACTGTTTCCGAAAGGGCCAATAGTACCGAGATTTGTTTGGCTAAATCATCTTCGAACCTAGGTTAGGTCCCAACAAGCCAACATAGAGCATTGATCCATGTTACCTGCAACCATATGACATGATTCTACAATATCGAATGTAAGCATACATACCTCATATTTCCTTTGGGTCATCCATACTTCCTATATCATCTCCCTTGATTGAAAAAGCTCCAATCCATTTCTCTACCTCTTTTATGTCATCATACCATCATCCCATGAATTCCACAAGTTTTGAATTCTTGATGAAACACTTTCTTCCCCTCATGATCGGTCAACCTTTCAATGAAGATTCCATCAGAGAATCTAGATCAATGTTGCACGAAGCGGGAGCGAAGCGGAAGCGCGGAGCGCGGAAGCGTCATTTTCCAAAAATCTAGGAAGCGAAGCGTCCGCGGAAGCGTCTGCTATATATATATATATATTTTTATATTTTTTTGCATTTATACTCAAAACAAACATCCCAAATACCAAATTAATTGTAGAAGACATGAAAACATGCATATTTTTGCATAAATCAAGATAGATATGGCATCCATGATTCCATTGTAGTTACTAGTATGTAGTAATGTACAACAATCATCTATATTCTAGCTATTACAAACATACATCAAATTTTTAAGCATATTATAAAACATAAAACATTTAAGCATATTATAAAACATAAAACATAGAGCATATTATGATTTATCTAGCAAGTGAGCAACTGTCAACATTTGTCATGTCCAAAATTCAAATAATAATGTTTACAAAATATGTCACTTGAAACTAAGGCAAAGTTATATGGTATGTTTATAAACCATATCATAAAAATGTGAAGTCGGAATTATTTCAAAAAAAAAAACCTTAGTGCAAAGGTTGAAATGGATGTCGCATTTAAAAAAAATCATATTCAAAGTTTATATGACAAACTACATGTTGCTAAGGTGGGCGCATTTGTAAACCTTGGTGGCAAATGTATTCAATACATTTTAATATGGCATATAAAGTGTATGCTATAGAATTTTATTATGTCGCATTTAAAAAAAATCATATTCAAAGTTTACATGGCAAACTACATGTTGGTAAGGTGGGTGCATATGTAAACCTTGGAAGCAAATGTATTCGATATATTTTAATATGGCATATAAAGTATATGCTATAGAATTTTATTATGTCGCATATAAAAGCCATTGTAATGAAGGCAACTTGAAGGTTATGTAAATATATGCAACGGTTATCAACGGAACAGTTATTGGTCCACGACAGCCCATTCAGCGTCAATCAACATTGCCATCGGGGACAGCCATTGTTACGTCTACATCAACAGGATTGCAACGCAATCCACAGAAGGTTTTCCACGTAACATGGCATCGTTGTTTATGTGGAAACCAACGCAGAAAAATCCAACGCTGCACAGTTTTGGTTATGTGGAAGCCAACACAGAAAAATCCGTTGCAAATCCAGTCGTATCACGGAGATTTACGAAATAGATCAGTCGAATCAACAATCCATGCAGGAACAACGAAGCCAAGGTGGCTACAGAGCAAAGATAAATCCGACAAGATTGCATATGCATCCATCCACAAAATGAAGCTCGATCATCGAGGAAGTACGAATTACAATTAGCAATTTAGGTTCCAATTCCAGGAATCGTTTAAAAAAACCGGAATCGCGCCACCTCAATTTCGGAATCGCGATTCCTGTGGAGATTCCGGAACGCTTCCGCACGGGTCGCGGTTCCGGGTTAGGATCCCGGGGGGGGGGGGGGGGGGGGCGATTCCTGCAACACTGATCTAGATTACCTTGCCACTTATGTTCCCAATGAGATTCCCAAGAGTTATATCCTTGAATTCCATAGATTCTAACAACCTTTCATGCTTCTTTATGATGATGTCCCGAGCTCTTGCTTTCAATGCTTCTATGATGCATCTTATCATGCTCCTACTTTACAACAGGAAAACTTAGAATCTAGAAAATAATCAGGTAAGGAGGACTGTCTCAATAGTGGAGATATATTACTTCTTCGTGGACTTATTCTTTTTAGCTTCCTCTACTTCCTCGATGATGTGGGATTCTTCTCTTCCTCTTTTGTTATTGTCCTTATTGAGCTTAGGAAAATCTCTCCTATAGTGCCCATATTCTTGTCACCCATAGCATTGTATTTTGGCCATGCTCTTTTTCTTTTTTTGAGGACCAAATGATGGGCCTCTAAATTAGACATAAATTAAAGCCCATGCCTCTAAATTAAAACATAAATTAAGGCCTATGACCATCCTTCAGCACATTAAAACTCTCTTTCCGTGTTAGATAATTTATTTTTAACTTTAATATATTCATTAGGAAGGTTTATGAATAATTGGATATTTGTGCCAAATATTATTTATTTTTGTGGAATATTATGAGAATATTGGGCAAATTATGGAGATTTGGAGGAGGAGATAATTTAGGGACTTATTTCCTACTACAGGAGGATCAATAATAAATAATAAATCAACAAGATATTATGGAATTATGGCACAGAATGTGGAACTCCAATGATTGAGAAAATCTAGGAATGTGTTCCACTAATCAAGGGACCAGATCCACTAATCAAGGGATTTGGTGGGGAAAGATTCCTCCATTCACGAGGAATGATTCCTAATCATTTTGTATAAGTACCAAGTCAAATTTTCCTCTAGAGATAGATTTTCATTAGTGTTCTTGTGGGGAGAACTCATATTTCTGCAGCTCCATTGTATTTTCTTGCAGGGATGTAATTCGATTGATGAAAATAATGAAGATTGGTGTCATGTTTAGCTTCTAAATTTTGTTCTCCTCCATAGGTATTTGAGTTTCCTTGGGCTTGGCTATCCCAGGAGCCTTAGAGCCCTTTTGTATCATTTTCCTTCCTTCTTTTCACTTCTTATTCACATGCATCTCTAGTTTTTATTTCTTTCTAGTTTTGCACCTAGTATTAATGATTTCTTGTTGTAGGATTGAGTTAAATGGTTGTTGTAAGTTATTTTGCAGGATCACAAGAATTATTTCATCCTTGGAAAAGCTATGGAAGTTCATAGTAACCATTGAGCTGCTTGGATTAGTCTTCTTATTCCCAAATCTAGATCGTTGGGCCTCCTTTTTAGCAAAGAACATTAAATTTCTGCTATTTTTTAGAGCATGCTAACAAGCTTCAATCAAGTTGGTTCCACTTGCATTAGATCACAAAAACATTATAGTTCATAACAAAAATTAACCCATTGCATTTGAACTTGATTTGGTTAGGCATTTTTTCGATTTACTAGCTCACTAGTTCTCGAATTTCTAGATTTTCGACTAGTAATGTTTTTTTTTTTTTTTGCATGGGTTAACAGAGGTATTTTTGAGTGATTCCACTTGGAATGGGAACCTACTACATCCTAGTTAATAAAAATTTTTTTCCCATCCAATTTGGATTTGATTTTCTTGGTCATTCGATGAATTATATTAAATCTGTACATCCTATAGGAGATCATTGTAGCATCCTATAGGAAAGCCTGTTTTGAGCCCGAATTGAGAAAAATCATCATTGAAGCTGGGATTAGGCCTCTACTTGAACTCCATGCCATCAAGACCATTTTAACCCTCTTTCTCCTCACTTAGGTCAACATTTTTCTAGTTTTCAAGTGTAGGATTTGATTTCCATTTCTTCTATCTTCAGCCTTACATTAGATCTCATCAATGTTTTATATCATTCTACAAAGTTTTCCTCATGCATGAAGTGGGAAACTAGCTCATGAAATTCTGTCTCCTTTATATAATTGAAATTCTTCTTTTTTTCATGATTTTGGGTAAATGTCAATGTTTGATGCAGTTCAGGTGTTTCAGGAGTACAGTGAGATTTCATAGTCAGCAACCTCATCCCAACTTCATCCACCCATGGTCCTCACTTTCTTTCACTAAACCCTCACCAATTTCATCATTTCACAAAGAAACTTCTCCAAGCTTTTTGAGCAAACCCATCCATCTCCCAACTTTGGTTTTGAGTTCTGAGTGGTTTTAGGCACTCCCTTACCTCATTCCATCCACCAACCACCTTCCCTAAGCTTTCCATCACCTTCAACATCCATCCTTTTTCTCTCGGCTGTATCCTATAGGTTTTCAGGGGATCCTGTAGGTTTTCCTGTAGTGGCCCGTTTTGAGGCCGAATTGAGGAAAAAACCTCTAGGAAGCTAGAAAAGGGTCCTACTTGTCTCCCAAGCCTTTTGACCGTTCACCATCATCTCCAAGCCACCTACCATATTACCAAAAGATATTAGCTTTCACACTCTCACATGAAAAAAAAACAAAAACAAAAATAGATTTATTTTATTCATTTTCATGCACAACAATATAAGGTTTGATGGTTTGAATTTGCATGCTTAGGACAATAGGATTGCATACATGTTAACTTAGCATTCTTTTGAAGCAAAGCCTTTTAGCAGTTAGTTAGAAAATGGTGTGTTTTAGCATTTTATTTTAGTCTCTTTTCTTCTACTTTCTTTCTTTCAATAGGTTAAGTTTCCATTCGAACATTTCATTTTTTGCAATTAGTTTAGGATTTGGCTTCAATACATGCAGTCCATTACATCATGACAGCAAAGGAAGGACACATTGTATGTCGCACATATAGCGCTGATACCTCTTAAGTTTGTACGAACCCCAGGTTGATAATTAAAGTCGATAGCCTTGGGAGTTGCAACATTCTTGTTGCAATACCGAGGCTCATCAATTTTTGGCGCCGTTGTTGGGGAGGTGTCTAAGTATGCATTGTTTTCTTCCCTAGTTGATTAATTTCTTTTTACTTTTTGCAAAAACCAAAAGTAATTTCTTAGGCATATTTCATTTCAAAAATAGGAAAAGTGCATTGCATTAGTGTTTTCATTCAATCATAAAAACAAAAACAAGATTTCTCCAACACCAACCCACCCCCCCATTTGATCACGTGGTGCAGTAAGAGCCACATCACTATAAACTCTTGCAGGTAGAAGAAGAAGATGGCAAAGAATGTAGAAGAAATGGATGGAGATGATGACAATGAGGAAGATCCTCTTGGATTTCTCATTCAAGATACTGGTATCAATGTGCACATGAAGAACATCCCTCCATCCTTTCCTCCAAAATTTCATGGTCTAAGGTTAGATAATTATGAAACCTTTCTCTTCGAATTTGAAATTGATTGTAGATTTTATGGTTACTTATTAAAAACTCAAAAACTGAGATTGTTTCTGGCAACATTGAAGGATAGAGCTCTTAAATGGTTCATGAGTTTATGGACTAATTCAATAAGATCATGGAATGATATGCAAAAGATATTTCTCGAAAAATATAAAGATCATGCTATTAAAGAAGAAAGATTTAGAATGAATCACAGAGAAGATGAGAGCCTTGAGGATCTAATGGAGAGGTTCATGTAGAATGTTAAGAGGGAAAAACTACATCATTTAGGATTCGACACACTAAAAACCCTCTTACTTAGAACAATTAGGGATGAATGGATTAATCTCCTTGATATCATGAGTAGAGGTGATGTATACCAATTATAATTATCATTTGAAGAAATTAGTGAAACATGCAAACACATATCAAGAGGAAAGGCAAGAGTAGGTAAATCAACATCAAGATTGGTAAGTCAAGCTAAACTTGGAAATTTGTTTGATGATTTTAAAACAAAAATTCTTATTAATCTAACCAAACAAGTAGAAATGTTAAGAATGAAAAATGAAGCAAAAGAAAATGATGATATTTGTGTTGCAGAATCACAGGATGTTAAACATTGTTCATCATTACCAAGGTTGAAGGAAGTTTACCGAGAGGACAATGGAGAAAGTCAATCACCAATGCAACTATGTTATGTAGCTCCAAGTGGACCATGGCAGCCTATTCAACCTCATATGATGCAAGAGCCTAATTCACAATTTCAATCTTATGCACATCCACCTCAAAGTAATTACGACACACCCTTTCCTTGGAAACATTGGTCATCTCAACCCCAAAACCAATCTTGGCAACAAGGTTGGCAAGGAACTTATGGAAGCCATCCACAATATCCTCAATATCCTCCATACCAAACTCCATGTTATCCTTACCATTCACTTCCACCACAACCACAACCCCATTCACATCCATCTCAAATATACACTCCCACTCAACTACCTGTACCACCATGTCCAAACCCACACATTGAACTAACTCAACCCACTTACAATGTTGAGGTACAACACTTCCAAACATATCCTCTTGAGATCAATGGTATTCACCATAGCTCAGGAAGTGTATTGCAAAAAAGAGATTCTCTTGACATCATTGAAGGACTACATTAAGAAGAAGAAGATTCAAAAGAGAAGATCAAAGAATCATGGGTTGCACTTCATGAAGAGCAAACATCAAAATCAGAGATTGAGAAAGATCCCTTATGGTTACTATCAAATCTTCCATGCATTCAAGATAACAATCAGCAAAAAGAAGAAGAATTGAAGGTCATGGTAGAAGAAGATATGAAGAATGATCCAAATAAGCAAGAAAACCAAGGACATCAAAGTTATATTGAGGTTTGGTTCCAAAAAATCAACAAGATGGAGCATTACTCTCTTCTTCAACTATGCTTGATCTTTTCAAGGTCAAATCATTTGGTCTCTAAATTCCAGTTACATGTCAAAGTATACATTTCAAGCTTACACATCATTTTGTCTGTCATATTGATGTGCACATGGCTCCATTGGAAGTATTCTTATACTTGAAAGTGATTTTATTTTTTAAATAGGATAGGATAGAAAAAAAATGAAAAATAAGAGAAAAAAGTAAAAATCTCAGGTGAAAACCTCCTTGGAGGCGCCTTAGATTGGCTCATTGATTGAAAACCTCCATGACATGGTTAATGGGTTGGGAAAAAAGAAAAAAAAAGAGAAGAAAGAAAAGATCCTAGATGAAAACCTACTTTGAGGTGCCCAGGCAGACCTACTAGTTGAAAACCTTATTGAGGCGGCTGGTAGGCGTAGAAGAAAAAAGGAAAAAAATAAAACAAATCAATCCATGCATCTCTTTGATGAATGCATGTACTCTCCAACATCTGCAAGCAACAAGAACAAGTTGGTACCAAAAGGAAAATTGGTTAAGCGTAGTCAAAAGAAATCAAAATTTGACTTTCTCCTCCTTTTATCAATTGCTCCAACAAGGCCAAGGCCATGCCAATCCATCACCCTCATCTATTTCCACCATCCACCCATCATTCTCAAGCTTCTACCATTCAGTTTGCTTGCTATCCTAAAAAACTATAGGATGCTCTGTTTTAGGAGTTTACTACAGGATACAAAAATACATAGAGTAGAATTTGATTTTTCCATAAATTGAAAACCATGCATCCATTTGCCAAGTTGTTTCAGGGGGGATGCATATGGATGATGGTAACATGCTCAAGCAATTTCAACAAATTCCAATGCACAGTTTTCGAGAAATCGGCCTCCATCACCTACAACCATTTTTACATTTTCTCGATATCCGTGCATTAGTTTAAAAAGAAGTTTCATGGGGAGATGCATATGGATGGTGGTAACATGCCCAAGAAATTTTATTAAATTCTAGTGCAAGGTTTCCAAGAAATCGACCTCCATCACCTTCAACCATTTTTAGTTTTTCTCGAGATCTGTGCATCCATTGACCAATTTTGTTTTATGGGGAGATGCATAATGATGATGGAAATATGCTCAGAAAGTTTTAGGTCACTCCATTTTACCGTTTGGGAGATATGGACAAAACAAGTTGTTGTCCTGAAAACCTACAGGATTCCCTGAGATCTTACAAGATGCAGAAAAAAACCTACAGGATTGGTAGTGAGTAGTTTTTAAAGGGAAAAATAGGGGTTGGCTTCATCAAGCAGTGATAAGGAGGGGGAACCCATCAACACAATGAGGATTCATCAACACCCTCCTATACTAGAGATATTCACAAGGCA
This sequence comes from Pinus tabuliformis, assembly GCA_031772625.1. Classification (NCBI taxonomy): domain Eukaryota; kingdom Viridiplantae; phylum Streptophyta; class Pinopsida; order Pinales; family Pinaceae; genus Pinus; species Pinus tabuliformis. The sequence continues at coordinate 865,439,994 of CM062819.1, forward strand.
CAATTGGATGGGTTTCTTTGAAAAATTGAGGGGATATGATGATGAAGTAGCCAGAGATTTGTAGTCAGCTTCAGCATAGAGATCCAGAGGTCAAAGAAGCTCCTCTAGAGCTTAGCAGCATCATGCAGGTCTCTCCAACAACTATCACGTAGGTACATGTATGCAATATTCTTGACCTCTTCTCTTGAGCATATTATAGTTAGAAATTTGTTGTCAATGCATGAGAGATGAGGTTTTATAAGCTAAGGATGGGTCAGCAGTCTCAACCACCTTCAACTAGTTAATTGCAACTCACTCCTTCACTCATGCAATGTTGAAAAGTCAAATTATGAAGGGTGATGATTTCAAGGAATGAGGACAGCAGTTAAAAGAGAATTTTTTTTGCAAGGGCCAAGTCACCACAACACTCCAAGCCCTCCATCCACTTCATATTCACTATCTATTCATCATTCATCCATCTCATTTCATTCTTGAGCATCCTCTCCATTTTCACAAACCTACACTACTCCCTTTGAGCCCTAGCATCATCATCCAATCCCTCTTCATCATTTCTCATCACTCCCATACAGTTAGAAGACCCTAAAAGAGGAGGAATGACTACTACAGGAAGGCAAAATGTTGCTACAAGAAGGAAGAAATGAACAAAGATGGCAGAGCTTAAGAGAGATCTAATGAAAATAGAAAACTCCAAGGCCATTAGGCAATCATCTAGGCCACACGAGAGAAGAAGAAGGCAACAAAAGGGAATGAGGAATTCACCATGAAAATAGAACTCAAAATGCAGTGATAAAAAGAGGGTTTCCAAGAGGTCTCTAATCTCTTTCTAGCTTTTGTCCAAGGCTTAAAAGATGTTATAAAAATGGGAGAAAGGCATGGAAGTCAAATAAGGGTCTGCCCTAACCTTAGACTATCATTTATGTTAAAAAATGGTATCCTGTAGTTTTGACAGGAATTACTACAAGATGTTAGAGGTGTCCACATGGTGGAACAAAGTAATAGAAGGTTGATAAGGGTGTGGAAGACCTTGCCAAATTGAAAAATATTCAAGGACCCATCTTGAATAAGGGGAAGAAGGCAAGCTAATGGTCTCAAGAAACAATGATTTTTATTTGCACAAATATGTTTTTGGGCTTGTCCTTGCAGAACTTGTAGCCAATATTCTTAATGCACAAGAGAGAGGCTACCAGGGCCATGGATGACGCACAATGAGGTCACTAAGTTGCTCAGAGGATGAACAACACTTTCAGCAGGGGGGTATGATGGGCCTATAAATTAGACATAAATTAAGGCCCATGCCTCTAAATTAAAACATAAATTAAGGCCTATGACCATACTCCAACACATTAAACCTCTCTTTCCATGTTAGATAATTTATTTTTAACTTTAATATATTCATTAGGAAGGTTTATGAATAATTGGATATTTATTCTTAATATTATTTATTTTTGTGGAATATTATGAGAATATTGGGTAGATTATGGAGATTTGGAGGAGGATATAATTTAGGGACTTGTTCCCTACTACAAGAGGATCAATAATAAATAATAAATCAACAAGATATTATGGAATTATGGCACAGAATGTGAAACTCCAATTATTGAGAAAATCTAGGAATATGTTCCACTAATCAAGGGACCAGATCCACTAATCAAGGGATTTTGCTGGGGAAATATTCCTCCATTCATGGGGAATGATTCCTAATCATTTTGTATAAGTACCAAGTCGAATTTTCCTCTAGAGATAGATTTTCATTAGTGTTCTAGTGGAGAGAACTCATATTTTTGCAACCCCATTGTATTTTCTTGCGGGGACGTAATTCGATTGATGAAAATAATGAAGATTGGTGTCATGTTTAGCTTCTAAATTTTGTTCTCCTCCATAGGTATTTGAGTTTCCTTGGGCTTGGCTATCCCAGGAGCCTTAGAGTCCTTTTGTATCATTTTCCTTCCTTCTTTTCACTTCTTATTCACATGCATCTCTAGTTTTTATTTCTTTCTAGTTTTGCACCTAGTATTAATGATTTCTTGTTGTAGGATTGAGTTAAATGGTTGTTGTAAGTTATTTTGCAGGATCACAAGAATTATTTCATCCTTGGAAAAGCTATGGAAGTTCATAGTAACCATTGAGCTGCTTGGATTAGTCTTCTTATTCCCAAATCTAGATCGTTGGACCTCTTTTTTAGCAAAGAACAATAATTTTCTGTTATTTTTTAGAGCATGCTAACAAGATTCAATTGAGTTAGTTCCACTTGCATTAGATCACAAAAACATTACAGTTCATAACAAAAATTACCCCATTGCATTTGCACTTGATTTGGTTAGGCATTTTTTAGATTTACTATCTCACTAGTTCTCGAATTTCTAGATTTTCGACTAGTAATGTTTTTTATTTATTTTTTGCATGGGTTAACAGAGGTATTTTTGAGTGATTCCACTTGGAATGGGGACCTAATACATCCTAGTTAATAAAAAAAAATTTCCCATCCAATTTGGATTTGATTTGCTTGGTCATTCGATGAATTATAGTAAATTTATACATCCTGTAGTAAATCACTATAGCATCCTGTAGGAAAGCCTGTTTTGAGCCTGAATTGAGAAAAATCATCATTGAAGCTGGGATTAGGCCTCTACTTGACCTCCATGCCATCAAGACCATTTTAACCCTCTTGCTCCTCACTTAGGTCAACATTTTGCTAGTTTTCAAGGGTAGGATTTGATTTCCATTTCTTCTATCTTCAGTCTTACATTAGATCTCATCAATGTTTTATATCATTCTACAAAGCTTTTCTCATGAATGAAGTAGACAACTAGCTCATGAAATTCTGTTTCCCTTATATAATTGAAATTCTTCTTGTTTGCATGACTTTTGGGTAAATGTCAATGTTTGATGTAGTGTAGGTGTTTTAGGAGTACAAAGAGATTTCATAGTCATCAACCTCATCCCAACTTCTTCCACCCATGGTCCTCACTTTATTTCACTAAACCCTCACCAATTTCATGATTTCACAAGGAAACTTCTCCAAGATTTTTGAGAAAATCCATCCATCTCCCAACTTTTGTTTTCAGTTCTGAATGGTCCTAGTCACTCCTTTACCTCATTCCATCCACCAACCACCTTCCCTAAGCTTTCCATCACCTTCAACATCCATCCTTTTGCTCTCGACTATATCCTGTAGGCTTTCAAGAGATCCTGTAGGTTTTCCTGTAGTGGCATGTTTTGAGGCCAAATTGAGGAAAAAGCCTCTAGGAAGCTAGCAAAGGGTCCTACTTGTCTCCCAAGCCTTTTGACCATTCACCATCATCTCCAAGCCACCTGCCACATCACCAAAAGAGATTAGATTTCACACTCTCACATGAAAAAAATGATAAAAATAAAAATAGATTTATTTTATTCATTTTCATGCACAACAATAGAAGATTTGATGGTTTGAATCTGCATGCTTGGTATAGTAGGATTGCATACATGTTAACTTCACATTTTTTGAAGCAAATTCCCTTAGCAGTTAGTTAGAAAATTGTGTGTTTTAGCATTTGATTTCAGTCTCTTTTCTTGTACTTTATTTCTTTCAATAGGTTAAGGTTCCATTTCAAACATTTCACTTTTTGCACTTAGTTTAGGATTTGGCTTCAGTACATGCACTCCATTACATCATGACAACAAAGGAAGGACACATTTTATGCCACACATATAGTGCTGATACCTCTTAAGTTTGTACGAACCCCAGGTTGATAATTAAAGTCAGTAGCCTTGGGAGTTGCAACATTCTTGTTGCAATACCGAGACTCATCATCAAAATTTCCAAATTTTTCCTTTCTTTTTGTCATAGCAACATATGCTTGATTTTTCTCACCTGCTCCCACATTAGATTTGGCCTTTATTCTAGATTCTTCAATTTTGCATAGTGACCATATATCCTAGAATTGAGTTCCCATAAATACTTGAAGTAAAATTACCCCACTCTTCCGATATTGCATTTAATACAACTGTAGTCATTTCTCTATCAGACATGACTTCTCCCAGATCTTGTACTTGATCCTAGATTTTAGATATCCTTATAAAGTATGAGGTTATTCCATATTCTCTTGACATCTTAAGCTTGTAGATTTCTTGCCTTAATGAGATGAATTCTCCAACAGTGCTTACGGAATACAACTCTATTAGTTTTTCATAGATTTATTTTGAAGTTTCAAGTTTTGATACATATGGGATAAGGTGATCCTTTATATATTATATGAGAATCCTTTGAGCCCTAACTTCCCCTTTCATATATTTTGCAACGCTTGAGTATCTTCCTTTCTGGTTTAGTGATAGATCCTTTGACATGTTCCATAACCTCATTTTCAATGAGATTCAGATCTGTCCTTTTCTTCCATGCAACATAGTTTGAAGCACCAACCAATTTGTTGCTTTCCTTGCAAAAATATATTTTGATAGATTTAGATGTGGACATAAATATACTTGCTTGATAGGATGGTCCTTCTCATTGTTGCTTCCTTGATGTTGATGATGATATAAAGAATAGAAAACTTCTCCTTGATGAAGATAATTTTCTTCAATAATGATCCTTGATCCCACAAAGAGGGGGATCCATTTTGATGGTGAAGTCTTGTTGACGAAGATCAATGATGAATTCTTGATGATGTCTTCAATGGTAGGAATCTATGGTTTTGATGCTTTCTTTGTAAATCTTGACTTCAAGATGATGTTCGTTTTGATGCCTTCCTTGAGATTTGATCCTTGAATGTCCCTTGATAAGACACCCTTCCTTAACTTAGTCACCTTAGCTCTGATACAATGTTGAGAAATCTAGGGCATCAAGGTTAAGTGATTTCTCTTATATTAGTAACTGCTTATGAATGTTTTTTACTTCTTAGATTAGGATCTTCTTTTACTTATGTTAGTATAGTATTGTTCTTTATCAAAAAACTACCAATGCATGAACCATAAAGAGACAAGAGACACATAATATAGGCTATAAGCCAGGGCCAAAACCTCTCCTGCTTGATAGGAAAACCCCAAAAAAAAATATTTTTCTTATAGAGATTATAATTGACGAATACCAAGACCAAGACCCTTGACCTATTTGCCACTCTAAGACCAAGACACAAGTTCCCTTTCACTGCTTCTCTTTTGTGCCCAAGTCAAAACTTGATCCAACTGCCTGTCTTCTTTGTACTTTGATAGTCCTTAGTTCAACATTGCACTTCTTGTCTCTATTTCAGAAACCTTAGTACAAGTGTTTAAATTTGACCCTTTATCTTCGTCGCTCTAGAAGGAGATTCTTTCAACTCGGCTACTGATCCGGATTTAGACAGGAACGCAATAGATTACAGAGATAACCATAAATACAGAGATGCAATAACCATAAACACATAGATGCAGCGGAAATAATGATTCATTTCATTAATGGAAAATACTGAAATATGCTTACAACCAGAAATGGAAATAAACCAGCTAGGGCGATGGTAGCTTATCTCTGAGAAGAGATGTGCGGCTACATGCCTCTGAACTGTTCCGAACTGTGTTACAATGAGGCTCGAAGGCCTATTTATTGTTGAGAAACAATGGAAAACCCTTCACATTCCAAAACCTAACCCTAGAAGATGAAACACCAAATTGTGGGCCCCGTTTGGGTAAATTGGTACATCAATTTCCCGGGGTCGTAACTTTGGCATACGATCTCCGTTTGACGCGCACGATAGCTCGTTAGAAAGATCTATCCGAGCACTACCACTTTGGGAAGGGCAACATCGGTCCATGGACCCATGTTGCCCCCAGATTTCCCAAAAAACGTCGTTTAGGGCCTCAAAACGGCTCCGGAAGTTCAGGACCCGAAAAACTGCTAAAAATAGTAAGTTGTGCTACAATTAAGGAAACTGAAAAGACTGAAAGAGACAGTTGTGGGGGTCCAAATGGGTTGGTGGGTGGCCACCAACATCCACCTGGATCAGCTACCCTTTGGCTTGACTCCTTCCTGAATTCATTTGTCTTAGAGGTCTACAATAACTTTGGTGTTTTCACACTGGAAACAACTCCTTTACTTTGCATGTATGGAGGTTATTTGACCCAAAAACAATCAAAAACAAATCTAAAAGACTTCATTGCTCCTTCCTTCTTTCTCGCTGGTTATAAGACTCCTTGATGATGACCTTCACACTTCTTATTAGCTTCATACCTTGACCAAAATTTCTGCTATGAAATGTGAACATACTACCCTATTTATAGTTGTTTTAGCCTCATAATAAACCGTCTTGATATGAATATGAGCTGATGTGTTCTTTGGAGATATATTATTATTCCTTTTGATGTCGACTTGAAGAGAGATGCTTGTGCTTGTCTTGGAGGGCTATTTATACTTATCTAGTGACTCATACAAAATGTAACTTGCCCAAGAAGGGTCCTTCATACATGACATAGAATCAAATTGACTTTTATGACTAGATGAGAAATCATAAAGGCTCACAATGGGAGCCACCACTAAAATAAAATGCCTTTCTCATGAAACCCATGAGACAAGCATTACAATAATAATTTTAATTTTCTTCTTTTAATCAATTACATAAAATCACAATTACACGTGTTATTATGAAGACCGAACCTAGTTACACTTTTCAATAGGATGCAATTAACTTGTGTGACATGGCTCATATCACTTAGTTAGCTCAATAAATTCGAGTTATAGGGTTTGGATTTCAGTTAAGCATGTGTGATTGCTAAATTTTAGTAATCCAGGTCAGTTATATTCATGTTAGTTCATTTAAACTAGTTCTAACAATTGGAGGAACTAGTGGGAGGTCAGTTGTGTAGTGGGACAACTGTCTAACTCAGTGCTCATCCAATTAACTGATCAATCAACCTAAAATAACTAGTGCATGCAGAGAATTGGAGTTCCCAGTTGTAATGGAGATTCTAAGGCAGTGTAACAAGCAGTTGCAAATTAATTTGAGTGTACAGGGGTTGCATGAAGTCAGATGATCAAACCTTGGGAATTGCACAATCAATTGGAGGAAAATCCCTAAAATAGGGTCTAATTCTCTAGGAATTACATAAGGAAATAGGGGCTCAAGCAGAGGCAAAAATTGACTAAGTCTGGGTTAGAGATTCTCATTGAGCAGGGAGATAGGTTATTCACTTGTAGGTTGAGATCAAACTAAGCTAGCAATTATAATACATCTCTATTCACCTGATTAATGCAAAGAGGTTTGAGTTGTTTTTCTCAGTTGGGTTACCCTAGAAAAAATATTGTGCATGTGTGTTATTTCTTATTGCATGTTTGAGATTGTTCTAAATTGTGAATTGAATACCGCATATCAATATAGTAGAATTGTGTCTCGTGATTTAGATCAAAATTTCTTGAACAGTTGCAATTCTATCTCCAAATTTATACATGGTATTAGAGAAAGATTCACATTAGACAAAGAATTTCAAAGTTGTTTCTCAGGAGGTTATAATTTGTAGCTTTAGTGTAGTAGGATCTCTTCAGAGTTAGGAAAATGACCTTCAACAGGCTGAGATTAGAGTATGCCTTGGAAGGTAGCTCGAATTTCATTGCATGGAAGGATCACATGGAGGTGGTTCTTGATGACAACAGATTGTTGGAATATGTCAAGACAAACATTGCAAAACCAGGATCAGTTAATGCCCAAAACCTAGCCCAATGGAAGAAATATGTAGCCAAGGTGAGGAGAATAATCTTGGAGGGAGTGTGAGACCACATTGTCTCAAATCTCCATGGGAAAGAAACTCCTTTCACAATACGGAAGGCACTAACAGAGCTGTTCGAGAATAACAATGATCATAGAAAACTGATCCACAAAGACAAACTTTGAAACATCAAGATGCAGAAGAATGATACTATTCCGCAACATCTCAACAAATTTACCCAAGTTTGCGATGAGATTGGAGGGGTTGGTGTGAATGTTGTAGAAGATGACCTAGTGAACTTAGCTCTTCTAGGCCTTCCCAAAACTTGGCATAAATACCAGGAATCTGTGAATGGGAGGGAGAAATTATCGAATTGGGAATGCTTGTGGTCTGATTTGGCACAAGAAGAGATCAGGCAGAATACCAGAGATGGAACTTCATCCAAGGGCGAGGATGATGGAAATTTTGCATTGGTTGGAAAGGGAAAGAAGGAAAAAGTGAAGAAATGTCAAACCAAACCAAAATCCAGCCAATGGGGCAAGAAGAAAGACTTGTCCAAAATAAAATGCTTCAATTGTCATGAATTTAGGCACTATGCTACAAAGTGTCCACACAAAAAGTCTAGCAAGAAGAACTCAGGAGGAGCAGCAGGTGAGGCATTGGCTTCATAGTTTGAGCTAGACTTCACCCTTATCGCATGCATGGCCAACACTGTGATGGGGAGTGTGTGGTACTTGGACTCTGGTGCCTTGTTCCACATGATAAGGTGTAGAGAGTTTTTTAGTGACCTGGAGGAGAAAGATATCCATATGCATATTGAGCTTGGGGACAATAGAAGGTACAATTCTACCGGGATTGGTATAGTAACCTTTCAGAGGGAGTCGGGATCTCCTCTTCACCTCAAAGATGTCATGTTTGTTCCAGGCCTAAAGAAGAATCTCATCTTTGTAGCAGTTTTGGAAGACCATGGTTATGATGTGATCTTCAACAAAGGGAAAGCATTCTTGAGACACATAGCCACTAGACAGGTGAAGCAGATTAGGGTTTAAGTGAAGAACCTATACAAGTTGGATATGGAAGATTATGTTGCATTAAGCAATAATGCATAGAAAGTGTAGAGTCGTGATGTCGGTGAAATTTGGCACATGATATTGGGCCATTTGCATCATGGTACCCTGAAAATTGTGCAACAAATAATCAATGGCCTCCCTAAAGGAGAACTTGAGCAGCAAGATGTCTGCAAAGTTTTTACCTTGGGGAAGTATGTGAAATCCACATTCCATGATTGAGACAACAAAGCACATGCAATATTGGAAAGATTCCACTATGATGTTTATGGACCTTTCTCGGCAGCCTCCAATGCTAGACACAAATATTTTTTTATTTTTATTGATGATTTCTCAAGGAAGTGATGGATCTTCTTCATGCGGAAGAAGGATGAGACATTATCAAAGTTTGTAGAATCCAAGGCCCTAATTGAGAAAGAGATGAACAAGAAGGTGAAGGCTCTCAAGAGTGACAATGGAGCTAAGTATGTTTCAAATGACTTCAAGGACTTCTGTGTGAAAGAAGGCATTCGAAGAGAGCTGACAACACCCCACAACCCAAAGCAGAATGGGGTAGCTGGGAGAAAGAACTAGAGCATTGTTGGAGATACGAGAGCTATGCTACATGATGAAGGCCTACCACTGCATTTGTGGGTAGAGGCATGTAACAAAATTGTCTACTTGTAGAACCGAAGTCCTCTTCAGATTGTTGGTATGATTACACTGGAGGAGGCTTTCTTGGGGAGAAAGCTAGATGTGTCACACTTTAGGATTTTTGGAGCCTTTGTTTACTGCCATGTATCCAAATATTGGAGGAAGAATATTGAGCCGACAGTAGAGTTGGGAGTTTTTGTGGGTTACACCGAAACTCCACACAATTACCATGTGTACTTACCTTCCCTGAGAATGACAGTTGTGCGAAGGGATGTAAATTTTGATGAGGAGATAATGATGTGGCTCTCTCTTGAGAGGGAGCTTCATATCCCACCAAAAGAGGATATTTTAAATCCAAAGGAGGAGTCTCAAGAAGTTGTCGAACAACCACAAATAGAGGAGGAGAGAGTGGAGACATCCACTCAAGTAGAACCATCTAGAGAAGGAAAACAAAGAACAGGGAAGATGACAGATTAGTGCAGGATACGAGGGAGAATGTGTGATCTCCTTCAAATTTGCATAGACAAAGGAGGTCACCTGAGAGGTACACTGGCTACATGGCTCTAATGACTGAGCTTGTAGAGACCGAGCCATTCTTTTGAGGAAGAAGTTGAGAAACTTGTTTGGGTTGATATAATGGTGGAAGAATATGAATCCATAATGAAGAATAGTGTTTGGGAAGTTGTCCCAAGACCCGCAGATAAATCAGTTGTGGGTTCGAGATGGATCTTCAAGGTTTAGCATGCAACAAACGAAGCATAGAGAAGTATAAGGTCAGATTTGTAGCCAAATGATTCTCTCAAATTGAGGGAATTGAATATGATGAAACCTTCACTCCTGTAGCAAGGTATTCATCCATTAGATCAATACTTGCACTGGTTGCACAAATGGGGTGGAAGATTCACCAGATGGATTTAAAAACAACATTTCTCAAGGGTGTTATTGAGGAGGAGGTGTACATCGAGCAACCAGAAGGTTTTGAGACATCTGATTTGGATTCTCAAGTGTACAGACTCAAGTGAGTGTTGTACAGTCTCAAATAGGCACCATGTGCTTGATACACCAGGATCGATAGTTATCTCTATAGTTTGGGCTTCACCAAAAGTGAATTGGATGCGAACCTTTATCATATTTTGGTAGAAGGTAAATTTATTATCATTGTTTTATATGTTGATGACTTAATATTAACAGGTGATGACTAGTTAATCAACTCTTGCAAGGAGGACCTTGCAAGGGAATTTGAAATGAAGGACATGGGTATCATGCATTACTTCCTCGGGCTGGAAGTATGGAAATACAATGGGGTATTGTTTGTGTCTCAAGGAAAGTTAACTAACAAGATACTACGTATATTCTTGTTGAAGAAAGTATAACTAGATTCAGTCATCATAAATGGAATTTTGATATTTGTACTTGTAAAAGAAAAGAATTATTATTTTTTATAAATTGTAAAAATGAGTTTCTTGCTCATTACATAGGTCAAGCACATGTCTGAGTGCTTCTAGGAAAGTCAAAGAGTCAATGTAATTATTGAAGACCCATGTGGGCATGTTACTTTATGTAAACATATGTATTAGAGTCAAAGAAATATTTTTAGGGTGATCCTCCAAATAAAAGACAAGTCTCCTCTTCAAAGTCGTCTCAAAAATGAATTTTTGGTACACTTAAGGACATGTCGGCCTCACTAGCTCAAGTCGGCCCAAATAGGAGGAAATTCTCCTATATATAGGGCAGTTCGACCTCACAAAAGCATCACTTCTCATCTCTTAAATCAGTGAAGAAGGAAGGACGAAAAAGAGGTGCGAAAAAGGAGCATTGAGGTGATTCTAGAGAAACGAAGAAGAGGAAAAATAAACTGAGTTTGGAAGGACTATTTTAGGGCCTAATTCTGTCACACATGCGAAGAAAGGAGGGAAGTTCTGCAGTCACATTAGATCCACTAGGGAAGCAACATAATAGAGTTCGATTGGGCAAAGAAGTGACTCCAAATAGGCCTCCATCTCAAGTGAAGGATGTTAAACATCTAGAAAAGGAAGGGATCAAGTAAAAATGCCTATCTCAATACCTAGATCAGCCACACGTACAAAGAAATCAGATCTGCACTAGGGTTAAGAAGAACAACATCTAAACTCAGAGATACACTAGAAGAAGAGGCTCATTATCTAGTTCGAATATCAAGAAGAAGAAATATTTCCAAGCGAAGGAAAGGAAGGAACCAAAGAAGAGGTATCTAAGGATGCCTAGGGTTTTTGCAGTTGCCAGAAAAGGAACAAAGTGCTATCAATTTTCGGAAGAAGTGCAAAGAAAGAGATCAAGGTGTAGTATAGAAGGAGGCATTGATTGAAGGATAAAATGAAAGTGCCAAAAGAGAGATTGTGTCTTGTGCTTTGAGGATCTACTGGTTAAGGGTCTAGGGTTTGAAAATTTTCAATTGAAGCTTTAATAAGAGAAATTTGTAGAAGATTTTTCCTCTCTAGGAGAGAGAGGTTTTTCCCTAGTTGAGAGCCAACATCTTGTGTTCTTGTCTCTTTTGTTTTGGTAACTATTTGTTTAAGTAAGAGAACATACACTATTAATAATAAGAGAAGATTGTGTCAATAAGAAAAGTAAAAGTACCTCACAAATAGTTATCATCATCAAGAAGAATCTCATTCTAACCTACATGCCCTAGATTCTTCAACAATTCCTCATGGAGATTTGTAAACCCATGGAGACACTTCTAGCGACCAACTAGAGGAAGGAGACAACCACTTCAGGTGAAGAGGTGGATGCTACCATTTACCAAAAGTTAGTGGGTTCACTCATGTATCTTGTGAAAACATGACCATATATGTGCTATGCAGTCAACCAGCTGAGCCAAGCTATGGTTAGGCCAACCAAATTATATTGGAAGGAAGATAAGCATGTTTTATAACACCTAAGAGGCACTACCCAATATAGATTATGGTACAGATGAACAAAGGGAGTGAATCTGTGTGGCTTCACAGATGCAGATTGGGCAAGGAGTCCATCCGATCAAAAGACTACATCAGGTGGATTTTTCAGTGTTGGGTCTGCAATGGTTTCCTGGTACAATAGGAAGCAAATATTTGTGGCGCTCATCTTAGTAGAAGCAGAATACATGGCTACAAGTCAAGCAACATGTGAGGAGATCTGGATGAGAAAGATACTTGTGGGACTATTTGGTCAGATGATCGATACAATTGTGATATATTGTGATAATTAGAGTTGCATTAAGCTCTCTGATAATATGGTATTTCATGACCGATCCAAGCATATAGATATCTGGTATAATCATTTACGAGACTGTGTGCAAAGGCAGATAATGTTGCTACAATACATTCTGACAGAGGAACGATATGTTGACATATTGGCAAAGGCTTTTTCAAGAGGGAAGTTTGAGTTCCACATGTGTGGGATAGGGGTCATTGATAATCCCTTTCTTGCTGAGAGGGAGTGTTGAGAAGTGCAACAAGAAAGTCTCAATTTGACTTTGCCTTGGTCAAATTGAGAAAATTTAAATTTCCACATCATCATAAAACTTGGATGCAAGTAACTTGTGTGACAACACTCTTGTCACTCAGTTAGCTCAGTAAATTCAAGTTAGAGGGCTTGGAGTTCAGTTAAGAATGTGTGATTGCTAAATTTTAATAATCCAGTTCATTGATATCCAGTTGAGTTCAATTAAACTAGTTCTAATAGTTGGAAGAACTAGTGGAAGGTTGATTGTGTAGTGGGACAAAGAAAATACTTCATTCCCAAGATTGGTATGTGAAAGTTTGATGATAATTATCCATTATTATGGATATTCAAGATGGAGAAATTATTTTATTTACACCAAGTGCCAACTTTACAAAAGATAACTTGCATCCTTATATTTAGAACCTAATAAATTTGTGTGGTGCCAATGGCTTGGTGATCATAAAAGGGATGGTTTTTATATATTTGTGTATTTTATGGATGAATAACAACACATTATGGGTATATTAAGAGAAACACCTTCTTGAGCTAATTGATAAATTCAGACAAAAAGCTCCAGTTGCAAAGCACATTCAATACTTTCAAAAGTTGGATCGTAGAGTGAAATTTATTTTAGAGGATAATTAATTGGATTTGTTTATGGAAACTTTAAATGAGAGATTCCAACATGAAGCACACTCTTGGAACCTAAATCATTGGAGAATGCTTATGGTATGGCAAGGAAAGTTGAAAGTAAAATTATGGTTGCCAATATGGTTTGCCACTAGCACCTATTAGGAGGGCCAAGGTCCCACTCCTAATCTCAATCAACTTGTAAGGTCGACACCTAAATGAATGGATGGAAGAAGAACAAAGGGGATATCTTACAATTGTGACTATTACGCATCAAAAGAAAGTGACCCCATAGGAAAAAACTTTTCTCTTATCTTGGATAGCCATCCAACCAACAACCCTATACATGGCTTAGTTACGATGATATGCCACATTCCTCTACCATTTGCATGGGTCATATACCTATCACGATCCAAAATTCCTCTTGAATGAAGGTGGGTTAGAACTTGGCAGGTACTTTAAACATTTTGAAATTAAGTGATTTTACTTAATGTTTTAGGCATTACAACAATGATAAAGGGGAGACCTAGATGATTGAATGATCTTGATTGTAAGCTTGTTCTCTCACCTTACCAGGGGGGTTAAAATTTAGCCCTAGTCTAGTGGGACCTCCCATAATGCCTTAGGATTATAAGAAGGGTGCTAATTGGGAAAATTGGATTGAATTAGTGTGTCCATAACCATTCCATACTTACCAACCTTCACCATTCCCTTTATCTCACATCTATCCTTTAGGTTTTTTGTCATTAGTTCATTGGGATTTGGCACCCAAAGATCCACATCCTTGAACCAAGGCTGGAAAAAATTTCCCTGGAGGTTGTTGCACCTACAAGAAAGATAAAAGAATGAGATGGCCACAATAGGAGAAAAAAAGAATTAAAATGCTAAAAGATGGTTGGGACATCATTAGTGCATTGGTTAAATCCTAGCAATATCTCTACGCCCCTCATTAAACATCACCCAGTTCTTGAGCACTAGATGCCACATTACATCATAAGGAACCCTTCTATGTCTCAACCATGATGAAGGAGAAAGTGACTCATCCTAAAAGGATAAATAAATGCTATATCATTAAAAGCAAGCTTGGGCACCTGAGCTATATTAAAGCATTATCAATAAGAAGTAAAAGTTGCACTAGAGGGGTGGAAAAGGGTAACTCATGCCTCCGAGATTTCTCCCTTCATTCATATATACACTTAGGATGTGGACCCCCACCAGCTAGTCCTATGGCCATGGAACCTAGGCTTAAAGTATTTGTTGTCACCACTATCGCATGTTGATTTTTCAAGACCTTCTAATCTGATAATTAATTATTATGATTTCTTAAATTATTATTTATTGTGATCACATTCATCATTGAGAAACTACATAGAAGATTTCAACAATAGAAACAATAAATTCTAGTAGGATCATAAAGAGACAACCAAACACAAGAGACACAAAATTTTACCCTGGGAAAACCCTCTTCTAGGAAAAACCCATCAACCTTTTCCTTACAGAGATTATTCAATTCAATAAGATATATATTTGATATTTTTAGTCAAAATTAATTCAAACTTACTAGAAAAAAATCCTTGGCTGAATTGTTTCCAACTCAAGTCAAACTGTTGCTCAGAAAGTTTCAGTCAAGTCTAGTCTTCTAGGCCGACAATCAACCTCTTGTTTTTCCTCAAAATTTTGACTTGCTGCCAATGAAGATGCCTCAAAATATTTGACTTTATTCCAATGAAACTACCTCAGAGACTTCAACTTGCAACTAACAAAACTGCCTCAGAAACTTCGACTTGCAACCAATGAAATGGCCTCAGAAAATTCAACCTACAACCTGTGAAATTGCCTCAAAAACATCACATGAATAGAAGAGTGATCTGAATTGTGTCTTGAGGAGGAGGATGAGTGGCCTATATATAGGCATCTCAAGAGCCTGAATAGATGTGTCTCGTCACTGGGCTGACTTAATAATTTGGAGGACCAACTTCATCTTTTTGGTGCCAAAAATTGAAATTCTCCCTTTTAGAGTCGACTTGGGACCCACATTTATATTTATCATTTCTCATATAATTGGAGGGATAAAATAAAATTATGAATACCGACCATATCTATAAAAATTCAACACTCCCTCTTAGCTAGGGAGGTATTCATAATGACTTCTTTAGATGTTCTCTTGTTGAAAATTCTCTCTAAAAAAAGGTTGAAATAACTCAGTATCAATCATTAGCATCAACATCATCATCATTTGCATCAAGTAGTCACCATAATTTTGGTCAACACCTCTGACCCATGGTATACAAACTAGTCTTGGTTCACCATAATCTTGGTCAACACCTTTGACCCATGGTGAAACCCTAGGAACACACAACCCATCTAGGGAATAATTTGAGTGAGATGCTAAAGGCTCCCACTCAACCCTACTAGGGAGTAATTCTGGTCTTGATGCTAAAGAATCCCACTCAACCCTATTGGGGAGATTCTGGGCCCTAATCCTCTCCAAACCATTCTCCCCAATCACATTACATGGAACCCTGATCACAAGTCTTGTGAACTAGGGAGAATGTATTTCCTTGATGTTGCAACAACAACACTCCCTCTCACTTAGAGAGGCATTCTCAAGCACTCCAAGCTTGTCCCCGAAGTATACAAACTTTATTCTAGGACAAAGGCTTTTTCAACAACTTGCTCGTCTGTAGAAAGTATTGGAGCCACAATGCTCCCTTTTGTACCATGTCTCGATACTATATATCAATGTGCTTCAACTTGTCATAATGGTCTTCTCATGCACCTGATCAAACAATCATGTGAGTAGCTTCTTAAACCACACTACTTCACAACTTGAAAAACTAGATGCAATATACTCAGTCTCTGTAGTTCTAGGTGCAATAGATGTATACTTATTTCTCATCCAGGAAATCATAGCGGAGTCTACACTGAAGCAACATCATGATGTACTCTTTCTATCTTCTTCACTCCCTGACCAATCTGAATCTGTATATTCTAGCAACTACACTTCATCATTTCAATCCATATCCAACTATAACATGTTGGTACTTCAACACATGTTGAGCCACATGCCTTGGCTCAATCATTCCCTTACTGGAGTCATCATTACAACTTATTTCTGGCCACCCTGACTGGGTTCTTTCTTTGACTAAGGAGGTAAAGCATCAGTCTAGGTCCTTCATCTCGAACTCAGAGGTCAACTCCATCCGAAGCTAAAACAAGGCTTAACTGCTCCCTCTATCATGTGAGTCCTTATTCTTTTGTTAGAAACAAGTCATATGATAACAAAATCATCCTTGATCCATTAAACCATACAACCTTCTTCTGTAAGCAAGAGACTCCATGTACCTCAAAACCCTAAGGTAGCTCTATGTACACTTCTTCAATTTCTTCATCAAGGAAAACATTATTTACATCCATTTGATGTAACCTTCAACATAAACCATAGGGATAATAATTCTAATAGAAGTGTATCTGACAACTAGAGCAAATGTCTTGACATAGCCTTCTCCCTATTTCTGGGAGAATATTTACGAACCTTTCTTTGTACTTCTCTATGTGGTCATCTATTGCATGCTAAATCTTGTAGATCCACTTAGAATTCACCATTGACTTCTCTTTGATACAATGGAATCCTTCAAACTTGTTGGCCTACTAGTCTTCTATGTCTGAACTAGAATATCTTCTAGTCATCTGTCATGGTTCTAGATTTATGTACCCCTTCCCCCTCTCGAACACAAATCACATATGCTCTATCCTGGGAGAATCCTTTTGCTTCATTCTTCCTAATGCTTTCACTTGCTTCCAAAGTTTTGGCATCCTTTATTATGTACCTGTAGCCCTCATTAGGATGCCAAGTAAGAATGATTATAACCAAGAAAAAGATACAAAGAAAAAATGTTGACCATAAATAAAGCAATAATAATCAAGAAATAAAGATATGAAGCACTTATCTTTGAGAATTGAAGGGAATTTGTCAGCTCCTTCTTGTTCCTTGCCTTCTTTGCAGAAATCATAGAAATGCATCTGCAAACTCATCATCAACTGCTAATGCATGATGCTTTTCTTTCCTTCCTTGCATGAGCTAGGGTTTCTTCATTTTGAAAAATCATTGTTTTTCAATACTTTAGGTCTAGCTCTAGGGTTTTATCCACAAACCGTAGCGTTGAAAAATGTGAAATTAGGTATGGTCTTCATAAATATGAAATGTAATTTTTTATTCTTGTATATTAAAATAAAACAAAAATTATTATTATTATTTTTGGACCATGGGTTTCGTGCTCAAGGTCTTTTATTTTAGAAGTCAACCACCCATTGAGTGCTTTTAGGGTTTGTCCTAGGTTAAGAAGTCAAAAGAGTCATTATCATATGTTGAAGACCCCATCAAGCACATTACAACTTGTAAAAAGAATTATTTTTATATTTAAAAGTATCAAAATATGCTTCAAGACCAAGTTGGTCTGCCAGCTAAGAGGTCAACCTATTTTGAGGATCTTTGTCCACCCTGGAAGCCTATACCTCCTGGAGGTACAATTCATTCTCTCATCAAGAAAGTGAAGGAGAAGAAGAAAGAGGCCAACGAAGAAGGACAAGGACAAGAATGAAGTGTCTGGGCTATTCTCTCTCTCTCTCTCTCTCTCTCTTTCTTCACACGCGTGAAGAAAGGAAGCTAGGGTTTTTGCTATTGGGTTAGGGTTTTGTTGCTGCAAGATCGAACTTATAAAAGGAGTAGGAAGAAGGTCAAATTAGGTCATCCTCAAGCCCTAGAAGAGGGAGAAACTCAAGAAAAGGTTTGAAGAACTCTTGGAAGCCCTAAATAAGCTCACACATGTGGAAGTTAATGCTACTGGGAGGGCCGAAAATTTCAGACCTGTAGTAGAGGTCGAAATTTTGTTGTTGGGGTCGAAGTTGTGTTGTTGGAAGAGATTTGACTGGGTTTGACTTGGACAAAAATAAGAACATCATCCAGGAGATTGGACTTGGTCTTGGAAGGGTATTGGTCTTGGTCTAGAGGTCTTGGAATCCATCAATTGAATAATATATAAGAAGAGAAGAGATTTGCTGGTTTTCCTCTCACTCAGAGAGGTTTTGGCCCTGACTTACAACCTATTTTCTATGTTCTTGTATACTATTGTTCTTATTGTTTTGGTAGTTGTTTGATGATAAGAAAAAACATAATAATAAGAGAATAAGCTAATAAGTAAGAAAAATTAAAAAGATATCACAAGCAATTATCAAGTAAAGAGAATTTATCCTAACTATTGCCCTATAGATCTCTCAACATGGAATCAGAGTTAAGGTTGGCTAAGGGCATAATGGATATCTCCTCTACATTGAAGAAGTTCCTAAAGAAGTGTACAATGGTGGCAAGTCATCATAAGAAAGGCATCAAAGAAGTATGGGATCTTTTATTTTCTCCTAAGAAGGAAGTGACCAAGGCATCTACAAAGGACGAAGGACTATTCTCAGCACTTACTAGCACATTTCAAGACGCGAATATTTGGGTAATCGATAGTGGAGCATCAAGACATATGAATAGTCAACAAAAGCAACTAATTTTTTTTCAAAAGGAAAGTCCTCTTACTCTGTAGAGCTTGGTGACAACAAGAGGTACCCTATGAGAGGAATTGGATCAACCTCGCTAGAGCTGGAGAATGAAGGAAACATTCATCTCAACAATATCTCGTTTGTTTAAGGTTTCTACAAGGATTTACTTTCCATTTCATGTCTAGAAGATAAGGGTGATATAATTGTTTTCATAGATGGAAAGGTGGTAGTATGGGATAAAAAATCGAGCATAGAAGAAGCTAGGATGATTGGGATCTGTTAATTTTACGTATGTTCTATGCTTGGAGCAATTTATTTCAATTTTCATAGTTAGCTCAATATATTTTCTAGATTAGCAATCACATCAACATTAAAGTAAATTGCAGATAGAACATAAACATAGACCACAAAAGACAATCCAAGACAAGAGGACACAAGATGTAGCGCTAGCTAGGGACAAACCCCAATGTGGGAAAACCCTTGATCAATTATTCTTATATGTTCTTCAATAGTTTAGCAGAGAGAGAGAGATAGTACATTTATAACAGAAGTCAACCCTTTGACTTATCTAAATAAGAGCATAGATCATCTCTAAGTAGATGATACATGAGGCAGTTGAACTCAGTTGAAGACATTCTGCTTCAACTGATTCTCCCAAGTGATTCCATCACCATGCGACACCTATCATTGTGTTGCTCCTCATCATCATGTTGCACCTCATTGTGCTGCACCATGCTGCACCCATCATTATTATGCACCATGCTTTCCATGCTATCCAGTTGTGTTTGCAACACCATGCTTACCATGCTATCCCATTGTAGCATTGTTGTACCATGTTGTTGTCCCAATGTGTTTGCAGCACCATGTTATTGATGTTGTCCCATTGTAGCATTGTTGTACCATGCTGCTGTCCCAATGTGTTTGCAGCACCATGTTATTGCTGTTGTCCCATTGTAGCATTGTTTTACCATGTTGTTGTCCTGCTGCCCATGCATCTTGTTGCACTATCACTATATTAGTATGCATTCAAATTTCATGGGTCACCTTGCTGTCACATCTTATCATGGACTGCATTGGTTCATCATGTAGGATCTTTGTTTACTATGTAGGATGGAAGATGGGACAACCTTCATCATAGGACATCAAGACAGATCTACCATCCCTCATACATAGGCAGTGACATCCATGCTTGTCCAAATTTGTTTGCTGTTGACTGTTAGTGTCAGACTGGTTAGGTCATAATAACATATACTTGTGGCCTTAATCTTCTACAAGTTGCCCCCAAAAAACCTTGAAGACTGTGGCTAGCTAAAGGTGAACTCCTCCCTTACTAGGTTGTTGTCTTAGGGCATATGACAACAAAACAGTCCACGCTATTCCTTTGCTGTGGTGGTATGGCCTGTGGCCTACCACACAACCTTGCTATAGCATACGGCCTCCTCCAAATGTGCCCAAACAACCAACGTTTTACTCCTCTTCCACTCGGCCTAGTAGCCTATCCTCTCAGCCCTAGTTTTAGCCTTAAGACTTACAAAACTCGACCTCCTATAGCAGCCTTGTTTTACATTGTTCCTTGACCCTTTATGTTTGCAGTTGTGGCTTGTATTTGGCCTCCTCCTTGACTACGTTTAGGGCTTGTAGAGACCTCCTCTAGAGATCATTTAGGTTTTCCTTAGACAACTTATAGAAGGCTTCTCCTAGTAGCGTAGATAAACCCTCCTTCCAGAACTCGGTCACTTGTAGCTGACCTCCAACATCCCTTCAAACCCTCGCTGGCCTGTCTTCCTTGCTGCGGCTAGGGCAACCCCCTTTCCTCCAATGTCTAGTGCTTCCTCTCCTAGATTTCTCTTCCACTAAAACCCAAAGTGAGTGGAGAAAAATCAAGAGAGAAGTGTGTATGAAATGACTCTCAAGTCATCTCATTTTATACTAAAACGTTGAGCACATGTGGGTGTTATTTAGTTGCTGGCTGACCTTGACAAATTATCTTATAACACAAATAACTTCATAACTCCATGAATACGTATTGGAATCGGATGATCTTTAGATCAGTCCTACACCTCTCGATGAGAGGGATCCAAGAAAAATATCAAATGTCATAAATAAGATGACCCACAAGGAGTTTGGCCCTAGTTTCCAATTTTAACAATCCCTCTCAACTAGGGAGAACTCCATCTACTGATCCATCTGCCAGACTGTACTATCTCTACCATTAATGCCCTGCACTGCTCTCCTTTGCTCTACTCTGATGAGCCATGAAGAAGAAGAATTGATTGAGAATGTCTCATACCATTCTCTATTGACCCAAAGTCAGTTCCATATGAAGAGAGTGTGTCATACCACTCTTAATGATCCCAGCTCAGTTCCAAGAGAGTGAGTTATGTCACTCTTACTGACCCGAAGTTAATTCCAATTGATCCTAGATCAATATCAAAAGAGATTGTCTCAAACCACTCATACTGATCCTAGATCAGTTTCATTGATCCCAGATCAATGGAGGTCATCCTAGCATAGGAAGTATGGTAGATACAACAATGCGTCCATCGATGGTACTACTATGGTCCCTAACCCCATTTCCCTACTCATTGGCCAGATGAGAGGTACTTCCCATGAGTCCCAGACTGCATGGGTAGGATGACTCGACATGAGAACCACTCATCTTGTCCATAAGTCACCACGGGGTATCACAGGGGAAGGCTGAACCATTCATCCTATACACAACGCACCATTAGGGGAGGGTGAGTCGCCCTATAGTCGCTTGTTGCTCCAAGAAGTACCCCAAGCTCCCCGTAGCTCCCAGAGCTCAATGCATGCATCATGCAGGACCCTCATAAGAGGGTCTCTCAATGACTCCAAGCCGTTTGGGAAAGTCACAAATTTGACCTTTCCTCGGGGCTTCGACAGAATGTCTGCGACTTGTACATCAGTCTCAATGCGATGGAGCCTTCTTGCTCATTGATGTACCATATCCTAGATAAGATAGTATCTGATGTCTATATTCTGGAGCAATCATAGAATACAAGATTCCTCAACAATCGAATCCCCCCTGGTTGACACAAAAGATCATAGTGGTATCCATCTTGTGTATAAACAACTCACTGAAGAGCTTCCACAACGAGGCATGTTCACACGAGATCATACTCGTAGCTATGTATTCGGTCTCAGTGGTGCTCAAAGCAACCATCTTCTTCTTTTTTCTCATCCAGGATATCGAAGCAGAACCCAAAGAGAACCAACACTCAGAAGTTCTCTTGCGATCCTTCACACTGCCTGACCAGTCAGCATTCAAATAATCATGCAGCTTCACATTTTTGGCAGTGTATGTCAATCCATGAGAGATTGTGCCTAGAAGATATCTCAGAAGATTCTTGGCACCAATCCAGTGAGGCTCAACCAAATATGAGCGCAACATGCTAATTGCAAAACATATATCCGGATGGAAGTTCACCAAGAACATCAATGCAAATGAGTTTATGAAACTCAGAGGCGTTTCCCAAATCTGGTCCGGCATCACTACCACATAACTTCTAAAAGTTAAACTCCATCGAGGTAGTCATGGGCTTGGAGTTTACCATTCAAAATCCGGAATCCAACTCCCTCTTAATTTTGCAAATGAGAGGGTTTGCACTTGTCAGAAAGAGGTCGTCCTCATAAGGTGCCAGTATGAGAGGTCTATTATCCACAACCTTCAAGTAATGGTTTGGATCAACTTCACACCTAGTGAATCTTAGCTTCATCAGACAGCTATCAATCCTCTCGTACTAAGCATGGGGTATTTTGCCTCAAGACATAGAGGGATTTCTTCCACCTGCATACATGAGATTCCCGATCATGAATCTTAAACCCCTTGGGTTGTTCCAAACCAGTGGACCTGCTACATGAGGGGAATGGTCCCTTCATAAGATTTTCCTTCGGTACATCTCAGACATGTACCTTCATGCTCTTCTTGAATTTAGGCATCCCTGTCACCATCTGACTCACATCAGGTAGGGCCCCATAATAAGTAGACCTTCGATTCTATAGATGAGATGTGACAACTGACATGGTCCCCAATGAACCATCCCGCAACTTGATACAAATTGCTAACCCTGGACTCAAATATAAAAGCATATTTGAAAATTATATTTTAAAACATGTACCTTTCCATCGATGAATGCCACCCTGTAACCTTTGACTTCCATTGCCAAAATGAACACTAGGTTCTTCTTGCAATCAGGTACATAAAAGAGATTCATGTAAATGAATCAAGTTACTCTCATTCAATTGAGGGGTAACATTCCCTACACCCTTTCTGGGATAGGTGGCATCAACTCCAAGTATAATCCCATGATTGTTTCCATCTCTACCAAATTAGAGAGAGCACCCTTCTATCTGATGAAGTGCCTTGAAGCACTACAAGGAAACAACATTTGATTCTTCATACCTGGGATTCCTTGCTTTCTTTGAAGAGTCTGCTATTTTCTTGATGACCTCCATTACTCATCATTCCTCCGATCATTGAAGATATCCCTAGAATGATTGTTATCATCATCAAGTGATGTGTCCCTTCCATTCAAACACTCCTTCGCATAATGGCCGAACTTATTACAAACAAGGCATCTGCCTTTCCTTCCACCCTTAGATCCGTACTTCCCATTGAAGTGATATTTATGCCACCAGAAACTTCCACTATGCCATTTTGATAATATTCTCTGCTTCGACTGCACCCTTGGTGAATTAGAAGAGGGATGAGGAATCCATTGAGTCTTTTATCCTTTCCCAACTATCTTTGATGATTTATCTTTTACTCTTGCTTGGGCTTTGTCTTCACCTCACCTATGATATCATGTTATTCTATGCTTAGAGAAATCTATTTCAGTTTTCACAGTTAGCTCAATATCTTTTCTAGATTAGCAATCACATCAACATTAAAGTAAATTGAAGATAGAACATAAACATAGATCGCAGAAGACAAGCCAAGACAATAGGACACAAGATGTGGCGTTAGCCAGGGACAAACCCCAATGTGAGGAAACCCTTGATCAATTCTTCTTATATGTTCTTCAATAGTTCAACAGAGAGAGAGAGAGAGAGAGAGAAAGATAGTACATTTACAATAGAATTCAACCCTTTTGACTTATCTAAATAAGAGCACAGATCATCTCTAAGTAGACGATACATGAGGTAGCTGAACTCAGTTGAAGACATGCTGCTTCAACTGATTTTCCCAGGTGACTCCATCACCATGCGACACCTATCATTGTGCTACTCCTCATCATCATGCTGCACCTTATTGTGTTGCACCATGTTTCACCCATCATTATTATGTTGCATCTCATGATGCTTACTGTTGTCCCAATGTGCTTACTGCACCATGCTTGCAATTCTGTCCCATTGTGTTTGAAACACCATACTTACCATGCTGTCCCATTGTAGCATTGTTGTACCATGCTGTTGTCCCAACGTGTTTGCAGCACCATGTTATTGTTGTTGTCCCATTGTAGCATTGTTGTACCATGCTGCTGTCCCAATGTGTTTGCAACACCACGTTATCGTTGTTGTCCCATTGTAGCATTGATGTACTGTGTTGTTGTACTACTGCCCATGCATCTTGCTACACTGCACTATATTAGTATGCATTCAAACTTCATGGGTCACCTTGCTATCACATCTTATCATGGACTACATTGGTTCATAGTTTAGGATCTCTGTTTGCTATGTAGGATAGAATATGGGACAACCTTCATCATAGGCCATCAAGACAAATCTACCATGCCTCATACATAGGCAGTAACATTCATGCTTGTCCAAACTTGTTTGCTGCTGACTGTTAGTGTCAGACTGGTTAGGACATAATATCATATACCTGTGGCCTTAATCTTCTCCAAGCTGCCCCAAACAAACCTTGGAAGACTGCGGTTAGCTGAAGGTGAACTCCTCCCTTACTAGGCTTCTACCTTAGGGCATATGACAACAAAATAGTCCACGATATTCCTTTGCTATGGTGGTATGGCCTGCGGCCTACCACACAGCCTTGCTGTAGCATACAACCTCCTCCAAATGTGCCCAAATAGCCAACGTTTTACTCCTCTTCCACTCGGCCTTGCAATCTGTCCTCTCAACCCTAGTTTTAGCCTTAATACTTACCAAACTCGGCCTCCTGTAGCAGCCCTCTTTCATGCTATTCCTTGACCCTTTCTGTTTGTGGTTAGGGCTTGTATTTGGCCTCCTCCTTGACTACGTCTAGGGCATAACTTGTGGCACTTGTTGGACTACGTCTAGGGCTTGTAGAGACCTCCTCTAGACATCGTTTAGGTTTTCCTTAGACAACTTATAGAAGGCTTCTCCTAGTAGCGTAGATAAACCCTCTTTCCAGCACTTGGTCACTTGTAGCTGACCTCCAACGTCCCTTCAAACTATCGTTGGCTTGTCTTCCTTGCTGCGGCTAGGGAAACCTCCTTTCCTTCAACGTCTAGGGCTTCCTCTCCTAGATTTCTCTTCCACTAAAACCCAAAGCGAGTGGAGAGAAGAGAAGTGCGTATGAAATGACTCTCAATTCATCTCCTTTTATACTAAAACGTTGAGCACATGTGGGCATTATTTAGTTGTTGGCCAACCTTGACGAATTGTCTTATAACACAAATAAATTCATAACTCCATGAATACTTATCGGAATCATATGATATTTAGATCAATCCTACACCTCTCGATGAGAGGGATCCAAGAAAAATATCAGCTGCCATAAATAAGATGACCTACATGGAGTTTGGCCCTAGTTTCCAATTTTCACAGGATCCATGAAGGAAGACTTTATAGACTGATAAATCCCCTTGCTCAAGCCTTGGTTCACATTGAAGTGAGCCCATGTGAACTTTGGCATAGAAGATTTGGTCATCTTCACTACAAAATATTACCAACTCTAAACACAATAGTAAATGGCATCCCCGAACTCAAGGAAGATCATGAAGGAGTATGCAAGGGATGTGCATTGGGCAAAAACACCAAGAGAACATTTGGAAGCAATTATTCAAGGTTAAAAGAAATTCTGGATCTCATTCATTCTGATGTTTGTGGTCCCATGAATCCAAAGTCTCTTGGAGGTCATCTATATTATGTAACATTCATTGATGACCATTCAAGGAAAACTTGGGTTTATTTGATGAAATCCAAGGATGAAGTATTCAAAAAATTTCAAGAATTCAAAGCTGAGGTAGAGAACCCTACAAAAAGAAGGATAAATATCTTAATATCTAGAAATGGAGGAGAATATAATTCAAAAGAAATCATAGCTTTCTGTAAGGAGGATGGGATTAAGAGAGAGTTGATAGTCCCTTACAATCCATAACAAAATGGAGTTTCAAAACGAAAGAATCGATCAATTAAATAAAGTGTAAAAGTCATGCTACATGATAAATATTTGCCGAAATTTATGTGGGGTGAAGCAACTAAGTGTCGAAAAATCAGAAAGGCAGTAAATATTTTCTTGATATTGATAATTACTTGTGATGTTTCTTATTATTACAATTATTTATGTCTTCTTTCTTTAGTTCATCAGTCAATTACTAAAAGAAGCATCATATAAAACAATAAACACTAGATGTAGGCGCATGCCAGGGAAAAATCCCCCCTCGAGGGGAAAACCCGGTCAAGATAATTATTCCTTTCAATAGTATGCTTTGAGACTCTTCACCCTAAACCAAGACCAAACCTTCCCTCCACACCAAGTCAGCCTCCATAGTTTCGACCTCTTCCCAACAACTTCAACTATGCAGTAGCTTCCGATAACGATGAAACTTGGAATACTTCAATATCCCAATCTAGGGCACGAAACAGAAAGAGAGAGGCACCAAAATTTTGATTTTCTTTGTCTCCTTAGACTTCCCCAAACTCACACTCACTTCGGCTTCCTGGCAACAAACTTTCCCATCTACAAGAGAACTTCACACTTCTACCCAACAACAAGAGATTTTCAAACTTCTTCCCAGCTACAAGTGAATTTGAACTTGATGAGAGAGTGATGCTCCAAATGAATTCGATGTGATTCCTTTTATAGGATTCTTGTGCTGTTGAATAGGGTCCTTAGGCCGACATGGTGTGGAGGTTACATAATTCATATTTGACTCAATACTTAACCTTTTTACTTGATTCAAAAGCCCAAGAAGGCTCTCTTTAAATTTACAATAACTCTATGGACTCAGAATAAATCCTAGAAGTCCACAATGGGGACTTTGAACTAAAACAAGGCGACCTAAGCATGAAACCCATGCTTTAATAAGTCACAATAATAATAATAATAATAATAATTATTATTATTATTTTCTTTATTCTTTTGACAAGTACATTACATAATGACTCAAGTACATTATTGAAGACCAAACACAGTTACATTTTCCAACACTCCCTCTTAACTAGGGAGGTATTCATAATGTACATATACAATGGAAGATCTCAAACTATATGAAACATGAAGAAATTTAGGCATCACAATGCCATAGACTAGATTCCTGACCAAGGAAATCTATCCAAACAATCACTCAATATTTTAGGCATTGCAATTCCATGGAATAGATTCCTAAACAAGGAAATCTATCCGGGTGGGACTAAGACGGACTCAAACTTTCAGCCTTTTTAGGTACCCTCAGACTTACTTGCTAACCATCAACCCAAAAATCTAGGTGTGTATACAAAATAGAGTTCAATGATCAACACCACCTTTCCAACTTCAGACATCAACACAATGTGTTGGTCAGATGTCTTCCAAGGCAATGCCTCACTCACAAAGCCTCAACACCCCTTGATCCAGCAGATCAAGAATGGCCAATCTCTCCTAATCAACCTAATTAGGTAAACAACACGCTATCAAATCCTTCGAGAGATTCACCTGTACAAACACAACCCCAATCAAAAATATATTTTTATATGTACATAATCAAATAAAAACCTTTGTGTGTCTTACAGACAACTTGATGTTGCTTCTCAACTTTTCCATAGTAGGACTATCAACCGAATATTTGACAGAAGATTCCCCAATCATATGTTTTCCTTCCTACTTCTCATGTAAAAACATATCCTTCAAAATTCATTCTTCAATTAATATCAAGTTATGACCTCCCTCTTAACCAGGAAGCACATCTTTATGTGGTCTCCCTCTTAATCTTTGGGAGATTTCTTCTATTCATGTTTCCTTTGGGAGATCAACTTCTTCTCTTAGACATCGGAGAATCTTTCGTGGCTTCCAACCATTTAATCATATTTATCATCATCCCCATCATGCTTATCACAACAATGAGCATATTCACCAAGTTGAGGATTGTGTACCTTCACAGCTTTAATATCAAGTACAACCAAATCTATAGAAGCATGATGTTAGCCATATAAAAATCACAGAAGAATTTCATATTTATGCATATCAGATATCCAAACTTAATTATAAAAAAGAGATATATACTCTTCAACATATTGCTAGGAACTTTTTTCCCACACCCTAGACTACTTTATAACAACATTCATTCCATCTAGGGTTTCAACATCTTCCAAAGGTATGACATACCTTACTACAACATATAGCAAACCCTAGAAACAATTCATACAAATATAGATCTACAAAGTAGCTAACAACCTTCCAAAACACATATGTTAGGCTTCTCACTACGAGTACAAATCCTAGATTCCAATCAATCAAAGCTTAGCCATTGACCTAACCAACTTCCACTAGATTAATCAACCATCAATCAGTCACTCACATGACCAACTACTACTAGGTTTATTTGCGAACCCCATATTTCAGATCAATCATCAATCACATCAAAAATTGAAATTTAAACAATCTTTCATAAATCTCAAACTATCATATGGTCAACCTTCGTTAGAGATTTCTACTTCGACTAAGGTTTAACTCAAAAGCCCTAGAATTCCATTTTCACAAAATCAACAATATTACACAGATCTCAAATCATCATATTTCAGAGATTTTACTTTGACTAAGTTTTAACTCCAAAACCCTAGAATTCCACAATCTCAACAATAATTAAATACATAGATCTCAGATTGTTACATTTCACACTAGACAATGTTACTACTAGGTTTTAACTGCAAAACCCTAGATTCTCATTTTCCATCAATCATCTAAACATATTTTAGATTGTTACCTTACACATACTAGACAATTTAACTTCACTAGGGTTTAGCTACAACACCCTAGATTTTCCATATATCATCATCCTAGAATCTCATACAAGGACTTCCATAAGGTCCTAAGACTTATGACCATCAATAGTTGGGTCAACCCATATATCTAGGAATTCATAATCATACAGAAGCATATCATATGTCCACCAACATTAATATATTTGACCTAGGGTTTCAACCAAAAGGACATATCTGTATATGCCTAGATTTCATCATGCAAATATACTTCCTATCAAGTGTCAGTCAAATCCAACTTCACAAATATTAATAAGAGTTAAACTAACAATGATCTTGATTACATTAAAGTTTGATCAGACAACACACACATACGAAGTAAATCAATTCTAAGACAATATAAGGGTCTTGCTCACACATTCTACCAAACCCTAATGAGGGAGGGTTCCAATGTAGAAAACACATTCCACCAAACCATAAAATGCTAGGGTTCCAATGTAGAAACATAGAAAAACCAACATAACTAAAACTTCAAAGGACCCAAGATTGTAAACCTTATCACTCAATCCTAACAAGTTAGGATTTCCTGATCATACCAAAATCCCAAACATGGACTCATCAATACAAATTCAACTAGCGTTTCACAACATCCCTAATCAGATTTTAGGATTTCAGACATTCATAATGGTATACCCTTCAGTTAGGGTTTTCCAGAACTTGTCTAGGATTCTACGTAGTCTATCAAGTATATGAGTGGGGTGGGTAGATTTATCAAGAGATGAATCACCCAACAAGAATCACGAAGATTCAATATAGCTATTCATAACCAAGTTAGTAATCGATCATCAAATGAATAATCCTTTTAATCAATGTATTCAAAAAATACCTTTGTTTCTTGACTAACCTTGTCTTGAGAGATCCTCCTTCTTTCAGATGTTTTCCCTAGTCAAGACAACAGAGGGAGAAAGGTGATTAGTATTTAATCAAAACTAAATGAGCACATGAACCCAAAACTAAAAATACATGAGATACTTATCTTTGGGAATTTTTGGGAGCTCCCTCCAAAGCTTGAGGGAAACCTACCAACTTAAAATAATACAAAAAATGTATTTTCCAAAATATGTTAAAAACCAATAAATTCTAAAACATATAAACAAGATATGTAAAGCTACAAGAAAATGGCTTAATAGTGTAAGTCCCTAATGTAGGGTTCTTCGGGCTTGACTTTATTTGAGTCTCCTTCTTCAACAAAGTTGGCTTGATCTCTTTCTCTCTTCTTATTCTTTGGATTCTCAGGACAATCTTTGTGCAGTGACCCTTCTTATGACATTGATAACACTCTATCTTGGACATGTCAACTTTCTTCCTCCGTCCCTTCGATCTCTTTCGTTTATGATGAGCCACATAAGAATTTGATACTCCTTTAGGATTGGAAACCATTGAGATTTTTAATTCTTCTTGACTACAACCGGTCCATAATTCTTCAAAGGTGGGAGCTACCTTCCAACTGTTGAGACCTGCAACAAATGCACCCCAAGAAGGTGGAAATCCTAATAGAGCAGTGATCAGTACTTCTTTATCCAGAACAATCTCATCGATAGCCAAGAGATCATCCCTGAGCCTAACTATCTTCACAAAGAAAGTTGCCACAATATCTTCTTTAGTCATTTTCGTAGTCCTCAACTCATTCTTCAAACTTGCTACTTGACCAATGTCCTTAATAGTGAACAACTTTGAAAAGACTTCATAAATCACATGTGCATGATTGGTGTTAGCTATGAACAAGACAGGATAGTATTTTATCCCTTCTACCATCAGAGTCATAGCCACTAATTCTAAATCCATGAATTTCACTTTGTCGGCATCACTGGCTTCTTCTGTAGGCTTCTTTACATTTCCTTTTACCAAGTCCAACTCCTTGTTATTCTCAAGAATTAGGTCAATCCTATACTTCTAGGATCTGAAGTTAGATTCTCCTTTAAGTTTTTTCTCACCCTTGATTGAGTTAGACATTTTCCTTGAATATACTAGACTCCTTCCCTGAAATAGTGCCTCTGAATGAATCTGCCTTTTTTTCTTCCTTTTTCACCAACGCTCTGATACCATGTTAGAAAATCAGAAAGACAGTAAATATTTTCTTGATCTTTCTAATTAATTGTGATGTCTCTTATTATTACAATTATTTATATCTTCTTTCTTTAGTTCATCAAGCAATTACCAAAAGCAGCACATAAAACAATAGACACAAGATGTAGGCACATGCTAGGGAAAAACCCCCCTTGAGGGGAAAATCCAGTCAAGACAATTCTTCCTTTCATTAGTATGCTTTGAGACTCTTCACCTAGACCAAGACCATGCCTTCCCTCCACACCAATTCAGCCTCCATATTTTTGACCTTTTCCCAACAACTTCGACTATGTAGCAACTTTCGGCAATAGTGAAACTTGGAAGACTTCGATATCCCAATCTAGGGCACGAAATATAAAGAGAGAGACACCAAAATTTCGATTTTCTTTGTCTCCTTAGACTTCCCCAAACTCGCACTCACTTTAGCTTCCTGACAACGGGCTTTCCCAACTACAGGAGAAGTTCACACTTCTGCTAGCAACAAGATATTTTCACAGTTCATCCTAGCTACAAGTGAATTCGAACTTGATGAGAGATTGATGCTCCAAATGAATTCGATGTGCTTCCTTTTATAGGCTTCTTGTGGGGCTTAATAGGGTCCTTAGGCCAACATGGTATGGAGGTTACATAATTCATATTTGACTCAATACTTAACCTTGTTACATGATTAAAAAGCCCA
Organism: Pinus tabuliformis; assembly: GCA_031772625.1. NCBI lineage: Eukaryota > Viridiplantae > Streptophyta > Pinopsida > Pinales > Pinaceae > Pinus > Pinus tabuliformis. The sequence goes on from CM062819.1 coordinate 865,471,902, forward strand.
ATAAGGGTCTCTTTAAATGTACAATAACTCTATAGACTAAAAATAAATCCTAGAAGTACACAATGGGGACTTTTTCATAAAACAAGGTGAACCAAGCATGAAACCCATGCCTTAATAAGTCACAATAATAATAATAATAATTCTTTTCTTTATTCTTTTGACATGTACATTGCATAATTACTCAAGTACATTATTGAAGACCGAACATAGTTACATTTTCCAACTCTAATACTGTTGTATACATTCAAAATTGAAGTCCCCACAAGTCACTAGATAACATGACTCCCGAAGAAGCATTCATTGGGAAGAAACCAAGTGTGGACCATCTCTAAATTTTTGGTTGTCCTATTTATATTCATATACCGAAAGACAAGAGAAAGAAATTGGATCCTTTAGGCATGAAAGGAACATTTGTTGGCTACAATAATACTTCAAAGGCATATAGGATCTACATAAAGGAAGGACACCGAATAGAAGTTAGTCGAGATGTGATATTTGATGAAAGTATTGCATTCAAGGAATCAAAAAATCTTCAGATGGACTCTAATGATGAATAAATTTCTTTATTTGAAGAGGAAGGCACAATGGAGGAAGAAGAACCAAATCATGAAGATTAAGGTCCCAATGAACCAATACAACTGGTGGTCATACCCAAAACTAGAAAAAGACCTAACTGGTTGAAGTCTACTCCATTAGATGCAGAAGGACATGGAGCAGCCAAGGGTACATTTAGGGAAATTAGAAGCCCAAAAGATACTTTGGATATGCAACATACATGAAAAAGGTTATAGAAGCAGAGCCATCCACCTTTGAAGAGGTTGTCAAACATCGATAATGTAAGGATGCCATGAATGAAGAATATCAAATGAAGATGAAAAATGGAGTTTGGGAGATCTACCTAGGCCTGAAGACAAATCTATGGTAACTTCCATATGGATCTATAAGATTAAACATGTAGTAGATGGAAGTATTGATGAGTATAAGGCAAGATTTGTAGCTAGGGGCTTCTGTCAACAAGAAGGAATCGATTATGAAGATATATTTTCTCCTATAGAAAGGTATACAACTATATGTTTACTAACCTCTTTGGCAACATCAATGGGACATTCATCAAATGGATGTCAAGAATGCATTCCTGAATGGCACGATTAATGAAGAAGTATATATAGAGAAACCCTTGGAATTTTAAGTCAAGAATAGGGAGAATTATGTTTTCAGGTTGAAGAATGCGTTATATGGCCTTAAGTTAGCACCAAAAGCATGGTATGCAAGGATGGATGCATACCTACAAAGATTGGGCTTCACAAAGAGTTTTGTTGACCTGAATCTCTATATCAAGGTTGTGAAGAACAAGCATGTAATAATTCTTATATATGTGGATGATGTTCTTATTGGAAATACTAAGAGGGGGGTGAATCAGTATTTATTTTAAATTGTCACTTTTACCAGTTAGATCACTTATATTTAGAACACAAAATGAACAATAAGAATAAATGTTTTTATTAATTTTTTCTTACAATAAATCAAGTACAATATATGTAGGGCTCCAACCCTAGATGAAGACCCCAATATTCAATCTCCCAGGCTCCAACCTGTATTTTCAAAGCACCAACTTAGACTTCCAAGGCTCCAAACTTGTCAATTTTGAGGCACCAACCTCAAGGGCTCCAACCCTATACCTGGTTCAGGGTCTGACCTGGTTTCTTGAGGACTTCGATCCTTTAGGGCTCCAACCCTATCCTTCAAGGCACCAACCTTGTATTTTTGAGGCTCCAAACCTTAATTTACTTCATCAAGATGTATTTGGTTATACTTCATGGCTCCCAATGTCTTCTTCAACAAGCCTTGTCAATCTTCAGCTATGCCTTCCCTTAGTCTCCACGTCACATCATCAATGACAACCTTGTTCTTCACATGAAGGTGTCACCACTGCTCTTCATGTTACCCAAACAAAACTTCTTCAAGTTCACCTCATGATGGATTCAGTGCATCATGGTATTCAACGATCTCCACAAATCTTCAATATGCTACTTCATAAAGTTCTCCAACTATGCCCTATTCTGTTCTCAAGAGAAGACTTCAACAAGCTCTATTTGTCCAATCCCAATAAATCAACACTTCAACCACAACAACTATGAAAACTTCGACCACGACAGCTTCAACTACGGTAAGTACGACAACTTCGACCATGGAAACTATGAAAGCTTCGACCACGACAAGTACGATAGCTTCGACCACAGAAACTACGACAACTTCAACCATGGAAAGTATGAAAACTTCAACCATGGAAACTACGGTAGCTTTGACGAAGAAATCTATGACAACTTCAACCACGGAAACTACAACAACTTCGACCACGACAAATATGGTAGATTTGACCATGGCAACTACGGAAACTTCGACCAAGATTTTATGCCCAAACAGAATTATCATTTTTTTTGTCCTAAACAATAGTCTCCTTGTTCTCCTCGGCCTTATTTCTTCTTCTGTACTTCGTATCTCTGAATTCTTGCCTGAATTGCTGATCAAAATGAAGTGTTTAGTCGTCTATATATAGAGATTTCTTTTATAACTGAAGGGACACGTCTATTTGAAGTGAGTTCGACTTGTATGACTGAGTGTAGGTCGGCTCACTGCTACGAATAATTTCCTTAACTTAAAAATTCAATATCTCACAAATTGTTGGGAGTTTCAGGGCAAATAAAGGCTCGTTAGAAAGAGGAAAAAAATCCTCTTTAAGATGGTCTAGGGTCCATTTTGAAAGGATCCCTTCAAGGTGTCCAAAATATTTTTTCTTTGTGAATGTCCTTAAATTTATGCATAAAAATTTTGGGACAACATGAGGAATGTTTGGGACAGCGTGGCTTCTTCATTGTTATCAATGTCATCATAGGATCATAGAGTCATTATGTAGGAGTGAAACATCCATGTAACATGACACATCAACAATGTCATCATATGCTAGTGCAATCATAGTGCAACATCATTAGGAGAACTCCAAAATAATCTTCCAACCATCAAATGATTTGCAACCATGTTATCAAGACCTCATTAAGTGCCATCATCTATTGTGGTCATTCATCAAGAGTATGACATTATGAAATGTAGTCCTCCATATGTCATCAAGGGCTTCTAAATACTTGGCACTTCTTAAGACTTCTTCATTAGTGACTTGGCATATTAATTGATGACATTCTTATCAAACAAGAGTTACGACATCATCACATCGAACTAGGCATCTATTGTCTTCAACCTTATCATCTCATTTTAGGGTTTCATGATATTCATTAGGCATATCAAGAATATTTTCCATCTCGGACAATGCCATATTGACATCAATGACAACATTGATTAACAATTTCCCCCTTTGTCATTGGTGGCAATTTTTTCCCTTCCAACATTCCCTCCCCCTTTGACATCAATGGCAAACGGAGTGCCCAAGTACTCCATCTATCAAGCTACTTCTTTTCATCATATTTTCTTTATCAATAGTAGTTCTTCATAGGTATGTTACTCCCCCTATCATGGTTCTCTTTCTTCTGGAAATGTGGTCCATGATAGATTTGTTTACATTTCTTCATGTGATGAACCAACTCTCCCTGCCTGCATAAACTCCTCTAGCTTCTTTAGACAAGAAAGATTTATGCCTTGTGATCAAGTGGAAGAAATCTTTAACAATATTCCATCGGATAAGTAAGGAATAATGTTCTTCAATGAAGTTGCTCCCAAGAGATGATCTATCAAAATATGATTGTTCATATGTGACTCATCAAGAATTTCATAGGGCCCATTCACAGATAGCTTCTGTAAGAATTCCTAATCATCATAAGCTCCCCCTAACTATATGCATGATCTTCCTTTTGGTAGAGTCTCCCCATCAAATACTTGGAATATCAAGGACGACTTCATCAAGTCAACAACATATGTTGTTGGCTAGAGTGTTCAAGGGACTTCTAGATTCAATTTGCGTCCTTCTCCATAGTTGTATAACTTTCTTCTCTGGCATGGTTCTTCCTTGTATAGGGGCCCAAGTCAAGTTACAATCACGTGACATATGTCCAATGTTATGACACTTGAAGCACTCTATGTTGTTCATGAATAAGAATTCATGAATTCTTGCAAAATTTCTTCTCAGAGATTGATGGGTACCATTATATTTATGTTTGTGATATGCCCTACAATCCTTTTCCATGTGCCCAAAGTTTGTACAAGAATAACAATAACTAAGAAATATACTTTGGTACCTGGGAGAAGAAGGCTTCCTTAATGTACTTCTAAATTCTTTTTTCCTTGGGATCCTTTGATGATAACCATTTCTTCTTGCATCCTTGACACCATCTGCATTTATTCTTGGAGGGAGGTTTCTTCCATAGTTGTCTTGACTCTTCTCCTTGCGTTTGCTAGAATTGGGAGCATCAAACTTTCTTCCAGGCTTCTTCACATCCTTGTTGTTTGAAGAATTAGGGTTTGCATCATTCTTGCTTGAGGCTTCACCTGCATAGCCAAGACCTGATTTATTGAGGGGAGACCTTTGATGACTTAGGATGTCATCAAGGGTTTGAGAACTTTTCAACTTCTTATTCAGCAAGTCAACTTCCTTTTTAAGAAAGACAATTTCTTCCTTCATTTTCTTGCATTCTTCATCCTTCTTTGATAGAATTATCTCCATTTATTCCTTCATCATGGTTGCTTCACATGATTGGGCCTTAAGCGAAGTGATTTTTTATTTTAACTTGGTGATGTCATCATCCTTTTCTGCTAGTTGTCATATCACTTTTCTGCATCATCAACTTGTCCTTCTATGAATTTCAAAGCTTCCATCACTGTCTCAGCTCTTGTGCTTGTTTCCTGGCTCCTCCTAGTTGAGATCTAAGGGAGGCAACCTCTTCCTTCTATTGACCAATCTCTACTTCAAGTTTTTTCAAGATTTTGTACTTTTTTTCAAGGTGGCTTGACAAGGCATCTTCTCATTTCTTTGCCTTATCCAATTGATTTGTCAAGGATATGACTTCTTCATGATGCTTTCTCTTGTTTTGATGAAACTATTCCTTAATCTTGGCGATCTCCTCATCTCTTTCTTGTACTTGAAGCTTGAAAAGGTCAAATTCCTTCCTTGTCTTGTCCTAGTCACCAACTTGCACTTTCTTCTTAAGTTCATAATTTTCATTTTTCAAATTGTTAATCTCTTCCATGATAGCCATAAGTTTAGTGAGGATATCTTCTTCAAAATCTTTTTCATTCTCTTGATCTTCTAGGTCTTCTTTAGCCTTGATGTTATCACTCTTATATTCACCTTCCTTGATGGGCTCTAGATTCCCTTCCTGTTTTCCATCATTTTCTTGACTAGAGATCATTGTCAATGCTCATTTTGAGTGAAGATAATGAAGTTTATCCCATATGCCTTTTGCTGATGAACATTTTTCAAAATTGTCCTTCATATAATCATGTAGCCCATTGAAGATTGCTTTCATTACTCTTGTATTATGTTCCTTGGATTCTCCATCCATCATGTTATCAACAATCACCGATTTATAGACTTCAATGCCTTGAGTCTTTAAGAAATTCCTCATTCTTGCTTCCCATATATCAAAGTTTCCATTGAACAATGGAGCCTTCACAAATTGATTGACTTCAATTTCTGTGGTTGAGGGAGACACATCTTTAGGAGGATTGGACACTTTCTTCCTTGGCTTCACCATTTGTGTTCTAATGATCAACCTTCAAGCTGCTAGGTTTTGAGTGAAGGTACTTGCTCTGATACTAATTGTTGGAAATATCGAGAGGGGGGTGAATCAGTGTTTATTTTCAATTGTTACTTTTACCGGTTAGATCACTTATATTTAGAACACGAAATGAACAATAAGAATAAATGTTTTTATTAATTTCTTCTTTAAATAAATCAAGTACAATATATGTAGGGCTCCAACCCTAGATGAAGACACCAATATTCAATCTCCCAGGCTCCAACCTATATTTTCTAAGCACCAACTTAGACTTCCAAGGCTCCAACCTCAAGGGCTCCAAATCTATACCTGGTTCAGGCTCCGACATGTTTTCTTGAGAACTCCGATCCTCTAGGGCTCCAACCCTATCCTTCAAGGCACCAAAATTGTCTTTTCGAGGCTCCAATCCTTATTTTACTTTGTCAATATGTATTTGGTTATACTTCATGACTCCCAATGTCTTCTTCAACAATCCTTGTCAATCTTCAGCTATGCATTCCCTTAGTCTCCACGTCACATCATCAATGACAACCTTGTTCTTCACATGAAGGTGTCACCATTGCTCTTCATGTTACCTAAACAAAACTTCTTCAAGGTCACCTCATGACGGCTTCAATGCATCATGGTCTTCAATGATCTCAAAAAATCTTCAATATGTTGCTTCACAAAGTTCTCCAACTTTGCCCTGTTATGTTCTCAAGAGAAGACTTCAACAAGCTCTATTTGTCCAATCCCAATAAATCAACACTTCAACCATGAAAACTATGACAACTTCGACTACAACAGCTTCAACCATGGTAAGTATGACAACTTCGACCATGAAAACTATGAAAACTTCGATCATGACAACTATGGCAGCTTCAACCACGACAACTATGGTAGCTTCGACCACGACAACTACGACAACTTCGACCACGAAAACTACAGCAGCTTCGACCACGGAAACTATGGCAGCAACTACAGAAACTTCGACAACGTCAACTACGACAACTTCGGTCATGGCAACAATGGCAGCTTCGACCAAGATTTTATGCCCAAACATAATTATCGTTTTTTTCGTCCTAAACAATAGTTTCCTTGTTATCCTCAGCCTTATTTCTTCTTCTATACTTCGTATCTCTGAATTCTTGCCCAAATTGCTGATCAAAATGAAGTGTTTAGATGTCTATTTATAGATATTTCATTTATAACTGAAGGGACACATCTATTTGAATTGAGGACGACTTGTATGATTGAGTGTAGGTCAACTAACTACAACGAATAATTTCCTTAACTTAAAAATTCAATATCTCACAAACTATTGGGAGTTTCAGGGCAAATAAAGGCTCGCTAGAAAGAGGAAAAAGTCCTCTTTAATATGGTCTAGAACCCATTTTGAAAGGATGCTTCCAAGGTGTCCATTTTTTTTTTCTTTGTGAATGTACTCAAATTTTATGCATAAAAAGTTTGGGACAACATGAGGAATGTTTGGGATAGTGTGGCTTCTTCATTCTTTGGTTTCTTCATTGTTATCAATGTCATAATAGGATCATAGAGTCATTATGTAGGAGTGAAACATCTGTGTAGCATGACACATTGTTGAGTCTTGAAAATGTCATTCATTTCCATTACACTTTCACTATTATGTCCATTATATCACCTCCATTTCACCTCCATTTCACTACTATGTCACCACATTCATCCCACTTTCATTATCATTGGGCCACCTTTATGTTTTTCCAATATTTATTATTTCTAAGCCTTTTAAGTGAATTTGTGGTTAAACTTTAGAAAATAATGTGCATATGCTTATACCTAACAAATGGGTTGAGGTTGTTGACATGTGTAGGTTGAAAGGAGACTTCTAGAAGACCCTTATGTGGCACTCTAAGGAAAAATTCGAATTTGGTTGGAAAGAATCATGGGATCATGAGGATATGTGTCACATCTCCTAATTGTATTGTAACTCTAAAAAGACATGTGTCTTATCAGGTTCCTATTTTGATTAGGACTCTAGAGGTAGAGGGAGAGATTCATGGACTCTCATTAATGGGATGGCTCTCATCTTTTTGTATAAATAGGAGATCTCTCTCCTTCATTTGTTAGTCTTTTTAGTCTTTTAGTCCCTAGTTCTTAAGTTTGTAGCTTTTCCTTGATGGCTTTTGAAAGCTTTGGAGAGCTTTGTTGTACTTTGTACTTTTGAAGAATTTGAATAAAGCTTTGATGTTCTCAACATGGAAGGAGATGTGAAGTAGATGTCATGGAGCACATTAGGATGTAAGGTAGAGTAGATTTCATTTTGCAAATATTGCTTTGTAGAATGTAAGGTAGATTCGATTTTTCATTCATGCAATTTTAATTCATGCAAGTGTGTTTAATTTTGCTTTGATTTCATAGGTAGTAGGGGGCCCCTGCCTTGTATAGTTGTCACTTTAATTTCTTGCATTTCTTTTTCTTATTTCATGTATATTAATGTACAGATGTCTTTACTTTATTTTCTTGTATTTCTTTTTCTGATTTTCATGTATATTAATGTACAGTTTGAATTACTACATTTTATTTTCTTTTTAACATGTATATTATTGTACATAAATTGCTTTCAAGTTGATTGTAGATTAGTGATGCACATAGCCTTTTAATGAACTAATGACGTGATAGAATCATCTTGTCCTTTTGCTGAAGCAGCAAGGATACTGGGTCTCATAGTCATTCTCTCATTATTTGATTATTGCATTTTATTTTGATTGGACTAGTTGTATATTTACACTTTTGTTTAAATACTAACTCCATCAATAACATGTTTTAAGTTCTTTTGAAGTGCTAAGTTTTGGAAGTTACCATTAAGGACATAGGCCTTGTCTTGAAATCTTTATCCATACTTGTCCTTTAAAAGTATTCTTAAGACCTTAGAAAACCAACAAGAACAAAACCCCAAAAACAACATAAACTATAAAACAACGAAGTAAGAGAAAGGTTAACTAAACACATATAGTGCACCACACTTCATCAGTTTACGATACCCGGATTGATAATTTATGTAGAGCAATTTATGACATTAAATTGACTAGACATTTTGGCGCCGTTGCCGGGGAAGTGTAATTAGGAGACCTTATTTCTTACATCTGAAAAAAAAGGTTAATAATTCTTGAGTATGCTCTCCTCTTGCACTTTGTGTGATCTAGAGGATCAGAAAAAGGATTGTTAAGTAAAAAAGGAAAAATAATAATTCTTGAGTATGCTCTCCTCCTGCACTTTGTGTGATCTGGAGGATCAGAAAAAGAATTGTTAAAAAATAAAAATAGGAGACAAAATAACTTCATCACTTCAATTGATTCAAGAAAAAAAAAGAGAAGAGAAAAAATAAACTTCATTTCATTTCCATTTTCACTCCATACCATCCATTTCATCAATAAAAGTTATTTCCCCATGATCATTTCCATTAAGATTGCCTAACTATCTCTATTTAGCTAAGTGGTTGCTGTGACACTGGTTTCCGCAGCTGATACCGGTTTCCGCAGCCACCACTCTGTTTTTCAAACTTACAGTCAAGATGTTAGTGCAATAAAATGAAAATGCAGGAATGACTAAGCAATACAAAAATTCACAATTTCAGAGAAAAAAACAATCTATGGCTATCTCCATTCCTAGTTTTCGCTGTGGCTTCAATAAAAAAATCTGCCTCCCTGATCAAGCTTTGGCCTTAAAACGAACCTGCAAAAGCATTACGTCTCCTTTAGTTTTTTTCATGTCTCTTGCAAACAGCAGCATCAAATCAATTCTTTCATCTCTGTGTAGGCTCTAAAATTAGAGAGAGAGCAGCGGTATGCAACAACATTGCATACTGTTTATCCCTATACATGTGTTTTTTTTTTGGTTTGTTTGTTGTGTAGACAAAAATTAGCAGAAATCTAATGATCATAACAAGGGAGACCACCCAATTCCTGAATCCACGACTTCTGTGGGCTTTCTCTGGGAAGCAAGCCAACTCTGCCCACCCAATGATTAGAGATGCGGTGACATACACAGAGCATGCGAGGAGAAAGACCGTAACAGCTATAGATGTTGTTTACTCCCTGAAGAGACAGGGCCGAACCCTTTACGGCTTCGGAGGCTGAGAAGGATGAAGTACCATTCGTTCCTCCCGTTGCCAGCCATTTATTTGCTCATGGTGTCTGTTGACACCACCCTTGTCTATTCGGGAATGGTAACCTTGAAAATTATCTGTATGTTGAACGGATTGTAGATGCTCTGTTTTAGCATGGAAACAGAATTGTCAATTGTCGTTGGTAGTGGGAATGTTTGGAATTTTGATGTCGATAATCCTGCATGGCGTGAGGTTCAGCAAATAAAACCACCATTTCAAAGGCCGAATGCAACAATTCAGAACAGTAAAAATTGATAACTCAGAAAAACGTAAACACAGAAAAAACGTCAAACTTCAAACGTTCGATTTTCCAAAATGGAGACGAATTTCAAAAAACTAAAACATGGGTTTTTTTTCCAGGTGGGTTAATTAGATAACCCAGAAACCGTTTGAGAAAATTCCTGGCGGTCTGGGAGAAATATTCGGTTCTTCGGAGCCTCTTTTTGCCGCCGCGTGAAAAAATTGAGTTATTAACTGACAGTTTGATGCATTCCGTGTGCCTGAAGAAGGATAACGCCAATTTGATTATGTGCTGGACTCTTTTCCACCACGTCCTCTGCCCATATGCCACCCATTGCAATTCATTAAAACCAGCGGTGATCCAAGTGAAGACGGCTCTGTTACGTAAACCAATTACATACGGCTCTTCACAACCGCATAACTCCCGCTGCAAACTCCACGGCTGTGCTTCAAACTTTGATTACAGTCCGTTTACCAATAGCCCCATGTGACCAACAGTTAGCACACTGAGTGCACGTAGCCACCCGACGCTTACGGATTTGGCCGTTGCTTCATCTACTCATATCTCCATTTCCCGCATGCATAAACTCATTGTCGTGTTGTTCTCTACTCTCTCATACCACCGTTTCCATTCTCGTTTTCATACACCACTCTCGTTTTTACTGTAAATCTCTCTCTTTTCTTTTTCCTCACCTCTCTGTTCAAAACCCCGATCACAAGTTCTGCACCATACCATTTATCTACTCTGTTACAACCATAATTCCCCTGTTTTTCCCGTGAGCATTCTCCTCAAGCGTCCATATACCATTGTCAGAGCTTCAAGTAAAACTGAGAGCCGAAAATGGGGAAATTGTTAAGAGCAGAACCGGAGGGTTCGAAATTTTTAGAGGGTTACCCACAGACAAAGGAAGCACTGCAGAAAGCCAAATGGTTGAAGTTCATCCAAAAAAATTTAAAGGGTACAATAAAGAGGTGACAAAGGCATTTGCCCGGTCATTTAATGGAAATACCGTGGAGGTAGGAGACCTGCAGTTCACCATAACAGAGAGCACCTTGGCCACAACAACCGGTTTGCCTCAAAAAGGAGAACGCTGGTTCAAAAACAGAACAGTTGAAGATCAAGAGTGGAAAAATATGCTCAAGAATCCAGGTATGGATACCTCCATTTTCACTAAGGGAATCCCTGTACATGTCATTAAGGAAGAGTGGAATTCATTACTGTTGCTTGTTCAAAAATTTTTAACATGTGAAGGCCGCTTCGGTGTCATGTATGTATACCATGCAAGAATCATGATGCACTTTATGGATAACCATGCTATCAACCTCAAAAAGGGTGGTTCCTTTGCTATTTTCATGGAAAAGGCTATATGGAAGATCAGTTTGTTTACACCTTAACTTTCTTTTGGCAGAGTTCCTACTTGCAGACAATGAAAATCAAAATTGATGATAAACTGTTTTAGCCACTTTCCGCAGCCAACACAGCGTTTCCGCAGCTCATACAGGCTTTCCGCAGCCAATCCCAGATTCCGCAGCTGTTTTGTTAAACTCTAGGTTGCAGGTGTCATCAAGCAAAACAAGTCACATGGGTAGCTAGGGAAATGTCAGCACATGAATGGTGTCCTATTCATTCGATCAAATTTGATGAAAAAGACCCCGGTCAAAGGGAAGTCAAATTGTGTGTTATCACTAAGTCGCTACACTGAGTCGCTGCATGTCAAGAAAAAATAATAATTTTGAATGAATGAATTGAACAAGTTATTTGCTCACTTTTCTGAAGGTATTGATTAATTTTGGACTGATGATGAAAGATGAATGGCTAACTTTTTATTCAAGATTTTTAGCTACAGAGCTGTTCCCCAATTCCGCAGCCAGAAAAACCTCATTGTTCAAATCAGCCTATCTTTCTCATACAAAATCAGATTTTGATGATTTAAGTACCATTGGAAAGATCTCAACAAGATCTATACAATGAGAGATATATCATTAGAGTTTGAAATGGCAAATAATGAAATAAATTGCTGAAAAGAAGCAACATCAACTTGAGGCACTAATTCAAAAGCAGGTATAAATTCTTTTGATTTTTCCTTTGAGAACTTGTTTCATTAATACAAATTCTTAGTTTTGTGTGTAAATATCATAACTAGAGAGATTGATCACCTCTCTCCTTTGATAATCTTACATTCCATTGCAGAAGAAGTATTAGTTTTTTTGCAGGTTTCAGGAGGAAGGACAAATGACTACAAGAGAATGGTGTCTCTCTAAGAGACCAATTTGTTTCATAAGAGGATGATCAACAACAAAGAGGAAATATGCTGATGCAAATTCAGATCCAAACACTTGAAAAACTTTCAGATACTATTGTCTCCATCACATCCATCCATCACATCCATACTTCATAATAAACCATTCACCTTATTCCACTCCATACTTTCCACTTACATTCACATACATTTTCCATCTCTTTTTGTCCATTCATAACCCACAAATAAAAGCAAGAGGCTCATTCACATGCTTATTACCCATTGTCATTTCTGTTCTCCATTGCCATTTTCCATTTTCATTTTCCATTCCGCAAATAAGCCCTGCTTCAATGCAAATTATTGAGTCCATAGTCCTTTGAGTCTAAGTTCTTTGTAAAAAACACCTTGAGGCTTGCATGCCTTAATGGCAAGTCCTCATGCTGACAAACAATGGGAATACATTAATGTCCCTTGTTTGTTAGATCTTCTAGGTGACTCGACATCAACAAATTCATTCGTACCTAGCAAGATGTGTTTGGGCATCTTGACTCTCATTGTCATCAATGGTGAGAGTTCTTGTGTTGACTAGTGGCATCCATTAATGGCCACTAAGCCAACAATTTCCTACTATGTTCGACATCAGAACATCTTTTCACATAGTAGGAATTGTGCCAATGAGTTTTGAAGACATGAAGACTATTATTTTCAGCATTTTGGAGCAGATTCAACAAGTTTCAGTAGAAGCAATAAAAAGTCATCTTATCTCTCTATCCATGACTCCTCTTGTTCAGCCACTTGAAGAAGAATATGATCAGAATTTTTCAGCCACCACACATACAACTCATCCATTCCAAAGGGTAAGTGAAGGTACGGCATTTTCTAACTTTTAACCATAGAATTCCATAAAAAGCTAGAATGATAATTGTTGGAAAAACATTTCTCTTCCTCATTTCATAAAATTGCCAATACCATCAGTTGGGGGGGGATACATTCATATCCATATCTTGCCATGTCCATATCATATTCAAGAGCTCACATACTTCCAACATATATTAATTATTACATTGCTATTATGAGCATACAATGGCTTTTGAAAAAGTGCTTAAAGGATAAATTGGACACAAACAAAATCATGGTTGTCACACAAGAACCAACCATCATGCAATCCAATAAAGATATACTTTGCAACAATAATCAAAATATCATTATGCAAAGTTCAAAGATCAAAATAGAAGGCAACAATAAAAAAAAAAAAAATGGTTGTAACACAAGAACCAACCATGTTGCAATTCAAGTGAAACACCTTGCAGAAATATGAAGTTATCAAATGATATCATGCAAAGTTAAGCCAAAGCTCAAGGATCAAAAGAGTTAATGTAATATATATTGCATGAGGACATGCAATAGCTTCAGTTGGGGGGTATGTTGAGTCTTGAAAATGTCATTCATTTCCATTACACTTTCACTATTATGTCCATTATATCACCTCCATTTCACCTCCATTTCACTACTATGTCACCACATTCATCCCACTTTCATTATCATTGGGTCACCTTTATGTTTTTCCAATATTTATTATTTCTAAGCCTTTTAAGTGAATTTGTGGTTAAACTTTAGAAAATAATGTGCATATGCTTATACCTAACAAATGGGTTGAGGTTGTTGACATGTGTAGGTTGAAAGGAGACTTCTAGAAGACCCTTATGTGGCACTCTAAGGCCAAATTCGAATTTGGTTGGAAAGAATCATGAGATCATGAGGATATGTGTCACATCTCCTAATTGTATTGTAACTCTAAAAAGACATGTGTCTTATCAGTTCCTATTTTGATTAGGACTCTAGAGGTAGAGGGAGAGATTCATTGACTCTCATTAATGAGATGACTTTCATCTTTTTGTATAAATAAGAGATCTCTCTCCTTCATTTGTTAGTCTTTTTAGTCTTTTAGTCCCTAGTTCTTAAGTTTGTAGCTTTTCCTTGATGGCTTTTGAAAGCTTTGGAGAGCTTTGTTGTACTTTGTACTTTTGAAGAATTTGAATAAAGCTTTGATGTTCTCAACATGGAAGGAGATGTGAAGTAGATGTCATGGAGCACATTAGGATGTAAGGTAGAGTAGATTTCATTTTGTAAATATTGCTTTGTAGAATGTAAGGTAGATTAGATTTTTCATTCATGCAATTTTAATTCATGCAAGTGTGTTTAATTTTGCTTTGATTTCATAGGTAGTAGGGGGCCCCTGCCTTGTATAGTTGTCACTTTAATTTCTTGCATTTCTTTTTCTTATTTCATGTATATTAATTTACAGATGTCTTTACTTTATTTTCTTGTATTTCTTTTTCTGATTTTCATGTATATTAATGTACAGTTTGAATTACTGCAGTTTATTTATTTTTTAACATGTATATTATTGTACATAAATTGCTTTCAAGTTGATTGTAGATTAGTGATGCACATAGCCTTTTAATGAACTAATGACGTGATAGAATCATCTTGTCCTTTTGCTGAAGCAGCAAGGATACTGGGTCTCATAGTCATTCTCTCATTATTTGATTATTGCATTTTATTTTGATTGGACTAGTTGTATATTTACACTTTTGTTTAAATACTAACTCCATCAATAACATGTTTTAAGTTCTTTTGAAGTGCTAAGTTTTGGAAGTTACCATTAAGGACATAGGCATTGTCTTGAAATCTTTATCCATACTTGTCCTTTAAAAGTATTCTTAAGACCTTAGAAAACCAACAAGAACAAAACCCCAAAAACAACATAAACTATAAAACAACGAAGTAAGAGAAAGGTTAACTAAGCACATATAGTGCACCACACTTCATCAGTTTACGATACCCGGATTGATAATTTATGTAGAGCAATTTAAGACATTAAATTGACTAGACACGCATCAACAATGTCATCATATACTAGTGCAGTCATAGTGCAACATCATTAGGAGAACTCCAAAATAATCTTTCAATCATCAAATGATCTCCAACCATGTTATCAAGACCTCATCAAGTGCCACCATCAATTGTGGTCAATAGTATGAAATCATCAATTGTAGTCCTCCATATGTCATCAAGGGCTTCTAAATACTTGGCACTACTTAAGACTTCTTCATTAGTGACTTAACATATTAATTGATGACATTCTTATCAAGCAAGAGTTACAACATCATCATATGGAACCAAACATCTATTGTCTTCAACCTTATCATATCATTCTATGGTTTCATGATATTCATTAGGCATATCAAGAATATTTTCCATCTTAGCCAGTGCCATATTGACATCAATGACAACATTGATTAACACTTCTCTTGACAGATGTGGAAGGTCAAATCCAAGAATGCAAAAAGAAACTAGCATCAGAATTTGACATGAAGCATCTAGGGTTGATGCACTATTATCTGGGAGAAGAATTTTGGCAAGGACTTGATGAGATTTATCTAGGCCAAGGAAAGTATGTGATCAAGATGCTAAAGAGGTTTGACATGATGGATTGCAAACCTATGACAACCCCCATGATCACAAACTTGAAAAGGCTAAGGAGTTATGAATCGATTTTAGTGGATCCTACCAGGTATAGACAATTAATTGGCTCACTAATGTACTTGGTGAATACTCAACCAGAAATATGTTTTGCATTGAATGTTCTCAGTCAGTTCCAAGTTGAGCCAAAGCATGATCATTGGATAGTAGCCAAGCACATACTGAAATATCTGCAAGGTACAATCCACTACTGCCTAAAGTATGATAGGAGGAATGATGTCCACTTGATTGGATACACATATTTATGACTGGGGAGGTATTGAGATGGATGGAAGAAGCACTATAGGAGGATGTTTTAGTTTGGGATCCTCCATGGTCTCGTGGATGAGCATAAAGCAAGAATTAGTTGCTTTGAGTAGTGCTGAGGCTGAATATATTGCAGCTTGTAAAGTAAGTAGAGAAGTTATCTGGTTGAGGAAGTTGGTGTCTGAGTTGTTTGAAGGACCAATGGACCCTAACAGTGATACATTGTGACAACACCAGTTGTATAACGTTGTCTGAAGACCCATAGTTTCATGGAAAGACAAAGCATATAAATAACAAGTACTACTACATTTGAAGCTGGTGCAAGATGGTGTGTTGCAACTATGATATATCTCCAGTGATGAACAAGTAGTTGACATCTTGGAAAAATATCTTCCTAATAAGAAGCTTATGTATTTCAGGGAAAATCTTGGATTAGTTGATATATCCTCCCTAGTTGAGAGGGAGAGATATAAATATCATTCTTGTCTTCACTTGGGAAGAAAGAATGGAGGATTGGGTAATCATCTAGCATTCGATACTCTTTGAGGATGAGGTTGGGCATCCAATATTAGAGTAGTCGTAGAGGACTGATATTATTTGAGGATTGGGAATCCAAGATAAGAATAGTCCTGGAAGGCCATACCTCGTGAACACTTGGGTGGGGTATGTACCTTGAGAGACAGTGATGAAGGTGTCTATAAATCATTGGTCTCACCAACATTGTGCTCTGATTTTGTGGAGAGATAGAGTTGTTAGTCAAGGCCTTGCTATATGACAATGCTAGTTGTTATGATGTTAAACAGATGGGTTACCAATCCAACTCTTCTTATGAGATATCTTCATATTGGGAATGTCCATGTACCATTTATGAATACCTCCCTAATTAAGAGGAAGTGTTGAAAAATGTGTAACTAGGTTAGGTTTTCATAAATATGAAATGTACTTTTTGATTCTTGTATATTAAAATAAAAGAAAAATTATTCTTATTATTTTTGGAGCATGGGTTTCATGCTCAAGGTATTTTATTTTATAATTCAAGCACCCATTGAGTTCTTCTAGGGTTTTTCATAGGTCAAGAAGTCAAAAGATTCATTGTCATACGTTGAAGACCCCATCAGGCACATTGTAACTTGTAAAAATAATTATTTTTGTATTTACAAGTATCAAAATACCCTTCAAGACCAAGTGGGTCTTCCAGCTACGAAGTTGACCTATTTTGAGGATCTTCGTCCACCTTAGAAACCTATATATAGGAGGGAAATCAATCTCCTAGAGACATAATTCATTCTCTCATCAAGCAAGCGAAGGAGAAGAAGAAAGAGGATAGCAAAGAAGGAGAAGGACAAGGATCAAGTTTCTGGGCTATTTTCTCTCTCTATCTTTCTCTTCACATGTGCGAAGAAAGGAAGCTAGGGTTTATGTTGTTGGGTTATGGTTTTTCTGTTGCAGGATCGAACTGGAAGAGTAGCATGAAGAAGGTCAAATTAGGTCATCCTCAAGCCCTATAAGAAGGAGAAATTCAAGCTAAGGTTCAAATAAGTCTTAGAATCCCTAAATAATCTCACATGTGTGGAAGTTGTTATTGTTGTGAGGGCTGAACATTTCAGGCCTGCAGTAGACAAACCCTTCAAGATTCATATAGGGTTTACAAACCCTAGGACTACCATATCTTCCAAGAAGGGCTCATATCACAAGTTTTATGAATTATTTTCTCTGCTCCCTCTGTTTCTGAGGCCACTTGATCATATTTCATTTACTTGAAGGAAAAACTTTTCCATATACTAATCTATTCTGGAAACAACTAGAATTAAGCAATGACATCCCGATGCTAGTAACATATATCAACTAATATAGTCATGATCACAACAATACAATGCAAGGAATATTTTTCATTATTGAGAATAACCCTTACTTAGTCATATTTTCACAGTTGTACAATATATGGTATTAGTGGCTTAGATCTTTGTAACTTCAAACTCTGCTTTTGAACACACGTCTTGTAGTATAATTTATCAAAGGAAATATCATTACATTTCACATCATACTTCAGAATAATACACATGCTAGTCACAAGTGTATGGAATACCCTTGGTCCATCTCTTAGCAGGCCTTTATTTGTCTTTAGGACTTATCAAACTTTGAATCATAAACCAATTTTAAAGCTGTGAATATGTCATTACTTCTTGAAATACCAAGATAGAACAATGAGTTTTCATTCATTGGTAGTGGCCTTATAACATCTTCTTACTAGTATACGAGCTCTTACTCAACGCATACTTTTCAGGTCTTCAAATCTGTCATGTGAAAATTTTTCTTGTTGTAGACAAATGATACAATTTATCTAAACCATAACAATGTGTCATGGAATCCCATTACTATTGTGATGAAGTTTTCAATTGTCAGTCAGACAAGGAATGTTGCGTCTAATCTGAACAAATTTATAATGATCCAATATGGCCTTTGTAAGGCTTGCAATCTGCCTCTTTTATACACGACATTTCAACAAACTTGGTTTATGAATGAATCCACAACATATTCTTGTGTGTTGGAAGAAGAATGTTAAGTGTGCTTACATTAATGACAATGATCTCCTTCTTCATTTCCTTGATGTTCAAAGAATAGACTCCAGCATTCGAAGCTCAACATTTTAATCAAACATATTGACAATGTGCTTGGAATGTTGGGATAAGGAGCATGTGATACTCGAAATGGTTCATATATATCGAAAATACTTCACATGTATCAACCATGAAATGTTATTGTGATTTTTCAAGATTTGGCATAAATCTCAGTGCGGCTACAAACTTTATAATTTAAGGATCATGCTCCTTAACACCTTCTCTTACATATCTTTGTAGACTTCTTTTTATGGGCTCTTTATAGGTCTAATGTACCATAGGTTTGTATTCCTGAACTTCATCTTTGTCATCAAACATCCCAACATTGTAGTATGTAATAGTTTGCATGGAAACCTTATGTAACAGACTCCTTTATTGACATAATGGGATTTCAACTTTGAGCCATACGATATACATTGTTAATGTATCAAAAATAATGACGACAAATAACATTTACCTATGGAATGTCACTTTGAAATATGAATAAATATGAAATGAATGGGCAAAGAATTAGCTTACTGATGTGGCACTTCGAACTTCCACTGACTAAGACACCTCAGACTAAGGTACTTCGAACTGACTAAGGCACTTTCTAAGGTTTCTCAGCCTCCTCCTAAGATAGTGTCCTAGCCATTAATAATTTAATATCCTCAGACCTTGCTATTCACCACATTAAGACTTTTTTGGTCCTTCTTTGTAATCATCACAGAGGTCCTTCGACTCTTTATCACAGGCTTCGGTTTAGAATTTTGACCTATATTCCTTCTATAACATAGATCATATAGGAAAAATAGAACATGGATCTTATAAGGCACAAACAAAAGAAAAATATTGTGCCTTATTTTTGGAATATTCTTTGTCCTCCTTACAACCAAAATTGGACTAGGGATTCTAGGGATAATGATAGAACAAGCCCTAGAGTATAACTGAAGACAAGATGACTTCTTCAAGGTTTCTCTTTTACCAATGGCCTGATACCATGTTGATTTTTCAAGACCTTCTAATTTGATAATTAATTCTTATGATTTCATAAATTAATCTTTCTCATGATCACATTCATTATTAAGAAATTACACAGAAGATATCAATAGTAGAAACAGTAAATAATAGTAGGATCATAAGAAGATAGCTAAACTTAAGAGACACATAATTTTACCTTGGTAAAACCCTCTTCTAGGAAAAAACCGAGCAACCTTTTCCTTAAGAGAAATTATTTAATTCAATAAGAGATACATATGATCTTTTTAGTCAAAATTAAATTCAAACTAACTAGCAACAAAGCCTGTGTCAAACCAGGTCAAATTATCTTCAAGTCAAGCCAAATTGCTTCCCATAAAGATTCAGTCAAGTTTGGCCTGCTAGGTTGAAATTCAGCCTCATGTTCCACCTCAAAATTTTGGCCTACTACCTAAAAACCTACCTCAGAAGATTCATCCTTTTACCAATGAAACTACCTTAGATACTTCGGCTTGCAACCAATGAAACTGCCTTGGAAACATCAACCTGCAACTAATGAAACTACTTTAGAAACTTCAACCTGCAACCAATGAAATTTCCTTAAAAACTTAGGCCTGTAACCAACAAAATTGCCTCAGAAAATTCGACCTGCAACCAACAAAATTTCCATAGAAACTTCACATGTGTTGGAAATACTGGGGGGGGGGGGGGATGAATCAATATTTCTTAGCAATTATCACTTTAATTATTTTCATAGCATTAGTTAGTCTTCAATAATTATTATTTTTCTTCTTCAAAAAATCATAAACAATAATCAATAGTAGACAACACCATATAACAATGCAGAAATATAAAATAGAGGACATATATTTTTAGGTGGAAAACCCCCTCCGCGTCAAAAACCACCAAACACTTCTTAGTATTGTCTTCTCCTCCTCTCTAAAAGAAAAATAATTACATATAATTTTCAGCTATAACTGAAGGAGGATCCAACCCCCTAATTCACAAGCAACAATCTATAGGACACTACTAAACCCTAATAAATTGCTGTAGATGAAGGATGCCCCAATGCCCTATAAGTCGGGCCACAACCTGATGAGTGCCCCAAAATTGTGTTTACCAGTTGTTGTCGGAAAGGATACCTCGTCGCCTTGCAGTGTATTAGTCCCAACTAAAAGGATGCCCCAACGCCCTGTGTAGGCTACGACCTGCCTTAACACCACCCTGCCACCCTGAAGTGTTCTCAGGGTCCAACTTGAAGGTGACTCCAATCACTTGCCTTGCACCACCCTGCCACCCTTATCAATAGTCAAACCACGTTTCACAATTTTCAGACTAGATCCCCCTATTCTTTGATTCAATATGAGAAAACTGAAGAGAAGACATTGTTGTTCACTGTTGGTCACTGCCCATACAATGTTATCCATCTTCACATCAATAAATTGTACAACAATATGATGTTCTTCTCAAGGACCAACTACCCTTGGAGGCCAAGAGGAAGAGGGAAAGTTGGAGCCCAAACTTGTGATGAAACTAATCTTCGTTTCCCTAGCTTCAGATACTACTTCAACAGGGCGATTTTATTTTATTTTAATTTTAATTATATATATCTATATATATGTATATGTATATATATATATATATATATATATATATATATATATATATATATATATATATATATATATATATATATATATATATATATATATATATATATATATATATATATACTTTTTTTATTCGTTGGGTTGAATTGTGACTTGAGGAATAATTTGGATGTCCTTTTATAATATATTGTATGGCTAGTTAGGGGCTTCATAAGCTATATGTTGGGTTCATTATACTCTAATAATATGTGGCTTGTAATTTAAGAAAAAGAAAAGGTTGGTGGCCTTAAAAAAAAAAATTGTTCCACATTGAATAGGTAAAGGATACACCTAAATATAATTTTTTTTATCATAATCATATCATTTTAATAAAAATAATAACTAACCCTTATTTTTAAAACTTTTCTAGAAATATTTTCAATTCCACTAGAAATTTGAAATCAATGATTGGCGTAGTCCATATGGTCCTACTTGGTTCTAAAGTCAATGATTGGTTTATTGTCTTTGGTTATCGAAGTTATTCAACTTATATACAATGAGATTGCAGCAAGAATTATATTCATATATTGACAACTATAGGTGAATTAATGATAAGATGTCATGTCACAATCCTTTAGGGTTTGAGCCAAGAAACTGGGGTCCCTAACTGCATACTCAATTTTCTCTCTAATCGGGAGGAATTATGTGGTGTTCCACATACTACTAGAAAGATATCGATGAGGAGAATCCAATAACATGGATCTCCAAGTAAAACTCAAAGATTTGACCCTTCAAAAAATCTTGACAAAGTTGGGGTACATCCTCAGTCTAGGGAACTCAAACCCTAGGACTTGGGTTTTCGACCATCCAACAGTTTAGCCTTCAACTTGATGTAATCTAGAAAATTATAAGAAGCATTCATTAACTATTTGACATCAATGATTGGTGCTTTTATTTAAATTCAAACCCAGTCAAATTCATGGGTTGACATCAATGACAACACCATCCAACAATCTCCCCCTTTTTCATTAATGGAAACAAACATACTCCTTATGTGAGTAAAACTACCCTTGACTTCATGATTCATCTCGTTCTCAGGTTTTTCTCTCCCCCTTTGACATCAATGGCGAAGGGTGACTCCCCCTGAGAATTTGCCTGCTTCCTATGGACCTGTAACTTCAATGTGACCCCCTAATGAGAAGCCTTGCTCTGTCAGTAGAGATCTTTGTTGACCTATAATCCTTTAATTGATCTTATCCCTCTGAATCTATTATGAATTTGACACGTTTGTCTTGAAGCTGCCATATTTTCCATGTTCTCTGTCTGTCAATGGTATACATGTGCCACATTGTTAATTTTATATAACGATGGTATGTTCTATGCTTTAACGTAATTTACTTCAATGTTTCTTTAGTAGCCCAATGACAATTTCCAATTATATCAAGTAGCAACCACATTAACTTAATCACATTGACAATATATCCAGATAGAACATAAAAACATGTGCTGAAGACAAGCCAAGACAAGAGGACACAAGATTTGGTGGATGCCAGGGGAAAAACTCAATGTGGGGAAAACCCTTTGATCAATTATTATTATTATTATTCAATAGTTCAGCAGAGAGAGAGTACATAGATCAAATTCACTTGCCCAATACATAGTCAAAACAACCTTGTCAAAATCAGCAGTCAACAACATTCAGTTGCAACCTAACCAGAAAGTCAATGCTGGTCAAATCAACACCTAAACATCCTCCAAGTAGCTCGTGCAACAAAATTCCAATTCGGCCTTCAAGGAGAGTCAAAGTCAGCCCAAAACAATTTGGTCAAACCCAGTCAAAGTAGAGAGAAACATTGTTGTAATTTTCTGTGGTCAAATCTAAAGTCAATGCAGAAGTCAACGCTAGTCAAACTGCCCAAAACATCTTGATTTCTATGCCCATCAACTCGACCTAGGAAAAATGAAATTATGCCCTAAAAAATGAAGTCAAATAAGGTCAAATAAGCCTTGGTCAACCTTGGTATTTTTCTTTGAAATTCGGCCTACGCTTAACCTTGAAATTTTAGGCCTCCTACCACATGTGCGAAGAAGAGAGAGAGGTTGATCAAGTTGTACGAACCAATCAAGAGAAGAGAGAGAGATGAAATGATGTGATGTGTGATGGTGATGTCCAAATGAGGAGAGAGGTCACTCCTATTTATACAATTCATTGAGGGTGAGGAGACACATCCATTGGGCCTCTTTAGCCTACATTTGTCTGAGGTAGACCTTGACAATTTGTGCATGAGAGAGAATAAATTCAAAATTCCACTTCTGCTTGTCAAAATGAGATGATATTTATATCAAAATTTGATCTCTTAAAAAGAGGAATCTGATGCAATAATCATCTCCATCATATGAGCTATCCTAACTTGGTGTAATTTGGCCCTAGTTGCCAATTTCAACACACATACTACTATATAAAATCCTCCTCTTCAAAATTCAAGGAATTGAGAAGTCGAATCATTTAAAATAGTGAATCACCTAATAGACCATCTTGACTTGAGTCATTATCTACAACAACTACTAATTCCTCACAAACTTTTATGAACCTTGAAAGAATAATTGTTGAGACCTTCTTGCCTTCCTTCTCTTGTTGCTCATCTTTTACCTGTTTTCTTTTCCAAACCTTCTTATTCTCATTTTCAATGTTTTCATTCATGGTTTATTCCATCTTGTAACTGCAATGATGAACTATGTGTCCATAGTTATGACATTTGAAGCATTCAATGTCATCCATAGAAGGTTCAATATGGTATCTGGAATCGTGATCAATATGGCCATAGTTATGGCATTTGAAACATTCAATGTTTGGTCCATGTGGCATGTACTCCCTGTTGACATGAACATCGTGGAACCTATCTTGTGATCTTGTAAACTTTCTTTTTGGATGATGATAATACCTTCCAAATACTTCACAATCCCGAGCCATATGTCCATAGTTAGTACATAAAAATCAATAACCATTAAAAGAACATGTGTACCTAGATGATTATTTGGAGGCTATGGTCCTTGATAATTGTAACTATAAAAAACTTTACAATCCCTAGCCATATGTCCAAAGTCAGCACATGAAAAACAATAACCATTAAATGGACGGACATACCTGGATGATTTATCTTTTCTGGATGGTTCATTCTTCTTCAGAGGTGGTGTAGTCTTATATCCTTTTCCTTTGACTATTTTGGCATCATTCTTCGGAGTTGTAACTTTATTCTTAGGTTTATTCCTTTTCTCAATCTGACTTTGCAAACATGTGGAGATTGTACCTTCATCAACTAGAGCCTTACCTGATTTTTCTGCCTTCATCTTCAACTGAGCCACTTCTTTATTTGTCCTATCCCACAATTGCTTTTTTGAAATTCCTGGTGCTCGTTAATCTCATTAAGAGTTGCATCAAGTTCTCCTTGCTTTTGAGCAAGCTCTTCTTGAAACTAGCTTTTCAAGATTTGTCTTCTTCTTTCTACTTCTTCAATATGTAGCTTTAGAAGAGTGGTATTTTCTACTTCTTTGTTAAGTACATGTATCTAGTCCTTGTGCTTTTCAGTTTCAATCCTGGGCCTAATTATGTCTATTGAAGAGGTTTCTAATTCCTTTTTATTTTGGTCAACTGCATTTATGCACCTTTGATCAAATTCCTTTAATTTGCTTGTCAAAACTTTCTTTTCAACTTGTGCTTCCTAATATCTGCAAAGGCTACATCAAGTTCTTGTTTCTTAAACTTGCTAATATCTGCAAAGGCTACATCAAGTTCTTGTTTCTTTTGATCGATTTATTTCTTGAGTGTGTGATTTTTTTTCTCCATATTATTCCTTTTTGACTTTTCGACCTTTCTGGCTTCTTCCAACTACTCTAAGACTGCTAATGTTTTTCTTGGATTCTTCATTTTTCGTATTGATTTTTTTAGCACATCCTTTTGTTGTTTCCAATTTTGCTTCCAGAAATTTGTCCTTTTACCTTTCACTTTTAAGTTCTTTTATAACCTTGATCACTTCATTTTGAAATTCAATCTTACTCATTCCTTCAACTTCTTCACTATCATCATTAGGATTTGCATTATTTTCAAGATCTATATCTTGACCTGCATGCTTCTTTGAGTAGAGATTATGGAGCCTTTCCTAAATAATTTTTGTTGTTGAACATTGGCCAACTTTTTCTTTTAGATAATTTGGAAGAACATTAAGAATAAAGTTCATGCCTTTCAAATTGTACCTTTTGGCTTTGTCGGTAGATTTGTCTCCAAAAATAATAGAATTCCATACATCATGAGCTTGCAAATGGAGTTCCATTCTAGATTCCCATATCCAGATCAAATTCGAGAGCTAGTGCACAATACTGATTTTCTTCAAATGTCACTGTACCTGAATCTTATTTTGTATCTTGGGAATTATTGGCAACTTTCTTCTTTGATTTTCCCATCTCTATTCTTTGAGAGTTGCCTTCCAGCGGTTAAGTTGTTACTGAAGGAACCAGGCTTTGATACCAATTGTTGGAAATATTGAGGGGGGAGGGGGGGTGAATCAATATTTCATAAAAATTAGCATTTATTAATCCTTTTCAGAGCATTAGTTAATATTCAGTTATTATTATTGTTCTTCTTCAACTAATCATAAACAATAATCAATTGTAGACAACACCATACAACAATGCAGAAAGATAAAACAGAGGACACGAAGATTTTTAGGTGGAAAACCCCCTCCAGGTCAAAAATCACTAAACACTTCTTAGTAATTGTCTTCTCCTCCTCTTTAAAACAAAAGTAATTACATCGAATTTTCAGCTACAACTGAAGGAAGCTCGAACCCCTTAATTCATAGGCAACGACCTGTAGGATGATACTAAACCATAATAACATCTTTCAACCTGAAGGATGCCCCAATTCCCTATAAGTCGAGCCATAACCTGACAAGTGCCCATCATTGTACAAATTGCTACCACTGCAGGCTACTACACATCAATAATGAATCAATGCATTGTATATGAATAGATGAGTGTTTATGAGCTCACACAACTGGTTGCCATGATTATATCGAACTCTTGTACTATTGCAAACACTGAACCCAAATTTCTAATAATGGAATACTCCAAGATGCCTCAATTCATCCCTATGACCTGCTACCAATGCTCTCAAACTCTTCCCACAGAGAGTTACCAACATATTTCTTTTCATTATTGGTCATTGCTCATACAATGTTATCCATCTTCATGTTAATAAATTGTACAACAAGATGATGTTCCTCTTAAGGGCCAATAGTCTTTGGAGGCCAAGAGGACGAGGGAAAGATGAAGCCCAAAGTTGTGATGAAACTGATCTTTGCTGCCCTAGCTTCATATGCTACATTAATAGGCCAAAAAAAAAATTAGAGAGCTATAAGAGAATTCATTGAATTGAATTGTGACTTGAGGAATAATTTGGATGTCCTTTTATAGTGTATGGTATGTCTAGTTACGGACTTCACAAGGTATACATTGGTTTCATTAGACTTCTAATAATATGTAGCTTGTAAATTAAGAAAAAGGAAAAGTTGTTTGCCTTAAGGGAAAAAAAATGTTCCATATTGAACAACTAAAGGATACACCCTAAATATAAAAAAATTTATCATAATCATATCATTTTAATAAAAATAATGACTAACCCTTACTTTTAAAATTTGTCTATAAATATTTTCAATTCCATTAGAAATTTGAAATCAATGATTGGCTTATTTCATATGGTCCTACTTGGTTATGAAGTCAATGATTGGTTTATTGTCTTTGGTTCTTGAATTTATTCAACTTATATACAATGAGATTGCGGTGAGAATTATTGTCATATATTGACAACCATAGGTGAATTAATGATAAGGTGTCATAACACAATCCTTTGGGGTATTAGCCCAGAAATTGGGGTCCCTAACTTCATATTCAATTTTCTCTCAAACTAGGAGGACTTATGTGGTGTTCCACATAGCGGCTAGAAATATCTCGACGAGGAGAATCCAATAACATGGATATCCAAGTAAAACTCAAATATTTGACCCTTCAAAAATCCTAGACAAAATCAGGGTACATCCTCAGTCCAGGTAACCCAAACCCTAGGACTTGGGTTTTAACCATCCAACAATGTAGCCTTTAACTTGATGTAATCTAGACAATTCTAAGAAGCGTTCATTAACTATTTGACATCAATTATTGGTGTTTTTAGCGAAAGTCAATCCTAATAAACTTCATGGGTTGACATCAATGACAACACCATCCAAAAACATGAATAAAAGAAGAGTGATCCAAATTGTGTCTTGATGAGGAGGATGAGTGGCCTATATATAGAGGCATCTCAAGATCTCGAATAGACGTATCTCATTACTGGGCTGAATTAATCATTTGAAGGGTTGACTTGATATTTTCAATGCCAAAAATTTAAATTTCAAAAATTGAAATTCCCTCTTTTGGATTTGCCCTGGAACCTACAGTTATATTTATCATTTGTCATATGATTAGAGGGCTAAAATAAAATTATGAACACTAACCATAGCTATAAAAATTCAACATCGCAAACACCTATGAATTAAAGGGTTGACCTTGGAAATATCACCTCCCGTTAGGGGTTGGAAGCACCTAATAATATTGATCAACTAAGCACCTCTAACAAGGTAGGGAACACTTTTACAGGACTTGGTCTAGTTAGATATTTGAATATTATCCCAGTTTTATGTATTACTATGCTCTTAACAATTAAGTATGATCAATTATGATACATTTATGGTCATTTCCAATGAATGGTTGCTTTCACTTGAGTTTGATATGATTATGCTAGGTGTTCCTTCATAGAGAAACAAATGCTTTGAGGGAACACCTATTCCATTCTTACTCCACATGATGCATAGGTCATACTACACTTTAAGAAAGTATTGAAGACCTTGTAGATGTAGTGTTTCCCCTCCACAGTAAAGCATTGGGCACTATGATGATTGTAGAAGTTTATTGACACCTTAGAGCACCCTTGGATGCTAAAACATTGATCTCATCTTGCTTAGTGTTGGATATACTTGATGATTTATTCAATGGACCCAACATGCCCCCAAGACTAGCCTTGACATTTTTTGATGGATATGATCTGATCCAAAGTCCAAATCATGATGATCATCCCTACGATGATTAGTGATGGAATGGACCACCTCATGGATCCCCAATGCTAGAGATAGATTGAATCATGTTGTCTGACGCAGGACACCCAGAGCTGCGTTTTGGACACATGGAGATGTTTCAAGGCTTTATTCCGGAACTCTCCCTTAATTCATGTTTTATTATGATGGTTGGAGATACATTTAGCCCCCATCTTTCATTTTTGGAGTTTTACTATCCCTAAAATGGTGCGATATCATGCTTGGGAGGAGCTTCAACCCACGCGTGTGGGAAATTAATGGCTTATTTTATTGTATTGAGCTATTGGGTTGGTTTGTAACCCATTTACTTCATGTTCACTCAAAATTAAACTTGTCATATGGATTTTAAAGAAATTAATGGAAGCGATTGACCTCATATAAGTATAGGATCATTCCATTCTTATTTCTCATCATCACACAAACAATTATCTTCTCTACCTCCCTAGAGAGTTGGAGTTGCTCTTTTATTCTTTAGTTGGCAAGAGGTACTCCTTTTCATGGTGCGAGTCCTTGGATTTTAAATATTTTTTTCGAGACATTTCTTTGGGATTGAAAGTGTTATGCTCTTAACCTGCAAAATGATACCCAAATACAAAATATGCGAAGAAAAGATACCCAGAACACAGAATAGCAATGATTTTATTATTCAGAGAGTAATGTTCACTTGCCTCTTCGAGGGGGCAACCTCCAATAGAGCAGAGCTCAATTACAAAATAAGACATGATGCTCCTCGCAAGGAGTCTCTATCCTTTATATATGACTAATACATGCAATACCACGGGCCAATACCGTGGGTTTTATTAATACCATCTATCTAATACTACGACCCATTTGCAACTGATTGTGGTTCCGTCATTAATTGTGGATTAACTACTTACAATTATTAATATGGGCTTTATTGACTCTTGATTATGACGTGATCCCATTACATAAATAAGGGGGTTAGGGTGGGACCCTAACATGCCCTCCCCCTTAAGACTAGCCTTGTCCTCAAGGCTGAAGCTGCGGAAACTGCTGAAGAATAGTGGCTGGTTCCCAAGTTGCATCTTCCAGAGAGGTGTCTTTCCATTTGACGAGGACTTCCTTAATCATGCGGCCGCGCAGTTGCTTGTCTCGTGTGTCTAGGACCTGTTCGGGTTGAAGCCAGATGGACCCTTCTTTGTCCAATTCAGGTAGACTAGTCTGAATTCTGCAATTGTTCCCAATCACTTTCTTGAGGCATGGGACATGGAAAACTGGATGGATTTTTGCAGTAGGTGGCAAGGCCAACTTGTAGGCCACTTCTCCAATGCGCTGAAGTACTTGATATGGTCCGTAGAATTTGGGAGAGAGTTTCTGACACCCCTTGTCTTTGAGTGATGTTTGCTTATATGGTTGCAGCCGTAAAAAGACCTGATCCCCTTCTTGAAATTGGCGCTCTGAGCGATGCTGGTCTACCTGTTGCTTCATGCGGTTCTGAGCTTGATGAAGATTCTCTCGAAGATGGGTGAGCATGGTTGCGCGGTGTTGTAGGAGTTGATCCACTGTTTGTACTTTTGAGCATCCCTTGAGATACGAAGTAGGTGAAGGCGGGAGTTGACCATATACTGCTTCATAGGGAGTCATTTTGGTGGTGGCATGATAGTTGGTGTTATACCACCATTCAGCCAGAGGTAGCCACTGTACCCAAAGGTGTTGCTTTTCTGAAGTGAAACACCTAAGGTAGGTTTCTAGACATTTGTTGACGGCTTCGGTTTGACCATCTGTTTGTGGATGATAGGAAGTAATGAGTTTTAGTTGAGTGCCTTGTATTCTGAAGAGTTCCTGCCAAAAATTACTGGTGAAGATCGGGTCGCGGTCGGACACAATAGAAGTGGGCATGCCATGCAATTTGAAGATATGATCCATGAAAGATTGAGCAACCAAAGTTGGTGTAAACGGGTGGGGTAGGGCACAGAAATGAGCATACTTCGACAGTCGGTCCACAACCACCATGATGACTGACTTGTTCCCTGACTTTGGAAGACCTGTAATGAAATCCATAGAAACCTCCGTCCAAATTGATGCCGGAATGGGTAATGGTTGTAATGTGCCTGGTGTGTTGACGGTTTCCCCTTTGTGGCGTTGACAGACATCGCATTCTGCTACGAAAGTAAGGATGTCCTTTTTCATGCCTGTCCAAAAAAATGATCTTCTGGTGCGAGCATACGTCTTCTGAAAGCCCGAATGTCCTGCAATGGGAGATGAGTGCAATTCTGCCAAAATGCGAATTTTGAGGGTGGATGTTGGTGATATTACGACTCTGTCCCTGTAGCAAAGAATATCATCCTGCCACGAGTAGCCCTTGGTGGAATTTGGATCTACCTGCAATTGAGAAATGAGTTGGGAGAGCCCGGGGTGTGAAAACCATTCCCTGCGAGCCTCTTCAATCCATTCTGGAATGGGGAGGGAAATTTCTAGCAGAGTACTTTCCTCCTCAAATTGGCGAGATAATGCATCTGCTACACTATTGTCTTTCCCTTTCTTGTAAATGATCTCATAATCATATCCCAACATTTTGGCTAGCCATTTATTTTGTTCTGGGGAGGATAGGCATTGCTTCTAAAAATATTTAAGACTGTGATGATCTGTGCGGATTTGGAAACGTCGCCCCAATAAGTAAGGTCGCCAGGTCTCGACTGCATGTAAGATGGCCATCATTTCCTTCTCGTAGGTAGATTGGCCCAGATTCCTCCCACTAAGTTGTTGGCTTGTGAAGGCCAACGGTCGCCCTTCCTGCATTAAGACCGCCCCAATACCTGTACCCGAAGCATCACATTCAATGACAAAAGATTTGATGAAGTCAGGTAGTGCTAAGACTGGAGTGGAACACATGGAATTTTTTAGAGCTTTAAAGGCCTGTTGTGCTTCCTCATTCCAGAAGAATGAGTTTTTCTTTAGGAGTTGGGTGAGGGGCTTCGCTATGCGACCATAGTTGTGGACAAATTTACGATAATAGCCTGTGAGACCCAAAAAACCTCTCAAGCTCTTCAAGGTCTTAGGTTGAGGCCATTCCTGCATTGCCTGGATCTTTTTGGGGTCCACCTTGACACCTTCACGCCCCACAATGTGGCCCAAATACTCTACTTCTGCCATGACAAACGAACACTTGGACATCTTGACAAATAATTTATGCTTGCGGAGTAGTTGCAAGAGTAGATCTACATGCTGAAGATGTGTGGCCCAAGTGCAACTATAGATGAGGATGTCATCGAAGAAGACAAGGACAAATTTCCTGAGATATGGTTTGAGAATGTGGTTCCTAAGGCTCTGAAAAGTAGAGGGGGCATTACAAAGACCAAATGGCATGACCAGGAATTCATAATGGCCTTCATGAGTTCAGAAAGCAGTCTTGGGGATGTCGACTTCCTTCACGCGAATTTGGTGGTAGCCTAAGCGAAGATCCAGCTCAGTGAAGAATTGAGCCCCATTGAGTTCATCCAGCAAATCATCAACCACCGGGATGGGAAATTTATCTTTGACTGTCAACTTATTGAGGGTCCTGAAGTCGGGACACATCCGCCACTTCCCATCTTTCTTGAGCACCATGACCACTGGGGATGAATAAGGACTAATGCTGGGACGAATGACACCTGCTTCCAAAAGTTCCTTGATGATTTTTTCTATTTCATTCTTTTTGGTGAACAGATATCTGTATGGGCGCACATTTGGGGGTTGGGCCCCTGGAACCAAGGTGATGCTATGATCATGTTCCCCTCACGAGGGTGGAAGCTCATGAGGCTTGTCAAAGACCGGCAGATGGTTATTTAAAATCTGTTGCATCTCAGGATGAATTGGCAGAGGCTTGGTTTCGACTGCCTGGATGGCATTAAATTGAGCTACAACTCCATGATTGCCCTTTTTTAACAATTTTTCCATCCTATGCGAGCTGATGATAGAGGGGGCTCCCGCCTGGAGTCCACGGAGGGTATGTGTGTAGTTGTTCTGCTTAAAACTCATATATAACTCCTGGAAATCCATTGTGATTGGCCCAAGAGTGCGGAGCCATTCAGCGCCGAGGACAATGTCGCAACCCCCCATGTGTATGGAAAACATGTGAGTTTTCAACTGATAATCCCCCATTTGAAGTTTGACATTTTCACAGCGGCCTTCACATTTCATTGTGCCTCCATCCGCAATTGAACTTGGAAGTTAGAAACTGCTTGTACAAAACAATGCATTGCTTCTGCGACTTTTTGATGGATGAAATTATGTGTACTTCCACTATCAATCAAGACTACTACTGGGCGATGTTTAATAAAACCTCTGATTTTGAGAGTTTGAGGGGAAGAAATCCCTACCAAAGCAACGAAATAACTGGTTCGTCAGAGACATTGTCCTTTTGGTTGTCTTCTTCTAGCGGCTCATGTTCCTCCAGTGGTGGATCTTCCTCTGTTGAGCTGTAGTCAGTGGCATCAATTTGAAAAAACTTGGGCTCCTTGCATTTATGACCTGGGGAGTATTTTTCATCACAGTAGTAACATAGGCCTTGCTTTCTTCTTTCGGCCATTTCCGCAGGTGACACCTTTTGGACCTTAAGTGTTTGAGTCGTGTTGTGAGCCTGTGGGGGGCGACCTTTAGCGGAGAAATTTGGGCGACTGTATTGGGATGCTAATGCACGTTCCACGTCACGAGCTACCTTGCAAGCCTCCGTCCTTGTGGGAGGGTGGTGCAGTAGGACTTGGGCTTTGATAGCTTCTTTAAGACCGCTGATAAAACATTCCGTGTAGAACACATCTGAGAGACCCCAAGTGCGGAAGGCTAAGGCTTCAAAAGCTGTAATATATTCATCCACTGTATCAGTCTGTCGGAGCTTAGTAAGACGACCCAAAAAAGATGATTCCTGGTCAAAGCGGTCTTGAAGAGCTTTGGTGAATTTGGTCCAAGTCTTAAAAGGTCCAGTTCAACGTTGATGCCATTCCCACCATTGCCACCTTTCATTGTCCAAGTACATGCTCCCCAACATAAGCTGAGTCTCAACATCGAAGATGCGATTCAGTTTGAAATACTGTTCCATTTGTGCTATCCATGCCGACGTGTGAGAACCGTCAAATTTATGCATATCCAACTTGGGAGGTCGCTGACTGGGTTGTGGGTGGGTGTGCCAGATGTGAGGAGAGTGGCTAGACTCACCCTGATTGTGTTCATTGCCATTATACGCCTCCTCGTGGGCTTGCTCCTTGCCCTTCGGGCCTATTTTCTCGACCATGCTACATAGTCCGGTAAGTTGAATGTGGAGGTTTTGCAATGATTCTTCAAGTTTGTCCATCCTTTCATTGGCCATCACTTGAGCTCTAGTTTCTACCATACACCAACCAGATTTTTTGAAAATTGGGACCGCCTAAAATTTTTTTTCCACTAAGAAGTGAATGGTACCACTGTGCTCAGCTCGTCGTCCTGATTCTAATGGGCTAGATCACCAATAAGCGCCCTGAAAGATCTCAGACTGATCTGGTGGATCTGAGAGATCTGAATGGCAGATCTGCGAACTCGAGACTGCGGGACTGATGTCTGCTGCTGCTGCACCCCTTTGCACAAGCGGATCTGGAAGAGATGATGTGTGATCCCCCGATAGAAAAGGGAACTATGGTCTTGAGGAGTGTCAGGTGCTACAGATCACAATATACATAAGGGTCTGGCAGTAGTACTCGGCCCAATGTTTCAGGGCTCTAACTAAGGAGGATCGATCGTACCCTTAGCCGTACAACCCGACTACCCTATCGTACGGGCGAGTAATCTCTCCGAGTGCTGTTCTCGGTGTACTGTAGCCGCGAGACGGCCGACGGTTTATCTATGGCGAGGTTTCAAGGGAGCCTAGGGGGCTTCCGATATACCCAGAGGGTACATGGAAGACAGTCCGTGCGTGGTTCTATCTAATGCGCTACTACTCGAAGGGGTACCCACAGGGGTTACAAGGGAGTCCAACAGACGTGACCACCTCTCGTATTTCCTGCATGCATGCCTCCCCAAATCCGCAGGTTTATGCGCTCAACGACAGATCCCGTGGTTTAAAGACGCCGGAACACGTCTCTAGCCAAAAAAAAAAAAAAAAAATTGCTACGAAATGGAGATCCCACCGGCCCTGGAAAGTGCTCTGATACCACTTGTTATGCTCTTAACCTGCAAAATGATACCCAAATACAGAATATGCGAAGAAAATATACCCAGAACACAGAATAGAAATGATTTTATTATTTAGAGAGTAATGTTCACTTGCCTCTTCGAGGGGGCAACCTCCAATAGAGCAGAGCTCAATTACAAAATAAGACACGATGCTCCTCACAGGGAGTCTCTATCCTTTATATATGACTCATACATGCAATACCACGGGCCAATACCGTGGGTTTTATTAATACCATCTATCTAATACTGTGGCCCATTTGCAACTAACTGTGGTTCCGTCATTAATTGCGGATTAACCACTTACAATTATTAATATGGGCTTTATTGACTCTTGACTATGACGTGATCCCATTACATAAATAAGGGGGTTAGGGTGGGACCCTAATAGAAAGAAGGTGCCTCTTGGAGAATTTTATGAGTTTTTAATGCTTTATCATTGAAATTTGCATGCTTTATGTAATAAAGTATGGTTTCTTTGTGTCATGGTTAAATGCTCTACATTTATGAAATCTTGCCATAGTATTGTATGCAAAATTGTTCTCTTCAAAGCCCATAATGCAACTTTGAATGTGCATGCATTATTTAATTTATCCATTCAAAAAAGTAATAGCTAGGGTTTCAAGTGGATACGTAGGGCATCCCCCCTTACTCCATAAAACTTCCTTTTTTGAATTTGATTCATGAAATTGACTCCACTTTAGCCCTAGGAGGATAATGCACTAGCCATTGGTGTGTTGATCACTCACAACATAACAAAATATACCTTCTCTCTCTCTTTTATCTATTTTTCCTAGGCAAAGTTAGGGTTAGGGTAAATTTAGGGCTTCTTATTTTATGGATGAAATTGAATAATTTTTGGATAAAAATGTTGCTCTTAATTTAGGCTTTATTTTGGATATTTATTTCATGCAAAATCTAGCATTAAAACCATACAAAACCTAATATTTAAGTGTGACATCATCCTAGCTATTGTAAGCTAGTGCATGGTGAAAAGCTTTATTTATCCTTAGCTCTCTTGCCTATTTGATGACCTTGGTCCTTTTTCAATCAATATTTTGAGGTTATTTCCTCTATATATTGTTTGCTACATGGCATCACATGCCATATTTATTGAGAACCATTCAAACTCTAAATTGTATCAAACCCTTTCTTCTTCAAGGTCCTAAGGGAAGTTACTTGAAAATTGGGCCCTTCTTATCTCAACCTTTCCAAGTTTTATCTAGTGATTTCCTTCCCTTTTCTTCACACCCTACTCCTCATTTGTTGAGTACTTATTGGGTTATTATTTCTCAAACCCTAATGAGCCTTTCATTCCTATATTTGAACATATAAACCTTAGGATTTGCCTCTAGGGAAGCCTCCCTTGTGGAGATTTAATATACCACAATACCATTGAGGTGAAAATGGATGGTTGTCTTTTGTTTCCCTTGACCTAGGTTTCCTAATGAGAATTTGCACTATGCTTGTTAGATTTTGTAGTAACATTTCTAGTGTCATTATCGAGGAGGAGTTGAGTCAAGATCCTCGTAATCTAAAGTCTTAGATTCATTTCCTTGATTGATCTTATCCCATAAACAAGAATAAATATGCTCATAGTTATTTTTCATGCAATATTCAAGGCAATGGATCCTTGGAATTTACATGAAATGTATCATTCTTTGGATGTTAAAGATATTCCTGGATATACTAATCATTATGGTATAGATTTTATAACAAGTGTTCCAAAATTTGATCGTGATCCTTCTTCAATTATGGAGCATGTTGTAAAATTCATCATGTATGCTTCACAAGTTGATGTGGTTCATAAGGATGCTCTGATGAGGTTATTTATTAATTCTTTTGGGATTTATCAAAGAGAGTAGTTTAAATATTCTTGTGAACCTAAAAGCATCCCTTCTATTAGGATGTTTATTAAATTTTTCTTGAGTATTGGGGGCCAATGTTTTAAACTTGTGGATATTCCCTGTAGGAATTAGTCTTAGCCCTCGAGGAGGAACGCCTCTTTGATTCTTCTAATGGTATTGAGGATGAAGCTAAAGAATATGATCATGGACTAAGTAGAAATTCTACCTGTAATGAAGAGGGACATGTTAACAATGAGCTTTACATGCCATGTGATGATTAGGAAGATATAGTTGCTTATTTGTTTGATCCACTTTCACTTCCTCCTAGTGTCGCTCCTTAGTTATATTCAGATTCCATAATCTATGAGCACACTGAGCCAACTTTGATCATCCCCTTTGAGTTTTATTTTCATGATGATCAACTTGTCTTTAGATAACTTTCCTATCAGTATCTCCCTCCTCATTCCACTCACAACATGTCTTAAGTGACATCAAATGAAATTTGCACGCCACAGATAGCTATTGAGAAAAGGTTCTCGAAATTAATAATCAATTAATCCATATATAGGTTGAGAGGATCTGATAGTTAAAGCTGAAATTTTCTTTTCCCTTTTCATCCTTGACTCCTCTTTGTGATCCATGGTTATTATTTTTTTACACCACCCACCCGATTCATGATCCATGGTTATTTTGTTTTCCCACCACCCACCCTTGTTGCTCTAATATGGTAGCTAAGTATTATGAGATTGTGGTCACTCAATATAATATTTCCTTGTTCTATCTTCTAATTAAGCATAGGGGTAAGAGGTGTGATACTGACTTGAAAATATGTTTTCTTCATTGGTTATATGACTATACTTAGTTAGCATATGGTGTAGTACATGTTAGTTTAGGTTGCATTGCATTTATGTGTTGCATTGTAGTGTGCATCCTATTGATTATTTTCTCATGTTGATGTGTAGCATTCTATATTAGATTGCATTTAGATAACCTTTTCCTTTCCATTATGGTTCTATATATCATATAAACGCAAGGGCGACGATTAACACCCTGTACACATGTTAGAAAACAAGTTGATTTAAGTGTGTAGATAACAGGTATGCTAACCCAGGAATTGTTGGGGTTCTCATGAACTCCCCATTTTGGAATATGGATCATGAGCTCTATGGTGAGCACATGTCCCCAAGTTCGAGCTAGATGTTACCCACCAAAAGTGGGTGACCCCATAGGAGAAAATTTGTATCCTGTCGGACAACTAGATAGCCAATAACCCTATACATTATTCAATTATGATGATATGCCACATTCCTTTTCCATTTGCATGGGTCATACACCTCTCACCATCTAGAATTCCTCTTGAATGAAGGCAGGTTACTACACAGTAGGTACTTTAACCATTTTTCAGTCAGGTTCCTATACTTAGTGTTTTGGTCATTCTAACATGGATAAAGGGGCGATTTGGAATGATTGATTGATCTTGAATGAAATCTTGTTCTCTCACCTTACTAAGGGGGTTAGTCTTTATCCCTAGTCCATGGGACCTCCTCTAAGGCATTTGGGTTATAGGAGGGGCACTAATTAGAAAACTTGGATTGAAGTAGTATGTCCATAACCATTCCATACTTACCACCTTTCACCATTCCCTTTATCTCACATCCATCCTTTGGGTTTATTGTCATTGGTTCATTGGGACTTGGCACCCACACATTCACATCCTTGAGTCAAGGCTGGAAATTTTTTCCTTGAAGTTTGATGTAGCTACAATAAAGAAAAGAAAGATAAAAGCATAAGATGGCCACAACAAAATTAAAAAAAAGGGGTTCACTCCATATAAGTAGAGGATCACTCCAATTAAGAGAGAGAGAGAGAGATCATTAGTTTCAAGTAATGATCACAGATGAAGGTACCATAAATTATTCCAGGAGACGTCATAGCTTTAAGTTCTCTATGGGTAATTGTTTTTTAAATATTCCAATGATTTCAATCCAAATGGGTGGTTCCCATGTGTTCTTACAGGTCCAATGGTTACAATCATTGGGAATAGTGGTTTTTTATCTTAAGGAAATTTTCATCAGATTTTCCTTGAAAGGCAAGGAAGTTGAACTCAAAGGTTTCAAGGGAATCCTGTGAAGTGATAAACTCTAAAAATGTGACAAAATGTTTAAAATGGTGTAATTTCACAATTATGATCACTAGATGTTCAAAATTCTAAACCCTCAATTCTCGTGGATCTCCAAAGAGTTATTTACAATCATTCCAAAATATTTGTTGATATTTTTGAAGGAATCACACATTAGAAAGCATAATCATGTTGTTCACTTGCAACTAGGAAACCTCCCTTCAATTCACCAATGGTGATTCTTTCCAAAAAGTATGGTTCATGTTG
This sequence comes from Pinus tabuliformis, assembly GCA_031772625.1. Lineage (NCBI taxonomy): Eukaryota > Viridiplantae > Streptophyta > Pinopsida > Pinales > Pinaceae > Pinus > Pinus tabuliformis. The sequence goes on from CM062819.1 coordinate 865,510,736, forward strand.
TATGTGTTTGTATTATAGGATATCCTCAGGATCACCATTAAAGATAAGTTTCATATTTCTATGATTAATGAATTGCTAGATAAATTATAGAAAACCATTTTCTTTACTAGGTTGGATCTTCATTCAAGATATCATCAAATTTTATTGAGGGAAGAATGCATCCCCCAAAAAAACTTCAAAACATATTAAGGTCATTATAATTTTTGGTGATGCCATTTAGCCTAACTAATGCACCTTCCAAATTTCAAAGCCTTGATGAATTATATTTTCAAGCCCTTTATATTGAAATTTGTGTTAGTATATTTTTTGATGATATATTAATCTATAGCAAGTATTAGGAAGAGTAGGTATAACATGATGATATGGTATTAAACTATTGGAGGAGAAACACCTATATGCAATGACTTCTAGGTGTGCATTTGGGGTTTATGAAGTGTAATATGTGGGTCATATTGTGCCTCATGTAGGTGTCAAAGTGGGCCCTAACAATAAAAGCTATTATGGAATGGCCAACTCCCAAAATCTTGAATACTTTTAGAAAATACTTAGGATTGACAACTTATTACCACATGTTTGTCAAGAAATATGGTCAAATAACATCACCTCTAACATTGTTATTAAAAAAGGATGCAATTTTTCTTAGACTCGAGAAGAAACTAAATATTTTGAAAGAAGGCTATGTGTAAAACTTATGTTGTTTTCATGGATGACTTCACAAAAACCTTATTATTGAGTGTGATGCCTTGAGGAATGACATTGGGTGCATTTTTAATGAAAGAAGGAAAGCCCCTTTCATTTGAGAGCCATCAATTTAGATGAAATATCTCACTAAAATCCATTTATGAGACGGAAATGTTGGCCACACTACATCTAGTTAAGAATGGAATTCTTACCTAATAGGAAGACACTTAAAGGTAAAAATAGATCATGATAGTTTAAAGTATAAATGTAATAATGATTATCCTTATAATAGCAACAAACATGGGTTAAAAATATGATAGTTTATGACTTTAAATTGCCTATAAAAATTGAAACAAAATGTGGTTTCAAATGCACTTTCAAGGAAAGAAGAAGACATAGAGGGCTTACTTTGTGCTATTTATGTTCTACAAGATAATTGGGTAGAATAATCAAGGATAAAATGGTAGGAGTAAGTAATGGAGGATCAAAAAGAGCACCAAAAATGGGTTCTCCAACTATTGAAGGACAACTTGTCTATAAAACAAAATAGGGTGAAACAACAGGTAGCTCAACATCACAATGAAATGAATGCTGAAGTGGGGAATTTGGTATTTTGATTGTGAAACCACACAAATATATGTCTCTCAAGAAACAAAAGTAAAATAAATTAGCACCCAAGTACTAAGGTCCTTTTAATGTGTTGTGGAGGATTGATAATATGACCTACAAATTGGAGTTGCCTCCATATTCACATGTACATCCAATATTCCATGTTCCTTTCTTAAGAAAGTAAATTGGTGACAAGATCCCAATTTAAACTATCTTTCTAGAGTTTGATGAAGAGGAGAAAATCATACTAGAATCTTAAATTGTTATTGAAATAATGATCAAGAAAGTACAAAATCAAACAATTAGCAAGAATATCATCAAGTTGAATAACCTGCCACTAGAGGAAGAAAAATGAGAAGATGATTTCTTCATACAAAAGCATCCACAACTAATCAAGCATTGATGGAAATTATTATTTGATGGGGTGGGGCATGTTAAGCCCTAAGTCATGGCACATTAGATTGCAATTGTTATATTATCATTATCATCATTGGTTAGTTGCGCCCTTTAATTGTAATTGTAACCTTTGTCTCCTGTATACACTAAAGAGACCTAATTTTAGGAATAGTCTCATCTTGTGCATTTTATATATATTGTAAAAGGAGGTTTCCACCGCAAAGAGGTTTCTTATTCATTCACTCTCTATCTTTCTCAACACATGGAATCATTTATTTCTTCTATTTTTTGTCATATTTAGGTTGTTTAATCTATAACACAAACCCTATCATATTTTCCTTCTTAGCATGAAACCCTAATCTTAGAATGTCTGCTAAAATTATCTAAGAACGCTAGCACACCAAGACAAAGATATATAATAAAATAAGGAGCATACAAGACAGAGAAACCAGTGCACTCCACTCCTTACATCTCTAATTCAAATATGTGATTAGTGAATGAATGAATGAACTCCTTCCTCTATTTATATGAGAGGTAAGGAAGATCAATATTATAATAGTGATCCCAATACACTACAAGAAACCTATCCACAATAAGATAGCCCCACATGTGAATTTCTCCCTCTATAATTGACACATCTCAATCTCTAAGGTGAAGACATCTAACAAGTGAGGCTCCAAGGCATGAATGTTCCTCAAGAACGCATAATCCTCCACCTCTAGAAGCCTCCAAAGCTCCAATGCCCCTTTGAGTCCATCGCACCTTCATGATCGCTCCCTCAACCCAAAAATCCTTAATTCAAGCAAAATCCTCCATGAAAGAAACCAAATATGCCTCATCCCATATATGTTTCAATGCCCTCCTCTAGCCTTACCCAATTATCCTCCTCCAAAGTAGGTTGTCCTCCCAAGAAAGTTTCCCACTATATATGTTCACATCATGAAGAATGTCATCATAATATTTAAGTCTCCAATTCTCCAAGGAATAATGAAAAATAAACACCCACACAAGGTCTAGTAATTAGAGAAAGACAAACCCCATGTGCATGTCCATCATGATACAACCAAGGTTCATCCTACAACATGTACTCCATTTCAATCAAGCATCCCCAAGCATGGTGCAAATAATTTTTAAGTAAACCCAAAAGCTAATAATTAGCCTCCAAGGGTTTGAAGGTGTCTTTAGTTGAGTTTTAAGGGATAAGTTTGATTAAAACTTTATTTTGTATTCTCCCATTCTTCATATTTTGAATACTTCTTAAGCCTTATCGAGCATATCTTATCTAATAACCTTCCAAATTTTCTTAACTAATTCAATATGTCTATCATTACTTAGACACTTCTCATTCTTATTGTTTTTGTGGGATCCTCTATGGTAACATTTAGCCTTGGCATGTCAAGCTCAATGCTCCACACTTCAGGAAAAACCACCTTAAAAGCCTCTCATGATATGTTACGTTATACTATCATAGTTTACTCGATAAAAATATTTTTAAAATGCAACCAAGGCATTCATCTAAACTATTTTAAGTCTTTAATAGATATTCCTTCTTGGTTTCGAAGTCCTGTGGTCCTCTTTAATTCAATTTTGAAATTGAGAAAATATAAATAGTGTAGTTTCATCTCCTTTCACCTCTCGTAATCAAGCCCTAATCTTGGCTTCATGAGTTCAACATCCTCCAAGAGTTTAATGGATTCCCCTTATTTGATTTCTTCTTCATATGACTTGACAAAACAAAGCTATTCATTAAGGAATTTGCATGTTCGAGTCAACCTTTATCAAACCTATCATTCTCTTCGACATAGTCTTGTGACCATCCTTTGATAGCCAGAAAGGAATCTAGAAGTGGTAATAAATTCCTCCCACCATAAAATCCAACAACTCTCACCTTGTGGTATTAGATCCAAATTCTAGACATTAACCATTAGAGAGAAATGATCCTCAAAATCAAGATGAGAAACATAAAAACAAGAAGTTACGGGATCCAAATAGTCTTTAAGTGTCATTAAGGAAACAATGGAGTCATGATCAAAATTTATGCCCAACAATATTGTGTGAAGACTTCATCCATTAAGGTGAAAAAAGTAAATCTCCTCAGTAGCATAGATTCTATCATGTCCAACTTGCACTATGTTTGCAACTCTTCACTTATTAGATTAGTTGTAGTAGCACCCAAAATACAAATATTTTTATTCTCAATTCATATAAAAGATTTAGTACTTGCTCTTGCATTTATATCAAACCTCCTTTTTTATTGAATGGTAGGAATTTACTTACCTCCCTTATCAACCTTCCACTTGGCCATACCAAAATCTCCAAGAAACACCTAGTTGGCATTAGGAAGCAAACTATATAGCTAATCCCATAAGTAGGTATGGTTGACAGATAATGATATAGCATAAATGGAATGGTGTTTTGTTAGTTTTACCCAAATATTAAATGTGGGACCACAAAATGCACCTGAAAACTACTAATGTGGTACCACAATCCCACATAATAACCACCATCTTAGTTGTAACCACTTGGAACCACAAGTCAATATTACATTAATTATGCTAAAACAAGTCAAGTTTCCTTATGTGTTAGGAAGTAACTTATATGACCAATTCTATAAGCAAGGTCGGTTAATAAATAAAGATATACCATAAAAAAATAATGTTTTGTTAAGTGTATCCAAAACATAAATGTGAACCACAAAGTTCACCTAACAATCATCAATGTGATACCATAAATCCATATAATAACCATTAATATGAATTATAAATACTTATAACCTTAAAAATAGAAATATCAACAATGTTTAACATCCATTTCCCACATCCAAAAGTACCATACATACTCTTCAAATTATAAGAGCTTATAATTTAGAAGGAATTTAACAAGGTATCTACAAATGACATGAAATTTCTTTCTAAATACAAGAAAATTAATAACGATTCTAGGAATTCCTAGGTAATTTTTAAAATCTAAAGAGACTTAAATGAAACAATACAAGGAATCAATCGAATTTATTGATATCAAACATGAGAGTGGTTACTTGGTGGTCAATAGTCATTTCTCTCTCCACATTCTAACCTATTTTTTTCACCTGAAGAAATCGTGCCTGGAGCAGCTCTCAAGCGTACATAGTCCTGCCTGAGATTGGACCACGAGACCTGTGGGGAACAAACCTCCCCACCTAACCATTGGACCACATCCTTCTAACCTTACACTTTTTATTATGATGATTAGGATGAAAACCTTGATAATTGCAAAATCGTAGGTGTGAAAAAACTGAGTGATTATTACGTGGCATTTTAATTATTTGTTTGTTTGCTAGCGATTGGGGTTTTTTTTTTTGCGCACCCTCTTTTTATATACTTCTTGAAGATCCCTCTCTCCCTTGTGAAAGATTCCATTTTCATATTCTTGGATTTTTTTAGAAGCTCTCCTAATTTGGAGGTTTCTTGTCAATTTTAAAACTAGGGATAAGAATGATTTGGGCACTAAAAATTACACTCTTTTATATTTTCCTTTTTATATTTGTACACAACAAAAATTAAAAATTTCTTTGTAGTTTTAGCTGGGGAAAAGAATATGTCACCCCTTATTTTTATATCGGGTAATTTTAGAGTATATTATCCCTTATTTTGATATATAGGTATTTTCAATTATTTTTTAAAATATTTTTATATTTCTAAATTTTAAATATTTGGTGTATTTACTTGGTTTTATATATTAATTTAATTTACACGGTTTGATGATGTATTATCTGATGATGTAATTTTATATTTGATAAGGCATAGTTCCTTTGTTGAAGCACCTAAGACTCAGGCATAGCATTTGCTTCATCCAAGTTTTTAGGCATCTCCACAATTCCCAGGGTAGTTCATAGTTCCCAAGGTAGTTCACAATTCCCAAGAAATTAACTAAAAATATTTTAAGATATTATTTGTGTGCAAAGGCATATTGTGCCATGACATGTCCTATATTTTGGAGAGCTCACCTTATTTTCAAATTTTGAGGCACATACCACATCATTTGAGGGAACGTCCACCTTGGAGATTACATCATGGATTTATTTTGGCACGTGTGGGCTTACTAGGAACTCCCATAACTTAAGGAAGTGATTCACATGATTTGAGGAGGATTTCTACATCTTGAATATTTCACACTTGTGTTTTTATAGTTGATTTGGATGGCCACCCCCTTTTGAAGGGTTTTACTCATGATTTATGGGTCTTTTTCACCTTAGAGGACACCTAGGAGGATTTTTTTCATAATTTGAGGATATATCCCTTTGGAGGCTAGATATTGCACCTTGGATTCTTCTTTCCTCTTTGACGAATACACCCCTCTTTCTTGGTGCTATTTTAATTGGATTGTTGTACATGTGGCTTAACCACCTCACTTTTATTGTATTTTTTGATAGATATTTGGAGGAGAATATTATTTTATCCCCCAATGGCTAGATCTAAGGATCTCACATGAGATGTTGTTATATTATTATAAATGAAATGAGAAACACTCTATCAAAATATGTGCCTATAACATGCCCCCTTGCCACCCATATCCCATACCAAGGGTAGAAGAGAGTGTTACTATGATTGACCCAACCTCCATTGTTATGTCATAAAAATGGGGTCATAAAAATTTTCCATTTATCAAACTCCTTGAAATCCAAAATAAACATCAAAATTGCATTAGCCTCATCAAGACCTTTCCGGTGATATAAAATTTGCATCAATTTGACTCCCAAATCAAAATATATGGTCATTTAAATATTTGGCCAATAACCTCTTATCGCATCATCTAGTTTTTTACATGTGGCACACGACCTTAATGCCATGTTGGGTCCACATCCACATGTTGCACATCATCATTCCACCATGAATAGTCCAAATATGTTACCTAGGCCTTCCATGTCTGGGAACAAAATCCTTGTCCCTTTTCTTGTTATGCCTTGTTGAAACGTCGGGATATAGGGGTGATGTCATTCTAACACTCCCCATCCTGTGACAAAAACTAAACCATTTTCCACACTTCTCCCTTCTTAGAACCCTAATATTACATCAAATCTTCGATAATTTCTCACTATACCCCTCACATAATCGTTGGGATGACATCAACTCTGAGGTAACATCATGCTCATGCCTTCCCGCCTCAGAACAAAAATGCCAAGAAAAAATCATTATGCCCCTTGCAAAACTATTAGGATGATGTCACATTGACAACACCCAATCCATGTGGACTACTCTAGGAGTGCCACATGTCATCTATTTTTGGCCCACTTGGCTTGATCCATAAATTTTCGTGGATATTCTACTGGACATTTCGTCACAATAGATATGATTAAATTTTATTTAAAATATGAAGTTCTACAATATTACAGTTTTATTAATTTTCTAGATTCATAGATCTATTGTTAATATTGTATGCATTCCAATTAAAATTATGCACAAAATAGATAACGGAAACATAAAATCTCACACACACATTTGACACAAGATATGCTCTGGGAAACCCTTTTGAGAGAAAAACTTAGTTGGAAGTTGAGGTTGCTTTTCTCTCTTTCTTTGGATGGAAAATATGGCTACAAGTACAAAGAAGTATGGCATGTGGCCCATGGGTTGCTACAGTGCACAAATCCTCTTTGTGTTCTCTATCTCCTATCCTTATAGGTTATGTCTTCTCATATGCATAACAAATGCACTCGAAAGAATGGAATCCCTTTTCCTCCTAGTGGTCAGGTTATAAGACAACTCGATAGCCCACTAGTGGTCAGGTTTGACTACCTCAACTATTAACAGAGTTAAAATATTGTCTCTTCTAGAGTCTTCTACATCATAATCACGTGGCTAGCCCGTTTTTTCATGAATAATGGGGGTTGATGTGGCATCCTCCCGAATTATGGTGGTGAAAATAGGAGGGTCAACTTTTGAGTGGCATAAATTTCACATACAGAATATGATCGACATGATTATTATGCCGATGGAAAGTTCCTTTGTGCAAAATAGCATGAAAAGGTGTTGTGCTAAAGCAGCAAAGTTTTACCCCCAAAAAAACATCTTTTGATTCCTCAAAATGTTCCCATAAGGTTTTATACCATGTTTTGCTAAACTGAGTCTCGTCAGTAAAAAACAATCTCGTGAGGTTATTCCTCCACTTTTTCCACTCTGAAAGCATCGGTATGGATGAAAAACAATATAATGATCCAATTAGGGTCACACCTCCCCATTTTTGGAGGGTTTTGGTCCAAAATATTTGATTGAATGAGGTGATAATTTTTTCCTCCACCTTCACTCTGGTGTACCATTTAGCTTTGCCTGGAAGTTGTCATTTCAACAGAATATGTCAAAGGTCATGCTGCCCCTATCTTGTAGTTATGGACCCTCTCTATAAAATTGTATATTTTGTTAACTCTTCCTAAGCATCTAGTGACAAATCCTCCACAGACAATAGAGCCTGTTCCTCTTCCTGGTCTAGCATGGAAGGATCATATAGTTTCAAATTCTCTACATTAATAATTGAGTAAATGCGCATATATGGTGGTAAACTAAGTTGATAAGAATCACCAACCTTTTCCACTATCTTAAAGGGATCATACCTTGGAGCCTTCATTTTCTTACCAGGCCCTTGTAGCCTCTTCTTGTTCAACTATAGCCATACTCTGTCACCCACCTTGAACAATTTCTCTGGTCTATGTTGATCATGTCTGGCCTTATATTTCTCCTATGACTTATGCAGTGTCTCTTGTACATGTAGATAGATCTTCCTGATATTTTCTAAAAACTTTTTAGCTCTCAAGGCATCCCTTGTAAGATCTTCCCTCTCTCCTCCTTGATGCTCATATGCAATGTACAAAGGTGAAGGCAGGAAATATCCAAAACAAGTTTCAAATGGGGACTTTCCTGTAGAAGTGTAAACTACTATGTTGTAAGAATGTTATATATATACTAGATTTTCATCCCAGGTCTTTGGATGCTTCTGGTTATATCCCCTCATAAGTTGTACCAAAGTCTTGTTGACTACTTATGTCTACCCATCTATCTGAGGATGGAATGATGTAGATATCTTCAACTTCGTGTCCATCTTCTCCCACAATGTAGTCTAGAATGCACTAAGACATCTCATGTCCTTTTCTAAAATGATTCTCCTTGTTATTGTTAATTTGGAAGCTTAGTGACAAATTACAACCATGGTACTAGATTCCTCTTTTCAAGAGGACCATTTTTGACTATTGAAGCACTCAATTTGGACAAGGGAAAGTGTGTTTTTTTATTGAAGCCCACAACGTCACATTTGATCAGGTCAGACCTAAAAGGAAATTAAACACCTTTGGAAGCCTATAAATACAAGTTACCTCAATCTCATTTGGACATCACCAAGAATCTTCTTCTTCTCTTCTTCGTCAATTGGTTCACACGGGTCTAAGGTTGGATCAAGGAAAGTGGTTTGTATAGGTCCAAGATTACAAGGTCCAAAGCTTGCACATGTTTTAGGGTTTTGGTTTCTGACTACAAGATGCACATAGGAAATTTTTGGCTATAACTACAAGATTGTAGGCTCAAAAGTGTGGTGGAATGTCTCAACCGCACACATCCTTCTTCTTCGATGCGGTTGGGCTCTAGGGGTGAGTTTTGACATTTGACTATAATTGACCACAAATAGGAAAAGTTGTCCCTGATCTATATTGTGATGTGCGAAACATATTTCTGAATGTTGTTGGGTTAATTTTTTTGGATGATTTTGTATTGCACTCATTGTAATCTCTGCTGAACATTTTATGACAATCTAATAAAAATAAGAATTTCAAAGGTTTTCCCCATAGTGGGTTTTTCCCTAGTCTTTGAACAAATCTAATGTCTCTTGTTTATGTGTTGATTGTCTCCTTAGTCATTGAATTTATTGTTCTATCGTCAATTACTGTTGATTGGAAATATTGGAAATATAACTATTGTAGAAATATTTCTAATTGAATAATTGAACTGGGCTAAAGTAATTGATAGAGTAGTGTGAAATTTAACATGGAATCAGAGCTAAGATGAAGGACATGCCCAGAAGGAGATAAGAATTGAAGCAATCATCCTTGGAAAGTTGAAGGAGCCTATCTAACCAAATCAATATGTCTTCCTCTTTCTTCAAGGAACATGAGAAATCAGGTGACTCATATAACTTTGTTGCATGGAAGTTTAGGTTGGAAATCATAGCTGATAATAATGATGTTTTGGAATTCATTCAAGGAAAAGTAGTTGAGCCTTTGGAGAATTATTTTGCTACTGTGATGAACAAGCATAAGAAAGGTGAGCTAAAAGAAAAGAAAATTATAGCTAATGGTTTACAATATATTTTACTTACATATGTTGGAAATTTGAGGAAGTCTAAGGACATGTATGATAAGATAGTGGGCATGTATGAAGTCAACAATTTGAATGAAATAATCTCCTTGAAATACCAACTCAAAGACATGAAGATGAACAAAGGAGAGTCTTTGAAATCCTACATTATGAGGGTATCTCATCTTAGAGATCAATTGCAAAGAGTTAGGGAAATTTTTCCTGACAAGGAATTTGTGATTGTAACTCTTAGAGGTCTCCCTCCCATTTGGGAAACCTTCATTACTACTATAAGAAATAACAATACCTTCCTGTAATTTGATGAGATTGTTGGAAATCTCTCTCAAGAAGAATCAAGGATGATATTAAGAGGAAGGATTCAAAAGCATGAAGAGGGAGAGCCCACTACATTCATCACTCAAAACAAGAAGAAGAAAGGAAAAGGAGGTCCATCAAATTCAAGAAATCCTCCTCCTCGAAATACAAAGAGAAGGAATGATAGAACATCATCTCACATTGAATGTTACAATTGTCACAAGAAAGTTCATTATGATCGAGATTATCCTAAGAAAAACAATGGTCCACGCTACAACACTAGAAGTAACAACAATAAGTTTGATGATCAAAGAAGAAGAGATTATCGAAGGAATGATTGCAATAGAAGAGATGAAAGGAGAAGAAGAGATGCTCCAAGTGATCATGAAGAAGATCACCATCCTCAAAACAAGTCAAAATACTCCAAGTATGAAAGTAATGTTGGAAATCAATTTGAATATATTCTTATTTCTGCTCTCACTAGTTCTTCTCCTTCGGATTCGTGGGATAGTTGGTTGGTTTATAGTGGGGCCACTCATCATTTCTCTGGGTATAAGGAAGATCTCTCTAATTTGGTAGAGAGAGAGTCAAATTTGAAAATTATTCTTGGAGACAATTCCACTCATCCCATTAATGGCTTTGGGTTCATCAAATTTCATTTGGATTCAGGGGAATCTGTTTTTCTCCATGATGTGATGCATGTGCCAGGATTGAAGAAGAATTTTGTATCAATATCTACTTTGGAAAACAAAGGGATGAAAGTTTCCTTCATCAAGGGAAAGGTTCTTACTTGGCCTATTGGATCACCTATGAGAGATGCATTCACATTGGGATCGATATTTGAAGGACTCTACAGAGTTACCAAAATACCTCTTATAGCATTGGTCCATTATACTAATCATCTAAGAAAGTTATGGCACTGAATATTGACCCATTTACATTATGATGCTCTTGAAATTGAAGAAATTGGTCTCTATTATACCCGATGTTCAATTCCAACATGACAAAGTATGTTTGGGTTGTGCCAGTGGAAAGAAGACAAGGGGACCATTCCCCTCTAGTGAGAACAATACAAATGACATCCTCCATCTCATTCATTCCAACATATGTGGTTTGATGCCTGTACATTCTATTGGTGGCAATCTCTACTACATCACCTTCATTGGTGACTTCTCAAGAAAGATGTGGATATATTATTTGAAGCACAAGGATGAAGCCTTCAAAATGTTCAAAGAGTTCAAAGCTTTGGTAAAAAAACAAACAGGGGAGAAAATCAAGATATTTAAGTCTGAAAATGGTGGAGAGTACATTTCGAATGAGTTCATCAATTATTGCAAGAAGGAAGGTATCAAGAAAGAGACGATTGTGCCCTATACTCCCGAACAAAATGAAGTAGTGAAAAGAAAGAACATATCTATTGTAGAAGTTGCGTGTGCCATGCTCCATGATCAAAAGTTGTCGAAGTTCCTTTGGGGAGAAGAAAGAATGTTTTTGTATATGTTCAAAACAAGGTATCTCATTAAGCATTGGACAACAATACCCTCAAAGAAGTGTTCATAGGTATCAATCCCGATGTTATCCATCTATGTACCTTTGGTTGCCCCATATATTTTCATGTGTTGAAGGGACAAAAGAAACAAGCTAGAAGCCACGAGAAGAAAATGTACGTTTGTTGGATATTGTGAAAATCCTAAAGCTTTTAGAATATATATTCTTGGTCAAAGGAAGATTTAAATTAGTAGGGATGTAATGTTCGATGAAGATGTTGCCCTTGGGAAAGCAAGGGATCTTCCTTCACCTCCTCCTCCTGAGAAGAAGAATGATGGTATTGATATTTTAGATGGTCCTTTCATGCCTAAATCCAAGACAAATATTTTTTATGATTCCATGGAGCCCACGGACCCCTTAGATCCTCCTCCATGCGATCCTCCTACTAGGAAAAGTCCATTCTATCTTCGTGACATATTACAGGATGATGAGAGATGAGTTCTCGTTTGAAGATCATGTAAAGAGAGTCGCAGAAGCCATGTAGGTACCAAGGATATATTATAGTAATGAGCACTATGATTCAAGCCAAACCTCCCACCTTTGAAGAATTCGTGAAAGTAAAAAATTGTAAGGATGCTATGGTTGAATAATATGAATAAATAATGAATAATGACGTATGGGATGTTGTGTTGAGACCAAAGGGAAAATCAATGGTGACTTCAAAGTGGCTATTCAAGATCAAACATGGAGTTGATGGAAGCATTGAAAAATATAAAGCAAGTTTAGTGGACCGAGGATTCTCTCAGAAAGAGGGAGAAGATTATGATGATATATTTTCACCTGTGGCTCAATATAAAAGCATTCGGTTAATATTTTCTCTTGTCGTGAGTCAAGGATTGACCCTTCCTTAGATGGACATGAAGACAACATTCCTCCATGGCATGTTACAAAAAGAAGTGTATGTCGAGCAGCCACATGGATTTGAAGTAGAGGATTGAAAGACAGATGTTTCCAGGTTGAAGCATTGTATGATATGAAGCAAGCCCCCAAAGCATGGTATGCCCTTATAGACAGTTACTTGGTGAAGTTGGGATTCACATGCAGCAATGTCGATCCCAAACTCTACTTCAAGGTAGTCCAATGTATTTCATTGATTTTGGTTTTATATGTTGATGATCTATTGTTGACAAGTAGTGAACCCCTGATGATCGAGTGTAAGAGGGAGTTAACCTCTGAATTCAAGATGAAATACCTTGGACTCATGCACTACTTTCTAGGCCTTGAGGTGTGGCAAAGGCCTGGTGATATTTTCCTTTCACAAGGAAAATATGTCATGAAGCTATTGGAGATATTTGGAATTACAAAATGTAAGTCCCTACCCACATCGATGGAAATGAGTTTCAAGAAGTTATGTGGAGAAGCTTCAGGATCCAATTTGGTGAATCCAACCTAGTATAGACAGACGATTGGGGCTCTAATGATCTTAGTGAACACCTGTACAGACATATGCCATGCAGTGAACACATTGATTCAATTCATGACTGAGCCTCTCCATGCACATTGGATTGCTACCAAACACATTTTGAGATATTTGTATGGGATGATTACCCTTGGTCTGAGATATTCTACTGAAGATGTTCGACTTCATGGATATACCGATGTTGATTGGTCAGGAAATGTTGTGGATAGGAAGAGTACGTATGGATCTTATTTTAGCCTTGGATCTTCCACTATATATTTGATGATAAGGAAGCATAAGTCTGTAGCATTGAGTATGATCGAGGCAGAGTACATTGCCACTAGCATGGCTAGCTACGAAGAAATTTGGTTGAGGAAGCTCTTTGGTATGATGTTTGAGCAAGTCCTAGAAACTACAATGATATATTGTGACAAAAAGAGTAGGATTTTCCTGGCAGAGAATACTGTATTTCATGACAAGTCTAACACATAGAGATTATACATTCGAAACATGGTGCAGAGAGCAGTCGTTAGACTCCATCATATATCGACAAATGAGCATATTGCAGATATTCTCAACAAGGCTTTACGGAAATGGAAGTTCTTGGTCTTTAGAAAACAACTTGGACTAATGGATGTGACCCATCCTAATAAGGGGCATCACTAATAGAGAACACTAAGTCATCTCTTCCCCCCTGTTTGAACTTCTAGGGTGACGAATTGAGATGGAGATATCTTGGGGTTGAGGGATCACTATACAATAGGGTCGTAGATGTTTCTCCCCTATTTGTTACCGATAGGGTTGGATATGTTTCTCCCCTATCTTGGTATTTTCATAGTATACCTCAGTTGGAATCATACCCACAAGCAGGGCTTATTGGGAATACTACTCCCCATCTAGCTAACAGGTTGAGAGAGTGCTTGGAGGTGTACACCCCAAGTTGATTATGATGTAGGTGTTCTACCACATTACTCTTGAGGATAATTTTTTGGAAGATCAATGGGAAATAGGTTGGGTTGAGATGTGCTCCCTGATATTGTTTCAGATTGAGATGTTCTCTTTGACATTATAGAGGGTGGTAGCTAATGCTTCTTGATGATTATTCTTCTTTATATTTAAGAATGTTTTAGCAGATAGAGTTGAGCATATATGGGACATGATATGATGATAGGATACACATTATTATTACATGATGTAGTTGGAATCTCTCCCTAGCTAAGAGGGAGTGTAATTTGGAAGCTCAATGACAAATTCCATCGATGGGACTAGATTCATCTTTTCAATAGGACCAATTTTGACTATTGAAGCGCTCAATTTGGACAAGGGAAAGTGTATTTTTGGACTGAATCCCACCATGTCACATTTGATCAAGTCGCCCCTAACAGGAAATTGGACACCTTTAGAAGCTTATAAATACAAGTGACCTCAAGCTCATTTTGACATCACCGAGCATCTGCTTCTTCTATTCTTCATTTATTGGTTTGCACGAGTATGAGGTTGGGTCGAGGAAAGTGGTTTGTACAGGTCTGAGATTACAGGGTCCAAAGCTCACACGTGTTTTAGGGTTTTGGTTTCCGACCGTAAGTTACACATAGGCAATTTTCAGCTATAACATAGGCTTATAGGCTTAATAGTGTAGTTGGATGGTCTCAACTGCACACATCATTCTTCCTTCGTGTGCTTGGGCTCTAGGGATGAATTTTTACATTTGACTGCAATTGACCATAGATAGGAAAAGTTGTCCCTAATCTATATTGATGTTGGGAACATATTTCTAAATGTTGTTGGGTTAATTTTGCTGGATGATTTTGTATTGGCCTCATTGTACTCTCTGTTGAACATTTGATGACAATCTAATAAGAAGAATAATTTCAAATGGTTTCCCCTATAGTGGCTTTTTCCCTGGTCTTTGACCAAATATGGTGTCTCTTGTTGATGTGTTGATTATCTCCTTTGTCATTACATTTATTGTTCTATCTTCAATTACCGTTGATTGGAAATATTGGAAATATTAACTATTGTAGAAAGGTTTCTAATTTAAGAATTGAATTGAACTAAAGTAATTGAAAGAGAATAGAGGAGTGTGAAATTTAAGAAGTATACCAAATTTCACCCAAAATTGTCTAAAGAACATGTTCGTTCCTTCTTGCCAATTGATGGCCTTTTAAATGGGCATCAGAACACACATCTTGTTGAACCTTTCAACTACCACGAACAGGTAGCCATGTACCTTCCTAATTTTTGGTAAACCTCCCACAAAGTCCATGGAAATGTTTTCCCAAGGATGAGTGGGTACAGGTAAGGGATGATATAGACCAGTTTTCATGTTACTAGCCTTGTCGGTACAATAAAGCATACATCATCTTATGAACCTAACTATCTTCTGTTGCATCTTGGGCCAATACACATACCTCTACAAGTTGGCCATGGTATTCCCTACACCAAAGTGACCTGCAACCTTGGAGGTATGAGCCTCTATAATCAACTACAATCACTCACATTTAGGAACACATAGCTTATCCAACCAGTAGAGTAACCCATCCTAGAGATGGTAGTCAACAATGTTGTCACCAACGTGCACATGACTCTAACTCTGCAACATTTGAAACACCTCCTTGAAGTCCCCATCCTCTAAATATGCCTCTTTGTATACATGATGGGTGAATGGATCCATGTGCATAAGAATTCCCAAAGTTGTGATATTTGATGTGGGTGGCCTTTTGAGAATGCCAACCAACTTGTTTGTGCTTCCCTTCTTATACTTGATCACCAAATGAAACTCTATCCACTTGTAATGCCTAGTCTACTATAGCTTACTCTCGGCCTACAAGTACTATAGTGGTTGGTGACCTATGTGGATTATTGTATCATTTCCCATCAGACAATGCTTCCACTTCTTCACAGCTTGCACCCAGGCATAGAGATCCTTATCATAGGTAGGGTAGTTAAGCATTGCCCCATGAAATACTTCAGAATGGTAGAATACAGGTCTTACTCCCTACATCAATACCACTCCCATAGCATACCCACTCGCATTTGTCTCCACTTCAAAGGGATACTACAAGTTTGCTAATGCTAGAACTAGTGCTTGACTTATTTCTTCTTTATCTCGTCGAAATCCCTATGTTGACCCTTTCCCCACTGGAAACTCTTACCACTTGTTTTCATGGTGTGGAGTAGTGCTAATATCATTGAAAACAAGGCTATGAATTTCCTCAGGTATTGTGTTGCCTCGATGAAACTCCTAATGTCAAAAGCATCAGTAGGCATTGGCCATTTCTTGATGACCTCCATCTTTTCAGGATCTATCTTAAGCTCTCCTCTACCTATCACATATCCAAAATACACCAAATATTGTTGCACAAACTCACACTTCTTGAGATTTCCTAATAGTTAGTGCTTCATTAATGTATCTAGCACATGCGTCAAATGTGAGATGTGCTCCTCCTAAGTAGAATTGTATACCAGTATATCATCCAAATAGAGAATCATAAATGAATCTATATCATACATTAATCTCATAAACATAGATGGTCCATTACATAGGCCAAGTGGCATGATTAACCACTCATACAGATCTTGTCTAGCTTTAAAGGTAGTCTTGCATGTATCCTCTTCTTTGACTCGAACCTGGTGATATCTAGACTTTAAGTCCAACTTGGTGAAATACTTTTCTTGTTGCAATTGATATAGAAAATCATCTATCCTGGGAAGGGGTGTTATAGACATTTTTGGGCACTGCAACCCCAATCATACATGTCCATAAACCAAGGGCTCCTAAGTCCCTAAAAGTGTTGCTTCACACCATAAAGGAACAAGGTCAGTTGATTACATCATCTCCTAGAAGTTCTCCACAGAAAACTGTTCAGAATTGGTCAAAGATGGACCATACAGACTGCCCAGTGCAGAGGGTGCGATGCATCTCACCTACTCAGTGAAAAGGGTGCGATGGGCGAGAGTAGACAAATGGAAGAGACAATTTGCAAGATGGATTGTCATGGAATCTTCCATAAACTTCTCCTGTGACACTTGCCTCTCTGAATTCGCCCAGGGATGAGTAAGAGATTATCAATCTCCAAGTGGAATCAAGAACTATCAGAGAGAGGACACTAATCAAAATCCCAGAAGCTGACTCACTCCCCTGCAATCATCTATATATGGATCCCTCATCCCAGAGATCCAGAGGCTGGAATTTTGCATCTTGTAAGGAAGTGCTATTGGTTTCTTGATGGAATATCATAGTGTTGGGTGATCTAAGTTTTTCATGAGGTGAAGAAGGGCTTTCATGCTGGGAGGATGACACTGGGTTAGAACAATTGGTTGTAATCCTCTTTTCTATTCTTGATACTAATAAAGTTATTCAAGTTTTCCTCCACATTCTTGTATGTTTGATGATATATGCATATGTGTGGTCAATATATATCTGGTCCTATATTGTTTATGATTGTAGATCTCTGTTCTTCGATAGTATTATGCTGCTTCGATTCCACAGGTGCGCTTTGAAGCTGGGAAGACAAAGGCAAAGCGGCAAGGATCTGTCAGAAGGGAGAGGAACCAAGCAAGGAACTAAGCGTAAGACTGAGGTTGGTGTCCTTTGTTCCCCTCTTATCTACTTCTCATAAAGGAAAGTGAAAGTAGTTTTAGTTTGTTTGTTTCTAAGATAGCTACTAGTCTTAGTGGTACTAGCAGCTTCGAGTGGACACTAGATTTCCCGATAACAAAATGGAGACTCCACTGGGGAGCGAATAGATTGTTTGCTTGTCTATATTTGTTTGTTTTATAAACTTACAAACGGAGCCTGAATTCAAGCCAGCTAGCCTTCGAATTGCATTTGCTATGCAAGTGCAAAGTAGATCAATGTTTCTTCAGTCTATCTCCGGGTTTTGTTTATAAACTGAACAATCGATTTGCAAAACTTCTAATTTCCCTAGTGGTGGCTCTAGTAACCTCATTAGATCAGCCCCTGTGATTTCTATTTACTGACTATCATTAGCTCGGCCTAAATCCCTGAACTAAGTTGCAAACTGTGACCCGAAACCAAGTGGAAGTCTCGTCCCTGGACCATCGCACTTTCTCCTCTTGGGAATCTGGATGCATTGCACCTCCTGTGTGCAGTAGGTGTGCTGCATCGCACTTTACCTGTGTTGCAGGGGCGCTGATCAGACAAGACCTCTTCTGCTCTCAGATTTTGGTTTCTGTGTTCACTCTCTTCAACTTTATTCAAGAGTTTTGTTGTCTGTGATCAGTATACCATTGTAGAAACTCCCTTCTTTTGCATGATTCCACCTCCATAGTACAAAGAATTTTGAATGTTTTTATGTATTGTGCGCCATTTATAGTTCTCTTTTACAAAAAAGTAGCATAATCAAACTGTTGTCTTCTGATTTGAAAGTGTCGCAAGTGTCGTTTTCAGTCAAAGAAAAGGATTCTATTGTTCTTGATGGTCGATTATACAATTACTCTTGTATTTGATTTGAATTAGTATTTTTTCAAGTGTCGAAAGCAGTTTTCAGTTCAAAATAGCAAAGTGTCATCATTATCTTCCTTTCGTTTTTGAAGAGAAATTTGTTAGTACTGTCACTTTGAAAAGATAATTCAGATTTGTACTTAGCATTCTTCTTGTCATTCACACATTAAGAAAGTTGAAAACAAATACATGCATGTGCATTTGCATTTATACTACTTGTTGGTTTGATTTAGGACAGCGCATCTAGTGTGTTCTCTCTGCTCTATGTTGAAAGAATATCATCTCTCTTTCTTTAGTAGCTAGGATTTTCATTGCAAAAAGAAGATTAAATGATTGTTTATCATCTTAGATTGAATTTTAGGAATTGTATATCTACATCACATGGTGAACCTGAAAGGAAAATTCCTTAAGAAAGATAAACTGTAAAATAAATTTAATGAACATAAAAATGATTTGGAACCTAACGCACAACATCTAGAAGTCTAGGCTAGAGACGTATTCCGGCGTTGTAAAGCCTGGTAACTGTCGCTTTCACTGTTGGTTGGGTGATTCCTCCTCTTTGAGATGACAAGTGCCAGTACAGATTTGTGCTCCCACATACCGTCGAGTATATATTGGGAGACCACAATAGGCTATATCCTTTATCCATAGGAAGCCGTGTCTACCGCCCTATCGATCGCAATGCACTAAACACAACATTTAGGAAGATTGACTGCCGTACTGTAAAAAGTATTCTGCAGTTTTTCGATTAGTTTGGTAATCCCTCTGTCTAGATTTCCAGAGTAGTCTCTTTCGTTCCTTTTCAGACTCCTTAAAGGAAAAGGTCCATCTGAGCACTTGTCACTTCAGGCTCATTAAAAATTGAAGGCGACTAGAGTCATCTTTTGTTTTTTCTCGACTCTTAAAAATTGAAAAAACAAGTTGTGTCAAAGCGTCTAAAATTCATTTAATTCGGAAACATTTTCCCCTTTATTTTTAGTTGATCGAGTAATCCATAATCGTGGAAGAAAGTCAATTGAAACCCCATCGTTCGCGGAGACTTACGAGTCAACTGTCTTTGTCCCCAGAATCAAAACTATTCCAGACAAAGCGAACTCGTTTAACCGGTTCAAAGTCCCCTGGTCTGGTTGGAACAAGTGTTCTGACACCCTCGGAGACTCCGGTTACTCCAAACATTTTTGGTATCCCTGCCTCTACGGAAGAAGTTCCGCAGCCACCAGAGGACAGTAGAACTGATCCTAGTGTGAAGGTAAACACTTCTATTCTCGAACCAACTCGATCTGTAGCTGATTCAGAAGGTGTTATTCCCCAAACATCTGTCGCTGCAGAATCTACACCTTCTTCTCCACCGGAAATATTTTACGGACCTGACGGTCTACCTCTTCCACCTGGATTGATCGCTATAGAAGAGATTGTGGAGGATACCCCATCTAATACTCCATTGCATTGTGGAGTTGGGATCACCCTATATCCTTCTTCGTCGGAAATTATTCTACCATTATCAGAAGTTCTTGTAGAATCGCTAGGAAATCTTTTGGATAGATTAGATATGTTTGAACAACTGTCGACATCTAGGACTATGTCATCTGATAGAGCAGTGGCAGGACTTCCTGTTGCCACTCCAACAATGTTCGCCGGTGTACCGTCTGTCGCCACTAGCTCCCAATCACTGGATGGAATCCATCCAGGGGCTGTTTCGACGGTATGGTCTGTTCCCGTTTGTTCACACGGAATAATATATGGAATCTCTTACGTTGGGTCTCAGCAAATTGACTCTTCGCAATGTTAATTTGGGCAGTCCGGTCCTCAAAGGCAAATCATTCCCTTAAGCACTGGATTACTGCCGTATGGGAGGAAATATGCCCTTTCATTGTCTCCTCCGGGAGAACAAACATACGGTTCACAACAGAATTCAGGTTATGCTGGAATTACATCCAGTGGTTGGATACCAATACTGCCTCAACAACCAAGAATTGTATACTCAATGCAACAAAGTTTTCCTATGTCAAATATCCCCACTACACCGGCTATTGTGACGGCGTCGCAAGTACAAGAGTTACCTGTTGTATGCCAACCTCAAGTCTCTTAGCTCGTAATCCAGCAGCCCCTTGTCTTTGCGATGCCACCACAATCATCGATTAGTGGCTCCTTAACTGGAGTGACCCAGGCTCAAACGGGTACCATTGCCCCTCATCTTGGTCAAATAGCCAGTATTGGACAACAACACATGGTCTCACAACCATGGCTGGTGCAATATCAACAACCACAATTCCAACAAGTTTACCAAGGATCTGAGCACCAAGTCTTTTCAAGTAATGGGCAGCCATATATTGAAAACGATCAACATCAACCATTTCATAATAGTTATGCCCATCAACCTTACCAAAGTTATCAGCATCAAATGCACTATGCTGGTATGAAAAGACCCACTGCTTAGGCAATCCCATCTTATCCTGGGTATGCCTCACTGAACCTGAATCAATAGTTGCCCTTCGTGGCAACTTTAGAGTTACCAGATCTAAATCAGCTAACAAACGATCCAATCACTTACGCCCCTTGGTGGCTAGCGATTCCTCATAAACTTCCGTCGGATATTCCTAAATTTAATGGAAATTCGGGTGAAGACCCGTCGAATCATGTGATGAACTTTCATCTGTGGTGTTCATCTAACACTCTAAATGATGATTCGATTAGGCTTCGCCTTTTTCAGCGAACGTTAACTAGTCTGGCAGCAAAATGGTATATCAAATTTCCTAGAGCTTCGTTTGATAACTTCGGTACCCTAGCCATAACCTTTTTAACCCATTTTCAGTTACCCATAAGGTACGAAACGGGAACAGAGCCACTCACATATCTGATCATATTCATGAGTGGCGACGTCGTCGTAGAATGGTAAAAACATATGTTCCTGATCAGCTGTTGGCTGAGTGGTTTATTAAGTCATTGTTACCTTCTATTACAGAAGATGTGGCAAAGGGAGGAGTCGTCACTGAAGAGCAAGTCATTGCTCCTGCGCAATATTTAGATTTGATCTATACTCAGTCTGGCACGCTCTATGATAAAATACCTGATGCTCCTAGACCAGAATTTTCCGTTCCTCCCTCTCCTAAATCAAAGAAAGACTCTCATGCCGGGGACGGCGTGATAGGAACAACCAGCACGAAAACCATAAAGGCTAAGTCAAAGAAGGCCCATACAGTTTCAGGTCAAAATGAAAATGAAGAACTTCTCGCCTCGGAAGTAAATGTCGTATTGACTGACAAAGGAAAAGAAACCAAGCAACCAGGAGGCAAGAAGAAAAATAAAGGGAAGAAGAAGAAACAGGAGGAGTCATCCCCTGAAAAGTCTTCTGCAAACCCTTCTGGTGATAGGAAACCAAATCGTCCATGCCTTATATGTGATGAGGATCATTGGACAAGAGAATGTCCATATAAAGCTGAGCTTAGAAAATTCTTCAAGAATTCAAAAACCTCGGTGGTATTGACTGATCTGTTTCCAAATCTAGGAACAAATCTGGTTGGTAGTGACAATGCTTCCCCATCCCAAGTGCTAATGTTGTTGGTTTCGAAGCAGCAAAATGATGCTTTGATATCGACAAGGAATAAAGATTACGGGAATCCACAGCTGTCGGACAACAAGGCCAATGATCAACCTAGTAGTTCGACAACGACTTCGACAGAAGTTGTGCCACCCATCATTCCTGAACTAACGATAAAGCTGCCAAAGGGAGTAATACACAAATCGACATTTAATCCTCGTGCCAGAGCAGAAAAACATTATAATATAGTGGAGGATCTGGCCCAATCGCCATCTGCTATGTCGACACTTGAGGTACTGCAAAATTTCCCCTCCCAAAAGCAGGCCTTATTATCAGCGATAGGTGGGATTGATCCAACGGATTCCAATCTTGTGTCCTTTAATCACAAAGGATATGACCCTCAGTTACTAGCTCAACTAGCTTTCCTGATTCAAGTGAAAGCCCTCAACAAAACTGTTCATCGAACAATTATTGATGAGGGGGCATCTACATGTATTATGTCGATGAGTTGCTGGAAAACTTTAGGATCTCTACCCTTGTCATGATCTTCGACGACATTAAAAGCATTTGATGGATGAACAAACACCCCATATGGGATTTTAAGTAACTTGCAAGTTGAACTGGGGGGCAAAACAATAGAAATTGATGTTGAAGTTGTCGATGGAAACCTCGATTACAACATCCTACTGGGAAGGCCCTGGATATATGCTATGGCTGCCGTTGCGTCGACCTACTTTAGGAAGATTTCATTTCCCTTCCAAGGAGGAATTACAATCATCGACCAACAAACATTTCTCCCCAACAGTTCACAAGTTACGGGAAGAATTATGATGATCCACTGAAGCCATCATTTGCTTCAAAATATCGGAGTAGGCCTACTAAAAGACCCTACAATGATGGGTACTTTTTCCCTACCGCCTCCAAACAATCTAGCGAAAGTGGTCACGGTGGGAACATGCAATATGATATCTTCTAGATTTGGAAGATTCCTGAACATTTTGACAGCATGGATCATTGCCATTTTAGAAACATTGTAGCAATCAATTTTCTTGGCCTGGGGGGCAAACCCAAATCAACACTCATCGAGTGTTTAGATAGATAGGTCTAAGGAATATGGTACCTCTTCAGATCCTTGGTCACATGTACATTCTACAGACAAAGGAATCATTCAGTCAATGATGATAGCAGAGGCACCATGGGAAGATCACCACCATCATTCCTGTCTTTCGGATTACCACGAAGATTATTCTAGTGACCTTAATCATCCTTCATTTTTTTATTTTCTTTCAAATACTATAAATACGGTGGATTCCGAAAACGGTTCTTATCTCGTGTCGACCTCGTTAAAAAATTAAACAAGGAGTCATGAGGATAGTTCTTTAACTGTGTCAACCTCATTAAAAAATGAAACAAATCCCTTTCCAAATCAAGTCTTTGATTACGATCTCGTAAAATCCAACTCGATTCTTTCAAAGATCTCGGAGGTAAACCTTCATTCCAACCACCGTGTTGAATGCAATGAAGTTTGGGAGGCATGCACCTCGATTTGCGTTATTATGTTGGGGGCATGCAAACTTATCACGAGCAGTGTTACTACAGGGTTCAAGCTCGTTAAAAAATAAACCCGCCACAAGTAGTTTTTATGCGAAGTTCAAGCTCGTTAAAAATTAAACCTTAGCAATGAGCAAATGTTTCCCCCAGATTTTAAGCTCATTAAAAAATGAACCAATCCCCAGTAAATAACCATTGTGAATGCATTATCATTAGCTTTTGAGCCCTGGTCGTGTTCTTACCATCACCTCCACTCTGTTTTAGCCGATCATTCACCTCCATTTGATTGTTTACCCCTTTTGAGGAACAGTTGCGAAGAGTGATCCTGTTAGCCATCCTTGTGACACTGCCATGATTGGAAAATTCCAAACCTTACTTGGAATCAGCTGCTACCTGAAATTATCACTCGTTCCTCAAAAGACGAGTCTCCTTTAAGCTCTTTTCACCTGACTCGTAAAATATGAAAATATTGCCGAGCAATTGGCCTCTCCAGCTCGTTAAAGCTACCGGGAGTGCTATCCCTCCTCTAGATTTTAATCTTTTTGGACCTGAGGGATTATTACACAAAAATATCGAGCGCTTGTTTTGTTCGGCTCGTTAAAATTACTGAAAATTCATCCCTTTCGTATTATTTTATACTTTTTCGGACTTAAGGGATTATATGACGAAAAAGGATTATTGGAGTTTCCTTTACGTCCCTTTCAGACTCTCTAAAATTGAAAAGGACTGAGTTATCTTTGTGGTTAAACTCGTTAAAACCAAATAGCAACAAACTTGTCCATATAGACAAGAACGAGTTTCACTGTCGCTAGGCTCATTAAAACATAGCGACGAGTTTGCCCGAAGGGAAAATTATAGAACAAGCATATGTTATCCTCCTCAAGCTTGATAAAATAAAGAGGTACTGGTCAGTAATGATTGGGGAAAAATTGGGAAGAAAACTTGAAGAAACTTTATTGGTAGCAAGTTGCTCTTGAACATGACACTTTCACTCCACGTTCGAGTTGGGTTGGGTTATTCCGTTCACCGGTCATATCACCATTGGTCCATCACACCATCCATATTTGGGGTTAACGCTACCAATCCATGTCAGTGTCACCGATATGTTCAAGAGAAGTCGCTCAGAGAATTCACCTGTGTCTCATCTACTGCAATACATTCACGCTCCATTCTTTCATGACTGCCACCCTGAACCCTGTATCATCAGATAGTTTTCATCTCTGAAATCATTTACTCTATTCTGTGTCGTAGATGTGGGATTCATTAAGGCCCTCCTACGATGGGTCGCTTCTTGTCGACATCAGCTCATTATCCAAGAAGTCGACTTAGGAACAACCCTTTCAGTACTTTGAAGCTTGCATGCCTCAATGGCAAGTTTCTCACTTCCGGCGACAGGTTTACATCAATGGCCTTCGACCGAAAGATTTTGCGTGGTGTTCGACACCAAGTCCCTTTTCACACCACACGAACTGTACTGTAGTACCTTGAGGATCATCATCATTATCGATGATTCCTCTTGTGTTTGTTAACAACTTACATCATTGGCTGGTAATCAGGCGATGTCTTTCCATGTTCGACTCCAGAACATCTTTCACATGGATCGACTTGTACTCCGAGTGAAGATTGGATGAGTTTGAAGACCCCGGATCTAGTTTCATCCATCCGGGCTGCGATATATTTAGGAAAATAAAGACATCAAATGTACATCATTGCTGCACAGATGATCATTCGAATCAAAGGATGATGACTCTATCAGAATCATCAGTCTACCACATAGACGGTTGTCTGTCATATGTACATGAAAATGAATTTATAAAGCTAAGCATGGGAATGCCCGCCTTAGCTAGATCATGAAAAATATTATGAAGATAATGTATTGTATTGTATCTTATTACAGGTCACCTTCTAGCTCGAAAAAACTTCGGATCCTCATGATAAAGCATTTCACCCGACATCAAAAGATTAACGACCTCATGCTTTAGGGGGCAACTGTTATAGACATTTTTGGGCACTGCAACCCCAATCATACATGTCCATAAACCAAGGGCTCCTAAGTCCCTAAAAGTGTTGCTTCACACCCTAAAGGAACAAGGTCAGCTGATTACATCATCTCCCAGAAGTTCTCCATAGAAAACTGCTCAAAACTGGTCAAAGCTGGACCATACAAACTGCCCAATGCAGAGGGTGCGATGCATCTCACCTGCTCAGTGAAAAGGGTGCGATGCATACTGGAAAACCCTTCTGTAGGGTGCGATGGATGAGAGTAGACAAATGTCAGAGACAGTTTGCAAGGTGGATCGTCATGGAATCTTCCAGAAACTTCTCCTGTGACACTTTCCTCTCTGAATTCGCCCAGGGATGAGTAAGAGATTATCAATCTCCAAGTGGAATCAAGAACTATCAGAGAGTGGACACTAATCAAAATCCCAGAAGCTGACTCACCCCCCTGCAATCATCTATATGTGGATCCCTCATCCCAGAGATCCAGAGGCTGGAATTTTGTATCTTGTCAGGAAGTGCTGTTGGTTTCTTGGTGGAATATCATAGTGTTGGGTGATCTAAGTTTTTCATGAGGTGAAGAAGGGCTTTCATGCTGGGAGGATGACACTGGGTCAGAACAATTGGTTGTAATCCTCTTTTCTATTCTTGATATTAATAAAGCTATTCAAGTTTTCCTCCACATTCTTGTATGTTTGATGATAGATGCATTTGTGTGGTCAATATATATCTGGTCCTATGTTGTTTATGATTGTAGATCTCTATTCTTCGATAGTATTATGCTGCTTTGATTCCACAAGTGCTCTTTGAAGCTGGGAAGACGAAGGCAAAGCAACAAGGATCTGTTAGAAGGGAGAGGAACCAAGCAAGGAACTAAGCGCAAGACTGAGGTTGGTGTCCTTTGTTCCCCTCTTATCTACTTCTCATAAAGGAAAGCAAAAGTAGTTTTAGTTTGTTTGTTTCTAAGATAGCTACCAGTCTTAGTGGGACTAGCAGCTCCAAGTGGACACTAGATTTCCCGATAACAAGGGGGTATCTATTCTTGAGCATGATTTTGTTCAACACCCTGTAATCTATACACATCTGCCAAGTCTTGTCCTTCTTTGGCACAATGATGACGGGTGACCCACATGGTGATGTAGTTGGTTGAATGACACCTTGTTAAAGTAGTTCTTGCAACTATTTCTTCACTTAACTTGCTTCTATAACATATTTCCTATACATCCCAATGTTTGGCAATGGGGATTCTGGAAATAGTTGGATCTCGTGTTCCAGTTCCCTCTTAGTTGGTATCCCTTTAGGCTCTTGAAACACATCCTTATATGCCTGTAGAAACTCTTGTAGTTGTTGTTTATGTTTCTTAGTACACCCCTCCAGAGATTTCTTGCCTCTTACTGACTCTTCTACATTATGATTTTCTCTTAAGAATAATAAAACATATTTCTTGTTGGAACTGATCAATTTCTTGGCTTGGCTAGCACTTACCAGTGAAATTTTCGACTTTCCCTTGTGTGCATTGATGATGACTGATTTTCCATCCTTGACGAGCTGATATTGGTTAGCTCTCTACATGAATGTTGCATCTCGCATGTACATGTAGGGACTTCCAAACACGACTCCACATACATCAAGGAGAATCACATCTAGTTTTACTTCATCAATAAGATCAACACTGATGGCAAATCTGATTTTGAATTATTTTATTACCTTCAAATCTACATCCTTATTTACCCATCCCAGTGGCTATGGGTTTGGATTATCATGAACTTCTAGACCCAACTTCTTAAGTAGCTCTACTGTAATGAGATTCACCTACAATCTAGAGTCAAGCAGAGCATCAATCTTTGACTTCATGACCTGTATCTTTATATGGAAGAGTTTGGTCATTTATTTCTCTTCCTGTTGCTAAAGGTTACTGAGATTCACCTCCTTTTGCATTGATGTACAAATGATCTTCTCATCCACATATGAGTTGCTTTGAACTTGGTTGCTTGAATCTGTGGCCATGAGATTGCTCTTCTTATTATATTTCTTTTTGTTCTTTGGGTTTAGCTCTAGATGCAACTTCTATCACTTATCCTCTGTATGGCCATCAATATTACGGTGGTTGTAGTGGTTGTTGGGTTATTTGCACTGGTGTGTTGTGGATATCATATTTTTATATTTACCCCCCTTTTTCTTCTTTTTTGCTTCTTCTTCCCCTTCTTAGAAGCATCTTGTTTCTCCTTCTGCTTTGATCCACTTGATTACACTGTCTTCATGCCTATGTTCTCCACGTATTGTGCCTGTACACAAGCCTCATCCATTTATTTGGGCTTGAACAACATCACTTGCTCCTATAGATGACGATGTAGACACCCCAAATACTTGAGTACATCTGGGTTCTTTAGGGAGATACCCAACATTATGCACATCTTTTTGAACTATGTGGTGTACTCCTACACGCTTTGCCCCGACTTTTTCCTAAAATAGTGCCATCGGATCCACTGGTCCTCTATGTACCCAATAGGGTAAAACTTTGATTTAATGAGGGCTTTCAAGTCCTCCCACTTAGCCATTGGAGGCTCTCCCTCCACCCTCAGGGTCTTCATGTGGCTTTCCTACCAATTCATGGTGTGGCCCTCTAATTTCAATCGTGCAAATGAGATCTTTTGTTCTTCCTCAACTTTGTGGATGTTGAAATATGCTTCTAGTTGTTGCAACTAGTGATACATCTTCAGAGTGTTTATCTCGTCATGGTATGGCTTGATATTGAACTTTGCTTCCATTTTAAACAAGGGTTATGAAATATTCAAGGCACTCGAACTGGATTGATCTTTTATGGGTTCTTTCTTTGGCTGGCTCTTCATTTCTTCCTGATCTCTTGATGCCCCTTCTGATTTTTCCTCTACATTTGAACCCCTGTCTTCTCAAAATATCTTGAGCTTATTTCTCAAGGCCACCATGAGGAGATTTACATTACGATTTATATCAATGACTTGTTGTTCCAGCTATGAAAACCTCTCCTCTAAAGGATCATGAAGATTATTCATATATTTCTTGACCATGATTAGGGTATTTTGACTTTTCACCCAGTCGATCTAGATCCCCTATAAATCTCCACAAAATACCCAAAGAAACCTGCTTTGATACCAATATGATCTGTAAACTATCATCGGTATTCCACTCGACAATTCATCACAACAATTTTATTATATTTCTGGATCTGTAGATCTAATGTTAATGTTGCATGTATGAAAATTAAAATTATGTATAAAATAGAGAATGGAAAAATAAAATCTTACACACACATTTGACACAAGATATGCTTTAGGAAACCCTTTCAGGAGAAAAACCTGGCTGGAAGGTGAGGTCTCTCTACTCTCTTTCTCCGGACGGAAAATATGGCTGCAACTACAAAGATGTATGGCCTATGGCCCATGGATTCATACAGTGCACAAATCCTCTTTGTATTCTATATCTCCTATCCCTCTTAGTTATGTCTGCTCATCTACATAAAAAATGCACTCGAAAGAATGGAATCCCTTTTCCTCCTAGTGGCCCGATTATAAAACAACTCGATAGCCCACTAGTGGTTAGGTTTGACTACCTCAACTGTTAACCAAAGTAACAATATTAACTCTTCTAGAGTATTCTATATCATAATCACATGTCTAGCCTATTTTTTCTTGAATAATGGGGTTTGACGTGGCATCATCTCGAATTATGGTGGTGAAAACATGAGGGTCAACTTCTAAGTGGCATAACTTTCACATATGGACTCTGATTGATGTGATTATTGTGCCATTGGAAAGGTATCTATGTGTAGAATATTATGAAAATGTGTTTCACTAAAGATACAAAGTTTACCCCCAAAAAATTCATTTTATGCCTCAAAACGCTCTTGAAAGGTTTCAAACTCTGTTTTGTCAAACTAGGTCTCATCGATAAAAACAATCCCATGAGTTGATTCCTCCACTTTTTCCACTGTAAAAGCATCAAGATGGATAAAAAAATATAATGATCTAACCCAAATCATGTCCCCACCAAAGGGCTAGTTCTTAATTCCATGTGTCATGCAAATGTGGTGACACATCAACCTTATTACACGTTGTTTTCCATCGTGGCCACGATCTTGTTAGAAAATCAGAAAGGCGAAAATATTTTCTCTTATTGATAATTAGTTGTGATATATTTGAATTCTTATTGATTTTATTATGTTCCTTCTTATCTTAGTTCATAAATCAATTACCAAAACCAAAACACAAATATCAGGGACACTAGATATAGGCACTCAATCAAGGCTAAAACCCCTATATAGGGGAAAACCTAGTCAAGAAGTCTTCCTTTAGTAATTCAAATTGACATGGACCAAGACCCTATACCAATAGACTTTGCTCCTCCACTAGGTCAGCCTTCTAAGGTGATATAGTAGTTTCTTCTTATCTAGTAGCTTAAATCCAGTAACTCGACTTCCCAGTTGTAGAATTTCGACCTCCCAGATACTACAGAATCTCCCCCCCTTCCAGTAGTTACACAACTTCACACGTGTAGGAAAAAGATAGAAATTTTCAATCTTTTATGCTTGAGAGAGACCTTCTTCTTCTTCGTTATCCTTCTTCTCCTTATTCCTTGAAATTCACACTTTTTCTAAGCCCAGAAATTGCAGATCAAACTTGTTGAGTGAATGACAAATGTGGTCAAGTTGTTGTCCTTATATACTGATTCTGCTGCCCATTTTTAGGCCGACTTGTCCAGTTTTGAGGACAACTTGGTGGAGGAAGCCTAAAAGACTAATTTTAATATAAAATAAATTTATTTCTTGACAAATAATTCCCAAGAAGGGTTCTTTACATTATGACATGGACAAGGACACTTGACACAAACCCTAGAAGCCTGCGATGGAGGCTTTGACCTAAAAATAATTGACCCAAGCATGAAACCCATGTTTTAATAAGTCAATATTAATAATAATAAAATTTTGTTTTCTTTATTTTAACAAATACATTATGTTGTGACTTAAATACATTTATTAAGACAGAACCTAGTTACATTCTTCAACACTCCCACTTAACTAGGGAGGTATTCATAATTGTATAGAGGTACATGGAAGATCTCCAAAATGAACTACGAAGAGTTCAGGAACACTCAGTGCCACAAACTAGATACCTGACCAAGGTTATCTATCTGAGTGGGACTAAGATGGACTAAAGTTTTCAGCTAGTCTAGGTACCATCAGCCTTACTAACTAACCATCAACCCAAGGATCTATGTGCATATCCAAGGTCAGGGCTACAAAAACAATGCCACCCTCCCTCTTTAGGATCTAGACATCAACACACATGTTAGCTAGATGTCCTCCCAAGCATATGTCATTAGATGCTTAAAATTTCCCTAATAAAGTAGCATGATTCTCAAGTGTTCATCCTTCTTCATGGAGAGATTTACCTATACAAACCTGTTGTGGTAAAACACAACCCCCCCATTTTTTCACTTTTAAATCTCACATGGGGACCCTTTTAACTGATCGTTTGGTAATATTATTATTGGATTTTGAGAATGTGGATGGCCTAAATGAGTTCGACTTATCCTTATCTATCTATCTAAATATGTTTGAGCTCATTTGGATTAGATGTTTGTGAATATTGCTTGTTTGAAAATTGGATGTGTTTTAGCCGCTTGACTTTGTGGCTTTTGCATGGGTCGATCATGTATTGGTTGTTGCAATAGGCTCCTTGTGTGATTGGTGATTAGATTTTATGATCATGACAACATTCTATTACTGGTCACGAGAAGGCGATGTGGCACCTTTAGTTGCCACATCACCTTACATTTCATGTTGGTTGCTTGTCTCCTCCACTTAGCGTGACACCTACATTGAAAAAGATGGATCATTAATTAATTTTTCTTTAACCATATTGTAAATAAATTTTAATATACATTGTAAATACATGGTAAATAATAAACATATTGAGCCAAAATTTTTAAAACTAAATTAAAACACCCATATTACAACACATTATAAAATATGTATGTATTATATTGTAAATATATTTAATAATACAAACCACTCTTTTGTATGTAAACTTAAAATATTTTGTAAATATTTAAAAGGTATATAATAAAACAAAATATGTTGGTATATAATAAAACAAAATAAGTAAACACATTGATTAATTTAACTTTGTAAATATAATATCATCAACTTTTTGTATATAGTTTATTTAATGCATAAATAAACAACAAAACAATAATTATAAACGTGTAATTACACAATATATAACACAACCTATAATTCATTATGAGAAACGTAATAATACCTTTAGTTCCCACACATAAATTTTTGGTTTAACAATATATATGTTGTTTAACTTAATACTCAATGCACGTGATGAACTAAAATCACTATTACGAAAAGGAGAAAGGTTGTGTTTATTAACCGAATTATTTGAGGGACCATAAATTGTAAATATTATCCTGTAATAAAATCCATCATCGCAGGTTTGACCGAGGATGAAGTAGGGTCGGAAATTTTTTTGAAACCACAGTTGTTTTTGCAACATTTCACCTTACAATTAAGTTCAACCAC
Source organism: Pinus tabuliformis (assembly GCA_031772625.1). Taxonomy (NCBI): domain Eukaryota; kingdom Viridiplantae; phylum Streptophyta; class Pinopsida; order Pinales; family Pinaceae; genus Pinus; species Pinus tabuliformis. The sequence continues at coordinate 865,543,121 of CM062819.1, forward strand.
ATTCACATGTGAAATTTAATATTACCACAAATTCCCGTCAACTCAAATTTCACCGTGCATTATTAAGAAATTGCGGTTTTACTTTGATTTTTATTTAATTCTAATATACTTTTAATACTCATTTAACTCATTGTTTTCCATTTATTTTTAGGTATCCAGGTACAAACCATGTTAATGGAAATCACATGGTGAATTCGCTCATAAACCAATCTTTCTCTCTGCTTTTTTTTTCATTTGCTCTCAAATTAGGAGAGGGCTATCTGTTCTAGTTCGAGATGGGATTTTCGTCCTAAATTAGTTTTACATTTGTAAATTAATTCTACATAAAGTCCTCTTTCTTTAGAGGCAAACATCCTAGTCCTTAGTGGCATGATTGAGCCCTTATATCAATCAAACTTCTAAACTGATTTTAATCTTTATTCAAAACATTAAAAAAATCAATCATAAGGATTAATGTAATATATTGTATATTAATTTATTTATTTTTAATCAATAACACTTAAAATTTGAAATTACTTTTCTTTTCTTTTTTTTAGAGTTAACTTTAGCATACTAATTATTAATTAGTTTTCTAATATTAACTTTGAATAAATAATATTAACCTAAAAGAATTAGAATGATTTTAATTTTACTTAGGTAGTGTATTTAATTATATCTTATTAAATGTTTCCTTAGAATAATAATAACATCATTTAGTTTAATTAACATTCATTTTATATTTTATCATAGATATATTATAATCTTGTAATAAATTAGATTAAATATTTAGTTTTATTCTTAGAACTATATTAGTAATATTTAGGGTATATTATAGTATAATGATTTTATATTACTTACAAGGACTTTGTTCACAAACCCTAATTCACCAAACCCTAAAGATCTAGGGTTTCAATACATAGTACGGACATTAACAGAAAACCCTAAAGGGCTAGGGTTTTTATCATAACAATACCAAAACATCAAAAGAATGGGAATTCTAGATTTCATTAACAACCCTAAGTAGACTAGGGTTTCAACATTAGCATCAACATACCTTTAGGTTAGTGTTTTACAGTGGACCTTTTTAGTGTTCCACAAATGACAATGCAATGAGGGTAGATTCAATCTAATGATTAATCACCCTAACAAGAATCTTTGTGATTCAAATCCCTAGACATAACGATTTTAGTAATGTAAAGTAAATTTAAAATAGAATGAACATACCTTTTATGAAGAGAACTTTATAACAATTTTTATAGTCTAAGGCATACCTTTGAGTTGTTCCTTAACAAACCTTGTAGGACATCAAATCTTGACGAGCTTCAATAGAACTTCTTTCATGCTTCAAGTTTATCCTTTGAAGTCTCCTCCATAACCCTTGAGAAAACAACAAGCTTTCCTAACCAAGAAAAATATAAAGAGAAAGTTTATTAGCATACAATACAAACATACTTTTATATGAGAGAGAAACCAAGCACAAAAGAGGAGACAAGGAATAAAATAATTATCTTTTGGTAAATGATGGAGGCTCCCTCTTAATCCAATCTTTGAAGGATACCTACAACTTATAGAAATAATTTAAAAATGTCTTAACACAACATGTTAGAACTACAAACTTTATAAATCAAAACATAAAGGAAATTTAGAACTTAGAATATAAGAGCAAAGGAGGATATGTGAAAGGGAATACTTAGTAGTATAAGTCCTTGACTTCCGATTCTTCTTCAGTCTTTTATTTCTTAGATGGAGATTCATCATTGACATTTGCTTGATCCCAATTTCGCTTCTTATTTCTTGGATTCTCAGGACAATGACTCTTGTAATGTCCCATCTTGTGGAAATTGTAACATTCTTGGGTAAGTCCATTTTCTTCTTTGGTCCTTTGAACTTCGTGAAGGTTCCCTTCTTCTTGAGATGAGGAGAATAAGCATTCGAAGTGTTTTCTTCTTCATTCTCATTCTTATTTTTTACCATCGATATTATGGATTCTTCTTGACTACATGCATTCCATTTTTATTCAAATGTTGGAGTATCCTTCCAATTGTTAAGTCTTGATGCAAAGCACTCCAAGATTTAGGTAGTCCTAAAAGGGCAGTGATTACGAGCTCCTTTTTTGGGACAAATTCATCTATTGTTTGGATTTCATCCCTGATTCTAGATATCCTTATAAAATATGATGAAACATTATCACCAATTTTCATCTTAACAAATCTTAGTTCATTCTTGAGGCTTGGTATTTGACCAATGTTCTTTATTATGAATAACTTGGAGAGAGCCTCATACATTTCTTCGGCGAAATTTATGTTTGATATGTATGAAATTAAGTTATTCTTAACTCCATCCACTATTATATTCATAGATATGATTTCAATTTCTCTAAACTTCACTTTCTCAGCATTACTTGATTCATCAATAGGATTCTTGACTTTCCCTTGAACAAGATCTAAAACTTTTTCCTTTTTGAGAATGAGATATATTCTCTTTTTCCAGGCCCTATAGTTGGAGGCCCCTTCTAATTTGTTTTCTCCCTTCATTAATTTTGTCATTGTTCTTGTAAATAGTAGGCAGGTCTTCTTGTGTGATCCCCCTTTTAATGTCCCTTTTCTTGATCTCCTTTTTTTTTTCTTAATAGATCGTTTAACCTGCCTTTTTCTTCCTTCTTCACCTTAGCTTTGATACCATGCTAGAAAATCAGAAAGGCAGAAATATTTTCTCTAGTTGATAATTACTTATGATATCTTTGAATTCTTATTAATTTTCTTATATTCCTTTTTATCTTAGTTCATCAAGAAATTACCAAAACCAAAACACAAAGATCAGGGGCACCATATATAGGCACTCATCCAGGGCTAAAACCCATATATATGGGAAAACCCAGTCAAAAACTCTTCCTTCGTTAATTCAAATTGAGATGGACCAAGACCCTAGACCATTAGACTTTCCTCCTCCACCAAGTCAGCCTTCTAAGATGATATAGTAGTTTCTTATTATCTAGTAGCTTCAATCCAATAATTTGACATCCCAGTTTCATAATTTCATCCCCCAACAGCAGAATTTCGGCCTCCTAGTTACTGCAGAATTTTGGCCCCCTCCCAGCAATTGTACAACTTCACACGTGTGGGAAAAAGAGAGAAAATTTTGATATTTTATGCTTGAGAGATACCTTCTTCTTATTCATTATCCTTCTTCTCCTTCTTCCTTGAAATTCACACTTTTTCTAAGCCCAAAAACTACAGATCAAACTTGTTGAGTGAGTGACAAATGAGGTCGAGTTGTTGCCTTTATATAGTGATTTTGTTGCCCAGTTTTAGGCCGACTTGTCCAATTTTGAGGTTGAATTGGTGTAGGAGGTTTAGAAGAATAATTTTAATATAAAATAAAATTATTTCTTGAAACATAATTCCCAAGAAGGGTTTTTTACATTATGACATGGACAAGGACACTTGACACAAACCTTAGAAGTCTGCAATGGAGGCTTTGACCTAAAAATACTCAAGCATGAAACCCATGCTTTAATAAGTCAATTTTAATAATAATAAAATCTCATTTTCCTTATTTTAACAAATACATTATATTATGACTTAAATACATTTATGAATACTGAACCTAGCTACATTCTTCAATAGGTCCCACCATGCTCTCTCCCCTTTGCAAATCATGACTTTCCCATTATAATTAAACTTGTTTATTTATGGCTAAGTTATGCATTTTTGCTTTCAAAGGTTCATTATCCCTAACCCATTTTCCCCCGACTGAAACTCTCGGTATACAAAGGAAAACCCCAAGGTCTTCTGCGTCGGGATCTCTGGACAACAATATGCCCTTCGTTTATTGACAACTTCCTGATTCTCTATCTTGACACTTAAAAAGGCTCACTCCCCATCTAATGGGCTCCCTGAAATTTATTCCAACTGATCATAGGAAAACCCCGGGTTCCATCTAATGATCATAATGGGTCGGTCATGCTAAAGGTCTGGATTTAAACATGGGACCTCCCCACTCCCCTTACTGATTTGGTAGGGGATGGGATCTGCTATTGAAGTTCTTACTCATGGTTCTAATGCTCCCATCAATGGCTTCAATGTGCCTTGACTCTTCAATGGCCATGATCAAAACGCGGGACCCCCCCTTCCCCATTGTTGAAATGGCAAGGTGGGGTACGATATTGTTGTCATCAATATCTATTGTTGATTTTTAACACACACACACACACACACACACATATATCATGTCATCATATCTATAGGGAAACAAAATTAATGGTTGAAACCCTTTCTAAAGTAGGTGCTCGACAAGCTATGGGCACTTGGAAGATAAAATAAAGGATAGGAAGATATAAATACTACCACATGCCCTTCATAGAGGATCTGTAGCAGGTGCATCCTATGTGTTGGAGAATCTAGTAGGGAAACTATTTAAACCAATTCTCCTTATCCTTAACAATTACTTGTGAACTTTATTTATCTTCTTATTGTTCTTTATTATATATTTTCATCAAATAATTATCAAGATCAGAAATAATAAAGAAAATAGACACAAGAAGTAGGCTCCAAACCAGGGAAAAACCCCTCCAAGGGGAAAACCCATAAAAAATCTCTTCTCTTCTTATAAAATCAATTCAAATGAGAATTCCAAGACCCAATAATAAAGTTAAGACCTCCTCCAAGCACCAAATCATCCCTCCAAGAATCGCTTTTATGCTAGTCAAATATTGACCAAGTCAACAAAGTTCAAACCTATTCCTTCTGCTTTTCTTCAAAATTTCGGTCTTCTATTTTAGATCTGCAACTTTGGCCAAGAAAAACCCTAGCCTTTTGCATGTGTCAATCTTTCAAGAGATCCGGCTTTAAATAAGTAAAGCTCTTCAAAGTCAACGGAAGTAAAACCTTCTTCAAATTTATCCAATCATAGATTTCAGCCCTTACTTCAGACTTGCAACTTCGACCTGCAATAATTATAGAAACCCTAATTCCTTATGTGTGAGTAGAATAGTGCACAAAAATCAGAATTTTGGTTTTCTCCTTGAAGTGCTTCCTTCTTCTAGGTCTTCGCTCCTTCTTCTTGTATTTTCTTTCTTGAGGTTGAATTGCAGAAGTGTGTCTCAAAATGATGTTGAGCAGTTTCTATATATATGCTTTTGCAGAGGTAAAATAACCTCAAACTGGGTCGGCTTCCTCTAATAGGGTCGACTTGGTCTTAGAGGTCACTATTGACTTTCTAGACTCAAACATAATAACGTTTACATGTTACAAATTTCCCAATAAGGTCTTATACAAATCATAAATACTCTCTTGACTCTAGAAAAATATTCTTTTGACTTGAAAAACCCTAGGAGCATGAAATGCATGCTTGACCTAGTTGACAACCAAAATGAAGCATGAAACCCATGCTTAAAAAAAAATATTTGTTTTTTATTCCTTTTCTTGTAACATAATATATACATAATGACATGAGTACAATGACAATTATGAAGACCAAAACTAGTTACATTCTCCAATACTCCCTATTAACTAGGGAGGTATTCATAATTGTACCACCAATACAAGGATTTTCTTAAACTGAAGAGTTCTCATAAGAAGAGTCGGATTGATACGCCATCTCTAAGCATCAATATCATAACCAATATTGTAAACATAGTAAGGCCTTAACTTGACAAGCTCTATTTATATCAAAGCATAATGTTGGGAGGCTTTATGTGAGACACCACACTACCTCTCAAGGTACATACCCCATTCGGATGTTCACAAGGTATGTCCTATTAGGACTATTCTTATCTTGGATTCCAATAATCAAAGAATATCGGTCCTCTTCACCCAATGTTGTCTTAGATACATGTAAATCCTCAAAGAGTGTCAGTCAACAAGATAACTTCCTATCTTGGATTCTATATCCTCAAAGAGTATTATTCTTAGATTCTTATCGAATCCTTCATCCACCATTCTCTCTCCATGGCCTTCACTTATATGTATGGATGTTAATCTTGTCTAAGTGCATGACACATGAAGAAGAGAATATTATGTCTAACATAAATCCCTCTCAACATAGAGAGGCGATCCTCATTCCCTCTTGATTGAGGATTAGATCCTTGCTCCTTCTTAGACATTTAAGGAGACTTCTTACTCCCTCTAAATCATAGAGGTGATTCTTTTGCTTCCTTTCAATTGGGAAGCTTTCTAGTGTGTCTTCATCAATACATTAGCTACTAATCCTTCATGGAGATCTTCAAGTAGATACATAGCTCCTCGTCTTCTTTGTATCTTCATGAAAAAGAGTTTTCATCTTCCTGAATGTACTAGATTCAAATTGTGATATGATTCGGGCCATAAACCTTTCATATCACTTTTATTTAGTCATAATCAACAAAGGAATTATATTTATCCAATCAAAGTAGAACTTGATCATATATCCCATGAAAGTGATTTTCATGAACATCGGGTTCTCTCTTTGTATTGCTACCTCTTAATCCAAAGATGATGTAAACATATTGACCATAAAATCCTTCAAGGATTACCAAAACCATCCACTCAATCCATATATTCATTGAATTGAATTCAAAACCAACAATTTTAGATATGCTTGCCTTAACTGTCATTATGATTTTCTACAATTTCCTTCCAAGTAAAAAAACATATATTGACCAAATAACCAAAACCAAGACAACAATATCAATATTACCTCAACATGATGGCCTCTTCGAATTTTTCTTACTTATGATATAAACATCCTTTCACATGGTCTATATTCATCTTTTACCAAAGATCCTTCTCCATGCTAATCACTTGTAATCAAAGTGCCTATGGAAAAAACTGACCAACAAGTTCCAATTTATTCTTTTTGGAGTTGTCATTATCAACCCTCTTTCTTTCTTCAAGAAACCATATTCTATGTTGATCAATATCATCATGTCTAAGTCAAGTCATCTTGTGGAATATTATTGATCCTTAATCATTCCAAAGAATTCCAAACTCCTTCTAAACATCGAGTAAACATATGGAAGACTTTCTGAGCACATTTTATAACCAACTTCTTTTGCAAGATTCTTGTAGATATGAACCCTATTTTAGAGAAGAGTTACTTAGAAACATGCATACCTTTACTTCCATACAACCATCTATTAGTGCCTAAATCTACCTCAGGCTGAGAAAGGTAGGATCTAGGATAACATCAAACCATGCTTAACCTGGTAGCTAGCCCTACCAGGTCAGTAAAGGGCTCTCTCCTTGTCAATCTCAGCAAAATATGATCAATGAGGCTTGAGATGACTGGTGTGAAGACTGATTTTAGGCCAGGTATGCGTTCAAAAGATTTTGATTGAATTTGATGATGTTTTGTTGGCTCAAATGTAAAAGGCAGTTTTGAGTCTTGGGAATGAGGCTCAGTTTTGCAGAGATCTCTATGGGGCGAGGTAGGCAAATGGTTTGGTACTTCAAATTGAATGAGATGGAGAGCTTTTAGACTGGTGAGGAGTTGAAGAGGGCAAGAAAGTCTCAGGGATCCTCTTCAAATAGCTGAAAACATAAATAACTAAACAAAACCCTAGGTAGAGCACTGCAATTTCAATGGATTCTACCTTTATCCTTGTTTGATTTAGTTAAGATGAAGCAAAGAGAGATGATGGCATGCATAAAACACATTAAACTTAAAATTACAGAAGGAAACACAATACCACATCAAGATGCCACAAGAATCCCATAAAGTGATGCAAACCCTGGTCTATTCCTTAGCCAAACTGCTGAATGAGTATATAATGAAGCTCTAAGATTTCCCAAAAGTCCAACCCTTGCTAATGACTGAAAAACAAGTAAATATAGGCAATAAAAAACTCATCCTAGTCTCTAGGGGTCAAGCTCATAAGTTTAGGAGCTGTTCCAACAAATTCTAAACTGAGAACTAAAAAGTAGGCAGTGGAACAGCTTGCCTCTAAAAACTAGGGAACTGATTCATTCAGTTGCAAATTACCTTTTCATGGATGAATCTACCTCTATGAGTGAAAATTTAGCATAATTACATAAAAAACCATCAATTTACATTAAATTACATCATGATTTTGACAAATAGAAGGAGAAAAGTCAAATTGTGAAGAAACTAGGCGAAAAACAGAGTTTTTTGGCCAAAATGAGCAAATTTTCTCCTATGCGCTGTGCTGATTTCCCTATGCGTAGCGCCTTTTTGAAGCTGATTTTGGAGGCCTTCCCGGTGTCCAAATTTTCTCCAAGTGGGCTTGTTGGAAAGGTCTTCCTGTCTATTTTCCGGAACAAGTGGAATTTCTGAATTTTTCCTCCATTTTCCCATCCAAAATTGAGTTTTCCCAACACTGCGTCCTGTGTGTCCAAAAAGGGGTAGAAAGGTCATTTTTGAGGTGTTTTTGACCTTTTTGGAAGCTCAAAACTTGTCAAAATTTCTTGGTCGTTTGTGGAAATGCATATTTTTCCATGAAAAATCCAAAAATGTTGAGTTTTCCTCAAATTGAGGTCCCTATCAAAAGCACACGCCAGGTGGCGCGGCGCATCAGGCGGAAAACCTGTTTTTTAGGCCCAAAATTTCAAAATTGCAAAAAGTGTCCCAAATTTCTTGAAATTTGTGCTGAGTGCCCTTCATTAAGTGCTATGTTGGGCCAAGGAAGACTCAGCCAAGATCTGAAGTCTATCTTGCTCTTTTCGCTTCCTTGATGCTTTCTTCAACTTGGCCTTCAAGTTCCTGATTCTTGCTTTGCACACTTTGTTTTTCGCCAAGTAGTGGTAGGCCATGTGCCTCAACATAGTTTTCTCTCTGTTGGCCTTCTCTAGAAACTTTTCCAAGTGGATATTTGCCCTCTCAAGCCAAGACTCGCGATCAACATTGATTTCTTGTTCAAATCGTGTCAACTTGACTTTCCTCCTCTTGGTAGCTTGCCGGTTTTCTCATATGTTTTGTAGCTCCATAATGGTTTGCTGATCCTCTAGCTGTTTTTTTCTTTGCTCCAGATATTTGATTATCCACTTGGCTCTTTCTAGGTTGAGAGACAAATCATGAATATCCGCTTGTTACTCCTGAATGATCTCCTTGAGTTTTGAGCTTTATGAGCCCAAATCGGTGTCATCATCCTGAATAAGAATGAAATATATCTCCTGCCCTCCTAAAGGCCCATCATCATGTAATGGCTGCTTGCCCTTGTCCTGTACCTGCTCTGCTGATGGAGGAAACGACACCCCTTCCACCCCGGGTGGAGATAGTACTCGCTTTGCTGCTGCAAACAACCTTCTAGTGCCCTTTTGGTAGGTGACAAACACTGGCACACTAGTGGTTTGTGTCTCATGAATCTCCTGCTAATGTGAAGGCCCTCCTGCCTCATGAAAAACTACTGGGGGTACTTGAGGACCTGTGAAGACCTCATGTGAAATTAAATCCTCCCATGAGATGTTCTATAAACCTAGCTGATGCAAGACCACAATTTTGATTAGTTTAAAATGATATATGCTATTATACTGTTGCTGAGGAGGCTTCTTGTGCACTAAGGTGGCCATCTTCTCAATGTTCCGACAAATAAAATAGGGGAGATTCATCATTCTCACCCTAGTAAAGTGCATCAACAATCTGATATGATAGGCATACAGGCAAGAAAACCGACCCTCACAGCTGAAATATTTAATTATAAGTTTAATCAAGGGAGCATATGTGTCCTTCAGATACCTAAAGGGAAAAACTCTATTGAGATGTCTCTGATAACCAGCCTTGATGTAAGGTTCATAATGTTCTCTGTCAATCTGTTGCCTTTTATTCCACTGCTCACCGACATTTGGAATGTCGATTGCTTGAGAAATAGTCTCGGGTGTCAAGGTGAATGTCACACCTGCCAAAGTGACTTGACCATTATGAAGATGGAACACAAACAATCTGGCCAACTCATGATGGTACTAGACTCTCTCTACCATCTCACAGAACTGATAACAAGATTGGTGTTGAAAGCATGTGACAGCAAGAGGATAGGCCAGCAGCTCGGCAAGTGAAGTAGGCTCCTCTCGTATATGTTTACCACCCTTGTGAGATATCCTTGATGCATGCATTTCTCTAGAAGAACCATTGGCTGTCTCCTCATCTCGGTCATAGGAAGGATCTGACTCCATGTTTACCAATGTTTGAGTTTTCTTGGATGAGTATGAAAAGATTTTATGGTGTCTTTAGGTTTTTGCTGCCAAGGATAAGAATGTATGAGGGACTGTGGAGGGAATGTGTATGAGGGATTTTGGGAATCTTACTGACAGGTTTTTGGGGAATAGGGGGTTTAGGGAATAGTATTTAGGCTCTTAGGACAACAATTAGGGTTTGGGAATTTTCTAACTAGGGTTTGGGATAGTGGGAGTTAGGGATTTTGGATTAATGATTTAGGGATATGGGATTTGGGGGAATGGGTTGATGAAAATGTAATGAGAGGGAGAAAATGAATGAGGGAATGAAAGAGTGAGGGAGTGAGAAATGGCTAGGAGTGGAGTTAGTAGCAAAAAACACAATTTGTAAACCCTATGCAATTGTTTTTGAAAAAAAATGCAAGGAGGTAGGGTTTCAAGTTTTTCTCATTAAATCACCATAAACACCAAGGTAAACTCATTCACTGGCCATGGAGAAATGTTAACTTACTTGAATCAATGAGGATTGAGCAACTTTAGCAGTTTGGGAGGTGGTTGTGGATGAAATCGGCTTCCAAACCCTGTGCGCAACGCCACAAACCCAGTGCACCGTGCCACTTCAATGCGTCGCGCCTGTGTAATTTTTACACTGCAAAGTGCAGCCCAATGCGCTACGCTAGATGGATGCGCCGCACCCACGACCCAATTCGCCGCGCCACTGAAACTTGCCAAAGTTGCTGCGATTTTTCTCTTTGGCTTCAACACGACCTTTCTCTTGTTCACTCTTTCTCCTTTGGATGCAAATGAAGTCTTTAAACATGAGAAATAGTTTATATACATAGGATTTTAATTTTTCACTTATAAAAACCCACTTTGTAATGTTTGCCTTTGACTTGCTTTTAAAACTCTGTTTTTGGGCAGTTTGCTTTATTTTGCCTTTGATGAATTGAATGCTTTGACTTTTCTTTTGTTTGCCTTGTAGGTGATGGAGTTGTTGAAGCTTGACAAGGTGACTAGGGTTTCCATTGAAGTTATTACATATGGAAAAAAATGAAATTACATCAAATTTGTACATAAAAACATAAAAAACTCTGTTTTTCCTCAAAACCCTGTTTTGAGGAAAAATCAATCACTGAGCATGTGATTATGGAAATTATTGTTACTGGAACTTTATTTGACCTCCTCATGCACCTGCTGACTGTTATTGAGCATTTTGAAGACCTTTTTGACGAAACCCTAGACCCAATGAGACCTAAAACCCTAAAAATGACTTTTGCAGATTTAAAGACAAAAAATGATTGCAGATGATCTAGATAAATGAAAATGGGCCAACAGGTAAAGGACATGAGGGAATACTGTCAGATGATCCATGATCCTAATGGAATGCAGCTGACCGAGTGAGACACCTAACATGCAATGCAACAAGAGAATTTGATCACTGACAGAGGGATGAAGATACCGACACTAACACTATCTACCGTGCTTTATTTGAATGAGCTTGCTTCCAACCTTATTGAAGATAAGCTTTCCTTTAAGAGGAGAAAAAATTTAATTCTGCCTCTTAAACTACAACTTGACCATATGCATACCTTCATCCTGCAAGACTGTTATTTCCATACTAGATGGAATATACAGCAATCATAATGCTTTTTCCAAGAACCTTCTTAAATGATGCTTCTTATTGGAGGATATTGATGATCCTTCTTTGCAATATTAGTACCTCTAACATTATGTTAGAAAATGCTTGGATGATCAATAATATGCAAGATGATCTGAATCTTCTCATTCTTTGATAGCTAGATGAATTTTCCAAAGTAATTTGATTATGTAGATTCTAACTCTTCTACCAACATATGATTCGTTCTTTGATGCCATGCTTCACAAAAATCAAGACTTATTCTAAAGAATGAAACTATGTATGCTTATTCTAACTTCTACTTTATAATAAAGAAACACAAATTGCAAATGAACTTTATATAGATGGACCTTCCTTCAATAGTAAATATCCTTCAGATCTTCTCCTTTCAACTTCTTCTTGGGTTCTCCCTTTTCTTAAGCTTTGTGAGCTTCACTCATTTCCTTCCTTTTATTTTTTTTCTTGTTTGGACAATTCCTCTTAAAATGTCCATACTCACTGCATCCAAAGCATTGAATCTTGGATATATTTGGTTTCCCTTTGGATTTTCCAAACTTTCCATTCTTCTTCTTCTTGGATTTTACAATAAATGCTTGAGACTTATCATTTTATTTAGTGTCATATTTTTCCTTTATCCTTGTTTCTTCCTTGTTTATACACAAGTGGTCATTTCTACATAGGAAATGACTTCCCCAAGCCCTTGCAATTAGTCCCTTATTTGTAATATCTTCATAAGATAAATGACCATGTCTTCATCCTTTGACTTCCATATTCTATATATTTTATTCCTCAAGGATATATTTTGACTAGATGTACTTATAGAGTACAACTTCACTAGCTTATCATAGATTCCTTTAGATGACTTCAAATCAACAACAAAGGGTATGAGAAGATCTTTTATGGATTCAATAAGAATCCTTTGTGCCCTTACTTCTCCCTTGTTGTATCTTGCTAATTTTTGAGTATTCTCTTTGTTTGGTTGAGTTACTTCACAAAGAACATATTCCATGACCTCATTTTCTATGAGCACCAAATAAATCCTCTTATTCCATTCTAGGAAGTTTTTTGACCCAACGAGCTTGTTTCTTTCTTGCAAAATGTGGCCATTTGATCTTTATATTGATACATGGAGCACAAAATGGTACTCACTTGTCAAATGAGTGTCCTTCTTGATGATGTCTCCAATTATCTTGATGCTTTCAAGACCTTCAAGGATACTTCAAAAATGCCCTGGAGCGATGACTTCTAGGATGCCTTCAATAATAAAATCTTCAACAACTTCAAAGACTGAATGATGTTCCCAAGATTCTTTGATGCTTCCTTTCCTTCAAATATGTCTTTCAAAAATCCTTCAAATTGATATCTTTCTAAGAGATATCAATATCCCTTTCAAGATAAAGCAACCTTCCTTCAATATGTTCCTTTCAAATCAAGGAACCTTCAAGAGAGAGACAATATAGATGTTCTTTCTTTAGATGGTAAGACTTACAATGATAGCTTGATGTAGTAGCCTTCCTTCCTTCAATGAGGGCTTGGTTATTATTAATATGATGAGGTCTTATTACTTAATTCCTTTTGAAAATGATTCCCCACAACAAGAAATCCCTTCTATGTGAACAAGATGATCTTAAACTTTCCTTCTCTTTCTTCACCTTAGCTTTGATACCATGTTGGAGAATCTAGTAGGGCATCTTTTTAATCCAAATCTCCTTATCCTTAATAATTGTTTGTGAATTTTAGTTATATTCTTATTGTTCCTTATTAGATCTTTTCATTAAATAATTATCAAGGGTATAAATAATAAATACAATAAACACAAGAAGTAGGCTCCAAGCCAGGGAAAAACCCCTCCAAGGGGAAAACCTAGAAAGAATCTCCTCTTCTTATAGAATTAGTTCAAATGAGAATTTCAAGACCCAAGACTAAAGTCAGTACCTCCTCCAAGCACCAAATCAGCCCTTCAAGAATCACTTTTATGCTAGTCGAAGATTGACCAAGTCAACAAAGTTCAAACCTATTCCTTATGCTTTTCTTCATAATTTTGGTCTTCTAGTTCATATCTGCAACTTCGGCCAACAGAAACCCTATCCGTTTACATGTTTCAACCTTCAAGAGATCTTCCTTTAAGAAATTCAAGGTCTTCAAAGTATACGGAAGTAAAACCTTCTTCAAACTGCTCCAATCACAGATTTTGGCCCTTACTTTAGACTTGCAACTTTCAGTCCTGAAACAACTACAGAAACCCTAATTCCTTCGCATGTGTGAGTAGAATAGTGCACAAAAATCAGAATTTCGGTTTTCTCCTTGAAGATATTCCTTCTTCTAGGTCTTTGCTCCTTCTTCTTTTATTTTCTTTCTTGATTTTGAATTTTAGAAGTGTGTTTTGAAATGAGGTCGAGCAATTTCTATATATATGCTTTTGTGGAGATTGAATAGCCTCAAATTGGGCTAACTTCCTTTGGTAGGGCCAAATTGGTCTTGGATGTCACTATTGACTTTCTAGACTCAAACATAACAACTTTTACATGTTATAAATTTCTCAATAGGGTCTTATACAAATGATAAAGACTCTCTTGACTCTAGAAAAATATTCTTTTGACTTGACAAACCTTAGGACCATGAAATGCATGTTTGAAAAAAATATATTTTTCTTTTCTTATTTTTCTTGTAAAATAAGATATACATAATGACGTGAGTATAATGACAATTATGAAGACCGAAACTAGTTACATTTTTCAACACTATGAACTAGACCCGTGCTTTTATTTATCTTTTTTTTGGTGATATATATAAACATATTTATGTAATTTTTGTAACCACTATATATGAGACTTGACAAGCCTGTAAAAATAGGGCTCGTTTTTGGGTTTCTAGTACTATGAGAGGATCTTGAATGCCTCTTATGAATGCACATATGAGATATACAGGTTTTTGATATATTTTATTTTTTGGTGTGATTACCTAAATGGTATTTTGAATGCACAAATGTGCATCTACATAATGTAATTTATACATTTGAATGTGTCCATTGCCTATTTTCGCTTGTTTACAGGAGTTTTACTGAGAATCCTTGGCACTTGTTATTATAATTATTGTGTGAGGGCACTTTAATAGAGTCAATAAGCCCTAATTTAATGATTAGAAAGAGTATAAATAGAAGTGACCTATGGAGAGGTCATCACACATTGCAATCTCATATTATGGAAGAAATTAGACTAAGACAAGACTGAGCTAGAGCGGAGAAGGATGATTATTCTTCTTATTTCAAGGAAACCAAGTTGTGGTAGGGTTGATGTGTTGGGTTATATTATGGTTCTATGGTTGGGTTCTTTTTTTGTGGGTGAAGCAGCCTTATATTTGTGTTTATACTAGGTCAAGTTTTGTTGTATATTTGGAGATGGTCATGGCCCTAAATATCTCATAAAAGAACATTGAAATCCCTATTTGGAGGCTAGTATTGATGTTGAATTACCTTAGACCCAAATGCAGGAGTCTAGTACAGGACCGAGGCTAAGACAAGGTGATTGTGGGCTTGTTGATGACTCAAATATCAGATGGCCACAGGCTGAGTGTAGGTTGAACCTAAGGTGGCCACAGAGTATTGGTTCAAGGTCGAGAAGCTTAAGACAAGTGTGCATAGGAATGAGTTTCTTGAGGTCTAAGTAGAGGATAGTGTTGTCCTCTAAGATAATTCTAGGTTAATTAATTATGCCAGAGAATCTAAAATGTTTTTTTTTTTTTAAAAAAAAATGGATGACCAATGTGATGAGCAGGTTAATCATGTTCTTAAACCTTATTAGTACTGCATATTATGAAAGGGATGATTCTTTACCTCTAATAGTAATTTGATTTAAAGTGTGTCGAAAGGCAGAATTGTAAGAATCTATGATTTCCTAAATATCCAGACTAAATTTTTAGTTAATCATAAGGAAGCATGCAAGTAAACAATGTTTACAACCCAACAAAATATATTTAACCTTATGAATATGGTTGAAAATTTATAAATGTAGAGGAGCTTATAAAGACAAACAACCTAATAAAATATTCCCTAAAATAGATTATAACTTCATGGGGCTTTAAGATAGATTGATATTCAATTTTCTCTTACCCAATTATCTTCATAAAACTTAAATACATGTATAATAACAAAAATGAAGTGAAAACATTAAGACAAACTCACAAAGTAACAAGTTGTTTGAAGCAAATCTAGAATCCTTTCATTAATGTGAAGTAATTTCAGTCTAATACAATTTTGCTTTAGAGAAACTCATGCAAGGTTTCAACACTTAATACATCGAATCATTGCTTATTTATACAAAAATATGGATTCTAGAAACATCTTAACTAATTTACAAAAATAGTACTAAAATGTAGAACTGCTTAAACTGTTGCGATGCTGGAACTATCTTCGAGGAACTTGTTGATGACATGGCCCCCAAATGTTGTCTTGTCTATCTATTGGAGGTAAAAAAATTTACTCAATGGTATCACATAACTCATCCCATCTTTCATCATTTGGTATAGAAATATTTATTAGCTTTATATAGAATTCATCTACTTCATTGTACTTCTCGAAAATTGGCTTGCTTATGAATATATGCTTGATTTCATGTTTGATAGTTAAATCAAACTCTAATGCTTCAATAAATGCTTTCCCTGTGACATGTCCCTTAATACTTGCAAACTTTTATGTATTTGTTGCAATGGTGTAAATATTTTCACAGTAATCTTCCAAGCTAATTAGCTTGTCATTTAGTGCTACTAGCCCTTGCAGTCCTCTTTGATTCAGCAAATTGAATTTAGTATGAAATATTTGGACAACATTTTCCAGAGCTTGAGACTTAGTCTCCAATTGGGTCATTAAATTCCTTTTCTGTAATACCTTTTTGATCTCTAGGATGGTCTCTGTTCTATCTGCAATTTGAATCTATTCCAACTCTGACCTAGTCTTTGAATTCAATATTCTGATCATGGAAGTAGCCTCTACTGGTTTTTGTCCCAGTGTTGTTCTGACATGTTCAATAGTTGTTCTGCATCTATCGATTAACTCTTCTTGCTCAAATATAATTTGGATAGATGGCCAAACCTCAGTTATGGCATGATTTATATCCACCCAGATCCTTTCCTTGGCTTGGGCCAAGGTGTGAGCCATTAGTGACTGATTTTCCAATTGGTCAATCTTCTTGGCCAGTTGGTGAGATTTATGCATCTCTTCCACCAAAAGAGAATCATTTTTTATCTTTTGTGCTTCTATATGCTTGAGATTTTGTTGGAGCCTATCATTTTCTTGTCTCTGAAGAGACAGGTCCTACACAACTTTATTTAAATCATCAAGTGTTGATGTTGACTATCCTACTGTGTCTGCAACTGTGATTGGTATGGCTATCACTAGAGATGTAATTAATTGTGCAGCCTCCTCTTTTTCCTTAAGAAGTTTCTCAATCTGTTCCTCCATCTCCTTCATCTGTATATTTTGCTCAATGATCAGTTTGAGCATCTCTTATTTATGAGGTTCACTTTCTTCAATATCTTTTGTCAATGGATCTTCTGTAGAAGGCAATTTCAGTTGTTTCCTGAGTGTTGTTATGTTTGCATTATTTTTCTTGATGATATCCTCCATTGCCTTAACATCACTGGCATCATATCCCAGTTTGATCACCAAATCTTCTAATGTTTTTATTTCGGTGTCTTTTGTTGGCATTATGGCTAAAGTATTGTCCTTGATGGCAACTCATACAGGTGATGGATCACAGTACAACAGGTCAGTAGCAGAGATTGATGATTAGCTCACAATAGTGAAGAAAATAAGGGGTACGCAGGTACACCGTACAAAAGGTGCGGACACGCAGGCATGTCTTAGATAAAGTGCGTACATACCCGCAGGTTACCCGTTCATGGGGTGCGGACCCCCAGTTCACTCACTTCAAGGCAGAGAAGCGCGCTCACGTGGGGTTTCTTATGTTTGGCCTGTGGTATTTAGCTCGCCGTATTTGATCCTATGGTTTGGTCAGTGGTATTGTTTTATATTATTATTATTATTGCGCCCCATGTTTTTGGATCCTTTGTATTGGTTACCTATGGTATTGATCCATGATTTTAGGAAGAGCCTGCCTATATAAAGCAAAGGAGATCATTTGGCTAGATGTGTGTGAAATTAGAAGATCTTAAGAGAAGCTAGATTTGAAATTCTTGTAATCGGTTTGTGAGAGAGAGTTGATTTATCAATATCAAGGAGAAACATGAAAATTAAAAGTCGGATCTACTAATGGGTTGATATCTCCTCAACGCATGTTCAGATCTGTAGATCTGACAGTCTGGGTTATTCTTGAAGTCTTGAAATTATCTATACCCGCAGGAACGCAAGTATAGTGAAGGAAAAGTGCGTAGGTACACAGGCCCAGAAGCGCTGCAGGTGCGCAGATACGCAGGCCCAGAAGCGCTGCAGATGCGAAGGTGCACAGGCAGTTCATTAGACACAGAGCGTAGGTACGCAGGAAATCCGTGAGGCATAGTGCGTGGGTATGCAGGAAAGCAGTTGGAAACAGTGCGGATGTACGCAGGTGATCTATGGGTGAAGCTGCGGACTTTTCATGAAATCTATTTAGCTGCCCCTGTTTATTATTGTTGAGTTCTGGGTTTTGAAGTGATGTCTGGTATTATGTTCTGATAACAGAAGTGATTGATTGAATGATTATGATTAGCTTCAGTATTGATAGATGAATGGATCAGGTTCATAATGACTTATCCTTATATGATCTGGTGGACTAGATCTGATTGATAACTCTCATTGTATATGTATTGATCTGGTGATTGGGTGATTCAGAAGGTTGTTTGATTATGAGCTTCAATATTGTTGTTGGGTCCAGTATGAAAATTGGATGAAATTTGGCCTTTCAGATTATGTGTTGTGCTTCAGTGTATCCAGTCTGAAAATCGATGAAACGTGGTACCTGGAGGAGAGAAGATTGTAGGTCAGCACCTACGTACTAGTATCTAAGCTAGTACAAGATCTAAAGGAAATCTTTGGAGCATTGTAGCAGGTAGCAGCCTGCGTACTAGTAAATGGATCGGCTAGTACAAGAGCAAAGGGGGTTGTAGCTCCCGTACTGGTATAAGACTGCACCAGTACAAAATATTGTAAAAGGATTTTCTTATTAAGAAGAAGATTGAGATGGTTTCCACCTTATATCATGGTGTTCATGTGTGTGCCTTATGTGTGATGATCTACTCTATGTTACTGCATCTGTTAACTGATAATATGGTTGATAATGTTCTAATGCACTCATTGAAGATCAATTAACTTAATCATAAGAAGTTGTGGAAGTAGAATATATGAATCTGATTATGGAAATGAAAAAGTTTTATTAATGTGATAATGCTGATTCACCCCCCTCTCAGTATTATTTCCAACATCTTTCGCTAATGAAGAAATTTTCTCCAGTTTTAATTGTGTTTGGACATTTGAAAGAGATGTCCTTAACTTTGACAGTTCAATAGTAGTATTTTTCATGGTGGAGAAAATAATTTCTCCAGACTGTCTATGCATATCCATTTGATCAATGGGATGTATAAGCTTTGCATCAAATGAAAAGATAGTCTTCTTATAATCTGCAAAATTTTTTGGAGATGGTACTTGAGCCTGTAAGAATGCCATTTGCATTCTTCCTTTTTCACTGTCAAATGTTGTTAACAACCTGTGCTGGGAGGTAGAAGTCTGCTTCCAAAATTGAGCATAGGTGTTGGCCTTTAGTGTTTCATTTTTCTGCTTAATTTGCAAAAACTTGTTGAAGATATTGGGATCATCAAGTTCACCCAATTCTGTTGACTGTGATTTGTTTGAAAGACTCTGTGAGGCCGAAGAGGATGGGGTGTCAGGGAGGTTTTATTCCAACCCTGTGGAAAACTACAAACCATTCATAAAAATAGTCTATTGCTCTTCCTCATTTTGAATGGTGACATCTTTGAGCTGTGTCTTCTACTTCTTTTGCTGAATAATGAATTCTTGAGAACTTATTTATGTACAGGCTGGAGATGAAGTTTCTTCTCTTTTCCTTTTCCCCTATTTATCTTGAGGTACTAGAGTGTGGAGGGTAGATATAGACATAATCTTCTCTTCTGCTTCCTGTAATGTATTCTCCTCCCACTAGTCCTGATTCATAAATTTCTCAATTTTTGGCCTGGGGGTATGATTATAAGGTGTGGTTTTGAGTTCCACCCTTAGATTAGAAATAATGTTGAATGGATCATATGACCAGGTGAAACTAGGCTGAAATTTGAACTACTTGAGAATTGAATCTGCCTCATCACTTGTTGTTCTAGTATTGCATATAAACGGTCTTACTTGAGTCTTGATTTTAAATTGTGATTTCCTTTTCCCTGAAACAAAATGGATTTCATCCATGTTGATCATCTGCCTTATATATTCCAGAGAGAAAATTCTCATTAGAACATACTTAGGCAGCTTGTAGGGAGCCAAGTCACATCCATATACTCTTATTTTTGTGTAATTATGGTATAAATACTAGTCTCTAGTCTTTGTCTTCTTACTCAAGTGTAAAACCATTTTGATTTCTGCAATAATACTTGGTTCATCCTGACTTCTAAGAATCCCTGCAACTGTATGAACAAAAATTTCAATGAATTTTGAAAAGTTAAACTCTTTTGAGTTTCTCCTAACTAACAAGGTCCATTGTGTCACTACTTGTTTGATGCCCTTTTCATCTTGCCTATGCAGATTTATTGGAAACTTGTATCCCTACTAAAAAAGAAACATGTAGACTAGTAAAGATGCATAAGTAAATATTCCTTTTGTAGTAATCTTCATCATCTATTCATGTATTTATCAGCCAAAAATTAGCTAAAATTTCACATGAATGTTGGCTTGTGCTCATTGGTGAAAATTGATAGAAATCCTATGATAGGCTCATCTACCCACTGGTTTGATGGATACCTTAAAAGGAAAGAAACTAAGGCAATTATATGCTTGTCTTTCTTTGGGAACATAGAATTTGGGTAGGGGGATTTTTATTCGGAAGTTGTGAGTCTTCTAGGAGAAAAATCTCAAAAAATTGGGCTCTTTGGGGAAAGGTGAGCTTATGATACAGGTCCATAAGAACTGCTGCAAAAAAATGGCTAAGGGACTCATTATGAGGAATCAGCATCATCTAGTTTATGGTTTTTGGTGGAATGGAGATCAGAATGTCTCCATTCCGAGCCATAATGGTCCTTTGAAAC
The DNA here is from genome assembly GCA_031772625.1 of Pinus tabuliformis. NCBI lineage: Eukaryota > Viridiplantae > Streptophyta > Pinopsida > Pinales > Pinaceae > Pinus > Pinus tabuliformis. The sequence goes on from CM062819.1 coordinate 865,564,073, forward strand.
AGATTATATCTAGCTTGACACCACATGACTAGATCAGGGAAATAATGTTTCTGTGGAAAGCTAAACAAATGTAACAAGGATTCCAAAAGATTAATTTCATCCTGCTAGTCTAGGTAATTTTGCTTTAACCAATGATGTATATTGAACAAGTCGAATTCACACTCATTGTTAGAAATATTGATGTATTGGTCAACTAATGGCATGTGATCTAGGTCTAGGGTAACAAAGGTCTTAGGGTTGTCATCAGTTATAGATTTACTGCTAGAAGACTGGGCTTTTCCCTTTGGTGCCATGACTGAGGATTTTGAAAAAGAATGATATCAGAGGACAGAATTTGGCTTGAACAGGTACCTGGATAAGAAAATAAATCTCTGTCAAGGGTATCTAAGCTTTGAATTGCCAAAATGATAGGTGTTGAATAGTAGGAGTGAAGAAACTTAAAACAGTACCTGCAATTTGAAAACAGTAATCAAAGTGGGTAGGGGAATCGCGTGAAATGATCTCAAGGTCATTTTATAGGCCTTGATCAATTACTATTGAGATGGAACCGTTACCAAATGGGATTTAGGTGCATTAATAGATAACAGGAACTTGCATTAAGAATGAAGTTTCATATCTTCATTCGTTTATTGCATTTTTTGTTTTTTCTATTTTTTATACCCTCTTTTATAAATATCTAACTTATCATAACTATTTATGTTACAACATCTAGCAAGGGTGTGTTGAGGTTATGTTTTCTGAAGATGATTGCAGAGATATTTTGATGAAGGTATGTCCTTGAATGTTCTATAGGACAGAGTGTATTTTGAATTCCATGTACAATGATTTGAATAAGTAAACGTCACTATGAGAGAGCTGATATTTGAGCCCATGTTTAGTTAATTTGGAGCATCATAGTCTTTGTGAGAAGGCAAATGTGTTGGAGTTGATATGTACTTGTAATTGAAGGTGTAATTACACAGTGAGTGCTAATGTGCATAGGTATTGGATGAGCATATTCTCTGTGAGTTAGGAGGAAAAGGACTTGCCAGGTGTTCAAGACAATTGAACTAAAAGGGTTGTGGTTGAGTGCTTCTTTAGCGAGTAATTCAAGTTTCTTCTTGTTCTTGGGCATATTGAGAGTCAAATGTTGTCGACCTTAAACCCTAGTTATTCCTTGTATCAGAGCTAATTGTAAGGGTCATGATCCCTTATACGAGATACCTTTGTTTGTCATATTAAAGTTTTAATGTAAACAAGTTTTGGGTCTGCAAAAATATTGTGTACTTTTTTGTTTCACTGTTTCCACATTTATGTTTTGTAGAGTGCTTAGAGTTGTGGGTCTTTCAATGTGTTTGTGATCATGTTTTAGACATAGTCCTGATTATGGAGTACTAGGAAAAATCAACATGGTATCAAAGCTACTTTGAAGGGATAGTTGAATCAGAGTGTGCATAATGAATAGCTCAAGAGGGATTTGGTTGATTTGTTGAAAGACTAACAACAATGGAAAAATAGGTTCTTGAGACTCATAAAGAGTCAAGTTCAAGTGGTAGTTTACAAGTTCAGAGGGAGAATCTGCAACCATTGAAGAGTGCATGATTAATGGGGAGTAAGGATATACAGCTAACAATAAGGAACCAAGGAATGGACATAAGGGTTTTCATGAGAAGAAGCAGTGAGCGGCTTCTTGAGGTAGGAACACTACCGATGATAGTGTTTTTCATTCTACAGGGTATGCTACAGTGGTGGATGCCAAAGATTGGGCTAGTGGCATTGACACATTTCTTCTGAGTAGTGGAAGTACCTCCCTTGCTAAGAGGGAGTGTTGAGAAGTGTAGCTTGGGAGGTACTCCCACAACCCTTGGGGTACCAGGTTTGTGTGGAGTTGAACCATGAAAAGTGGTTTTTGTGGGAAATGTACCTAAGTGGTGGGATTTGGGAACAAGTTGGTGGGCTGAAGAACAAAAATAATGATTTGTTTATTTTATTTATTGTGTGAGGGAAATTTAATGGAATCAATATGCCCTAAGTCAGTGATTAGGGAGAATATAAATAGAAGTGACCTATGGAGAGGTTATCACACATTGAAATATCATCTTGTGTAAGCAGTTAACCTAAGACAAGACCATAGGATCTCAAGAAGGCCAATTTGGAGTAGAGAAAGATGAATATTCTTCTTATCTAAAGTATACCAAGTTGTGGTAGGGCTGACATGTTGGGTTATGTTATGGTTTTGTGGTTGGGTTCTTTGTTTGTGGGTGAAGAAGCCACTAGGCTGATTTTTGTTGTAGATTTGGAGAGGGTCGTAGCCTTAAATTTTCCGTAAAAGAAGGTAAAAAACTCTATTTGGAGGCTAGTATTGAGGCCGAGTTACCTCAAATCTAAATGCATGAGTCTAGTACAAGAACGAGGCTAAGACAAGGTGAGAACATGCTTGTCTATGGATAATCTGAGGTGGACATAGGCTTGAGTGTAGGCCAAATATGAGGTGGCCATAGGCTTGAGTGTAGGCCAAATATGAGGTGGCCATAGGCTTGAGTGTAGGCCAAATATGAGGTGGCCATAGAGTATTGGTTCAAGGACAAGAAGATTAAGACAAGTGTGCATAGGACCGAGTTTCATGAGGTCTAAGCAGAGGCTAGCAAGGGTGTGTTGAGGGTATGTTTTTCTAAGATGATTGCAAAGATATTTTGATGAAGGTTTTTCCTTGAATGTTGGGTAAGACAGAGTGTCTTTTGAAGCCCATGTACAGTGATTTGAAGAGGAAAAAATCATTGTAAGAAAATTGGTATTTGAGACTATGTTTAGTGACTTTAGAGCAGCATAGCCATTGTGAGAAGGTAGATGTGTTGGAGTTGATATGTACTTGTAATTGAAGGTGCAATAACATAGTGACCTATTGATGTGCAAAGGTATTGGAGGAGCATATTATCTATAAGTATAAGTGGAAAAGGACCTGCTAGATTTTCAATACAAGTTGATTGAAATGGTTGTGGTCAAGAGCTTCTTCAGCAAGCAAGTCAAGTTTGTTCTTGTTCTTTTGAATATTTAGAGTCAAACATTGTTTACCTCAAGCCCTAGTTATTCTTTGTATCAGGGTTGATTGTAAGTGCCATGTTCCCTGGTATAGGAGCCCTATGTTTGTTGTATCAAAGTTGTAATATAAACAATTATTGGGTTTGCAAACCTATTGTGAACTTTCTTGATTCAATGTTGTTACATTTCTGTTGTGCAAAGTGCTTAGAGTTGTGGGTATTTCAATGTGTTTGTGATCATGTTTTAGACATAGACCTGATTCTGAAGTACTAGGAAAAATTAATATATATATATATATATATATATATATATATATATATATATATATATATATATATATATATATATATATATATATATAGATAAGTGCCTTCCCTCCTCAACTTATAGCACTCAGCTTGGCTATATATAAACATATGAGTAAATACTAGGGTATCCTTCCTAAACTTTTACAGTCATATGGAGACCAATTAGAAAAATCATTGAGATGTAGAATACATTCAATAATAGAGATTTTACCCATCTCCTTCAAACTCAAGGAGTCTAGGCTATTTTTAGACTAATATTTAACATAATGGTTCACACATATGTTATATTCATACAAACAGCCTAACTTCAGACTCAGGAGTCAAACACATGAATTAAACTATTTCATTAGCAATTACATAGAAACCAACATTCTATATCCATGCAATAAATAAAATTTTGCAACTTTAATCATATGCATTGTGTAATACATTAAATAGTGACGTAATTTTCATATGCACAAGAACATGAGAAAATAATTATATTATAAAGAAGTTTGGATATTGAGATTGGGACTTCAACTATCCACCCAACCTTACATTGGTCTTCATTGTAACCTTTATTGTTGCCAATCACCCCCAAGCAAAATTTTAGAGCTTGAGGACAAGTGCTTTTAGGGAAATAACCACAGCTACCAGCTGACATACGGAATCTAGAGATCATGTTTTCTCCACCCACCAATTATCCATGGAATCCAGAAGTTGCTCCACCTCCACCCTTTACTCAACATAGTGATTCCATAGGCTCTACCACCTCCAACCTTCAGCTAGGAACAGGGAATCCGAAGGCGTCACCACTTCCAACATCAAACTAATACATGGAATCTAAAGGTTACACCACCTCCACGCTTGAACCAATACAGGGAATCTAGAGAGATATACCACCTCCACCCTTGAATTAATATAGGGAATCCATAGGCCATACCACATCCACCCTTAAACCAATATCCGCAATAACTCCACCGTGAACTGGGAATCTAGAGCTAACTGAGAAGAACCGGTCACAATACCTTCAGTGTCTCCACCCTTCATTGGGAATCCATAGCACACTGAAGGAATTTTTCAAGCTACAAACAAAAAGAGAAGGTGTTAGGACATTATTTAACCATGAATCCAAAGAAACGGGGCCTCCACCCAAACCAAGGAATCCAGATAGCCATTCTCCTTCACCTAAGAGATGCCCATGCCACTCTTCTTTGCAAGTTTGCATTGGAGAGTGTTTGGAGTCACTTCATGGGAGATTTTTTCATCGAAGTTTCGGGCTAAGTATTTACAAAATTGTTCACATTTTCTTAACCGGCAAACAAAATGGGTATGTCACCCACATATGATCATCCATCTCCCATGGCTTCCTCGGGCCCAAAGTGCCTATATTGCACTTTGACTTGATCGATTACTCGATTATGGAGTGTGAGTTGCCTCCAATCTACGATGCATAAAGGTTCTAGCTAGAATTCTCCCTTTGTTTCTACTTGTAACACCAACCAATCAATCACATGGTTAGCATCATGTACATACTTTTTGAATAAAGAAACATGAAAAACATTATGAACTTTTATTGTTGGTGGAAAGGTCGGCCTATAGGCCACTAGCCCTATCCTTTCTATCACTTGAAATGGCCCACAAAATCGTGGTGCCATCTTAGCATAAGACCCAATTTCTAGAGAACTCCTCTTGGGTCTAACTCACATGCAAACATTCTCCCCAACCTCAAATTCCTATACATTCTATGTTGGTCTTCATAACACATCCGCCTATCTTGGGCCATCTTTACATTATACCTGATAGATAATATTTCTTGCTCCATCTCTTTGAGCATATCAAGTGTAATGAAGACCCTATTCACTTGATCACTCTAGTTTATAGAAGTGTGGTACCTTCTCCCATAAATAACTTTGAATGGGATCATCTTTAAAGACTCTTCATAACCATTATTGTAGGCAAACTCCACATGTGGAAGATACTCTTCCAACTTCCCAGGTTGGTGCATTACATACATTTTGGACATGTCCTTAAGCATTATATTTGTCCTCTCAATCTTCCCATCTGTTTTTGGATGATAAGTTGTGTTAAATTTCAATTCTATGCCCAATCTAATGAAAAATGCCTGCCAAAACTTGGAATTAAATTTTGTATCTTGGTCTAAGATGACTTTCTTGGGCACTTTATGCAATCTCAAGATTTCTTTTAATAATATTTGGGCCACGTCACTGCTTGTGTATGTTGATTTAACAACCACAAATTGAGCATCCTTGCTCAATTTTCCTACCACGTCCATGATGGCATTGTGTTGCTTCAATGTTCGTGGTAATCCTATGATGAAATCCATGGAAGTTACCTCCCATTTCCATTTTGGAAGGGTAATAGGTTGTAATAATCCTGTTGGGTACTTTCATTCAGATTTCACTTGTTGTCGTTCAATGCATTTAGAAATAAAGGCAGTCACTTCTCCTTTTAAATTAGGCCAATAATAATAATAAATAATGAATGTTAACGCCTTTTGGTAGCCTGGGTTTCCTTTGCGTGAAACTCCTTTAAATTTGGCACATAAATTCTATTTTTAAATATTATCAACTGATGGACCTCCAAATTAGACACAAATTAAGGCCCATCTAACCTTTCTTAGGCACATGAAGGCTATATTAAACCTCTCCTTCTACACTTAATAATGTTTCTAGCTTTAATATGTTCATTAGGAAGGATTAGAGATGATTTATATTTGTGCCTAATATTATTTATTTTTGTAGAATATTGTGAGAATACTGGGTTGATTATGAAGATTTGGAGGAGGAGAAAATTTATGGATTTGCTCCCTACTACAAGAGTATCAATAATGGATAATAAATCAACAAGATATTCTAAAATTATTGCACAAATTCTAGAGTTCCAATGATTGAGAAAATCTAGGAATGTGTTCCCTATCATTTATGCAGATTTCCTAGGGTTGGGAACCAGATCCACTATTTGAGGGATTTTGGAGGGGAAAGCTTCCTTCTTTCTAGGACAATTATTCCTCATCATCTTGTATAAGTACCAATTCGAATTTTCCTCTAGGTTTGGGATTTTCTTAGTCTTCTTGTGGAGAAAAGTTGTAATTTTGCAGCTCCACTTTCATTTCTTAATGGGATGTAATTGTATTGATAGAAATAATAAAGTTTGATGCCATTTTTAGCTTGTAAATCTTCGTCTCGTTCATAGGACTCTGAGTTTCCTTGGGCTTGTCCATCCTAGTAGCCTCAGAGCCCTTTTTGTATAATTCACTTTTCTTCTTTTCACTTATTATTCACACGCATATCTTGTTCTTGTTTTTCCTATTTCTGCATTTAGTACTGATCATTTCTTGTTATAGGATTGGGTTAAATGGTTGAAGTAAGTTCTTTTGCAGGATCACAAGCATGATTTCATCCTTGGAACAACTTTTAAAGGTCATAGTAATCATTGAGCTACTTGGATTAGTTTTTTTATTCCCAAATCTAAATTTTTGGATGTCCCTTGTGGCAAATAGTAGTAATCTTCTGCTATTTTTAGAACATGCTAATGAGCTTCAATTGAGTTGATTCCACTTGCACTAGATCATAAAAACATTCATTTTGATAACAAAATTTACCTCATTGCATTTTCACTTGATTGTTGGGAATCACGATTGTCGTTGGACCAAAACCCGTAGGTGTTAGTCAATGATCGCATCGCTAGAGATAAGGATCCACGAGAGGTGGTTAGTCCATGTCACAAAACACACAAGGAGCATCAGTTTATCCAATTCTAACAATCTCCCCCCAACGCGATCCAGGTGTGTATCGAACTCATGCCCTACACTCTGATACTACTTGTTGGGAATTACAATTGTCGTCAGACCAAAACCCACAATTGTTAGTCAATGATCGCATTGCTAGAGATAAGGATCCATGAGAGGCGGTTAGTCCATGTCACAAAACACATGGGGAGAGTTGGTTTATCCAATTTCCAACATTGATTAGGTTAGTCATTTGATAAATTAACTAGCTCACTAGTTCTCGAATTTCTAGATTTTAGACTAGTAATTTTTTGCTATTTTTTAGCATGTGTAAACAAAGGTATTTTTTAGTGATTCCACTTGAAATTGAGACCTAATACATCCTATTCAATAAAAAAAAAATTGTCCCATCCAATTTGGATTTGATTTTCTTGGTCATTTGATTAATCATATCTTCCTATAGCAAATCATGTAACTTCATGTAGCGGCACCTATAACTTCCTGTAGCACTCTTCTAACACATATATACTTGCCCATATTTGCTCAAAAATCTTGGTTTTTGTCCCTTAGGGTTGAATCATGACCCCTAGGCTCTAAATCCATGATTGAGGAAGAATAAACACCAATTAGGACATGCCTTTTTAAAAAGTAGATTAGGCCTATTTATTTGAATTCATGCTCTTAGGATTTCAATTACAAATTGTTGTTCTTGCCTAGGATTAATTTCTTTTCAAAGTAACATTTCCATTTATGCAATTAGTTTAGGATTTGATTTCATTACATTCATTCCATTACATCATGACAATGAAAGAAGGACACATTGTATGTTGCACATATAGTGTCTATACCTCTTAAGTTTGCACGAATTCCAGGTTGATAATTAAAGTTGGTAGCCTTGGGAGTTTCAACATTCTTATTGCATTGTTTTCTTCCATATTTGATTCATTTCTTTTAATTTCTGCAATAACAAAAAAGATTTGCATTATGCATATTTCATTTCAAAAATAGAAAATTTCATTGCATTAGCATTCTTATTCAAAAAAAAAAAAATACTTATCCAACACCAACCCCCCCATTTGATCACGTGGTGCAGTAAGATCCACATCACCATTCATTTTTGTAGGTAGAAGAAGAAGAGGTAACATAGAAGGTAGAAGAAATGGATGGAGATAATAATAATGAGGAAGATCCTTTTGGATTTCCCATTCAAGATATTGATATTAGTGTCCATATGAAGAGCATCACTCCATATTTTCTTCCAAACTTTCATGGTCTAAGGTTAGAGGATCCAGAAACCTTTCTCTTTGAATTTGATATTGTTTGTAGATCTTATGGTTACTTATTAAACACTCAAAAGTTGATATTGTTTCCAACAACATTGAAAGATAGATCTCTTAAATGGTTCATGAGTTTAGGGACTAATTCAATAAGATCATGGAATGATATGCAAAAGATATTTCTAGAAAAATATAAAGGTCATTATCTTAAAGAAGAAATATTTAGAATGAATCAAAAACAAGATGAGAGCCTTAAGGATCTCATAGAGAGGTTCATGTATAATGTTAAGAGGGAAAAATTACATCATTTAGGATCAGACACACAAAAAAACCTTCTTACTTAGAACCATTAGGGATGAGTGGATTGAGCTTCTTGATCTCATGAGTAGGGGTGATGTATACCAATTATCATTTGAAGAATTTTGTGAAACATGCAAACACATATTAATAGGAAGGGAAAGAGTAAGTAAATTAGCATCAAGATCGGTAAGTCAAGCTAAACTTGGAAATTTTCTTGATAACTTTAAAACATAAATTCTAAGCAATGTATGGGAACAAGTAAAAATGTTAAGAATGGAAAATGAGCAAAAATAAGATGATGTTATTTGTGTTGTCCCTGCAGAATCACATGTTGTTAAATATTTCCCATCATTACCAAGGTTGAAGGAAGTTTACCAAGAGAACAATGGAGCAAGTCAATCACCAAAGCAACTATGTTATGTAGCTCTAAGAAGACCATGGCAACCTAGTCAACCTAGTATGATGCAAGAACCTATTTCAGCATTTCAAGGTTATGCACATTCATCTCAAAGCAATTGTAACACACCCTTTCCTTGGAAACCTTGTCCATATGAACCCCAAAACCAATATTGGCAACAAGGTTGACAAGAAACTTATGGGAACCATGCACAATATCCTCAACATTTACTTCAGTATCCTCCATCCCTAACTCCATGTTATCCCTACCATCCACCTCCACCACAACCACAACCCCAAACACATCCATGATCCGAATAGAAAATGGCATCAACCCATGGTATTCATCCACCCAAGTTATTCATCCACCCACGAAATTTACCCATGGTATTGTAAGTGGCATCCACCCAAGGTATTTATCCACCCATGGTATTGTAAGTGGCATCCACCCATGGTATTTTCCCATGGTATTGTCACATCCACCTATGGTATTCATTCACCCATGGAATTTACCTGTGGTATTGTAACCGAAAAAGGCTATAAGTAACAAGTCACATTTTATAAAAGGACAGATTTTCCACCACAATGTAGCTTTTATAGTTATTCTTCGTTTTAATAAAAAGTTTCTTTGTTGTTTTATTTACTGGGTGTTCTCCACTTTTCTCCTTGCATTTCAAATTTTTAGATGTTGGGGGCCTCCCCCCCAAGTTCTATTTTAATTTCTTAGATACTGGGGGCCTCCTCCCAAGATCTGGATCAATCCATCTCAAAGATCCACTCCCACTCAACTACATGTACCAGCGTTTCCAAACCCACAGAAGGAAGTAGCTCAACCCACTGACAATGCTAAGGTACAACACTTCCTAACATCTCCTCTTGATATCAATGGTATTTATCTTAGCTCAGGAAGAGTATTATAAAAAAGAGATGCTCTTAATGTCATTGAAGGACAACATCCAGAAAAAAGAAGATTCAAATGAGCAAACCAAAGAATCATGGGGTACACTTGATGAAGAGCAGACATTAGAATCAGAGATTCAGAAAGTTCCCTCATGTTTACCATTAGATCTTCTATGTGTTCAAGAGAATAATCAGCGAAAATTAGAAGATCTAAATTTCATGGAAGAAGAACACATCCAAGATGATCCAAATCAACAAGTGGACCAGGGGCATCACAACTATATTGAAATATGGTTCCAGGAAATTGTTAAGTTGCAGCAACATACTCTTCTTCAACAATTTTTTTATCTCATCTCAATCAAAGCAGTTGGTATCTCACATTCAGGTACATGTCAAAGCATATGTTTTGAGCCTACACATGATTATATATGTCATCCTGTTATGCAAGTGGCTCCATTGGAAGTATTCCTATACTTGAAAGAGATTTTGTTTTTCAAGTAGAGTAGGATAGAAAAAGAAATGAATGGAAAATAAAATAAAAAATAAGAGAAAAAAATAAAATTGCAGTGAAACCTCAATTGAGGTGCTTGAGATTGTCTCATTGATTGGAAACCTCTAGGAGGTGGTCAATGGGTTGGGAAAAAAAAATAAAAAACAAGAAAAAGAAAATATCCTAGGTGAAAACCTTCTTTGAGGCGCCTAGGCATACCTACTAGTTGAAAACCTCATTGAGGCAGCTAGTAGGCCTAAAAGAAAAAATGAAAATATGAAAAAAATAAAAAATATTTCTCCATGTATCTCTCTCTCATGAATGTAGGTGCTCTCCAACCTTTGCAAGCAACAAGAACACATTAGCACCAAAAAGAAAAAAATTGATCAAAAATCTAGTCAAAGGAAGTCAAACTTGGGTTTTCTCCTCCTTTTCCCAGATGCTCCAAAAGCACCAAGGCCATTCCAATCCATCACCCTCATCTATTTCCACCATCCAACCATCATTCCCAAGTGTCTCCCATTCATTTCCCTCTTTGTCCTAAAATGCTACATGAAGGCTATGTTTTGCTATAGGAAACCAAAATACACAAAGCAAAAAATTATTTTTTTCATATCTTGAAAATCGTGCATCCATTTTTTGAGTTGTTTCAGGGAGAGATGCGTATGGATTATGGCAACATGCCCAAGAAATTTCAAAAATTTTGGTGTACGCTTTTCGAGAAATCAACCTCCATCACCTACATCCATTTTTTATTTTTCTCATTATCTGTCCATCCATTTGTCGAGATGTTTCATGGGGAGATGCATATGGATGATGCTAACATACTCAAGCAATTTTAGTGAATTCTGGTGCACACTTTTCGAGAAATTGACCTCCATCACCTACAACTATTTTTAATTTTTCTCGAGATTCATGCATCCATTGGCCAAGATTTTTAATGGGTAGATGAATAGGGATGATGGAAACATGCTCACCAAATTTCAGGTCAATCCAGTCTACCATTTGAGAGATATGCATAAAATAATTTTGCTACAGGAGGTTGTCCTGAAATGCTACAAGAAGTTATGAATTGCTATAGGATGGTCGAGAAGAAGCTAGAGGAGGCAATCCTATTGGAGAAAGGGATCAAAAGGTCATGTTTTCTTTAGTGAAGGTTAATATATGTCCACCATATCCTCATCATTCAATTTCCACACCACTTGACCTCTTCTCCCCTCCCATTATCATCCATGTCCATGAAAAATATTCATTTTCACTCATTCTTCTATCCCACCACAAAAAAAGGCCTTTGATCCTTGTCAAAAGATTACTCATGAATTATCAATATTTTTAAAGGTATCACCTGAAGGAAATAATGATCCTAGGAGGGTTTATTTGACTGCTACAGGAAGACACACAGTCTTGTAGTAGTCTGCACAAGCCCTCTAGAACCACAATCAAAACCACTTGGAAGCACCAGAATGAAGAATTGACCAACATGAAGCATTGAGGGATCATCTCCTTGATCTTGGGCAGCCACAAAACTTCTGCAGGGCTACTACAGGGTCACTGATCATCTTAAATAGCAACAGCTTGATCCACCATCAAGAAGACCTACAGTGACAACTTCGACCAGCCAAGCACATTTCAAGAGAAAAATTTCAGAGCAAAGCCAATGCATGGAGAAAAGAGCACACCTCAAAAAGCCAACAAATCATCCATTACATTCATTCAGAAGTAGCATGCAACCACCAAAGGATCATCACTAGCAGCTTTAGAACCACCAAAGACAACTTCAACAATCATATCAACAACCTCAATATCACCTGCAAAAATACATCAAGGTAAGGCATAGGTATGCAATCCTCAAAACCTCTCCTACAAACTTATTTTAGCACAAAAAATGTTGTAAGTTTAGGAAGGAAAATGTTTTTTTTTTTAATAGCCAAACTTAGTAGTAGAGAATCTTTGGCCTTGTCTCATAATTAACTTCACTTTTCCACCAAGACACCCACACATAGGGGAGAGGACAAGACAAAAGTGAAGAGGAATTGAGAAAGTGGGATGTAATCATTTAGTCATGATGGAAGACAAGGAGTGTGAAGGGTTAGGTGAGGGAAAACTCAGTTAACTCAAAGCACTTTGAGTTTATTTTTCATGCAATGAAAAAATAGAGAAAATTTGAAAAAAAAAAAAAAAAAAAAAAAGGGTGGACCCTTAACCTATTAGCATGCAAAATTTAGTTTCTACAGGATTCCGGTTGTGTACATATCATGTACTCACCACTCTCCATCATCCCACTAGCTCCCAAATCAAATTTTAGCCCCTCTCTAGATTGCTACAGGAAAATTGTAATTGATATAGGAAGATCCTATAGCACTACAGGAAGGTCAAGAAATTGATACAACAAGGTAACAGAGTGCTACAGGAAGGAAAATTTCACCCAGAACAGCCACTAGAGCCTTGGGAAGCAAGGAAATAGTTAAAGGAAATGGAAAGAGTGCAAAAAAAAGGTAAGGGGGTATGATGATTGGATTGCACTGGAGTTTGCAGTCAATTACATGATCCAGGTGGACAATACAATGAACGAAAAACAAGGTGTTTCCCTCAAAAATAAAAATCATTACAATTGAATAATCACCTGAGAGAAAGAAGTGGCCTCAACCCACATTAGGATTTCCTTGGGAAACTGATATAGGGAAAAAATGCAGTAGAAAGAAGAGCGACAGAAAGAGAATCAAATAGACAACAAACAAAGCATGAAACATGTCAGCATAAATGAAGAACAATAGGGAAAGGAGGATGGATAGGTTTCTCAGAGGATGAGCAACAGTTTCAGTAGGGGGGTATGATGGGCCTCCAAATTAGACACAAATTAAGGTCCATCTAACCTTTCTTAGGCACATGAAAGCTATATTAAACCTCTCCTTCTACACTTAATAATGTTTTTATCTTTAATATGTTCATTAGGAAGGTTTAGAGATGATTTCATATTTGTGCCTAATATTATTTATTTTTGTAGAATATTGTGAGAATATTGGGTAGATTATGAAGATTTGGAGGAGGAGATAATTTAGGGACTTTCTCCCTACTACAAGAGGATCAATATTGGATAATAAATCAAGAAGATATTTTGGATTTTTTGCACAAATTCTGGAGCTCTAATGATTGAGAAAATCTAGGAATGTTTTCCCTGACATTTAATGCAAATTCTTAGTGTTGGGAATCTATTTTACTGTTCAACAACCCCCATTTTAATATATTATAAATTTCCTATTAAATTTATTATATTAGAATAGGGACCCTTTAGTTTTAAAATCCTTTGATTTTATTTCTTTAAAAACAAAAAATAAAAAAATATAAAATCAACAAAAAACATGTTAATAAAATCCCATAACCAAATTTTAATACTTAGGATTTTTAATTAAAACCCAAGTATTAAACCTTGATTATCATAAAACCAAATTTTAAATAGCCCTCGAAACCAAGACTATACTTAGGCTTTAAAAAACCTTAAAGTATTAAACAATATGGATTATTTTAAAAATAATAATAATCAGAGGTTAAATTCTTTATAACCCTGACCAATACTCCCTGCATCGCAAATTGCATAGAATCATGGTTAAAATCCCTTTCCCCATAGCACATTGTGATTGTGATTGCGATCATTCCAGACCCGATGGGAAAGTTAATGTCAGTCCATAAAATCCCGCGTCTACAGACTATTGCAAATAAACATAAGGGAAAAACCCCTTTGCTAATTCCATTGCGATTGCGATATAAGCACCAGACCCGACGGTAAAGTTAATGCAATTTTATTATCCCCCGCATCCACAAATCACAATGAATGTAAGCTTAAGTCTCAACCTTAACCCGATTGCGATTTGATAAGGCCAGACACGACTAGTTTGTGAACTTCAATTCATAATGATATCGCATCCGAGACATCGCAAATCCCATAGCCCAAGCCACGTGGTCTATCCCTTTATCGATTGCGATAGCTAGACTCGATGGGGTCATACACTCCATTTAACAAACCCCCGCGTCCACGCAATTGAAAAAGTATAAAGTTTTTACCCTACTACACACCACTGATTGCGATTGCGATACAAGCCTTGGACCTGATAGAATTATACATGCCAATTCATAAAATCCCGCATCCGCGGCTATTGCAAATACCAAAGGATCATGCCTCCTACCTCCTTCCTCCTACCTCATGCTGATTGCGATTACGATGTGATCCAATCTGCCACGTCACACATCGTATCACCGTGATGTCATCATCCATGTCATCCCACAGACTACAAATCGCAAAAGCCACGGAACTTAAACCACATTCCTCCTCTGCCTCATTCCGATTGCAATTTGGTCTTGATTGATATATTCAAATTTTTGTATATTTCGATAGGGATTCTCCCTGCTCGAAATATGACAATAATTTATCCCATCTCGATTCTCAAGCGATTGCGATTTGGATTTTTGTTAAAATGCTCCCATTTTTTTATTAGAATTTCTTGGTTGCAAAACTAATTGCAATTTAATAAAAAAGGCCCACTTGTTTATTTAATTTTATCTGATAAATACTAGTCTTGATTTATGATATACTTATCCATGACTTATCTGTTCAGGTATAGACAAAACTCAACAGTGAGGAGGAGAAAGTTGTGCAAAGAAAGAAGCAGACCAGTTCCACAGAATCTATAGAAAACGAGGATATTTAGATCAAAAGTCAGGTATAATAAGCCAGAAATGGCAAACTATTTAAATTTTTCATGATTCGAGGAACTTCATTTAAAGAATTTTAGCGTTGTGTGCAAACTTTTTATTTTTAAACAATTTGTATTATTATATGAGCAGACATGATGGATCGATTCAAGGGTCCAGAATTTGACAAAGAAATCCTAAGGAAGAATTTGCATTTCTGTATTTCTTCTTGAATATTTGTTTGAATAAAATTTTCGGATCGTGGCCTCTTTTATTTTTACAAAAAAGATTGAGTGGTGTTGCATTTATGTATTCCATTAACGCATTGGAGCAAAGGAGAAAGGGCCGAGACTACTAATTTCTTTAAAGCAAGCATTTTTTGGATACAGGTATTTCTATCAGTATTTTAAAGCGATTATGTTTTCTTTTATTATTTTCAGTTTCTCTCTGTTTTGTGTTATATGCATTTCTATAAAACAACATTGGCATAAATTCATTTCTGAATATGTTTAAGTGCTGTAATATTTTAATGGCATGTATTGAAAATAGTTAAAACTATTTTGATTGTGATATAAGCTTATCATAGTTCTTTTAATTAATTTCTTAATTAAAAGAATTCATTTAAATCGTTCTTCAATTCCAAAGTAAATGATTAATTTCTTACTCATCTACTAAGGAAAATTATTATAGATCACAACCAAACTATTAAACCTAGGTAATAAATAGATTATTTTCATACATTTTATCTTTTCGTTATAAATCATTCCAAAATCCATTTTTCCATCCCATTATAAGCATTTCATATTCATTTTATTACCTCTCATTGGGAAACTGGTCCCATTATATCCAATCAGAGCCACTACCCCAAACGGAAAAGGAGTTGTTTTAAGGTCCGGACCCAGTGGTTATCGCCCATGTTGGTGTAGTGAATTTCAAGACATCAACATTTTGGTGCTAGAATGAGGGCCACGACTATGAATGGAAAAGAGAACTCAATCTAAAATAACAAGACATTCCAAGAGTCACTCCCCCTCAAGATCACCTCCAACTTCTCGATCCTCATCTAAAACTCCTATTTCTAGATCAGAAGTTGAGCAGTCACTCCCATAATCTCCTAGAACATTACCCTCATCGACCGATTCATCTTCTTCACATCAAGAATTAGAGGTTGAAACTTTAATTGAAAAATTAGAAAGTATTTCTATCTCTAGTAAAAAAACCTCAACGATTAGAAACATCTGAAGGCAGTGTATCTTCATCTTTTCAACCTACTCGAATTTTAACTCATTCTCAAAGTGAGAAGCTTGGGGGTCCTCCATTTGAATTTCCTCTTCCTACTTTTCGAAAGAAATCCAAGTCACAGACATCAACTAACGAGATTTTGTCAAATTCCCCTCCACAAACACCTTCATTCCCTCCATTCATTCCCACTTGTTCTTCTCAAACTATTGGTGCTAGCACTCAACCTGCCTCTACTTCCACTCAAACTCCAATAATGGAAGGAAAAAAACTAGCCAGACCAAGGGCTAATCTTGGTGTTATGCAAATGCCAACACCTCAAATCCATGCTCTACCTAAACATCCTGAAATATGGCTACCAAAATTCAATCTCAATGATAGATTTCCTACTGAGAAACATCTCCACAATTATATGTTAGCTATCAAACTTAATGGAGTATCTGAAGAATAATGTATAGTAATATTATTTCCCTACACTCTCCAAGGATCAGCATGATCCTAGTACTTTTCATTGCCAGTCTGATCCATTACTAGCTGGGATATATTTGAAGAACAATTCTTAACCAATTTTGGTGATAATCACACTACTGCCACTTTGATTAATGATCTCTCCAATCTTAAAGAAAATCACAATGAAAATATCAAGGATTTTAATTCTAGATCTAATAAACTCTTAAATAAAATCCCAGATACATCTAAACCTAGTGTTGATATACAAAATGAGTGGTATGTATTTGCCTTACCTTCAAATATCGCATTTTTTGTCGATAGGGCTAATAAAACAATTCTAGTTGAAAACATGAAAGGAGCATTAGCGGTTGAGAAAAGAATACTCGCTTTAGAAAAAAAACTGCATCTTATGAAAGAAAATCAAAAAAGGTTTCATTTAAGGATGAACTGAAAAAGAAAACTCCTAAAGATCCCTTTGATCTTGAAGGATTACAAAAAGTCCTAAAAAATATGTCTAACGAGATATTAGAGATTAAAAAACAAGTAGTTGAATCTTCTTCCAAGAAACCATTTAGACCTTTCAGAAGAAATCAGCCAACTAATCCTCAACCTCCAAACACCATATCAAATTTTGAAACTGATGATGAGGATGAAGATGAAGCAGCGTTGCGTTTTCTGTTGGCGAATTCCAAGATGAACAAATTGTTGAGTTAAACGGAATGTGGGATTTCATTTTTCCTATATCTGATAGTGAAAATGAACATGAAGCACTACCTATTAGCACAAGAAGTAAAGGTCCAGCTAATCCTATACAACCAATTCAAAACCATAAACCTTCAACTCCTCTTGCTAAAGATAAAGCTATTAATAAAAAATCCACTTCCACATCTAATCAAGTGATTCCCTCTTCATCTAATTCTCCATCTCCACCCAAAACCTTAGTAGTTTCGTATAATATTGAGTATAACATATTAGATGACATGAAAAAAGTAAAAGCAAATATCTCCCTCTATGAACTCATTAAACTCAAACAACAGCAAAAGCTTTTAATGAAAGAATTGAATGCAGTGTCTGCTTCTCCTCTCCTTGCTGTTGTAATATCCAAGGCTGCAAATGGAATGGTATACCTCCTGTTAATTCACTGTTTGATTCCTCTGATTTTATTTTGATAGGTGATAGGTCTAATTCACATACCCCTCCTTTCCTATTGACTTTTGAGACATTCATTAAAAATGTACATAACTGCTTAGTAGATTCAGGAGCTTCTTCGAACATTATGCCATATTCAGTTTGTTTAAAATTGAACATGTTTCTTCAAAAAACTGCAGTTCATATTGTGCAACTTGATAGGACAAAAGTCGAAGTCATAGGAGAAATGAATTTAGTCCTCATTCGATTACCTTCAAATCCTAATGTATGTGAAATAATTGATATAGTAGTTGTCGACATTCCATATTTCTATGGTTTGATTCTTAGTAGGGATTGGTCAGAAAAACTACACTATTTTTCCATTGATTGGTCTCACTTGTAGCTTCCTTACAATGGTAAGCCAAATCAAATTAAAATCAAACAAGAAAAACACATGAAAAATTCAGTAACAGATTTTGAGGGTGAAAAATGAGCCAGTAGCGTTTAGTAATAGCATCCTTGGAAATTGCTCTACTAAATCACTTTTTGGTAATTTCAAAGCACAAATGTCATTTTTTCTGAATAATTCAGTAACATCCCAAATTGAAAAATGTTCACAAACAGATTCTTCTAGATGTGTAAATATGTTAGAAAAAACATTATTTAACTCTTTGTTTTGGAAATTGTATTTCGATGGATCAAAATCAAGTGATGGTGCAAGAGCAGGTTGCATATTGATTAGTCCTGAAGGTGAGAAAACAATTCTAACTTGCAGGTTAGAATTCAAATGCACAAACAATATTGCAGAATATGAAGCATTGATCCAAGGTATGTACAAATCAATAGGCCTTAATTTTAAATACCTTCAAGTTTTTAGAGATTCATAAATTGTAATTAAACAAGTAAGAAACACTATGCATTGCATTTCTGGACACTTGAAGCATTATCAGTTTTTAGTTCAAATGCTCACTTCACACTTTTAAGATTTTAACATTTCTTCCATTCCTAGGATTCAAAATGATAGTGCTAGCCTTCTCACTAATATTGCATCAAAACTAATTCCATTAGAAGATTACAGCCCAGATGGATTTTCTATAGAGTTCATTTTTAGACCATCCATTCATGATAATATCACCAACTGGCGAGTATTTGATGATTATGAAGACATCTTAAACTTCTTAACTTCAGAAAAATCATTGGATAACCAAATAATTGATAAAGATGAACATGAAAAACAATTAAAAAAGAAAATAAATGATAATCCCATACCAAAATCTGTAGTTAAACTTGAGGATCATTACGATTTAAAAGAAAAATTCAAAAAGGTTACTAATTCAAAACTTCAAAGTTTGACTTTAAGATTTGAATTAATAAACCTTGGGACAGATCTTAAACCTCAAAACATTAACTTATGACTTGGTCTCTCGTATGATGAAAGATTATCCTTCATCCATTTGTTAAAGAAATATAAGGATATCTTTGCTTGTAGTTATGAAGATCTCAAAACATTTGACACTTCCATCATTCAACACACAATTCCGATGACAGCTAATGATAAACTTGTCCGACAAAAATTAAGGAAAATTCATCCGAACTTAGAAACTCAAATCAAAATGGAATTGAATAAACTCCTTAAGGCCAAAATCATTTTTCCTATTAGGCATTCAAAGTGGGTTTCCAACTTAGTGCATGTTAGGAAGAAAAACAATGATATCCGAATTTGTATAGATTTTAGAAACCTCAATAAGGCCAGTCAAAACGATAATTTCCCATTGTTTACTATGGAACAAATTTTTCAATCAGTTGCAAGTTCAGAACTTATGTCTTTCCTTGATGGGTTTTCAGGATACAATCAAATCATGGTCCACCTAGATGATAGGCTTAATACTAATTTCATAACCAAATGGGGAACCTATGCCTACCAAAAAATGCCATTTGGGTTAATAAATGCAGGGGCAACTTTCCAAAGGGCTATGGATATAGCTTTCGAAGGTTTGCTAAAAGAAATGGTTGTTGTGTACTTAGATGACATTATTGTTTATTCTAAGATAAAAAAATAACCATTTACATGACTTAAAACAAATCTTTGAACATTGTAGAAAATATGGGATTTCATTAAATCCAAAAAAGTATTTCTTTGCTCTTAGTGAAGGAAAACGTTTAGGATTCATTGTATCCAAAGATGGAATTTTTATTGACCCTTCTAGAATAAAAGAAATTTCAGAAATTCCTCTCCCACATAATAAAAAATCCATGCAATCCTTTTTCAGATAGATCAATTTCGTCAAAAGATTTGTCCTTGATTTTTCAAAAATCATTCTACCATTACAACAAATGATCAAGAAAAATTCAACCTTTAAGTGGGATCATAATGAAAGACAAGCTTTCGACTCAATCAAACAAGAAATCATTAATTCTCCCTCTCTAAGTACTCTGAATTTATCTGATCATTTCATCTTGTATACTTTCACTTCTTCAACATCTTATGTTGTTGTCTTAACAAAAATTAACGATCAAAAAATCGAAACACCTATCTCTTTTTTCAGTTCAAATTTTCAAGGTGTTGAACTGGATTACTTAGAGGTAGAGAAACAAGCATTTGTTGTTTATAAATCTATAAATCATTTTAGACCTTTTCTCTTAAAAACACATACAAAAGTGATAGTCCCATTCCCAGTAGTGAGACAATTACTTATGCAGAAAGAGTTAGGAGAAAAGAGAGAAAACTGGGTAACAACTCTGCAGGAACATGATATTGAAATAAAACCAGCCAAAATTGTCACAGGACAAGGTTTTTGCAGATTTCTTACAGGAGCATCCAACATACCAGCTGATCAGGACATAGGTAACAATGAACACGCATATGAGGTAAACCTTATTGATATTGAGTTCCAATACGTTGATCTGATTTTTTATTTAAAAATGGATATGCTCCTTATAAACTCAATCATAAAAGAAAAAGATCTTTAATATTGAAAACAATTCAATATGGAATTGTTGATAATGTGTTATTCAGAAGAAACTATGATTCTATTTTGTTAAGATGTCTTGAAAAATCTAAAGCCCAAAAGGTTTTGCAGGAACTTCACGATGGACCAGCAGGAGGACACTTTAGAGGAGATACTACCGCGCATAAAATCCTACATGTAGGATACTATTGGCCCACTCTCTTCAAAGATACTCATGCATATGTAAGAAAATGCAAAACATGCCAAACTATGTCTGGAAGACAACGAAAACTAGCCTTGCCTCTGCAACCAGTCAACATCAAACAACCTTTCGAACAATGGGGACTGGATATCATAGGTGAGATCGTTCCTCACTCTTCTAAATAGCATAAGTATATTTTGACTGCTACATATTATTTCACTAAGTGGGTGGAAGCAATTTCGTTAAAGGTAGCCAATTCTGACGTTGTTATTGAGTTTATTGATCAATTTATCATTACAAGATTTGGTTTACCTTATGCACTTATATTTGATAATGCATCTTACTTTTCAGGTATTAGTATGACTGATTTTTCACTTAAGAGAGGTTTTAAACTAAAATATTCTACTAACTACTATCCCCAGGGAAACGGTTTAGCATAATCCACTAATAAAAACCTCCTAAGAATAATCAAAAGAACTTTTGACCAAAATCAATGTAATTGGCATAAATCTTTAATATTTTCTCTATGGGCTGATAGGATAACTTAAAAGGCCTCTATAGGTACTTCTCCATTTAACCTAGTGTATGGGAAGGAAGTCATCATTCCATCACATTTAGCTCTTCCCTCACTAGCCCTAGTTCAATTCATTGAAGAAACACCTACTTCTTCTTTACAATTAAGACATTCCCAAATCCTAAAACTAGAAGAAGAAAGGGAGAAAGCCAAACTCACACACGCCAAACATCAATAGATAGTGAAAGCTTCTTTTGATGCAAGCTCAGTTGCACAAAAATCCTTCCAAGTTGGAGACCTAGTTCTCAAGTGGGACAAAGCACATGAAGAAAAAGGGAAACATACGAAATTTCAAAAATTGTGGCTTGGTCCATTCCAGATTGTCAAACAGATAGGCCCATCTACATTCATACTGCAAGATTTATCAGGCAAGAGAGATTCTCTTCCTATAAATGGGCTCATCTTAAAGAAATTATTTTCTTAAATTTTATATATATGTGTGTGTGTGTGTGTGTGTGAAAGACCACTTCCACTGTACATCCTGCTGCAATCTATTTTCTTTTTACATATTTTATTAATAAAAATGTTAAATAGTACTCTATTGACTTTTCAGACATCTCTTGAAGTTATTTTTTATTTTTTCAATTTGAAGGTAGGAATTTTTTAAGAAGTGGTTAACAAATTGAAAACTAGATAAAAATTATATAACTCTGAAATTTTTCCATTAAGTTGTGAAATCTTTAAAAAACCTCAAAAATTATATCCTTTTACTCTAGTTTCAGTCAAAAAGGTTATCCTTAAAAGTAAAAATTGTCTTATAACTAAACACTTTCAACTCGGATTTGTCATCCAAAACTCTTAGGGAGTCAATGATTCTCCCCATCCATTAAAAAGATACTTTTTAGAGTGCAATTCTAAAATATAATAAATCTAAAAAGATAAGAGGTTTCGGCACGATTCTGCTTACCATTATTATAGGGAACTAATTAAACTGACATTACCATACTAAACACCAAATCAGCGTAATGGCTTGTGATTTTTCAATTATAAGACAAGGGGTCTCAACACAAGCCAGCTTGTTCAGTTTGATTATTACCAGTGAATGGCATTGTCGTTATCTAGCCACCAAACCAGGATAATGGCTTTTTAGCACTAGTTAAAACAAAAAAGAAAAGAAAATAAAAATAAAATTACCTCTAATTATTGCACTATTAAATGGATGAGATACTGGATTATTGTTGGTTAAAAGGTAACCTTGTCGAAGCTATGAACACTTGTTGGTAGCAGTGGCTCTACTTATGACAAACAAGTACATCAGAAGCTAAGTCGTAAAAGACCCCCTACTTTATTTTTATAACTGATTAATGATTGATACAAGTAAATAGGTGTTTTTCATTCATGAAAGGTTTTTAAAAGAAATTTCCATTTAATGAGTTCTATAGTTAGAGTAATTTTATTTATCTAAATTTTTCGAAAAGTAGTTTCCACTTCCTAAAAATATTTTTAGTGAATCTTTGAAGAAATTTGTTATTATTCATCAGAGATAACTGGTTCTTCCAGTTAATCGTTAATTGTCGTACTGTTCAACAACCCCCATTTTAATATATTACAAATTTCCTATTAAATCTATTATATAGGGGCCCTTTAGTTTTAAAAAGCCTTTGATTTTATTTCTTTAAAAACAAAAAATTAAAAAATAGAAAATCAATAAAAAAATGTTAATAAAATCCCATAACCAAACTTTAATACTTATGATTTTTAATTAAAACCCAAGTATTAAACCTTGATTATCAAAAAACCTAATTTTAAATAACCCCTGAGACCAAGACTATACTTAGGCTTTAAGAAACCTTAAAGTATTAAATAATATGGGTTATTTGAAAAATAATAATAATTGGAGGTTAAATTATTTATAACCCCGAGCAATATTCCCTACATCGCAAATTGCATAGAATCATGGTTAAAATCCTTTTCCCCATAGCACATTGTGATTGCAATTGCGATCGTTCCAGACCTGAAGGGAAAGTTAAAGTCAGTCCATAAAATCCCACGTCTGCAGACTATCGCAAATAAAATAAGGCAAAAACTCCTCCACTAATTCCATTGTGATTGTGATATAAGCACTGGACCCGATGGAAAATTTAATGCAATTTTATTATCCCTCACGTATGTAGATCACAATGACTGTAATCTTAAGTCTCAACCTTAACCCGATTATGATTTGATAATTCCAGACCCGACTAGTTCGTGAACTTCAGTTTATAACGATATCACATCCAGGACATCACAAATCCCATAGCCCAAGCCCTGTGGCCTATCCCTTTATCGATTGCGATAACCCGAACTCGACGGGGTCATACACTCCATTTAACAAACACTTGTGTCCGCACAATCACAAAAGTCTAAAGGTTTTACCCCGCTACACATCATCGATTGCGATTGTGATATAAACCCCAAACCCGATAGGAGTATACATGCCAATTCATAAAATCCCGCATCTGCGGCTATCGCAAATACGAAAGGATCATGCCTCCTACCTCCTATGACGTCAACATCCATGGCATCCCACAAATCGCAAAAGCCACAGAACTTAAACCACATTCCTCCTCTACCTCATTCCGATTATGATTTGGTCTTGATTGATATATTCAGATTTTCATATATTTCGATACGAATTCTCCTTACTCGAAATATGACGATAATTTATCCCTTCCTGATTCTCAAGATATTTTGATTTGGATTTTTTTTTAAATGCTCCCATTTTTTTATTAGAATTTCCCAGTTGCAAAACTGATTGCAATTTAATCAAAATGGCTCGCTTGTTTATTTAATTTTATCTAAGGAAGACTAATCTTGATTTACAATATACTTATCCAAGACTTATCTGTTTAGGTACAGACATAACTCAACAACGAGGAGGAGAAAGTTGTGCAGAGAAAGAAGTAGATCAGATCCACAAAATTTGTAGAAAGCGAGGATATTTAGATCAAAAGTCAAGGACAATAAGACAGAAATGGCAAACTGTTTTTATTTTTCATGATTCAAGGAACTTCATTTAAATTTTTTTAGCATTGTGTGTAAAATTTCTATTTTTAAACAATTTGTATTATTATTTAAGCAGACATGATGGATCAATTCAAGGATCCAAAATTTGACAGAGAAATCCTAAGGAAGAATTTACATTTCTATATTTCTCCTTAAATATTTGTTTGAATAAACTTTTTGGATCATGGCCTCTTTTATTTTTGCAAAAAGCTTGAGTGTTGTTGCATTTCTGCATTACATTAAAGAGTTGGAGCAAAGGAGAAAGGGCCGAGACTGTTAATTTCTTGAAAGCAAGCGTTTTTTGGATATGGTTATTTCTATCAGTATTTTAAAGTGATTATGTTTTCTTTTATTATTTTCAGTTTCTCTCTGTTTTGGGTTATATGCATTTCTGTAAAACAACATTGGCATAAATTGTTTAAGTGCTGCAATATTTTAATGGCATGTATCGAAAATAGTTAAAAATATTTTGATTGTGATATAAGCTTATCATAGTTCTTTTAATTAATTTCTTAATTAAAACAATTAATTTAAATCGTTCTTCAACTCTAAAGTAAATGATTAATTTCTTACTCATCTACTAAGGAAAATTATTCTAGATCACGATGAAACTGTTAAACCCAAGTAATAAATAGATTATTCTCATATATTTTATCTTTTGGTTATAAATCATTCCAAAATCCATTTTTCCATCCTATTATAAGCATTTCATATTCATTTTATTACCTCTCATTGGGAAATTGATCCCATTATATCCAGTCGGAGCCACTACCCCAAACGGAAAAGGAGATGCTTAAAGGTCAAGACCGGGTGGTTATCCCCCATGTTGGTGCAACAAATTTCGAGGCATCAACAAAACCAAATCCACTATTTGAGGGATTTTGGAGGGGAAAGCTTCCTCCTTTCAAGGAGAATTCTTCCTCATCATCTTGTATAAGTACTAATTCGAATTTTCCTCTAGGTGTGGGATTTTCTTAGTCTTCATGTGGAGAAAAGTTGTATTTTTGCAGCTCCGCTTTCATTTCTTACAAGGATGTAATTGTATTGATGGAAATAATGAAGTTTGGTGCCATTTTCAGCTTCTAAATCTTGGAATCCTTCATAGGACTCTGAGTTTCCTTGGGCTTGACCATCCCAAGAGCCTCAAAGCCCTTTTTGTATAATTTACTTTTCTTCTTTTCATTTCTTATTCACATGCATCTCTTGTTCTTGTTTTTCCTATTTCTGCATTTAGTATTGATTATTGATTGTTGTAGGATTGGGTTAAATGTTGAAGTAAGTTATTTTGCAGGATCACAAACATGATTTCATCCTTGGAACATCTTTGAAAGGTTAGAGTAATCATTGAGATACTTGGATTAGTTTGTTTATTCCCAAATCTAAATTTCTGGAAGTACTTTGTGGAAAAAATTAGTAATATTTTGCTATTTTTTATAACATGCTAATGAGCTTCAATTGATTTTATTCCACTTGCATTAAATCATAAAAACATACAAGTTAATAACCAAATTTATCCCATTGCATTTTCACTTGGTTAGGTTAGGTATTTGATAAATTAACTAGCTCAATAGTTCTCGAATTTCTAGATTTTATACTAGTTAATTTCTGCTATTTTTTAGAATGTGTTAACATGGGTATTTTTGAATGATTCCACTTGGAATGGAGACCTAATACATCCTATTCAATAACACAATTTTTCCCATCCAATTTGGATTTGATTTTCTTGGTCATTCGATGAATTATATCTTCCTGTAGCAAATCATGTAACTTCTTGTAGCAGCCTGTAACTTCTTATAACACTCTTCTAGGGGTCCCTTAGGGCTGAATCATGACCCCTAGGCTCTAAATGATTTAGGAATAATAAACACCAATTAGGACATATCTTTTTAAAAAGTAGCTTAGGCCTATTTATTTGAATTCATGCTCTTAGGATTTCAATTACAAATTGTTGTTCTTACCTAGGATTAATTTCTTTTCAAACATTTTCATTTATGTACTTATTTTAGTATTTGATTTCATTACATTCACTCCATTACATCATGACAACGAAAGAATGACACATTGTGTGTTGCACATATAATGTTGATACCTCTTAAGTTTGTACGAACCCCGTGTTGATAATTAAAGTTGGTAACCTTGGGAGTTGCAACATTCTTGTTGCAATATTGAGGCTCATCATTAGCCCATCCTCAGACAGAGCGAAATCGTTGTCCTTCACCCCTCCTATTCCTTTCTACAATTTTCCTTTCAACTGCTCATATATTTCATCTTACTTCCCCACCACTTCAATTATTTCCTTGAGGCAAGTCTTGTAAGAACTTATGGCTGATATATGGCACATTTTCACCCTCCTATTGAGTGCATCAACAACTCTATTTTCTTTACCTTTAATATATTTTATTTATAAATGGAACTCACTAATTGTGTCCATCCATTTAGATTACCTGACATTTAATTTGGGTTGATCAAATAAATAGCCAACCCTCCATGATTAGTCATTAAAATGAATTTCCTCCCGAGGAGGTAATGTCTCCATATCTTCAGTGCATGAATGATGGTAGCCAACTCTAAAGCATGAGTCACATAATTTTTCTCATGCTCATTTGGAGTTCTTAACTCAGAGCACACCACTTGGCCTTATTTCATCAAAAATTTTGCCAAGTCCTTCCTTGCAAGCATAGATACAAATCACAAAATCTTTGTCTAGGTATATTATTCTGAATATTGGTGCATGGGTGAGCAAATGCTTTATTTTCTCAAAGCTTGTAGTGCATTCAACTGTCCATTCAAATTTATTTCCCTTCTTTTTCAATGCAGTGATTCAACAGCCAATCTTAGATAAGTTCTTGATGAAACTCCTATAAAGCCCGCCAACCCCATGAATGATCTTATTTCAGCCACATTTCTTAGTGTTGGCCACTCCATGATGGCTTTAATATTTTATGGGTTAATAGCAACGCCTTCCTTTCAGACAACATGTCCCAAATATTGTATTTGAGGCTAAAAGAACTCACATTTGCAAAAAACATCATATAACTTGTGCTCTATTAACAATTGTAACACTAAAACTAGGTGTTCTTCATGTCCTTCCTTGGTTTTTGATTAAACCAGTATATCATCAACAAATACTACCACAAACTTGTCTAGGTAAGGGCGCAGTACATTGTTCATTAGGGACATAAAAGTTGCAACTGCATTAGTAAGCCCAAAGGACACCGCCACAAATTCATAATGCCCATACCTTGTCTAAAATATTATCTTATGAATACCCTCATCTTTAATGTGTGCCTCGTGATATCTGAATCTTAAATATATCTTTGATAAGATTGTTGCTCCTCGCAATTGATCAAATAAGTCATTATTTCAAGGCAAGGGATATATGTTTTTAATGGTAGATTAGTTAAGCTACCTATAATCTATACACAACTTTAGTGTGCCCTCCTTCTTTACAAATAAAATGGGTGCTCCTCATGGTGACACATTGGGTCCTATATACCCTTTGTCCAACATCTCCTTAATTTGTAACTTTAGCTTTACTAGTTTTGGGGTGCTCATTTGATAAAGGGATTTAGATGTTGGAGTTTTTCCTGGAAAAAGTTCAATGGAGAAATCAACTTCTTTGTGAGAGGTAAGCCAGGAATATCCTCTAGAAACACATCTTGAATGCTGGAAATACTAAGAAGAGGGTGAATCAGTATTTCTTAGCAATTAGCACTTTTTAATCATTTTCAAAGAATTAGTTTTTCTTCATTTATTATTAATGTTCTTCCTCAAAAATTATAAACAATAATCAAGAGTAGACAACACCATACAAAAGTGCAGGAAGATAAAACAATAGACACATATATTTTAGGTGGAAAACCCCCTCCAGCTCAAAAACCATTGAACGCTTCTCTAGTAATTGTCTTCTTTGTTTAAAAAAAATATTAATTACATCAATATTTGAGCTCTAACTGAGGGATGCATCAACCCCCTAATGTTGAGATTTGTAGCTTGGGAGGTACTCCAAACCCTAGGCTTGAGGGTTGTGGAGGAGTTGGCACACAAGTGTGACTTGTGGGCTTTAAACCCAAGTTTGGGGTTTTGTACCCATCAATGTTGGGGCCCAAACCATGGAGATAATTTGACATGTGGTGGATGGAGATGATAGAATACATCAAGACAAACCAAAGGCATTGAAAATCATTGAAATCTGAGTTTTTTATAAGGAGAAGTTATTTTTTGAAGTTTGTGTGTGGGCTTGTAAAATAGGAGATCAAGTCAGCCTCGTGTGAAGAGGCCTAATGATAGGTTGTTAAGCCCTCTTGGATGATTTGTTGAAGCCCTTGTATTGGATATAAATACAAGGTGAGTGTAAGTCATTTTTACACATCCTAAGAGCATTCATATCATAGATTAGCTCCACGATTTGGGATGCGGATCTAAGGCAAGATAAAGGAGACTACACAACCGAGTTTCAAGAGGATACCTTTGAGATTTCAAGTGTGGATTCTTCTGTGGAACAGGTCATAGCTCTAACTAAATCGAGAGGTAAATTAAGGGGAGTTTTCAAGGGTAGTTTTGTGTGTCTCATGTTCTAGATCAAGCTGTAGAAAACTAGGTATGTTTAGGACTATGTGTGCATGTTTTATTGGTGTATAAAGTATTATTCTAGGCCGCAGACATGTGATGATTACAAAAATGAATTGGAGGGCTAATTGAATTAGCAAAGAGGCCTAAGAGTACCCTCCTAACTCAGTTGTAGTAAATGAAGGAAGGTCACATCCAAAACAGGGATCACTTCCATGGTTTTGGGACTGTTATAGGGTGTTGTTGGTACAAGGCTATTGTTGGGTCTATTGAGGAGTAAACTCAAGCCCTAGTAAAGTGGTGGAAGGCCTAGAAGAAAGAAGTAGGGAAGGATACCATTAGGAGAAAGATACACCATGTTTGGAGCAAGGGTTGAGGGTTGTTAAGGGTGGCCTAACCAGACTTGTAGGTGCATAGAACCCAAGGCAAGGAGGCAACGACAGTATGTTGTTTTTGACACCTTGATGATGGATGAATGTTAGGTGGATGGTTTCCTAAGAGAGTATAGTTTGTGAAGTTTGTTAGAAGCCAAGGGGAAGGGTGATCCTAGTATTTAGATTCCCTAACCATAGTGTAGATGCTACAACAAGGATTGGTTACTTGTGGTCTATTGGAGGGAAGTGTGAGAGTGATCCAAGGGTGGATAGTGGATTGGACATTTATGGTTTGTTGGAGGACGGTGTGATAGTTCCAAAGGTGAAGCCCAGTGTGCACCATCTACATGGACTTAGGTGGTTGCTAGAGTGGCAGAAGTTGAGCTCAAGGTTTGATCATCTAGAGGAGCAATTAATCAGCCCTAGACTTGTGTGTGGAGAAGGACTTCTACAACAGATGATGGGTAATCCTCCTAGCCGGTGTTCATTGTGGGTGATGGAAATATTGTAGTGATAGGTGGAAGCCCTCCATGCCCTATGTTAGTCTTCATTGGAGCAGCACAGGAAGACCATAGTGGGTTGAAGTCCTGAGTAGCAGCAGTGGGAAGATTGAGAGTTGTTCACAAACAGAGTCGTGAACAACTCGACAGGAGTCTCAATTTGTTGTGTCCTTGATAGAAAGGCACAACTAGTGAGAAAATTGGATAGCCAAGGTTCAGTTCCCAAATGGACTTGGATCATTGATAGAGGCAGTGTTGCAGATAGAGAGTTGAAGAACCGAGTAGGTACAGGGTATGATCGAGAGGAGTTGAGAGAGCGTGTTACAACTAGATGGTTAAAGTATCTTGTTGGGGGTAGATTTATTATCGATGGATTAACATCAAGCCCCAGTTTTGTATCCTTGTACTTGTGGATATTTGAGGGCCATTATCCCTTGTACAAGAGCCCTAGACTAATGTATTATTCAGTTTGATTAATATAACGAAGTTGGGTTGAAAATTGTAAAAAGTTGTCTATATTTTGTACAATAGTAGATTTACTATTGTTTATATTTTGTTGTGCAAAGTAACTTCATTGTGATTCTTGGTTTGGTAGCATCAGCAATTTAATATTCTATCCTAGACACCAAGGTCATGGAAAAACAACACTTAATTCATAGGCCACAACCTATAGGATGCTACTAAAACCTAATATCATGTTTCAACTAGAAGGATGGCCCAACACCCTATAGATTAGGCCACAACCTGATTATTTCTCCAACACTCTATTTACCATTTTTTGTCGGAAAGGATGCTTTGCTACCCTGTTAGTTTATCAACCATATCTGAATAGGTGCCATAACGCCTTATGCAAGCGACAAATTTCCCTAGCACCACCTTGCCACCCTAAAGTGTTCTCAAGCTACAACCTGAAGGTGACCCCAATCATCCAGAAGCTTCAGTAGATCACGTTTAACAATTTTCGCAATAGATCCCCTATATTCTTTAGAATAGTTGTAAGAAATGTGTAGAATAAATGTCAAATCCTGGTAGTTGTTGATCATTGTTCCCACAAAATAATCACTGCACAATCTACACATCAAAGTCACTTCTCAATTGCACATCATTGTCACTTCTCAACTACACTTCAATGTCATTCATGTTGCTTCATTGTTCCAACTGCTCACAATGTTGCAACCATCTAGCATTGTTATGAAATGATGACACAAATAAAGGTGCCTCAGGTCATCCCTATGAACTGCTACCAATTCTCTCAAAATTTGCCCTCGAATAAATACTAGCATATGTGTAAACACTACTACTCAACCGATCAAGCCCTTCTATCCATATTTACGTCAATATGCTTGTACAAGTGGATGATAATGCTTTCAAGACCTATTGCCCTACAAAGTTATAGTTGTGTCACTTGTACACTCTCTCTAGGTCATCACTATAAGACAAATCCTTAGGTCATCACTGTCATAGGTGTAAGTACCTCAATATATGATCCAGGTGGATATTGGTGGCCACCTGCCAAGTCCACCTGGACCCCCACCATTGTCTTTCTCAGCATTTTCAGTTTCCTTAATTGTAGCACAACTTACTATTTTTAGCAGTTTTTCGGGTCCTGAACTTCCGGAGCCGTTTTGAGGCCCTAAACGACGTTTTTTGGGAAATCTGGGGGCAACATGGGTCCATGGACCGATGTTGCCCTTCCCAAACTGGTAGTGCTCGGATAGATCTTTCTAACGAGCTATTGTACGCGTCAAACGGAGATCGTATGCCAAAGTTACGACCCCGGGAAGTTGATGTACCAATTTACCCAAACGGGGCCCACAGTTTGGCGTTTCATCTCCTAGGGTTAGGTTTTGGAATATTAAGGGTTGTCCATTGTTTCTCAACAATAAATAGGCCTTCGAGCCTCATTGTAACACAGTTCAGAGGCATGTAGCCATCACATCTCTTCTCAGAGATAAGCTACCATCGCCCTAGCTAGTTTATTGCCATTTCTGTTTGTAAGCATATTTCAGTATTTTCCATTAATGAAATGAAGTATTATTTCCGCTGCATCTTTGTGTATATGGTTATCTCTGTAATTTGTTGCGTTCCTGTTTAAATCTGGATCAGTGGTATCAGAGCGGTCTGCTTTTTCTCTGTTTTTCTTTGCATGTCCCCAACAAGGTCGGGATATAAGGAGTTAGGGCTTGAACTGGTTGAACCTTTGCAAGACCAGCCTCGCAAATCCCGACGGCCTCCCATGGCGGACGAGAAGAAAGACGAGGGGGCAGGAGATCCCATCAAAATCTTGCTCGAAGAAGCGCTCGAGCGACAACGGAACGCGATGATGGACAGCTTTGCGCAGATCCTTCAGCGGCTACCCAGAAGCGGCGCATCGGCTTCCAGTAGCTCCTCTGGAAACGCCACACCCTTTAAGGTACAAGTTAATTTTGAAATCCCCATATTCGAGGGTCAGATAGACGCCGATGCCGTAGATAAATGGTTAAATCTGCTAGAGGGTTATTTTTCTGTTCATGAATTTTCGAGTCGGGAAAAGATTGTTTTTGCTCTTCTCAAAGCAGCCCCCCACGTCAAGGACTGGTGGGAAACCTACTGCGAGCAGAAGGATGAAAGTACTGGCTCACTATTTTCAGCCGCACCCACCTGGGATTCGTTCCGGGATGCCATCAAGGAGCAGTATTACCCTGTCGGAAGCTATGAGGATGAATACATAAAGTGGACCACGCTGCGGCAGGGAAGGGACCAAGACGTGCCGGAGTTCACCAATCTTTTCCATACCCTTCGCACAAAGTTGGGTATCAAGGATTCGGAGCAACATTTGATACTCAAATATCGTGGCTGCCTGCACAAGTACATCCAGGAAGAAATACAGTTCTTAAACATCCCCTCGCTCGGCGCAGCATACCGGTATGCCGTCAAGGTCGAGCAAAAGTTTAAACAAAAGAAGTGAGACTTTGGATCTGCGAATCCAAAGCAGGGGAAAGGTGCCCCTAAACCACAGAACAAAGGACAAAGCCAAGGCGGGACAGCCCAAGACAACCAGCCGAAGCTGCAAGCAAAGAGCAACGCCGCGAAGCCGAGAAAGGACACTGGAAAATGGTGCGAGTTCCATAAGAGCTCCACTCACAACACAAGTGAGTGTCGGGCCAAGCAGTCACTGGTGGCTGAGCTAAAGGTTTCAGAATCAGATGCATGTTCCGACTCTGAGTCAGAACCCGATAAGGGGTATGAAAAAGGGAAGCAGATCATTGATGCGGATCCCAGCGCCACTATTGCTACCGCAAAGATCCAGAAAAATGAACCCGAAGATCCAGAGGAGGAGGAGCGTCTCTTCCACTCCCAGATGTGGGTAAAGGGCTCCCCGATACAGTTCATTGTTGATAGCGGGAGTCAAAAGAACCTCATTTCGGCAGAGGTCGTGAAGCGGTTGGGCTTACCGACCACAGCACATCCACAACCATACACCATTGGGTGGCTTCACCAAGGGCGAGATCTTCGCGTGAGCCAGCAGTGTCGCCTTCCATACAACATCAAGCCCTTCACGGATGAGGTATTGTGTGACATTGCTCCCCTTGAAGTTTGTGATGTATTACTAGGACAACCATACTTGTGGAAGCGACATGCTGTGTATGAATCAAGGCCCCGTGCTGTTATTATTACATTGGGAAATAAGTTGTTCAGGATACCAGAGGTAGCACCACCTGCCGCCATCTCTTTGATTACTGCAAAACAATGCAGTAAGATCATTTCCAAAACCAGGAAATTTGTTTTCCTGATGATACGCCCTCAAGGGAAGAAGAAGACAGTGGCCACGGCCTCCAAACGGGGTTCCTCTGCACGGCAACTACAGATGGACAAGATTGTGGAGGAGTACGAAGACATTTTCACCTCCCCGGCAGGGGTTCCTCTGCACTGTCAAGTCAAGCACTCCATCGATCTGACCCCAGGTGCGCCGCTACCCAATGGACCAATTTATCGGCGCTCCGTTCTGGAGAACAATGAAATCAAGAGACAGATTCAGGAGCTCCTGCAGAAAGGTCACATCCGTCCGAGTTCTTCGCCCTGTGGTAGCCCGATAGTGTTGGTACAGAAGAAGGATGGGACGTGGAGACTCTGTATTGACTATCGGGCACTGAACAAGATCACTGTCCGTAATAGGTACCCGATCCCGCGGATTGATGACCTCCTAGACCAACTAAAGGGGGTGAAATATTTCAGCAAGATCGATCTGAAGTCAGGATATCACCAGGTACCAATTGAACCCTCAGATGTGTGGAAGACTGCCTTCAAATCCAAGGAGGGCCTCTTCGAATGGTTGGTCATGCCTTTTGGATTGACGAATGCTCCTGCAATCTTTATGAGGCTAATGGATGACATCTTGCGGCCATTCACCAACTCCTTTGTAGTAGTATACTTGGATGACATTCTGATCTTCAGCCAGAGTTGGGAAGAGCACCTCCACCACATCCGACAGGTTCTCCAAACACTGCGGCAACACAAGCTATGTGCCAATTTGGAGAAATGCACTTTTGGCATGACCGAGGTTCAGTATCTGGGATACATCATTGATGAACAGGGGGTGCATGTCGATCCAGCCAAGGTCCAAGTCATTCGGGATTGGCCCTCTCCAACCACTCTAACAGAGCTCCGCAGCTTTCTAGGTCTTGCCAACTTCTACCGCAGGTTTGTGTTGGGATTTTCTCATATTTCTTGGCCCTTGAGTCAAGTCACTAAGGGCGGGGCGAAACCAAAATTCTTTTGGTCTGAATCTCAACAGAAGTCATTCAGGGAGTTGAAGGATCGCCTCTGCACAGCACCAGTGCTCGCGTTACCAGATTTACAACAACCATTTGAGGTCGAGACAGATGCCTCTGACTATGCTATTGGGGCAGTCCTTACTCAACATGGACACCCAGTGGCATATCATAGTGAAACACTTTCAGACACAGTCCGGAAGTACCCCACTTATGATAAAGAGATGTATTCCATTGTACAGGCCTGTCGACAATGGAAGCATTACATTTTGGGGAAGGAAATGGTCATCCACACAGACCACCGACCTCTGCAGTTCATACAGACCCAAGGGAAATTGCAGAATGATCGCCATCAGAAGTGGTCTACATACCTGCAACAGTTTCACTTGAATATCAAGTATAAAAAGGGCAGCACCAATAATGTTGCAGATTGCCTCAGTCGACCACCGATCATGGCGCTAACCACCGTGCTCAACTCTTGCGGGCACGAGACTTCTGATTGGCCACTTCTCTACAAAAGCGACCCAAAATTCGGCCACACATACCAGACACTCTTGGAGGGTCGGCAGGTTGCAGATTTTCACCTCCAGGATGCCCTATTATGCCACCTCGGTCACCTCTGTGTTCCTTCAAGCGAGCGTGCCAAGATGATTTGGGAAGCACACTACAGTCGGGCTGCTGGACATTTCGGGGTCGAGAAAACAGTGGCAGTACTGCAAAACTATTTCTATTGGCCGAATCTTCGACAGGATGTTGGGAAGTACATCCGATCATGTACTGCATGTGCCATTGCCAAACCGACCATTAAGAAGCAAGGCCTCTATACCCCGTTGCCTACCCCTAGTCGACCTTGGGAATCCATCTCCATGGATTACATGTCAGGCCTTCCTTCCACTAAGCATGGAAATGACTGTGTTTTTGTGGTCGTCGACAGGTTCTCAAAGATGGCCATTATGATGGCCTGCAAGAAGAATATCACAGCAGAAGCCACTGCTAAACTCTTCTTTGAACGAGTGTGGGTGCACTTTGGGATCCCACAGTCTATCATCTCAGATCGGGACAGTCGGTTTCTCAGCACCTTTTGGTCCAGTCTCTGGTCAATGCTGGACACCAAACTCACGAAGTCCACAACCTTCCATCCTCAAACTGATGGCCAGACGGAGGTTGTCAATAGGATGATTGTGCACATTCTGCGCATGTATAACTCAAAGCATCCACGCACATGGGACGAGAGCCTCCCCTACGTTCAGCACAGCTACAACCGAGCTCTTCACAGCTCCACTGGCCATAGCCCTTTTCAGGTGGGTTTGGGATTCCAGCCACTATGCCCCATTGATGTGGCCATGCCACTTGCAGCTACTCACATGAATTCAGCTCATGTCCAGTCCGAAACAGATAAGGCCACCAGCTTCATTGAGCGAATCCAACATATTCGCCAGCAGGTCCATGACATTCTTGAGAAATCAAATGCCAAGTACAAGCAGCGACATGATCAACATCGGGTGCCACACAAGTTTCAGGTGGGCGACAAAGTCTGGTTGCATTTGCAAAAGGAACGCCTTACTGGAGCCTATCGGAAATTGAGACCACTCCGATATGGTCCTTACACCATTACTAAGGCTATGGGAGACAATGCATTTGAGCTCAGCATTCCCCCATTCCTTGGCCTGCACCCAGTATTTAATGTGGACCGCCTTCGGCCATACTTTCCACCATTGCTAGACACATCCGACATTGCAGAACAGCTCAAACCCACAGAATTAAATCCAGATTGCATGGAACAAGCTGCAACTGATCGGATCATGGACACACAGATCAAGAACACTCGCCAACAGAATATCCAACTGTATCGAGTTGTCAAAGCGGGCCAACTCCTTCAGCAGGGCAAGTGGCTCACCAGGGAACAAGTTCAGCAGAAGTTTCCTCATCTCATGGAGGAGCTCAACGCAATGGGGACCATTGCTTCCTAAGGGGGGAGGAATGATCCAGGTGGTTATTGGTGGCCACCTGCCAAGTCCACCTGGACCCCCACCATTGTCTTTCTCAGCATTTTCAGTTTCCTTAATTGTAGCACAACTTACTATTTTTAGCAGTTTTTCGGGTCCTGAACTTCCGGAGCCGTTTTGAGGCCCTAAACGACGTTTTTTGGGAAATCTGGGGGCAACATGGGTCCATGGACTGATGTTGCCCTTCCCAAACTGGTAGTGCTCGGATAGATCTTTCTAACGAGCTATTGTACGCGTCAAACGGAGATCGTATGCCAAAGTTACGACCCCGGGAAGTTGATGTACCAATTTACCCAAACGGGGCCCACAGTTTGGCGTTTCATCTCCTAGGGTTAGGTTTTGGAATATTAAGGGTTGTCCATTGTTTCTCAACAATAAATAGGCCTTCGAGCCTCATTGTAACACAGTTCAGAGGCATGTAGCCATCACATCTCTTCTCAGAGATAAGCTACCATCGCCCTAGCTAGTTTATTGCCATTTCTGTTTGTAAGCATATTTCAGTATTTTCCATTAATGAAATGAAGTATTATTTCCGCTGCATCTTTGTGTATATGGTTATCTCTGTAATTTGTTGCGTTCCTGTTTAAATCTGGATCAATATACAGGTCAAGTCAAACTCAAGTTGTGTTACATGTTGTAGATTACTTTATCACTAAATAATTTCAACGGTCATGTTGTCAGTCAAGTTCATTAGGTGCTTAGTTGTTGCATTCAATATTCTAATTGTCACAATAATGCATGCTAGCATATGTTAATGGACCAATTCCAATAAAACTCTAACTATCCATTATTCAAGGTCATTGTACCAAAATTTCAAGTAGATATTGATGTCAAAATTATGTAATAGTCTCATTGATGTGTCAAGTCATGGTCTAGATATTATATCAACTTAAATATGTCACTTCTTGTCCGCTCACATATAGTCACATCACTTGTCAACATTGTATCACTAGATATATATAGTGCAAATCCTAACAGGCTGTCAAGGAAAATGTCACTAGTGTTATTCCTACTAATGTTCAAGGTAACATATCAAGCTTACTGTCATATAAGATTATAGTGGTGCGTAAGGTCATTTTCTTTAGGTTACTGTCACTTTCACATATGCTTTAATTTTTTCATGGACTCATATGTCATTGTATCGCTATTTGTATAATCCTACAGTTATATTGTCACTGTCTAATCAATATCAAATGTCTATATGTCAAGTCTTTATGTATAGTCATTAAAATGTCTCACTGTTGTAGCGATAACTCATTAATGAAACTCCTATGTTATTGCTTTCATGTTAGTACATCACATCCATATGTGTTGTTTTCACGTAGTTAATGCTACTGATATAAAAGTTCCTCATTCTACAGCATCTATGTTACTAGGTCATTGTAGATGTACAATAAGACTTTAATTTTTTCATGTCAAGTAACACAAACAATGTCATCTTTGATAATTGATGGGAATAGAATTATTCCATCATTGTTATCATGGTCACTCTATTTTCAACCTCTTTACTTCTAGTTATTCTTTATACTGCATTCAATGACACATATAAACATTAATCCTTGGAATCAATCAAAAAGTTTATTAAGATGCAATATCCTTAAGACGTTGCTAAGTTGGACTTGTGTTTCAATGCTACAGCCTTCTAGCAATTAAAACTTTCAGATTTGTGTCCTTATTTAATTTCAAATGCACACAAAACCTTCAACTGATAAAACCCTATGGAACTTTCCACAATATGATTAATATTTAATGTCTATGCAAGATGACAACCCAATGATGATAATATATTTTCCTTACTTGCAGGAGACTCATAGTCATAGGAGAATTTAGGCAATAATGATTGCGGCTACAAAATGTTAATGAAATAGACCTCTCTAAAATGGATGCTCTAACATAAGGTCGAAAGTATGAAGTAGTGGCTGGAAATGGATGCCCTAACTAGAGCCCAACGAATCTCTTAACTCTAATCAAAATATAAAATGAACCAAACCCTAACACACTATGATACTTCGTTGTTTTGTTCAGAATTTAGTGCCCTAGATGAGGACTGAAGGTTTGTTCAAGATGAATGAATGCCCAAAAACTTAAAAGGATGGGAAAAAGACTTACTCAAAAAAAAAAACTTCACTCCTCTTGTAGTAGCCACTCTAAAGGAACACTCCTCCAAGATAAAGTTACAGAAGTCCAATTTTTTTTCCTTAGAAATTCCTCAAAAAATTTCACTACCTCAGAAAGAAAGTCGAATAATTTCAAAGAGAGATAATAGGTTATGTTTGTTATGTTTTTTGAAGACATATGATCTCTTTTTATAGTTTTTTATTAGGCCTTATGAGGGCATCTAAATAAGATTAAAGGAGGGGATTTAGATTCTTTCTAAATATTTTAAAATGATAATAGTTTATTAATTGTCTTAGGCCCCAAGCAAAGGAAAATTGTCCTTATGGTGAAGAATTAGACTTTTTAAATAGTTTTTTTTTTCGTTATTTTAAAACAGTAAGGGACACTCTCTAAATTAATAAACTTCCTAAATTAATGTTATGTCAAAAATCAATAAGAACCCTTTGATAATTAATAAATAATTGTAACTAACCCTTAAGAAACCTATTTATAGTTTCAAATCAATGATTAGCTTAGCACATATGGTCCTACCGAGGTTGTGAAGTTAGTGATTGGTTTATTCCCTTTGGTTATTGGATTTATGTAACTTATATGTGGTGATATTACAGTGATAAATAATGTCATATATTGACAATTGTAGGAGGAGGTGTCATGTCACTACCCATTGGGGTTTTAGCCCAAAACCTGGGGTCATTAACTTCAATTGTGAATATCTCTCAAACTAGGAGGCCTCTTGAGGTGTACCACATATCAACATAAATATATTTTCTAGAAGAAGCTAATGAAATATCTCTCTGACCCAAACTCAATGATTTGACCTACCAAAAACCCTCAATAAAGTTGGGGTACATCCTCGGTCCATGGAACCCAAACTCTAAGACTTGGGTTTTCAACATCCAACAGTATAGTTGTTATCTTGATGTAATCTGACAATGACTAAGAAGCATTCATTAACCATTTGACATCAATGACTAGTGTTTTTGGTCATAGTCAAACCCAGTCAACTCCATGGGTTGACATCACTGACAACACCATCCAAAAATATCCCCCTTTGTCATTGATGGCAACACACGTAATCCTCCTAACATCATGCTTCACCTCACTCTCGATATTTCAATATCCTTCTCAAGTTTTTCTCT
The DNA here is from genome assembly GCA_031772625.1 of Pinus tabuliformis. Classification (NCBI taxonomy): domain Eukaryota; kingdom Viridiplantae; phylum Streptophyta; class Pinopsida; order Pinales; family Pinaceae; genus Pinus; species Pinus tabuliformis. The sequence goes on from CM062819.1 coordinate 865,604,161, forward strand.
CCCTATTTGACATCAATGGCAAAGGGTTACTCCCCCTGAGAATTTGATTTCTTCATGTGGACTTGTTATCTTCCTTTGCTCCCCCTGACGAGAAGCCTTCTTATAGTGGTATGTTAATGATGATTCCTTTGGACCTGTGTCCTGTATGTGCTTCTCTTGAGGAGAAACCTTCCTTTGTGAACCTATAATCCTTTAATTGTTTTGCTCCCTCTGAACCTATTATGAAACTGCCATCTTGTTCAAACTATCTGCCTGTCAATCATAGACTTATGCCATATACTGCTGCATAGACTCCCCCTCTACAAACTTCAAGGAGTCAGGAAGTCGGATTGTTCAAAATATTGATTTACCTAACGAGTTATCTTGGCTCGATTCCTCACATCCTGTTACGAATCTTGAAGGCATGACTGCTGGGACTTTCTTGTATTTATGCACTTCTTGTTGATCCTTCACATGTTCTTCCTGTATTTTTTCATCTTGTACTTGTTTCCTCTTCCAAACCTTCTTATTCTCATCATCAATATTCATGATTGATTCCATTTTGTTCCTGCAGTGACAAGCTATGTGTCCATAATTGTGACACTTGTAACATTCCATATCTAGATAGTTCTTGCATTCTTGAGCTATATGTCCATGATTATGAAATTTAAAGCATTCAATTCCATCCATAGAAGATGTGATATGGTATCTGTCTTAAGAACCTGCAAACTTGCTTCTATAGTTTTGCAGATAATAGTTGTACCTGCCAAAAACTTCTCAATCCATAGCCATATGTTCGTAGTTAGCACATAAAAAAATAACCATTAAATAAATGTGTGTACCTGAATGGTTCATTTGGATGTGATGGTCCTTGATAGTTGTACATGTCAATAACTTTACAATATCTGACCACATGTCCATAGTTAGTACACGAATAACCATTAAATAAATGAACATACCTGGAATATTTTTCATTCTTCTTTGGAGGCAGTGTTGTAGTCTGTTGTCATCCTTTTTTCTTGACTGCTTTGGTCTTATTCTTTAGAGTTGAAACATTCTTCTTTGGATTTTCACTTTGATAAACTTCCTTCTTAGAATCATCCTGCAAATATGTGAAGCTTGTACCTTCATCAACTAGAGCTTTATCAACTTTAAGTTCCTTCATTTTTGCTTCTTCATATGTCTTATCTTATAAGTGTTCTTTTTGTGGTCCCTTGAGTTTGTTGATCTCATCACGAGTTGCATAGTGTTCTCCTTGATTTTGAGCAAGGTCTTCCTGGAATTTGTCCTTCAACAATTTCCTTCTTTTTTTTGCTTCTTCAACTTGTAGCTTGATAAGAGAGAATTTTTCAACTTCTCCGCTGAGTACCTGTATCCGTTCCTTTTGCTTCTCAATCTCAATCTTGAGCCTGCTTAGTTTAGCTGAAGATGTTTCCAACTCCTTTTTATTTTGGTCAACTATGGATATGTATCTTTGATCAAATTCCTTCCTTTCAATTTCTACTTCATGCATCTATTGTTTGAGCCTGCCAATCTATGCAAAGGTTGTATCTAGTTCTTCTTGCTTATGTTGGACTTCTCTCTTGAGGCCTTGTATCTCTATATTCTTGACTTCTTCGCGTTGAGTTATAAGACTACTAATCATCTTCTTAGACTCTTAATTTTCCTTGATGAGTTCTTTTGTTGTCTTCAATTATGCTTCCAAAAGTCTTGTCTTTTCCTTTTGACTTTTGAGTTCCTTTATCACCTTGATCAATTGATTTTGAAACTTTGTCTTACTCATTTCTCCAATTTCTTCATCATAATTAGAAGGATATGAATATTAAATAACATCTTGACCTTATTTCTTTGTTAAATAGAGATTATTAAGCCTTTCCCAAAGAGCTTTAGCTGTGGAACATTGATTAACTTTTGTTTTCACATAATTTGGCAAAACATTCAAAATTACATTCATGGCCTTTGAATTGTACCTTTTAGCTTTGTCAGTAGATGTGTCTCCAAAAACAACTGATTCCCATACTCCATGTGCCTGCAAATGTACTTCCATCTTGGATTCCCATGTCTACTAATTATCTGAATCAAAATCAGGGATTGGTACACAATACTGAATTTCTTCACATTTTGTTGTACTTGTACCTTATTTTGAAATCCTTGCAACCTGATTCTTTGACTTTCCCATCTTTATGCTCTAAATGCCACCTTCCAGTAGTTAAGTTATTACTTAAGGAACCAATCTCTTATTCCAATTATTAGAAATACCGAGAGGGGAGCGAATAAGTATTTCTTAGCCATTAGCACTTGTTAATCTTTTTCAGAGCATTAGTTATTCTTCTGTTATTAATAATGTTCTGCTTCAACAATTATAAATAATAATCAACATTATACAAAACCATACAAAAATGCAGGAGGATAAAACAATAGACACATATATTCTAGGTGGAAAACCCCCTTCCAAGTCAAAAATCACCAAACACTTCTCTAGTAATTGTCTTCTTCTTTCATTAAATGAAATATTAATTACATCAAGATTTCAGCTCCAATTGAGGGATGCGTCAACCCCCTAATTCACATACCACAACATGTATAATGCTACTAAACCCTAATATCTTTTTGCAATCAGAAGCACATCCATGCCCTAATGCCCTGTAGATCAGGCCACAACCTAATGAGTTCCCCAACACTTCGTTTACCAGTTGTTTTCGGAAAGGATGCTTTGCTACCCTGTTAGTTTATCATCCACAACTGACTAGACACTACAACACCTTATGCAAGCCACAAGGTGCTCAAGCACCACCCCGCCACCCTGAAGTGTTCTCAAGCCACAACCTGAATGTGACTTCAATCATTGAGAAGAGTCGGTAGATCACGTTTCACAATTTTCAGACTGGGTCCCCTCTATTCAGTAGAATAGTTGTAAGAAATATGTAGAATAAATGTTGAATCCTGGTAGTCGATGATCATTGTTCCCACAAAATAGTCATTGTACATTGCTACATGTCAAGGTCACTACTCAACTGCACATCACTATCACTTCTCAACTGCACTTCAATGTCATTCACACTGCTTCATTGTTCCAAACTTCTCACAATGTTGCAAACATCTGGAACTATTATAAAACGATGACACAAATAAAGTTGCCTCGGTTCATCCATATGACCTGCTACCAATGCTCTCAAACACTTCCCTCAGAGAGCTCCTAGCATATGTGTAAAAACTATTACTCAACCGGTCAAGCCCTTCTATCCATCTTTACATCCATATGCTTTGTACAACTGGATGATAATGCCTTCAAGACCTACCACCTTGCAAGGTTACAATTTTGTCACTTGTACACTCTCTCTAGGTCATCACTATAAGATAAATCCTTAGTTCATCATTGTCATAGTTGTAAGTACCTCAATATACAGGTCAAGTCACAATTAAACTATGTCACAAGTTGTAGATCACTTTATCACTAAATAATGTCAATTGTCATGTTGTCAGTCAAGTTCATTAGGTGCTTAGTTGTTGCATTGAATATTCTAGTTGTCACATTAATGCATGCTAACATAAGTTAATGGGCCAATGCCAATAAAACTCTAACTGTACATTAGTCAAGGTAATTGAACCAAATTGTCAAGTAGATAGTCATGTCAAAATTATGCAATAGTTTCATTGATGTGTCAAGTCATGGTCTAGATATTATATCGACGTCAATATGTCACTTGTTGTCCCATCACATATAGTCACATCACTTTTCAACATTGTATCACTAGATATAGATGGTGAAAATCCTAACAGACTATCAAGGCACCTGTCAATGGTGTTATTCCTAATGATGTTCAAGGTAACATATCAAGCTTACTGTCATATAATATTATAGTGGTGCGTAAGGTCATTGTCTTTAGGTTATTGTCACTTTCACATATGCTTTAATTTTTTCATGGACTCATCTGTCATTGTTTCATTATTTGTATAATCCTACAGCCACATTGTCATTGTCTAATCACTGTCAAATGACTATAGGTCAAGTCTCTATATATAGTCACTAAAATGTCTCATTGTTGTAGAGATAACTCATTAATTTAACTCCAATGTCATTGTTGTTATGTTAGTACATCACATCAATATGTATTTTTGTCAAGTAGTTAAGGCTACTGATATAAACGTTCCTCATTCTACATCATCTATGTTACTAGGTCATCGTAAATGTACAATAATACTTTATGTTTGTCATGTCAAGCAACACAAACAATGTCATCTTTGATAATTACTGGGAATAGAATTATTCTACCATTTCTATCATGGTCACTCTATTTTCAACCTCTTTACTTCTAGTTATTATTTATACTGCATTCAATGAGACGTACAATCATTAATCCTTGGAATCAATCAGAAATTTTATTAAGATGCAAGATCATTAAGACATTTCTAAGGTGAACCTATATCAAAATTTCAATGCTATAGCCTTGTAGCAATTAAAACTTTTAGATTTGTGTCCTTATTTAATTTTAGATGCACACAAAACATTCAACTAATAAAACCCTACGACACTTTCCACAATATGATTAATATTTAAGGTCTATTGATCCAGATTCAAGCAGGAACACAAAAAATTACAGAGATAACCATAAACACAAAGATGCAATGGAAATAATACTTCATTTCATTAATGTAAAATACTGAGATATGCTTACAAACAGAAATTGGACATAAACAGCTAGGGCGATGGTAGCTTATCTCTAAGAAGAGATGTGGTGACTACATGCCTCTGAACTATGTTACAATGAGGCTCGAAGGCCTCTTTATTGTTGAGAAACAATGGAAAACCATAAACATCCAAAAACCTAACCCTAGAAGATGAAACGCCAAACTGTGGGCCCCATTTGGGTAAATTGGTACATCAATTTCCCGGGGTCATAACTTTGGCATACGATCTCCGTTTGACACGTACAATATCTCGTTAGAAAGATATATCCGAGAACTACAACTTTGGGAAGAGCAACATCAATCCATGAACCCATGTTGCTCCCAGGTTTCCCAAAAAACGTCATTTAGGGCCTCAAAACAGCTCCGGAAGTTTAGGACCCGAAAAAATGTTAAAAATAGTAAGTCCTACAATAAAGGAAACTGAAAAGCTGAAAGAAGCAATGGTGGGGGTCCATGTGGACTTGGTGGGTGGCCACCAATATCCACCTGGATCATTCCTCCCCCCTTAGGAAGCAATGGTCCCCATTGCGTTGAGTTCCTCCATGAGATGAGGAAACTTCTATTGAACTTGGTCCTTGGTGAGCCACTTGCCCTGGTGAAGGAGTTGCCCTGCTTTGACAACTCGATACAGCTGGATGTTCTGCTGGTGAGTGTGCTTTATCTGTGTGTCCATGATCCGATCAGTTGCAGCTTGTTCCATGAAATCTGGATTTAACTCTGTGGGTGTGAGTTGTTCTGCAATGTTGGATGTGTCTAGTAATGGTGGAAAGTATGGCCGAAGGTGGTCCACATTGAACATTGGTTGCAGGCCAAGGAATGGGGGAATGCTAAGCTCAAATGAATTGTCTCCCACAGCCTTGGTAATGGTGTAAGGACCATATCGGAGTGGTTTGAGTTTCCAATAGGCTCCAGTAAGGCGTTCCTTTTGCAAATGCAACCAGACTTTGTCGCCCACCTGAAACTTGTGTGGCACCCGATGTTGATCATGTCGCTACTTGTACTTGGAATTTGATTTCTCCAGAATGTCATGGACTTGCTGGCAAATATGTTGGATGTGCTCAATGAAGCTGTTTGCCTTATCTATTTCGGACTGGACATGAGCTGAATCTGCGTGAGTAGCTGCAAATGGAATGGCCACATCAATGGGACATAGCGGTTGGAATCCCAAGCCCACCTAAAAAGGGTTGTGGCCAGTCGAGCTATGGAGAGCCCGGTTGTATCTGTGCTGAACATAGGGAGGCTCTCATCCCATGTGCGTGGATGCTTTGAGTTGTACATGCGCAAAATGTGTACAATCATCCTGTTGACAACCTCTATCTGGCCATCAGTTTGAGGATGGAAGGCTATGGACTTAGTGAGTTTGGTGTCCAGCATCGACTAGAGACTGGACCAAAATGTACTGAGGAACTTGCTATCCCGATCTAAGATGATAGATTGTCGAATCCCAAAGTGCACCCACACTCGTTTAAAGAAGAGTTTAGCAGTGGCTTCTGCTGTGATATTCTTCTTACAGGCTGCCATAATGGCCATCTTCGAGAACCTGTCGAAGACCACAAAAACACAGTCATTTCCATGCTTAGTGGAAGGAAGGCTTGACATGTAATCCATGGAGATGGATTCCCAAGGTCAACTAGGGGTAGGCAGCGGGGTATAGAGGCCTTGCTTCTTGACTGTCGGTTTGGCAATGGCGTAGGAAGTGCATGATCTGATGTACTTCCTGACATCCTGTCGAAGATTCGGCCAGTAGAAATACTTCTGTAGTACTACCACCATTTTCTCGACTCTGAAATGCCCAGCAGCCTGACTGTAGTGTGCTTCCTAAATCATCTTGGCACGCTCGCCTGAAGGAACACAAAGGTGACCCAAGTGGCATAACAGGGCATCCTGGAGGTGAAAATCTGGAACATGCCGACCCTCCAAGAATGTCTGGTATGTGTGGCCAAAGTCTGGGTCGCTTTTGTAGAGAAGTGGCCAGTTAGAAGTCTTGTTCCCACAAGAGTTGAGCACAGTGATTAATGACATGATCGGTGGTCGACTGAGGCAATCTACAACATTATTGGTGATGCCCTTCTTATACTTGATATTCAAATGGAACTTTTGCAGGTGTGTGGACCACTTCTGATGGCGATCATTCTGTAATTTCCCTTGGGTCTGTATGAACTGGAGGGGTTAGTGGTCTGTGTGGATGACCGTTTCCTTCCCCAAAATGTAATGTTTCCATTGTCGGCAGGCTTGCACAATGGAATACATCTCTTTGTCATAAGTGGGATAATTCCGGACTGTGTCTGAAAGTGTCTCACTTTGATGTGCCACTGGATGCCCGTGTTGAGTAAGGACTGCCCCAATAGCATAGTCAGAGGCATCTGTCTCGACCTCAAATGGTTGTTGCAAGTCTGGCAATGAGAGCACTAGTGCTGAGTAGAGGCAGTCTTTCAACTTTGTGAATGTCTTCTGTTGAGATTCAGACCAAAAGAATTTTTTTTTCGCTCCTCCCTTGCTGACTTAACTCAAGGCCCAAGTGATATGAGAAAATCCCAACACGAACCTGCGGTAGAAGTTGGCAAGACCTAGAAAGCTGCGGAGCTCTGTTAGAGTGGTTGGAGAGGGCCAATCCCAAATGACTTGGATCTTGGCTGGATCCACATGCACACCCTGTTCATCAATAATGTATCCCAGATACTAAACCTGGGTCATGCCAAAAGTGCATTTCTCCAAATTGGCACATAACTTGTGTTGTCGCAGTGTTTGGAGAACCTATCAGATGTGCTGGAGGTGCTCTTCCCAACTCTCGCTGAATATCAGGATGTCATCCAAGTATACCACTACAAATGAGTTGGTGAATGGCCGCAAGATGTCATCCATTAGCCTCATGAAGGCTGCAGGAGCATTTGTCAATCCGAAAGGCATAACCAACCATTCGAAAAGGCCCTCCTTGGCTTTGAAGGCAGTCTTCCACACATCGGAGGGTTTGATTGGTACCTGGTGATATCCTGACTTCAAATCGATCTTGCTAAAATACTTTCCCCCTTCAGTTGGTCTAGGAGGTCATCGATCCATGGGATCAGGTACCTATTATGGATAATGATCTTGTTTAGCGCCCAATAGTCAATACAGAGTCTCCAAGTCCCATCCTTCTTCTGTACCAACACGATCGGGCTCCCACAGGGTGATGAACTCAGACGGATGTGACCTTTCTGTAGCAACTCCTGAATCTGCCTCTTGATTTCATTATTCTCCAGAATGGAGCACCGATAGATTGGTCCATTAGGTAGCAGCACACCTAGGGTCAGATCGATGGAGTGCTTGACCTGACAGTGCAGAGGAACCCCTGCGGGGGAGGTGAAGATGTCCTCATACTCCTTGACGACCTTGTCCATCTGTAGTTGTCATGGGGAAGGGCCCTGTCCGGAGATCATGGCCACCGTATTCTTCTTTCCTTGAGGGCGTATCATCAGGAAAACAAATTTCCTGGTTTTGGAAATGAGCTTACTGCATTGTTTTGTAGTAACCAAAGAGATGGCGGTAGGTAGTGCTACCTCTAGTATCCTGTACAACTTATTCCCCAAAGTAATAATAACAGCATGGGGCCTTGATTCATACACAGCATGTCACTTCCACAAGTATGGTTGTCCTAATAATACATCACAAACTTCAAGGGGAGCAATGTCACACAATACCTCATCCGTGAAGGGCTTGATGTTGTATGGAAGGTGACATTGCTGGCTCATGTGAAGATCTCGTCCTTGGTGAAGCCACCTTATGGTGTACAGTTGTGGATGTGCTATGGTCGGTAAGCCCAACCGCTTCATGACCTCTGCCGAAATGAGGTTCTTTTGGCTCCCGCTGTCGACAATGAACTATAGCGGGGATCCCTTTACCCACATCTAGGAGTGGAAGAGACGCTCCTCCTCCTCTGGATCTTCGGGTTCCTCCTTCTGGATCTTTGTGGTGGCAACAGTGGCGTTGGGTTCCGCATCGATAATATTCTTCCCTTTGTCATTCCCCTTGTCGGGTTCTGACTCAGAGTCGGAACATGCATCTGATTCTGAAACCTTTAGCTCAGCCACCAGTGACCGCTTGGACCAACACTCACTTGTGTTGTGAATGGAGCTGTTATGGAACTCACACCATTTTCCTGTGTCCTTTTTCGGCTTCGCGGCACTGTTCTTTGCTTGCAGCTTTGGCGGGTTGTCTTGGGACACCCTGCCTTGGCTTTGCCCTTTATTCTGTGGTTTGAGGGCACCTTTCCCTTGCTTCGGATTTTCAGATCCAAAGTCTCGCTTCTTCTGTTTAAACTTTTGCTTGACCTTAATAGCATATCGGTATGCCGTGCCAAGCGAGGAGATGTTCAGGAATTCTATTTCTTCCTGGATTTACTTGTGCAGGCAGCCGTGGTATTTGAGTATCAAATTTTGCTCTGAATCCTTGATACCCAACTTTGTGTGAAGGGTATAGAAAATATTGGTAAACTCCAGCACATCTTGGTCCCTTCCCTGCCGCAGTATCGTCCCTTTATGTATTGATCCTCATAGCTTCCGACAGGATAGTACTGCTCCTTGATGGCATCCCAAAATGAATTCCAGGTGGGTGCGGATGAAAATAGTGAGCCGGTACTTTCATCCTTCTGCTTGCAATAGGTTTCCCACCAGTCCTTGACGTGGGGGGCTGCTTTGAGAAGAGCGAAAATAATCTTTTCCCGACTAGAAAAATCATGAACAGAAAAATAACCCTTTAGCAGATTTAACCATTTATCGACGACATTTGCATCTATATGACCCTCAAATATGGGGATTTCAAAATTAACTTGTACCTTAAACGGTGTGGCGTTTCCAGAGTAGCTATGGGAAGCCGATGCGTTGCCCCTGGGTAGCCACTGAAGGATCTGGGAAAAGTTTTCCATCATTGCGTTCCTTTGTCGCTCGAGGGTTTCTTCGAGCAAGATTTTGATAGGATCTCCTGCTCCCTTGTCTTTCTTTTCATCTGCCATGGGAGGTCGTCGGGTTTTGTGAGGCTGGTCTTGCAAAGGTTCGACTAGTTCAAGCCCTAACTCCTTATATCCCGACCTCATTGGGGACATGCAAAGAAAAACAAAGAAAAAGTTGACCGCTCTGATACCACTAATCTGGATTTAAACAAGAACGCAACAAATTACAGAGATAACCATAAACACAAAGATGCAGCGGAAATAATACTTCATTTCATTAATGTAAAATACTGAGATATGCTTACAAACAGAAAATGGACATAAACAGCTAGGGCGATGGTAGCTTATCTCTGAGAAGAGATGTGGTGGTTACATGCCTCTGAATTGTGTTACAATGAGGTTCGAAGGCCTATTTATTGTTGAGAAACAATGGAAAACCCTAAACATCCAAAAACCTAACCCTAGAAGATGAAACGCCAAACTATGGGCCCCGTTTGGGTAAATTGGTACATCAACTTCCCGGGATTGTAACTTTGGCATACGATCTCCGTTTGACATGTACAATATCTCGTTAGAAAGATCTATCGGAGAACTACAACTTCAGGAAGTGCAACATCGGTCCATGGACCCATGTTGCTCTTAGTTTTCCAAAAAATCATCATTTAGGGCCTCAAAACGGCTCCGGAAGTTTAGGACCCGAAAAACTGCTAAAAATAGTGCTACAGTTAAGGAAACTAAAAAGCTGAAAGAAACAATGGTGGGGGTCCAAGTGGACTTGGTGGGTGGCCACCAATATCCACCTGGATCATCTATGCAAGATGGCAGCCCAATCATGCTACTATCTCTGCTTACTTGCAGGAGAATCACACTCATAGGAGAATTGAGGCAATAATGACTACGGCTACAAAATGTTAATGCAACATACCTCTGAAATTGATGCCCTAACATAAGGTCGGAAGTCTAAAGTAGTGGCTAGAAATGGATGCCCTAACTAGATCCCAATGAATCCCTTAACTCCAATCAAAATATAAAAGGAACCAAACCCTAACACACTCTGATACTTTGTTGTTTGTTCAGAATTTAGTGCCCTAGATAAGGGCCGAAGGTCTGTTCAATTTGAATGAATGCCCAAAAACTTAAAAGGATAGGAACAAGACTTGTTCAAAAAAAGAAAGCTTTCTCCTCTTGTAGTAGCCACTCCAAAGGAACCATCCTCCAATACAAAGCTATAGACATTTGAATTTGTTTGCCTTAAAAAATCCTCAGAAAATTTCGTTGCCTCAAAAAGAAAGTCAAATAATTTCAAAGAGAGATAATAGGTTATGGTTGTTATGTCTTTGGAAGACATGTGATCTCTTTTTATAGTTTTTTTTATTATGTCTTTTGAGGGCATATAACTTAGACGTTGGAGGGGCTTTAGATTCTTTTTAAATATTTTAAAATGATAATATTTTATTAATTTTCTTAGGCCCTAAGCAAAGCAAAACTACCCTTATGGTGAAGAATTAGACTTTTTAAATAAAAAGTTTTTATTATCTTAAAACACTAAGGGACACTTGCTAAATTAATACACTTCCTAAATTAATTTTATTTCAAAAATCAATAAGAAACCTTTAATAATTAATAAATAATGGTAACTAACAAAGTTTGAAACAAATGATTGGCTTAGTGCATATAGTCCTACCTAGGTTGTGAAGTCAGTGATTGGTATACTGCCTTTGGTTCTTGGAGTTTTGTAACTTATACGTAATGAGATTACAATAATAAAAAAATGTTGTATATTGAAAATCGTAGGAGGAGGTGTCATGTCACTACCCCTTGGGGTTTTAGCCTAGAAAATGGGGTCACCAACTTCAATTGTGAATATCTCTCAAACCACGAGGCCTCTTGGGGTGTACCACATATCAACATAAATATATTTTCGAGGAGAATCTAATGACATAAATCTCTGACCTAAAATCAGTGGTTTGGCCTACCAAAAACCCTCTACAAATACATGGTACATCCTAAGTCCAAGGAACACAAACCCTCGAACTTGGGTTTTCAACCATCCAACGGTATAGTTGTTATCTTGATGTAATCTGACAAAGACTAAGAAGCATTCATTAGCCATTTGACATCAATGGTTGTTGTTTTTTTCAAAGTCAAACCCAGTCAACTCCATGGGTTGACAACAATTACAACATCATCCAAAAATCACCCCCTTTTTCATTGATGGAAATACATGTACTCCTCCTGACATCATGCTTCACCTCCTTCTCGATATTTCAATCTCATTCTCATGTTTTTCTCTCCCCCTTTGAAATCAATGGAAAAGGGTTACCCCCCCAAGAATTTTCTTTCTTCATGTGGACCTATTATCTTCCTATGATCCCCCTGACAAGAAGACTTCTTGTAATGTTCTATCAATGACGATTCGTGTGGATGTGTGTCATGTATGTGCTTCCCTTGATGAGAAACCTTCCTTTGTGAACTTGTAATCCTTCAAGTGTTATGCTCCTCCTGAACCTATTATAAAATTGTCATATTGTTCAAACTATATGTTTGTCAATCATAGGTGTGTGTCATATATTGTTGCATAGAACCCCCCTCTACAAACTTCAAGGAGTTAACAGGCCAAATTGTTCAAAATAGTGATTTACCTAACCATTCATCTTGACTTGATTCCTCACAACTTGTAACAAATCCTGAAGGCATGACTAATGGGACTTTCTTGTCTTTATGCACTTCTTGTTGATCCTTCACATGTTCTTCCTATAATTTTTTCACCTTATACTTGTTTCCTCTTCCAAACATTCTTATTCTCATCATCAATATTCATGATTGATTCCATTTTGTTCCTACAATGACGAGTTATATGTCCATAATTGTAACACTTGTAATGTTCCATATCTGGATGGCTCTTGCATTCTTGAGCTATGTGTCCATGATTATGACATTTAAACCATTCAATGTAATCCATAGAAGATGTCATTTGATATATGTCTCGAGAACCTGCAAACTTTCTTCTAGGGTTTTGCAGATAATAGTTGTACCTGCCAAAAACTTCACAATCCTTAGCCATATGTCCATAGTTAGCACATAAAAGACAATAAAAAATAAATAAATGTGAGTACCTAAATGGTTCATTTGGATGTGATGGTCCTTGATAGTTGTACACGTCAACAAATTTACAATCCCTAGCCATATGTCCATAGTTAGCACACGAAAAACGATAACCATTAAATAAACGAAGATACCTGGAAGATTTTTTATTGTTCTTTGGAGGTGATGTTGTAGTATGTTGTCGTCCTTTGTTCTTGATTTTTTTGGTCTTGTTATTTGGAGTTGAAACATTCTTCTTTGGCTTTTCACTTTGATCAACTTCCTTCTTAGAAACATCCTGGAAAGATGTGAAGCCTGTACTTTCATCAACTAGAGCTTTACTAGCTTTAATTGCCTTCATTTTTGCTTCTTAATATGTCTTATCTTGTAAGGGTTCTTTTTCCGATCCCTTGATTTGATTGATCTCATCATGGGTTGCATCAAGCTCTCCTTTATTTTGAGCAAGGTATTCTTGAAATCTGTCCTTCAACAATTTCCTTCTTTCTTCTGCTTCTTCAACCTGTAGCTTGATAAGAGAAGATTTTTCAACTTATCTATTGAGTACCTATATCTATTCCTTTTTCTTCTTAATCTCAATCATGAGTCTTCTTAGTTTAGCTAAACATGTTTCCACTTCCTTTTGCTTTTCTCAACAACAGATATGTATCTTTGATCATATTCCTTCCTTTCAATTTCCACTTCCAACATCTGTTGTTTAAGCCTGCCAATATCTGCAAAGGTTGTATCGAATTCTTGTTTCTTTTGTAGGACTTCTCTCTTGAGGTATTTTGTCTTTGTATTCTTAACTTCTTGAAATTGAGTTCTAATATTGCTAATCATCTTCTTAGACTCTTCATTTTCCTTGATGAGTTCTTTTGTTGTCTTCAATTTTTCTACCAAAAGTCTTACCTTTTCCTTTTTACTTTTGAGTTCCTTTATCACCTTGATCACTTGATTTTGAAACTCTATCTTACTAATTTCTCCAATTTCTTCATCATAATTACAAGGATATTAATTTTCAATAATATCTTGACCTGATTTCTTTGTTAAAGGAGATTATGAAGCTTTTCCCAAAGAGCTTTAGTTGTTGAACATTGACTAACTTTTGTTTTCACATAATTTGAAAAAACATTCAAAATTACATTCATGGCCTTTGAATTATACCTTTTCGCTTTGTCGGTAGATGTGTCTCCAAAAATAACTGATTCCCATCCTCCATGTGCCTACAAATGTACTTCCTTCCTCGATTCCCATATCCAGTAATTATTTGCATCAAAATCAGGTGTTGGTACACAATACTCACTTTCTTCATATTTTTTTGTACATGTACCTTCTTTTGAAATCCTTGCAACCTGCTTCTTTGACTTTCTTCTATCTATGCTCTGAAGACTTCCTTCCAACAGTTAATTTGTTATTGAAGGAACCAATCTCTTATTCCAATTGTTGGAAACACTGAGAGGGGATGAAGTATTACTTCTTATCATTTAGCACTTTTTAATCCTTTTTTCAGAGAATTAGCTATTATTTAGTTATAATAATGTTCTTCTTCAATAATTATAAACAATAATCACCAGTAAATAACACCATACAACAATACAGGAAGATAAAACAATAGACATATGTATTCTAGGTGGAAAACCCCATCCCTGTCAAAAACCATTGAACGCTTCTCTAGTAATTGTCTTCTTATTTCTTTAAAAAATATACCAATTACATCAATATTTAAGCTCCAACTAAGGGGTGAGTGAACCCCCCAATTCATAAACCACAACCTGTAGGATGCTACTAAACCCTGATATCCTGTTGCAACCAGAAGGATGCCCCAACACCCTATAAATCAGGTCACAACCTGATGAGTGCCCCAACACTCTTTCCCAGTTGTTGGAAAGGATGCTTTGCTGCCCTGTTATTTTATCAACCACAACAGAATGGACACCACAATGCCTTGTGTAAGCCACAAATTTCCCTAACAACACCCTTCCACCCTGAAGTGTTCTCATGCCACAACCTAAAGGTGACTCCAATCACCTAGAAGAGTCGATAGATCACGTTTCACAATTTTCACACTGGATCCCCTATATTATGTAAAATAGTTGTAAGAAAGATGTAGAATAAATGTCGAATCATGGTATTCGTTGATCACTATTCCCCCAAACCAATCACTACACAATGCTACATGTCAAGGTCTCTGCTCAACTGCACTTCACTGTCATTCACGCTGCTTCATTGTTCCAAACCGCTCACAATGTTGCAATCATCTAGCACTGCTATCAAATGATGACACAAATAAAGGTGCCTCAGGTCTTCCCTATGACCTACTACCAATGATCTCAAACTCTGCCCTCGAAAAGCTACTAACATATGTGTAAACACAGTTTCTCAAGCAGTCAGGCCCTACTATCCATTTTTACATCAATATGCTTGTACAACTGGATGATAATGCCTTCAAGACCTGCTGCCCTGCCAAGTTACAGTTGTGTCATGTTATGAAACCAGCTCAAGAAAATATAGAAAAGATAGATCAATGTCTTAGAATTCAGCCTCTTCGAGGGGCAACCTCCTTTACATTACATAAATGAACAATTCTTGGATGATACAAATGAGAAGACCTCCTTCCTATATATAGGAGTCTAAGGGGTCATAACATAATCACAGCCAACATAACAATAATAATGTAAGGGCACAATAATAAAAATAGTGGGCTTCTATGGGGCACAATAGTAACAATATGGGCACTACATGGGTACATCAATATAATAAGTGGGTTGTACTAATAACAATAAGGAGTTACCCTAGTAGTATAGGGGCCTAACATGCCCCTCTCCTTCAAAAAGCGTTGTCCTCAACGCTTGAGTAGTTCTTGATGCTTCTGTACAAAATTCTTGTCCTCCCATGTGGAATCTTCAGTGGGTAAGTTCTTCCACTTGATGAGATACTTTGAAATTGATCGATTTCGTAGCTGTCGGGTTCTTGTTTCTGTGACTGCTCCAGGTTCCAATATGATTTTTCCCTCCTCTTTAATTTTTGGCAATATTGTTTGAATTGGGATCTTTTGCAACTTTTGAATAAGTGGCCATACTTCTTCATCCTTCTTCCATTCATCCCTTGTTTCATTTATCCAATCTGGTTGGATAATAGAAATGGCGCACAACAATGCTTCCACATCCTCATCCTTTCTTGAGAGTGCATCTGCCACCACATTTTGCTTCCCTTTTTTGTAGATGATTTCAAAGTCATAACCCAACATCTTTGTGACCCACTTTTGTTGCTCTTCAGAGGATAATCTTTGTTCTAAAAAGTATTTAAGGCTATCATGATCCGTTTTTACCTTGAAGTGTCTTCCCATTAGGTAGGGTCGCCATTTCTTAAGTGCATGGAGTATTGCCAACATTTCCTTCTCATAAATAGCTTTGCTTAAAAACTTTCCCTTGATTGTACGACTTTCAAAAGCAACGGGTTTTTCATCTTGCATTAGAACGGCACCAATTCCATTTCCCGAAGCATCACATTCCACAATAAAGGTTTTTGTGAATTCTGGTGTAGCTAAGACCGGTGCTTGGCACATTGCCTCTTTAAGATGTTCAAAGGCCTTTGTTGCTTCCGGAGTCCATGAAAATGCATCTTTCTTCAATAATGTTATTAGAGGTGCTGCTATTCTCCCATAATTCTTAACAAACTTGCGATAATACCCTGTCAACCCGAGAAATCCTTGCAGATGCTTTATGGATGTGGGGATTTTCCATTCCTTAATGGCTTTAATTTTGTTAGGGTCTACCTTAACTCCTTCATGAGATACAATATGACCCAGATATTCCACCTCCTGAACTCCAAAGAAACATTTGGATCTTTTTGCATATAATTTTTTCTCCTCCAATAGTTGTAGCAACCTGTCAACATGTTCAACATGATCCTTCCAAGACTTGTTGTAGATTAGTATATCATCAAAAAGTACTAACACAAATTTTCTAAGGAATGGTTTGAAAATTGAATTCATCAAACCTTGAAATGTTGAAGGTGCATTGGTAAGGCCAAAAGGCATGACCCTCATGAGTTCTAAATGCTGTTTTCGGAATGTCTTCAGTCTTCATTCTGATTTGATGATATCCTGAACGAAGATCCAACTTGGTGAAGTAAATTGATCCATGCAATTCATCCAGTAATTCATCAATGACAGGAATGGGGAACTTATCTTTAATAGTGAGCTTGTTGAGCTCCCTATAATCCGGACACATGCGCCATGATCCATCCTTCTTGTGCACCAATACTACTGGAGCAGAGAAAGAACTTTGACTCGGTTGAATTATACCAACCTCTAGCATTTATGCAACCATACGTTCAATTTCACTCTTTTGGACATAGGGATATCTGTACGGCCTAATGTTTGGAGGAACACTTCCTGGAATCAGATGAATAGCATGATCATGATCATGCATAGGTGGGAGACCTTTGGGAGTCTCAAATACCTTGGAATGATTGTCCAGGACTTTTTGGAGATATGGAGAAATAGATGATTCTGATGTGGAGACATCTAGCAAACATAATTGTGCAATTACACCTCTTTACTCCTTTTTTAGAAGCTTTGTCATACCATTAGAGCTAATTATCTTTCCTGGTTTCCCTGTAATACCCATTAATTCAACTTCCTTTCCTTCCATAGAAAATTTGATGAAAAGTTCTTGAAAATTAAAAGCTATTATACCCAAGGATTGTAGCCATTGGACTCCTAGTACAACATCAGCACCTCCCATTGGAATGGAAAGCATTGGGCTAGTCAATACATATTCTCCCATGGATAGCTTGATATTATGGCACTTTCTAGAGCAATTTATTGTTACTCCATTTGCAATCATCACTTGACACTCTGGTGCTAGATATAGGAAGCAATTCAATTCTTTTGCTACCTTACAATGAATAAAATTGTGGGTGCTTCCTAAATCAATCAACACTAGTACCTTTTTCTTCTTGATTTGTCCTTCTATCTTGATGGTTTGAGGAGTGGTAATTCCCGCCAATGGATTACAAGATATGGTCGGATTTATTTGTTTTTCATCTAGGCTTTGTTCCTGGAGTATATCCTCTTCTTTTGACCTTTCTTGCTCCTTTTCTTCTTCCTCTTCACAATCTATGTAGAATAATTTCTTCTCAGCACACTTATGACCTTTAGTGCATTTGCTATCACAACTGTAACAAAGCCCTTTTGCTCTTTTTTCTTCCAATTGTTGTGGTGTCAACCTTATAGGTTGTGGAAGACTAGGGGCAACAACACTTCCGTCTTTATAGTTGTGAGTGGTATGCTTCCTGGTTGCCATAATTTTGCTTTCCATTTTTCTTGCTAACCTGAATGCCTTCTCTAATGAATCAAGTTCCCAAAGGCGAGCATCATGTTGGATATTATCCTTTAAAGACCCTATGAACACATCAATCCTATGCTCCTCTGGAATATCTTCTACCCTTATGTTCAAGTTTTGGAATTCCTCAATGTGCTCCATTATTGAACCCTTTTGTTTGAGACTTATCAATTGGCTAAAAAAAGTGTTGCTTTTTGTATCCTCATAATGTGCTATCAATTCTTCCATAAAAATTGCCCAAGTGATAAATTGTTTACGAGAGCAAAGCCATTGATACCATAGAAACTGATTTGGTTCCAAATATAAAGTTGCCATACGTACCTTTTGTGTGTTTTGCACATTATTGAGATCGAAGAATTGCTCCATTTGTAATATCCATGTGGCGGGATCCTTGCCATAAAACTTCCTCATATCGATTTTTGGAATATGGTGGGTCTTCGATCCAACATTAGAGTCTATGGAATTGTGATTCACATTTCTTTTTTTCACATCATGAGTTTCCTTTACAACCTTTTCACCATTAGTAAGTATGTCTTCAAATCTACCATGTCTGTCTTCAAATCTATCTTCAAATCTACCATGTCTCTCTTCAAATCTGTCTTTGAATCATCCATCTTAGCTTCCATGCCCTTTATCTTAGATTCCACGCCATTTATCTTAGATTCCACGCCATTTATCTTAGCTTCTGTTAGCTTTTGTGAGCGTGACATTTGTTGCACTTGTTCTTGTAATTTTGATATATCATGTAGCATTTCTTCCTCTTCTTCATGAGTCATGCTAGAGCTTTCAGGTTCCTTACTAGGTGTTTGCATTTTCTTTCCTCGGGGCATCAGTTATTGATAATAATGCTTTACTATGCCCTTTGAATTCCTTCAAACCAAGCTTACGCAAAAATTTAAAAAAAAACTACACACCTTTTTTCACTTTGTAGAAGCCTGTTATTGAATCTGATGTATCTCTGTAAATTCAGATCCTCCAGTTCTGAAATTGCGAACTGTAGTAGCCTTCTGTGTCCTCTTTCCAATGCCACAAGTCTGACCGAAATTGGATTCTCCAAGGAAGAGTTATGCGAAATCTCCCACAGTGACTTGATTATAGACTAGTTCAGTAGAGCTAACTTGTACGACGTGCCACGAGTCACTGTTTCGACCTTTGGATCTAAAAAATGCATACAAGAAAATAAGGTCTGTCCTCTTTCTGTACCTTCTTATGAAATTTCAATCCGATCCCCAGAGAGAAAGTTATGACGATTTTCCCCAGGTCACATGTTTGGAATGTAATTCAGGAGTCTGCAAAAAGACCAACTTCCTCAGATCATATCTCCGCAAATATAGCGCGAAAAGTTCTAAAATTCAGACCCAAGGATCAACACGATTTCTTCTCAAATGGGTTTTTTTTTCAACTTCTGAAACATCGCAGAAAAAAAGTTATAGCGAAAATTCCACAATGACCTGTTTGGAGCAGCGAAACCCTAGAATCCAAAGCTCTGATACCAAATGTTATGAAACCAGCTCAAGAAAAGATAGAAAAGATAGATCAACGCCTTAGAATTCAGCCTCTTCGAGGGGGAAACCTCCTTTACATTACATAAATGAACAATTCTTGGATGATACAAATGAGAAGACCTCCTTCCTATATATAGGAGTCTAAGGGGTCATAACATAATCACAGCCGACATAACAATAATAATGTAAGGGCACAATAATAACAATAGTGGGCTTCTATGGGGCACAATAGTAACAATATGGGCACTACATGGGTACATCAATATAATAAGTGGGTTGTAATAATAACAATAAGGGGTTACCCTAGTAGTATAGGGGCCTAACATGTCACTTGTACACTCTCTCTAGGTCATCACTATAAGACAAATCCTTAGGTCATCATTGTCATAGGTGTAAGTACCTCAATATACGGGTCAAGTCAAAGTCAAGTTGTATCACATGTTGTAGATCACTTTATCACTAAATAATGTCAAATTGCCAGTCAAGTTCATTAGGTGCTTAGAAGTTGCATTTAATATTATAGTTGTCACAGTAATGCATGTTGACATAAGTTAATGAAGCAATGCCAATAAAACTCTAACTGTACATTAGTCAAGGTCATTGTACTAAACTGTCAAGTAGATAATCATGTCAAAATTATGTAAGAGTTTCAATGATGTGTCAAGTTATGGTCTAGATATTATATCAATGTCATTATGTCACTTGTTGCCCCATAACATATAGTCACATCACCTATCAACGTTGTAGCACTAGATATAGATAGTGAAAATCCTAACAGGCTATCAAGGCAACTGTCATTGGTGTTATTCCTATTGATTTTCAAGGTAACATATCAAGCTTATTGTTATATATGATTACATTGGTGTGTAAGGTCATTTTCATTAGGTTACTCTCACTTTCTCATATGATTTAATTGTGTCATGGACTTATATGTCATTGTCTCACTATCTGTATAATCCTACAGCTACATTGTCATTTTCTAATCATTGTCAAATGTCTAGAGTTCAAGTCTTTGTGTATAGTCACTAAAATGTCTCATTGTTGTAGCAATAACTCATTGATGAAACTCCAATGTTATTGTTGTCATGTTAGTACATCACATCAATATGTGTTGTTGTCAAGTAGTTAAGGATACAGATATAAAAGTTCCTCATTCTACAACATCTATGTTACTAGGTCACTATAGATGTACAATAAGACTTTAATTTTGTCATGTCAAGCAACACAAACAATGTCATCTTTGATAATTGTTGGGAATAGAATTATTTTTCCATTTCTATCATGGTCACTCTATTTTCAACCTCTTTACTTTTAGTTATTATTTACACTGCATTCAATGACACATACAATCATTAATCCTTGGAATCAATCAAAATGTTTGTTAAGATGCAATATCCTTAGGATGCCACTAAGTTGGACTTGTGCCAAAATTTCAATTCTACAGCCTTCTAGCAATTAAAGCTTTCAGATTTGTGTCCTTATTTAATTTCATATGCACACAAAATCTTAAACTCATAAAACCCTACGACACTTTCCACAATATGATTAATATTCAAGGTCTATGCAAGATGACAACCCAATCATGCTACTATCTATGCCTTACTTGCAGGAGACTCACACCCATAAGAGAATTGAGACAATAATGATTACGGCTACAAAATGTTAATGCAACATACCTCTCTGAAATGAATCCCCTACCATAAGGCCGAAAGTCTAAAGTAGTGGCTAGAAATGGATGCCCTAACTAGATCCCAATGAATCCCTTAACTCCAATCAAAATATAAAATGAACAAAACCCTAACACACTTTGATACTTCATTGTTTTGTTTAGAATTTAGTGCCCTAAATGAGGGTTGAAGCTCTGTTCAAGATGAATGAATGCTCATAAACTTAAAAGGATAGCAGCAAGACATACTCAAAAAAAGAAATCTTCGCTCCTCTTGTAATAGCCACTCCAAAGGAACCGTCCTCCAAGAAAAAGCTACAAAACTACGAATTTGTTTGCCTTTGAAATTCCTCAGAAAATTTTGTTGCCTTAGGAAGAAAGTAGAATAATTTCATAGAAATATAATAGTTATGTTTGTTATGTTTTTGGAAGACATGCGATACATTTTTATAGTTTTTTATTAGTCCTTTTGAGGGTATATAAATTAGACTTTGGAGGGGGTTTGGATTCTTTTTAAATATTTTAAAATGATAATAGCTTATTAATTGTCTTAGGCCCTAAGCAAAGGAAAATTTCCCCTATGGTGAAGAATTAGACTGTTTAAATAAGAAGTTTTTGTTATTTTAAAACACTAAGGGGCACTCCCTAAATTAATACACTTCCTAAGTTAATTTTATGTCAAAAATCAATAAGCACCCTTTAATAATTAATAAATAATGGTAACTAACCCTTAAGAACCTTATTTAAAGTTTGAAATCAATGATTGATTTAGTGCATATCGTCCTACCTAGGTTGTGAAGTCAGTGATTGGTTTATTGCCTTTAGTTCTTAGAGTTATCTAACTTATATGTGTTGAGATTATGGTGACAAATAATTTCATATATTGACAACTGTAGGAGGAGTTTTCAGGTCACTACCCCTTGGGGTTTTAGCCTAGAAACTAGGGTCACCAACTTCAATGGTAAATATATCCCAAACCAGGAGGCCTCTCAGGGTGTACCACATATCAAAATAAATATATTTTTAAGGAGAATCTGATGACATAGATCTCGAACCCAAACTTAATGATTTGACATACCAAAATCCCTCGATAAAGTCTGGGTACATCCTCATTCTAGGGAACCCAAACCCTAGGAATTGGGTTTTCAACCATCCAACAAATAGTTGTTATCTTGATGTAATATGAAAATGGGTAAACATTGTTCATTAAATGTTTGACATCAATGACTAGTGTTTTTGGTCAAATTCAAACCTAGTCAACTCCATGGGTTGACATCAATGACAACACCATCCAACATTGAAATTGTTTCAATATTAACTATTCCACTAAAATATTGTTGCTATTGTCATCATTTTTGTTTTTAATTTGTACAACAAACAATTTTCACCCTTTTCAACAACTCCTCTTAACCTACATAACTATAATCAGACTTACTAATATGGGATTTAATAAACCCTATAACGTCATGTTTTTCTCGGTCTCATCAAGGCATTCAATTTATTTTTCATAACATTCCACTTTACTGTGATGTGGGAATAGGCAATCCATTCCTAGTAGTGTGTCATACACCCTTAGTTGTAATACGTTAAAATTGGTGGTTGTTGGCATGTCGTTCAGTGTGAACGGGAAATATTTTACCCAATGCTCCAGTCTCCTTTTTGTTCTTGTGGCTGATTGGACTAGCCACGACTCCTTATGCACTTCCTTGTACAAATGGCATCGTTTGACTATTGTTGGGCTAATATAACTATAATTAACCTTGGATCAATTGAAAAGAGATGGTTTGATCGCAAATCGTAGCCTCCGTTTTAATAATGGATTCCTAGTGGTCAACTTGCCTATTATCCACAGCAACGTAAATTGTAGGAACATTTCAAGCCACATCCTGAACTATCTCGACTTCCTGAACATTGTACAGCCTCGTCCCATCTCCCTTTCTTTGTAAATAATCTTTCTCCATATGATTTTTGGCATAAATCCAAAATTTAAGAGGTCCTCTCTTGACACCCTTGCGTTGTTCTCTCGCAAGTTGGGTAATGTGGTTTTTATTTGTTACGTTAAATGTGTGTTGGAACCTCCTTTGGCTATTAGTGTTTGTGCTTGTCCCATTTGTTGTATCTTGCCGTTTCCAAATATTTTTATGCCCATTTTCTTAATATTCAGGTTGCCATTTGATTTCCACACAATCTCATGCTCCGACCTGCGCTTGAACTGCTCATAGCAAAATTTCAATGTTATGATTGCATCATCCAGTGTATTGGGTTCATCGAACTCAATTGAGTCCTTGAAGTTATATGGTAACCCATTGATATACCTCTGAACCTTGGCTTTTTCCTCATTGACATAAGGCACATATATCAACAAGCACAGGAATTTGATAGTGTATTCTCCATCTGACATTTGCCCCATCTTGAGTTCATAGAACTCCTTAGCTTTACTGTCAAATTACCTCTCAAACAAGTATTTTCTCCTAAAGTGTTTTTTAAACTCCTTCCATGTCAAATCTTCCTCGATATCTTTTACATTCTTCAAATCTCCCCACAATATGTCTACATTTCCCTTCAAGTTGAAGGTAGCCACCTTCACCTTCATGTTCTTAGAGTAGCTATGGACTTTGAAGAACTTTTTCATCCCAAGCAACCATGCTTCGGCTTCTTATACCTTCTTTATCTCACCATCAACTATAGGAGGTTTGGCCTTTTTTAAATCCTCTAACATATGCTATATTTCCCTTTTTCTATGATTATGATGACTCCTAGTATTATAATCAGAATGTGTTCATGGGCACTTTTCCTTCTCTCTAAAGTACTCAATGGAGTGTCTATGTTGACACCTAATCATGGGGATTGAGTGAACACTTGTAAATAATGTAAATAGTAATAATGGAAAATGAAGAGTCATCGACAGGTGAAACCCAAGAGTCACTCCCTCATGTATATAACCATGAGTAATCTTAATGAATAAACATAATTCATTTGAGGAGTTACCACCTGGCCTGACATGATATTAGAGCCAACTCCATTTTTGGCATTCCAGTCTGCCCTTGTAACTCCCTTCCCCCTATATTCTTCCTATTTTGCAGAACTGACGCTTCTATCATTGCTCTGAGGCCCAAACCCATTTCCATACACTGTCATATGCGTTTTTTTTTGTATGTCAGTTGGAGCGGTGTTTCAATTTTTTGTGTGAAAAGAAGCGTTGAAGCATCCCGCAGCTATACACAAAATTGGAAGCAAAGATGATGTTCGTGAAGCTCACATAGGATAGCACCACCATCCCACAGGCAGACGCAACGACACCCCAAGTGGGTGTTGCTAGAGGATTGATTTTATGTTGCATGGAGCATTGAAACCTGTGTTATTGGAGGTTGTTGGAGGATCGATTTTATGGTATGTTGATTTTTTTCTAAGCAAGTTTGGTGGCATATGTTACGTTGACTATTGAGGTATTATTATGCTGCATTATTTCCTCCTGTGGCTTATGACATTAAGTTTTGTAAAGTTATCCCCACATGATAGTCACGCATACGTTGTAATGCAGTCATCCCACTTGGCTCAGGCCCTCTGCTGCACAGTCGACCCTCCCTCCCTCTATTGCATAGTCGGTCCTCCACCATTTTATATATCCCATCCACCACAGGCCACTCTCTCCCTCAAATACCCCTCATTGCTCCCTGATTTGAACATTGCTCATAGTGTAACGCAATGCATATACCTCAGCCCTCTTGCTCCATAATGTGTTGCTCGACCTGGGTCCCTCAACCCTCGACCAAAACAAAACTCAACCTCAGTCCATACTCGGCCTCTGCTAGCATTGCATACTTCACACTTGCGCAACCCCTTTGCACAGTTGGCTGCTCCATGGTATTCATACTACCCTACCACTACATTAAATCACCCGGTTTTTAATTCCTCCCTTCCCCTACCATCGTTTGGTAAATACATTGACCCTCCTCCATATACACCTTCCCATAAACCCCCTCCCCCATATACTCCTTCCCCCACATACTCCCTCTCCCAAATATATCCTCCCCTAGTAATACCTCTGCTTTATAATATTAGATTGCAATTTTTTTTTACACCAGAACTACATTTTTTACCACCAGAAGTGCAAATTGTATACATTGGCAGTAGAATTATTTTTTATAGTACACAAATTTTAAAATACATTCATTGATATCTATTGTGGGAGTGGTTCTCACCGGCAAATAAAACTATCTAGAACAGTCGCAGAAGATCAAACACTCTCAATTTTAATGGGCTGTGGAAATGAGTTTGTGTAGGAGAAGGAGACAATGAACCAGAAAATCCTACCTCAGCCAAGGAATGTGCCATTTGGGAAAACAAGAAGAGCAAGGCATGTGCCTTGATTCCAGCATCTGTAAATGAAGAGGTAAGTCGCCATATTTCACCATTTTGAAATGCTTTTGAAGCCTTACAAGTCATTATGATGAGGGTACATTTCCATCAAGTCTTTTATGGCATGCTAGATTTGGACACTTGAACTATGACAGCCTTCACTTGTTGAATAAAAATGGTGTTACTGGTTTGCCTACACTTCCTAGGAAACTTAAGCAATGTGATTCTTGCATTCTAGGAAAGCATAGAAAACAGTCTTTTCATGATTCACATTCGAGAGCACATAGAAAACTTGAACTCATTCATTCATATTTATGCGGTCCAATGCCTGTTCCTTCTGCAAATGGAAATAAATATATGATGACATTTATTTATGACTACACCAGAATGTGTTGGGTTTATTTATTGAAGAAAAAATTTGATGCTTTTCAAACATTCAAGAACTTTCATACATGGATTGAAAATGATGCACAATCTCATATTGGATCTATTCGCACTGATAATGCAAAAGAATACACTTCAAATGAATTTGAAAACTATCTTCTCCAGCATGGGATCAAACATCAAACAAATGTTCCTTATAATCCCCAATAGAACGAAGTAGTTGAAAGAATGAATAGGACAATCTTAAGTATGGTACGTTCCATGATGTTTTTAAAGAATCTAAAATTTATGTTTTGGGTTGATGCGGTTCTATGTGTTGTATATGTAAAGAATAGATGTCCATCTAATGCTATTAGAAATAAGACTCCTTATGAAATGTGGTATGGTCACATTCCTTCAGTAAAGAATCTCAGGGTCTTTGGTTCCACCTGTTATGCCTTGATACCAAAAGTACATAGAAACAAACTTGGTGCAAGGAGTCATAAGTGTATCTTCTTGGGGTATTCAAATACCCCCAAAGCATATCGTCTCTATGATGAAGTTAATAAAAAGTTTGTTGTATCTAGAGATGTAATCTTTATTGAATCTTCCAAA
The DNA here is from genome assembly GCA_031772625.1 of Pinus tabuliformis. Classification (NCBI taxonomy): domain Eukaryota; kingdom Viridiplantae; phylum Streptophyta; class Pinopsida; order Pinales; family Pinaceae; genus Pinus; species Pinus tabuliformis. The sequence goes on from CM062819.1 coordinate 865,630,693, forward strand.
GTTGAAAATGTTGTTGAGCGGCAACTTGAGCGCTTGTATAGATTCAAAAATGAAAAATCATTTCAAGAATTTGATAATCAGATTCCACATCTTGAAAGGGGAATTACTATACTAGATCAATCTGTGGAATCTACTTCTAAAGCACTCTCTCCCCCACAGGAAACTCCAACCACTGATGATACTTTGAGTGATGTGATTGATGGAATTGGGAGACTCAATTTTGATTCAGTCCCAACTCAATCAAGTGAGAATCCTGGACCATCTCAGAGAGGTCACCCAAAGTGCTTGACAAAGACACTTGAAAGTGTTCATCCTGATGAGGTTGGAAAGACAGGAACAAGAAATTCAACCAAGAAAAATGTATGTGATGTAGATGATTCTGATTCACCTGTTGATATGGATGTTTCTTATGATTGTGAACTGAATTTGTCTACGTATTTTCAACCAGTTTCCTTCAAAGAAGCCACTTCTCATGATGAATGGAAAAAAGTGATTCAAAAGGAGTATGATGCCTTGATAAAGAATGACACTTGGAAGCTAGTTGATCCTCCATTTGGAACCAAACCAGTTCGCTCAAGTGCATCTACAAGAACAAGTATAAAGTTGATGGCTCACTTGACAAGCACAAAGCCAGGATTGTGGCAAAAGGTTTTGCGCAAAAGGAAGGGGTCGATTATGAGGAGACTTTTTCCACCACAGCAAAATGGGCTACCATCCAGACACTCTTTTCCCTAGCAGCTCAGAACAGTTGGAAAGTTCGTCAAATGGATGTAAAAATTGCTTTCCTGAATGGAGATCTGAAAGAGAATGTTGTGAAGGTACATGAACATAAAGTATGCAAACTTGTGAAATCCTTGTATGGCCTCAAGCAATCACCATGAGCCTGGTAAGAAAAGTTAATTGAGAATCTTCTAAAACTTAACTTCAAACATTATGATCTTGATGATGCAACTTTGTTTGTCAAGAAAGTTGGAAAAAAAGTTGTATATCTTGTGGTATATGTAGATGATATTTTGATGACAGGGAACAATGAGAGCTACATTGCATCCATAAAGAAGGAATTGAGGAAAGTCTTTGAAATGACTGACTTGGGCTATGTTCACTACTATCTTGGTATTGAAGTAACTCAACATCTGAAGTCTATATTCATTTCTCATAAGTACATTGGAGATCTATTGAATAGGTTTGGCATGAAAGAGTGCAATCCTCTAACTATTCCAATGGAACAAAACTTAAAGCTCACATCCATTGAAGGAAAATAATTTGAGGATGCAACAAAGTATAGATAACTTGTAGGAAGTCTAAACTACATGACTACTACCAGACCAAACATTTCATTTGTTGTTGGAATCCTCTCCAGGTTTATGCAAAAGCCTTGTGAGGGACATTGGTCTGCTACAAAAAGAGTTCTAAAGTACTTGAAGGGAACTCAAGACTTTGGACTCAAGTATACGCAGGTGGGCAACTTCAGCTTGATTGGATACTCTAATTTAGACTTCGATGGAGACAAATAAACTGGGGTATCTACTTCTGGTTACGCTATGGGTCTTGGATCAGGAGTTGTCTCCTAGAGATCACGCAAACAATCAGTTCCATCAGATTCCACAACAAAGGCAAAATATGTGGTAGCAGCTAAGGCAACAAAATAAATTGTGTGGCTCAAGAAAATTCTAGAAGATTTGCAAGTAAAACAAGTACATTCAACTCCCCTCGTGACTGACAACACCTCTGCAATAAAGTTGGCCAAGAACCCAAAGTTCCATGATCGAACGAAGCACATCAATACAAAATTACATCTGATTTGACATCATGTTGAGGCCAAGACAATCCATTTACGCCATTTTTCCACTAATGAGTAGATTGCAGACATCTTCACCAAAGCGCTTGGAAGAGAAAAGCTTGAAAGATTTAGAATGATGCTTGTACTCACCAACATCCCTTCATATTAAGGGGGGGAATGTTGACACCTAATCATGGGGATTGGGTGAACACTTGTAAATAATGTAAATAGTAAATAATGGAAAATGAAGAGTCATCGGGAGATGAAACCCAAGAGTCACTCCCTCATGTATATAACCATGAGTAATCTTAATGAATAAACACAATTCATTTGGGGAGTTACCTCCTGGCCTGACAGTCTCCCCTTACTATATCTTCACTTGCAAACTTGTGCATTTTCCAAGATCTACTTCCATCTACTCCATTAGTTCTTTCATTTTGTTTTTTCTTTTCCTAATGAGATCTATAACCTAACCCTGTGGCTAGTTCCCAACTCATGTTGCTTTTGTCTCTATACATCTAAGATACTTTTTAGTATGACTACATTTACCTCAATTTGCCTCTCATGTGCCCTGACAATATTTTCATTATCAGTTTTATAGCTTCTTATTTCATCCCTTAAGCTTCTCAATGTATCCATCCAATTAGGAGAGTTTGCCTCTCCCCTCTTCTCAACTGATTCTTTCTCATGCCCATGTTGTGACCTATCAGTGCTATATTGCACCATTCTACTGCTCATCCCTATTATCTTATCAAATCTTATGTGTTGTCATACACACACATAACAATTAGATTTACTAAACAAAGATGCATATAGAAATCACCACCTTAGCTTGCTATTAAGATTTTTCCAATGCAAGGCTATGTTATGAAACCAACTCACAAAAAGATAGAAAATATAGATGAACGCCTTAGAAATAAGCCTTTTTGAGGGGGCAACCTCCTTTACATTACACAAATGAACAATTCTTAGATGATTGAAATGACAAAACCTCCTTTCTATATATAGGAGTCTACGGGGTCACAATATAACCAAGCTGACCTAACAATAATAATATAAAGGCACAAACATAACAATAGAGGGATTCTATGGGGCACAATAATAACAATAAGGGATACAACGACAATAGTAATGGGGGGATCACTAATATTATAGGGACCTAACATGCCCCTCTTCTTCAAAAAATGGTTGTTCTCAACGCTTGAGTAGTTTTGGGTGTTTTTGTATAAAATTCTCATCCTCTCATGTGGAATCTTCAATGGGTAAGTTCTTCCACTTGATGAGATACTCTGAAATTGATCTATTTCATAGCTGTCGAGTTCTTGTTTCTTTGACTGCTTCAGGTTCCAATATGATTTTTCCTTCCTCATCAAGTTTTGGCAATATTGTCTAAACTAGAAGCTTGTCACCTATAACCTTCTTTAAGCATGAAACATGGAAAACTGGGTGCACTCGAGAAGCTGCAGGAAGCTCCAATTTGTATGCCATAGTACCTATCTTTTAAAACACCTTGTACGGATCATAATACTTTCGTGATAATTTGTTATTCTTCTTAGCTTTCTTGAGGGACATTTTTTTATATGGCTGTAGCCGTAGGAATACCCAATCACCTACATCAAAACTTATTTTGCTGCGATGTTGATCTACCTGCTGTTTCATTCTATTTTGTGCCAAGGTGAGGTTATCCTTTAAGAGTTGGAGAACTTGTTGTTGATGCTTGATGTGATCTTTCACTACTTGAACCTTAGAATTTTCTCTTAAATATGATGTGATGGATGGTGGATGATATCCATAAAGTGCCATAAATGGGGTCATCTTAGTTGTAGTATGGAAGGAAGTGTTATACCACCATTCAGCTAGAGGCAACCATTTGACCCATTGTGTGTGCTTATCAGATACAAAGCAACGAAGATATCCTTCCAAACATTTGTTTACTATCTTAGTTTTCCCATCAGATTAAGGATGATAAGATGAGCTATGAGCTAACTGAGTACCAAGACAAGAAAATAATTATGTCCAACAATTTCCAGTGAAAGTGGGATCTCTATCACTTACAATAATCTTTGGGTTTCCACGTAGCTTTTGAATTATTTCCATAAATGCAATAGAAACTATACTTGCTTTAAATGGATGAGATAATGCACAAAAGTGTGCATACTTGGTAATTCTGTCCACTACCACCATGATAACACTCTTTCCATCGGACTTGGGTAAACCTGTGATAAAATTCATTGAAACCTCCTCCCAATGTTGGCTTGGAATGGATAAAGGTTGTAATAGTCCTGGAGTCTTAATTGTTTCAACTTTATTTTTTTGGCAAACAAAACATTCCACCACAAACTTTTGAGTATCTGATTTAAGGCCATCCCAAAAAAATCCTTCTTAACCCTGTGGTAGGTTTTTAGAAATCCTAAGTGCCCTCCTAAGGGAGAGGTGTGCAATTCCCTAAGAATCTTTTGTTTGAGTTGGGAATTCTTACATAGGTATACCTGATCCTTGTACCATAACGAATCATTTTTCCAGATAAATGTATCATATGTACTATGATCTTGTTGTTTATTTTGAATGAGTGCACACACTTCCTCATCATTCTTTCATTCATCCCTTGCTTCATTTATCCAATCTGGTTGGATAATAGAAATAGCACAAAGAAATGCTTCCACATCCTCATGCTTTCTTGAGAGTGCATCTGCCACAACATTTTGCTTCCCTTTTTTGTAGATGATTTCAAAGTCATAACCCAACATCTTTGTGACCCATTTTTCTTGCTCTTCTGAAGATAATATTTGTTCTAAAAAGTATTTAAGACTATCATGATCTGTTTTTAACTTGAAGTGTCTTCCCATAGGTAGGGTTGCCATTTCTTAAGTGCATGTAGTATTTCCAACATTTCCTTCTCATAAATAGCTTTGTGTAAATACTTTGCTTTGATTGGACGACTTTCGAAAGCAATGGGTCTTTATTCTTACATTAAAACAACACCAATTCCATTTCTTGAGGCATCACATTCCACAATAAAGGTTTTTGTGAAGTCCGATGTAGCTAAGACTGGTGCTTGGCACATTACCTCTTTAAGATGTTCAAAGGCCTTCGTTGCTTCTAGAGTCCATGAAAATGCATCTTTTTTCAATAACGTTGTTAGAGGTGCTGCTCTTCTCCCATAATTCCTAACAAACTTGCGATAATACCCTGTCAACCCAAGAAATCCTCGTAGATGCTTTATGGATGTGGGGATTTTCCATTCCTTAATGGTTTTAATTTTGCTAGGGTCTACCTTAACACCTTCATGAGATACAATATGACCCAGATATTTCGCCTCTTGTACTCCAAAGAAACATTTGGAGATTTTTGCATATAATTGTTTCTCCTTCAATAGTTTGAGCACCATGCAACATGTTGGACATGATCCTTCCAAGACTTGCTTAGATTAGTATATCATCAAAAAATTACTAACACAAATTTTCTAAGGAAGGGTTTGAAAATGGAATTCATCAAACCTTGAAATGTAGAAGGTGCATTAGTAAGGCCAAAAGGCATGACCAAAAATTCATAATGGTCCTCATGAGTTCTAAATGTTTTTTTTGGAATGTCTTCACTCTTCATTCTGATTTGTTGATATCTTGAACGAATATCCAATTTGGTGAAGTAAATTGATCCATGCAATTCATCCAATAATTCATCATTGACAGGAATGGGAAATTTATCTTTAATAGTGAGCTTGTTGAGCTCCCTATAATCTGGACACATGCACCATGATCCATCATTCTTGTGAAGTAATACTACTGGAGCAGAGAAAGAACTTTGACTAGGTTGAATTATACCAGCCTCTAGCATTTTTACAACCATACGTTCAATTTCACTCTTTTGGGCATAGGGATATCTGTATGGCCTGATGTTTGGAGGAACACTTCCTGGAATCAAATGAATAGCATGATCATGATCAAAAATAGGTGGAAGACCTTTGGAAATCTCAAATACCTTGGAATGATTTTCCAAGACTTTTTGGAGATCTGGAGAAATAGAAGATTTTGATGTGGGAACCTCTAGCGAACATAATTGTGCAATTACACCTCGTTGTTCCTTCTTTAGAAGCTTTGTCATACCGTTAGAGCTGATTATGTTTCTCGGTTTCCCTGCAATACCCCTTAATTCAACTTCCTTTCCTTCCACAGAAAATTTCATGAAAGTTATTGAAAATTAAAAGTTATTGTACCCAAGGATTGTAGCCATTGGACTCCTAGTACAACATCAGCACCACCCATTGGAATTGAAAGCATTGGGCTATTCAATACATATTCTCCCATGGATAGCTTGATATTATGGCACTTTCCAGAGAAATTTATGGTTCCTCCACTTACAACCATCACTTGACACTCTGGTGATGGATATAGGAAGCAATTCAATTCCTTTGCTATCTTAAAATGAATAAAATTATGGGTACTTCTCGAATCAATCAACACTATTATCTTTTTCTTCTTGATATGTCCTTCTATCTTGATAGTTTGAGGAGTGGTAATTCCAGCCAATGCATTACAAGATATGGTCGGATTCATTTCTTCTTTATCTAAGGTTTGTTCCTGGAGTATATCCTCTTATTTTGACATTTCTTGTTCCTTTTCTTCCTCCTCTTCACAATCTATGTAGAATAATTTCTTCTCGGAAAACTTATGACGTTTAGTGTATTTTCTATCACAACTGTAACAAAGCCCTTTTGCTCTTTTTTCTTCCAATTGTTGTGGTGTCAACCTTGTAGGTTGTGGAAGGCTAGGGGCAGCAACACTTCCATCTTTATAGTTGTGAGTGGTAGGCTTCCTACTTGCCATAATTTTGCTTTCCATTTTTCTTGTTAACCTGAATGCCTTCTCCAATGAATCAAGTTCCCAAAGGCGAACCTCATGTTGGATATTATCCTTTAAAGTCCCTATGAACACATCAATCTATGCTCCTCTAGAATATCTTTTACCCTTATGTTCAATTTTTGGAATTCCTCCATGTGCTCCATCATTGAACCCTTTTGTTTGAGATTTATCAATTGGCTAAAAAAGGTGTTGCTTTTTGTATCCTCATAATGTGCTATCATTTCTTCCGTAAAAATTGCCCAAGTGAAAATTTGTTTATGAGAGAAAAGGCATCGATACCATACAAACTAATTTGGTTCCAAATATAAAGTTGCAATATGTACCTTTTGTGTGTTTTTCACTTTATGGAGATCGAAAAATTTCTCCATCTGTAGTATCCATGTTCCGAAATCCTTTCCATCAAACTTCCTCATATCAATTTTTGGAACATGGTGGGTCTTCAATCCAACATTAGAGTATATGAAATCATGATTAACATTTATTTTGTTCTCATCATGAGTTTCCTTTACTACCCTTTCACCATTTGTGACCATTTCATGCAGAAACTTATTCAAATTTATCTTCAATTCTTCCATTTTATCGTCCATGCCATTCATCTTAGCGTCCATGCCATCCATCTTAGCTTCCACGTCGTCCATCTTAGTTTCCACACCATCCATCTTAGCTTCCAAGTCATTCATCTTAGCTTCTACGCCTTTCTTTAAACCATCCATCTTAGCTTCTACGTCTTTCTTTAAACCATCCATCTTATTTTCTGTTACCCTCTGTGTGAGTGAAATTTGTTGCACTTGGTTTCAGAATATTGATATATCATGTTGCATTTCTTCCTTTTCTTCATGATTCATGCTAGAGCTTTCAAGTTTCTTACTAAGTGTTTCCATTTTCTTTCTTCGGGGCATCAATTACCAATAATAATTCTTCACTATGCCCTTTGAATTCCTTCAAACTAATTTTTCAAACCAAGCTTATGCAAAAATTTAAAAGATACACACCTTTTTTCACTTGTAGGAGATTGATATTGAATCTAATGTACCTCTGTAATTTTGGATCTCCCAATTTTGAAATCATGACTTGCAGTAGCCCTCTATGTCCTCTTTCCAATGCCACCAGTCTGATCAAAATTGGATTCTCCAAGGAAGAGTTATGCCAAATCTCCCACGGTGACCTAATTATAGACTAGTTCAATAGATCAAACTTGTACGACGTGCCATGTGTCATTGTTTCAACCTTAGTACCTGAAACTGATACACAGAAAAAATAGAGGCCATCATCTTTCTAAAACTTCTTACAAGATTCCAATCTGATACTCAAAACAAAAGTTATGACGAGTTTTCCCAGGTCACCTGTTTGGAATGTAATTCGAGAGTCTGCAAAAAAACCAACTTTCTCAGATCATATCTCCACAAATATAGTGAGAAAAGCTCTGAAATTTGGACCCGAAGTTTAGAACTATTTCATCCCAAATGGGTTTGTTTTTTAGCTTCTAAAACATCGCAGATAAAAGTTATAGTGAAAATGGTACGATGACCTGTTTAGAGCAGTGAAACCCTAGAATCCAAAGCTCTAATACCAAATGTTATGAAACCAACTCACAAAAAGATACAAAATATAGATGAACACCATAGAAATAAGCCTCTTCAAGGGGGCAACCTCCTTTACATTACACAAATGAATAATTCTTAGGTGATTCAAATGACAAAATCTCCTTTCTATATATAGGAGTCTATGGGGTCACAATATAACCAAGCTGACCTAACAATAATAATATAAAGGCACAAAAATAACAATAGAGGGATTCTATGGGGCAAAATAATAACAATATAGGGAAAATAGGGGCACAATAATAAAAATAAGGGATATAATGACAATAGTAATGGGGGGATCACTAATATTATAGGGACCTAACAGGTTAGTTGAAACATCACATCTTAGGTTAGTACACAATACCAAAACAAATATTGTCAAAATACGTAGTAACATGAAACATTCATATATCATGAATAAGTACATCAAGTAGCTCATATAATCAATCCACATGGCATGCATCCCTCATAATAGGTTCTAACATGTATCACACTATTCTAGGGCATTATCTTACTTCCAAAGGTCTATTGTTGAAAATTTAGCTCTGATACAACTCTATAACATGCCACCTTACCACCCATAGCCCATACTAAGGGTAGAAGAGGATGTTTCTAGGATTGACCCAACCTCCATCGTCCTATCATGAAAATGGGGTCATAAAATTTTTCCACTTATAAAACTCCTTGAAATCTAAAATAAGCAGTGTCATCGTGTTTGTCTCATCGAGACCTTTTTAGTGATATACAATTTGCCTCCAGATCAAGCTAACTCCTAGATCAAAATATATGATCATTTAAATATTTATCCAATAACCTCTTGCCACATCATGAAGTTTTTTCCACATGGCGCACCACCTTAGTGTTATTTCATCCTTAAAGGGGTCCACATCTGCATGTTTCACATAATCATTCCACCATGATGGGGACCATGTCACCTAGGCCTTCCTTGCCCCGGAACAAAATCCCTGACCCTTTTCTAGATATTCCCTTGTTGAAACATTGGGACATTGGGGTGACATCACCCTAACGCTCCCTGCCCCAAGACATAACCTTGGCCATTTTCTGCACTTCACCCTTCACAAAACCCTAGGATGACATTAGGTCTGCAGTGACATCACTCTGATGTTCCACGCCCTAGTACATAATCCCTAATCATTTCACACTATACCCCTTGTAGAACAATCGAGATGACATCGGCTTTGGGGTGACGTCACACTAACGCCTCCCTACCCCGAAACAAAAATCCTATGCAAAACTTATTGCACCCCTCGTAGAATTGTCAAGATGAAATCACGTTGACATCACCCAATCCATGTGGACTCCTCTAAGAGTGTCATGTATCATTGATTTTTGTCCCACTTTACCCCACTAAAGTGCTAGTTCTAGGTGCCATGTGTCATGCCACTATGATGCCACATCACCCTTTTTACACATCATCTTCCACCATAGCCATAGTCCCATTGTTGAGTCTTGAAAATGTCATTCATTTCCATTACACTTTCACTATTATGTCCATTATATCACCTCCATTTCACCTCCATTTCACTACTATGTCACCACATTCATCCCACTTTCATTATCATTGGGCCACATTTATGTTTTTCCAATCTATATTAATTCTAAGCCTTTTAAGTGAATTTGTGGTTAAAAATTAGAAAATAATGTGCATATGCTTATACCTAACAAATGGATTGAGATTGTTGACATGTGTAGGTTGAAAAGAGGCTTCTAGAAGACCCTTATGTGGCACTCTAAGGCCAAATTCGAATTTGAGTGGAAAGAATCATGGGATCATGAGGATATGTGTCACATCTCCTAATTGTATTGTAACTCTAAGAAGACATGTGTCTTATCAGTTCCTATTTTGATTAGGACTCTAGAGGTAGAGGGAGAGATTCATGGACTCTCATTAATGAGATGGCTTCTCATCTTTTTGTATAAATAGGAAATCTCTCTCCTTCATTTGTTAGCTTGTTAGTCTTTTAGCTTGGAGTTTGTAGTTCTTCCTTGATGGCTTTTGAAAGCTTTGGAGAACTTTGTTGTACTTTGTAATTTTGAAGAATTTGAATAAAGCTTTGATGTTATCAACATGGAAGGAGATGTGAAGTAGATGTCATGGAGCATATTAGAATGTAAGGTAGAGTAGATTTCATTTTGTAATTTTGCCTTGATTTCATTATGTCATTTAATTGCTTTCAAGTTTGATAGATTAGATTTTTCATTCATGCAATTTTAATTCATGCAAGTGTGTTCAACCGGTTGATTGTAGATTAGTAATGCACATAGCTTTTTAATGACTAATGACATGACGGAATCATCTTGTCCTTCTGCTGATTTATTTTCTGAGTTCTAATTCTAGCATTGTTATTTCTTTCAGTTTTGTTTTGTTCATTTACTTTTCTGCAAGATAGATATTAGACTGCTCATGTCATTTTCAGTTACCTCCTATAGCAGAGCGACTCAAATGGTGAGGGATTGAAGTATGAATGCGTAGTTTGATACTAGTTTATTTTTCTGCAAGTTAGTTATTGAATTTCTCGTGTCATTTTCAGTTACCTCCTATAGCCAGAGTGACTCAAATGGTGAGGGATTGAAGTATGAATGCGTAGTTTGATATTAGTTTATTTTTCTGCAAGTTAGTTATTGAATTGCTCATGTCATTTTCAGTTACCTCCTATAGCCAGAGCGAGTCGAATGGTGAGGGATTGAAGTATGAATGTGTAGTTTAATATTAGTTTCATTTTATGAAAATTAGATATCAGATTTCTCAATTTGTTTATGATTACCTCATATAGCCAGAGCGAGTCGAATGGTGAGTGCTCAGATTATGAGTTGATGTAATATGATTTAGTTTACTTTGCTTACAGTTTTTGAATTGCTTTAAGTTCAGTTTGCTTTTTATACAGCAGCAAGGATACTAGGTTTTATAGTCACTAGCTCATTGATTGGTTGTTGCATTCCATTTTGATTGAAGTAGCTGCATATTTACACTTTTGTTTAAGTACTAGTTCCATCAATAACAAGTTTTGAGATCTTTTGAAGTGCTAAGTTCTGGAAGTTACCATTAGGGACATAGGCCTTGTCTTGAAATATCTATCCATACTTGTCCTTTAAAAGTATTCTTAAGACCTTAGAATAGGATTTCCATTTGCATTAGACACTTTAGGAAACCAACAAGAACAAAACCCCCAAAACAACATAAACTATAAACAACGAAGTAAGAAAAAGGTTAACTAAGCACATATGGTGTATCACACTTCATCAGTTTACGATACCTGGATTGATAATTTATGTAGAGCAATTTAAGACGTTAAATTGACTAGACATTTTGGCGCCGTTGCCGGGGAAGTGTAATTAGGAGACCTTATTTCTTACATCTAAAAAAAAAATAAAAAATTCTTGAGTATGCTCTCCTCCTACACTTCGTGTGATCTGGAGGATCAGAAAAAGGATTGTTAAAAAAAGAAAATTAATAATTCTTGAGTATACTCTCCTCCTGCACTTTGTGTGATCTGGAGGATCAGAAAAAGGATTGTTATGTAAAAAAAGAAAAAGAAAAAAAAGGGAGACAAAATAAACTTCATCATTTCAATTGATTCAAAAAAAAAAATGAAACCCAACAGCTTTGATAGGTTCAAATTGTCCAAAATTCACTGGTTATGGTTTGTAGTGGTCCTCAAAACACTATATCCTATTTTAATAAGATTTTTGCAACTTAGCTGCGGAAAGTGCCCTGATTCCGCAGCTAGTTGAGAATTCTGCATATGTTTCAAGGTTTAGCAGGTTACAAGCATCCAATAAAAAAACCGACCACATGGGCATCTCCAGAATTGTCCCGACATGGATCCTATCCTAGTCACCCAGCTCAAACTGATAAAAAATGAGCTTAAAACCTCAGCCAAAGTCCTGTTTTTCGCATGTTTTACTTGAAGTCTTTGCTGCCTGAAATTGAAAATCATTAATCCTTATTATAAAAATTTACAATTTCAAAAGAAAAAAAATAAAAATAAAAATAAATAAAAATAAAAATAAATAAAAATAAATAAATAAATAAAATAAAATCTATGGCCATCTTGAATCCTAGCTTTCACTGTGGCTTCAACAAGAAAATCTGCCTCCCTGTTCAAGCTTTGGCCTGAAACAAACCTGCAACATAAATAAAAAACATGCACTGTATATGCGAAAAACCAAGGGATCGAATGTTAAACGATTAGGTAACAATGAGGAGGTGAATGCAAATTTGTAGAATCCATCAAGGGGCCTCGACATTTTTTTTAGAGGCTGAAATTTATTTCAGGTGGATTGAGCTCCTTGTTTGAGGACCGAATCATGCATTTTTGGAGGTTGATTCCTGTAGGAGGCATTCATCATTTAGTGGCAAATTTCTGGAGTTGATTTCACCTTTGGATAGCTACATTATCAGTGAGAAACAGAGGGTTGAATTCTTGAAGGTAGCTTCTTGTGATTCATTAAATTATTGAGGGCCGAGTAGTCATTTTTCTCCAAGGGCGAGAGCATGTAAGCTGATTATATTTGCTGACAGAATGACATTTCTAAATATTGACTAAACATGAGGATAATAGATCAACGATAGTTGAACATCACATGCCTTGAAATGAGATAGAGAAGTAGCAGTGCTTATCATCTGTTTTCTCCTCAATACGCAACAAGATGTGTGTAATGTTCTTTTATCTCTGTGCCTTCGTTTTTTTGACTGTCAGCATAATCAATTTGTGGACTGTTCACTCCCACTCCGTGAATGTGGACCACCATTAGTGACAAGCACAAATAAGGCAATTACGCAGCAAATCAAACCAAAGGCCGAATGCAACTATACGATCTGGCCAAACGGAGACAAATTTTGGAAAACTAAAACATGGGTTTTTTCACCAGCTGGGTCAGTTAGATAACCCAGAAATCATTTTAGGATATTCGTGGCGGTCTGGGAGAAATCCTCGGTTCTTTGGATCCCATTTTTGTAGGCCGCGGAGAAAAAACGAGATTTGAATCAATTAACTGATAGTTGATTTAATTGCTTTCGATTTGGAATAATGGCGTGCTGATGATTAACCGTTTGTTGGTTTTTTCCACCACGTCTTCTTCCCTTATGCCACCCATTTGCAATTCATTAACGCTTGTTAACAACAGTTCCGATTTAAGACGACTCTCCATTATGTGACTTATCCTAATTGAACACGACTCTCTGTCATTAAAACCTATGAAATTGTTGCCACCCGTCTGCGCTTGTTCCGCTACTTCCTGTTTAACAATAAGAGGATCAAACACGGCACTAGAATTATATGAAAATGATTATAGCTTGTCAATGTTTATTCCTTGGTTATTCGGGGGATTCCTTACAAGGCGTGCGGTAGCATTGTTCAAAATTATAAAAAGGTGAGTTCTGCTCTAAGGCCTGCGGCAGTGGAAAAGGTTACCAATCAAGAAATAAGGCAAGTTATTGAAAATGTATGACAGTGGCATCAGCAAGGCCTTCTACTGCAATACGTCTGAATGACCCATTTCTCAAAGATGAGTCGAGTAGGTAATGCACATGCACGTTAAGCTTCCCAATTTTTGAGATTGACTTGGGTGTTTCTGTTACAGCATGCATAGGAATTGTTGGTGACAAATATGAGCAGCACAAGAGTTGGTACTCTGATCTATTTCCATCTTTAAAACTATTTTGCTTCATATTTCAAAGTTTTTATTTTTCAAACAAAAAGTAAAAAAAAAATAAAAAAATAAACTAAAAAAAAAAAAAAAAAAAATGATGGGGCTCATTGGGAGAGCTAAATCAGTTGAACTTTATTTAGCTAGATAAAAGAGGCAGTCACAGATATGTGTCTGATGGTTGACTATTTCAGCCACTTTCTGCAGCTGATTCAACTTTCCGCAGCTGTTTTGTTAAACTCTAGGTTGCAGGTGTCATCAAGCAAAACAAGCCACATGGGTAGCTGGGGGAACGTCAGTACATGGATGGTTTCCTATTCATTTGATCCAATTCAATGAAAAATACCCCGATCAAAAGGGAAGTCAAGTTGTGTGTTATAACTAAGTCGTCACACTAAGTCGCCACATTAAGTCGCCACACTAAGTCACTGCATGTCAAGAAAAAATAATAATTTTGAATCAATGAAATGAATAAGTTATTTGCTCACTTTTCTGAAAGTATTGATTAATTTTGGATCGATGATGAAAGATGAATGGATAACTTTTCAAGATTTTTAGCTACAGAAACTATGCACATTCTGCAGCTAAAGTCCAATTCCGCAGCTGTTCTCTAATTCCGCAGCCAGAAAAACCTCATTGTTCAAATCAGCCTAACTTTTTCATACAAAATCAGATTTTGATGATCTAAGTACCATTGGAAAGATCTCAACAATATCTACACAATGAGAAATCCATCATTTGAGTTTTAAATGGAAAATAATGAAATAAATTGCTGAAAAGAAGCAACTTCAACTTGAGGCACTAATTCCAAATCAGGTATAAATTCTTTTGATTTTTCCTTTGAGAACTTGTTTCATTAATACAAATTCTTAGTTTTGTGTGTAAATATCATAACTAGAGAGATTGGCCATCTCTCTCCTTTGATAATCTTACATTCCATTGCAGAAGAAGTATTATTTTTTTGCAGGTTCCAGGAGGAAGGACAAATGACTACAAGAGAATGGTGTCTCTCTAAGAGACCAATTTGTTTCATAAAAGGATGATCAGCAACAAAGAGGAAATATGCTGATGCAAAATCAGATCCAAACACTTGAAAAAATTTCAGATACTATTGTCTCCATCACATCCATACTTCATAATAAACCATTCACTCCATATTTTTCATATACTTATTACCCATTGCCATTTCTGCTCTCCATTGCCATTTTCCATTTCCTGTCATTTTCATTTCGCAAATAAGCCCTGCTTCAATGCAAATTATTGAGTCCATAGTCCTTTGTAAAAACACCTTGAGGCTTGCATGCCTTAATGGCAAGTCCTCATGCTGACAAACAATGGGAATACATTAATGTACCTTGTTCGTTAGATCTTCTAGGTGACTCGACATTGGCAAATTCATTCGTACCTAGCAAGATGTGTTTGGGCATCTTGACTCTCATTGTCATTAATGGTGAGAGTTCTCGTGTTGACTAGTGGCATCCATTAATGGTCACTAAGTCAACAATTTCCTACTATGTTCAACATCAGAACATCTTTTCACATAGTAGGAATTGTGCCAATGAGTTTTGAAGACGTGAAGACTATTATTTTCAGCATTTTGGAGCAAATTCAACAAGTTTTAGTAGAAAGCAATAAAAAGTCATCTTATCTCTTTATCCATGACTCCTCTTGTTCAGCTACTTGAAGAAGAATATGATCATAATTTTGCAGCCACCACACATACAACTCATCCATTCCAAAGGGTAAGTGAAGGTACGTCATTTTTTAACTTTTGACCATAGAATTTTATAAAAATCTAGAATGATAATTGTTGGAAAACATTTCTCTTCCTCATTTCATAAAATTGTCAATACCATCAGTTGGGGGGGCGGGGGGAATACATTCATATTCATATCTTGCCATGTCCATATCATATTCAGGAGCCCACATACTTCCAACATATATTAATTATTACATTGCTATTATGAGCATACAATGGCTTTTGAAAAAGTGCTTAAAGAATAAATTGGATACAAACAAAATCATGGTTGTCACACAAGAACCAACCATCATGCAATCCAATAAAGATATACTTTGCAACAATAATCAAAATATCATTATGCAAAGTTCAAAGATCAAAATAGAAGGCAACAACAAAAAAATGGTTGTAACACAAGAACCAACCATGTTGCAATTCAAGTAAAACACTTTGCAGAAATATGAAGTTGTCAAATGATATCATGCAAAGTTAAGCCAAAGCTCAAGGATCAAAAGAGTTAATGTAATATATTGCATGAGGACATGCAATAGCTTCAGTTGGGAGGTATGTTGAGTCTTGAAAATGTCATTCATTTCCATTACACTTTCACTATTATGTCCATTATATCACCTCCATTTCACCTCCATTTCACTACTATGTCACCACATTCATCCCACTTTCATTATCATTGGGCCACATTTATGTTTTTCCAATCTTTATTAATTCTAAGCCTTTTAAGTGAATTTGTGGTTAAAAAATAGAAAATAATGTGCATATGCTTATACCTAACAAATGGGTTGAGATTGTTGACATGTGTAGGTTGAAAGGAGGCTTCTAGAAGACCCTTATGTGGCACTCTAAGGCCAAATTCGAATTTGAGTGGAAAGAATCATGGGATCATGAGGATATGTGTCACATATCCTAATTGTATTGTAACTCTAAGAAGACATGTGTCTTATCAGTTTCTATTTTGATTAGGACTCTAGAGGTAGAGGGAGAGATTCATGGACTCTCATTAATGAGATGGCTTCTCATCTTTTTGTATAAATAGGGGATCTCTCTCCTTCATTTGTTAGCTTGTTAGTCTTTTAACTTGTGAGTTCTTTAGCTTGGAGTTTGTAGTTCTTCCTTGATGGCTTTTGAAAGCTTTGGAGAACTTTGTTGTACATTGTAATTTTGAAGAATTTGAATAAAGCTTTGATGTTCTCAACATGGAAAGAGATGTGAAGTAGATGTCATGGAGCATATTAAAATGTAAGGTAGAGTAGATTTCATTTTGTAATTTTGCTTTGATTTCATTATGTCATTTAATTGCTTTCAAGTTTGATAGATTAGATTTTTCATTCATGCAATTTTAATTCATGCAAGTGTGTTCAACCGGTTGATTGTAGATTAGTAATTCACATAGCTTTTTAATGATTAATGACATGATGGAATCATCTTGTCCTTCTGCTGATTTATTTTCTGAGTTCTAATTCCAGCATTGTTATTTCTTTCAGTTTTGTTTTGTTCATTTACTTTTCTGCAAGATAGATATTAGACTGCTCATGTCATTTTTAGTTACCTCCTATAGCCAGAGCGACTCAAATGGTGAGGGATTGAAGTATGAATGCGTAGTTTGATACTAGTTTATTTTTCTGCAAGTTAGTTATTGAATTGCTCATGTCATTTTCAGTTACCTCCTATAGACAGAGTGACTCAAATGGTGAGGGATTGAAGTATGAATGCGTAGTTTGATATTAGTTTATTTTTCTGCAAGTTAGTTATTGAATTGCTCATGTCATTTTCAGTTACCTCCTATAGCCAGAGCGAGTCGAATCTTGAGGGATCGAAGTATGAATGTGTAGTTTAATATTAGTTTCATTTTATGCAAATTAGAGATCAGATTGCTTAATTTGTTTATGATTACCTCTTATAGCCAGAGTGAGTCGAATGGTGAGGGCTCAGAATATGAGTTGATGTAATATGATTTAGTTTACTTTGCTTACAATTTTTGAATTGCTTTAAGTTCAGTTTTCTTTTTATACATCAGCAAGGATATTGGGTTTCATAGTCACTAGCTCATTGATTGGTTGTTGCATTCCATTTTGATTGAAGTAGCTGCATATTTACACTTTTGTTTAAGTACTAATTCCATCAATAACATGTTTTGAGATCTTTTGAAGTGATAAGTTTTGGAAGTTACTATTAGGGACATAGGCCTTGTCTTGAAATCTCTATCCATACTTGTCCTTTAAAAGTATTCTTAAGACCTTAGAATAGGATTTCCATTTGCATTAGACAATTTAGGAAACCAACAAGAACAAAACCCCCAAAACAACATAAACTATAAAACAACGAAGTAAGAAAAAGGTTAACTAAGCACATATGGTGCACCACACTTCATCAGTTTACGATACCCGGATTGATAGTTTATGTAGAGCAATTTAAGACGTTAAATTGACAAGACACCCACCATGCTCTTGGCCCTTTGCAAATCGTGACTTTCCTGTTATAATTAAATTTCGTGTTTTATGACTAAGTTATAGATTTTGATTTTCAAAGGTTCATTATCCCCAGCTCATTTTTTCCCGACCAAAACTCCCGATATACAAAGGAAAACCCGTGGGGTCCCAAGCTCCTGTGTCCAGGGATAGCAATATCCCCTTTGTCTATCGATGGCCTCTCACTTCTCAATATCGACACATAAAAAGTCCCACTTCCCAACCAAAGGGCTCCCTAGAATTTATTCTAAGTGCTCACAGGAAAAACCTAGGGTCCTAAAGCCCAATGGTCCATCCAACAATCACGATGGTCTGATCACACTGAAAGTTTGGATTTAAACATGAACCCTCCCCCCTACTGAGTTGGAAAGGGAGGGGGTTCCTATCGAGGTTCCTACTCATGGTTTTGATGCTTCCATTAACAATTTTGATGCGGCTTAAATCTTCAACAACCATGATCAAAATGTGGGACCCCCCCTTACCCATTGTCAACTTAGCAAGGTGGAGGTTCGTTATTGCCTTCATCAATCTTTGTTATTGTTTTTTAACATGTGTGTGTGTGTGTGTGTACATTTGAATGTGACCGTAGTTGATTTTTGCTAATTTAAAAGTGGTCTGTCGAGAATCCTTAGCATCCAGTCCATACTCTATCTCCCCTAACTTTGAAATATATACAGGCCTACTCCCTCTTGAGCTTAATAAGCCGCATCTCAGCCTTTCCTGCTTATATATATGCGTAAGCGCCTTCACTCCTTAGCTTATAGCACTCGTCCTGGCCTATATATAATTTATGAATATATACCATGCTCTCCTCCCTAATCTTTTATAGTCATATGGGTACTAGTTAGAAAAATCATTAACATGCAGATTGTTAAATTTTCTAATTGTTCTATGCTTTATCAGTTACTTTAGCCCAATTTACTTCTTTATTAACAATGCATCCAATTATTAGGTAATTACAATGTATAGTTACCATGAATAGTCATATGGGTACTAGTTAGAAAAATCATTAACATGCAGATTGTTAAATTTTCTAATTGTTCTATGCTTTATCAGTTACTTTAGCCCAATTTACTTCTTTATTAACAATGCATCCAATTATTAGAAATATAACCAATCATAAACGTAATTGAAGAAAGAACAATGTATGCAAGGACAAAGTAAGCAATAACACAACCATAAGAAACAACAGATTGGTCCAAGACCATGGAAAAACCCCACAAGGGGGAAACCCTTTCAAATCTTCTTCTTTAATAGATCATCATAAAAATATTTCAGCAGAGAATAAAATGAGCCCAGTACATATGTTTGCAGTAGATACTAATAAATCATATCTATATAATAGCAGAGATAAGCCCAGATCTACCAGATTACTAAAGCCAACTAAATCCAACTGATAAACCCAATATCAAAACCCTGGACGCTCTCAACAATATTATCTGTGTGCATCCAAAACTCTATATATGTTATCTCTTCCACTGTGTGAGGGCATCTGTAGTTGCTCAGACACTCTCAGGAAGACTTTGTGCATGCGTCTGGGGTCAAACTCACCAGATATGCTCAAAAACCCTTGGAAGCTCTCTTCTTGTTTATATGCATGCATCTGGGATGGCTTGCACGCTCTCATGACTACTATGTGCAAGTGTTTGGGACTGACACCTTCAGATCTACCTCTAAATCCTTGGATGCTCCCTTAAGCCTTTGTGCCAGCGTCTAGGGTTCTCTGGATGCTCCCATAAGCCTATTCTCTAGTGTCCAGGGACTAAAAAACCCAGTTCTGTTCTAGCGTCCAGGGATCACAAAACCCTCAGACAGAGCGAACCTTACTCCTGTGATTTCAGAACCCTTACGCGAACTCTTTTCATCAAACCTGTGAGAACCAAGACAAAAGAGAAGAATGTAAGATGGCTTGATTGTTGTGATGAAATGAGCTTGAGGTAACTTCTATTTATAGGCTTTTTTGAGGGTTCACTTGGGGTTAAATCCAACCTAAGCAGTTACCCATGTGGTTAGGGCCGACCCATTCCACAATGCATGTATGAATAAAATAATTCAAAACTCAACTTCCACTTGACCAAATTGGGTGATCTTTAGGTCGATTTTGGTCCTCTCAAAAAGAGGAATTTAATGCAAACATGATCTCATTCATCTGAGCTATCCATTGTGTAATTTTAACCTAGTTGCAAAAATTAACACTCCCTCTCAACTAGGAAGAATTCCACTGGCCAATATCTGTCAGTTGAGCTTCACATCATCCTGTAATGCTTTGATTATCTCTGATCAACTCTATCTGTTGAAAATTTCTCGGATCTAAAAGAAGAAGAATCGTGAAGCAATATCTTCCACCCATACTGAGCAATAGGATAACGCATCATATAGGGGAGGACATCTTCGACTCTAGAATCTCATTGGGGAGCTCATCCTCAACTCGGAATTAGAAAAGGGAGTAACTCTCAACCCAATCCTATTGCCTACCAATATTCCCATCAATGACTCTCAGTAGTCATATGATAGAACACTTGCATCATAATTGCCTTGGGTTGTACACCCCAAGTACACTTTCAACTTGTTGGCCAAACTAGGAGCAGTATTCCCAACAAGCCCTACTTGTGGGTATGATGCCAACTGGGGTATACTCTGCAAATACAAGAGAGGGGATCAAAATTCTCTGACCCTATAAAGATAGGGGAGAAGCATTCTTCAATCGTATGGGTAACATATAGGGGGGTACCCTATTGTCCATAGATCCCTCAACCCCAGAAGCCCTCTATCTCGATTCCTCACCCTCAGAGCTCAAATAGGGTAGGAAGAGTTGGCTTAGTGTCATCGATCAACCTTCTCCGTTATCCAGAGGGGCCACGTCCATCAGTCCAATCTAATCTCTGAAGACCAAGAAATTTCCCTTTCGTAATGCCTTAGTGATAATATATGCAATATGTTCATCTATCAATATGTGATGAAGCCTAATAGCTCCTCTATACACCATGGCTTGAAAAAAGGGATATTGAATCTCAATATGCTTGGACTTGTCATGGAACAAGAGATTTTCTGCCAAACATATTCCACTTGTGTTGTCATAGTATATCACTATAGTATTTAGGACCTACTCAAATAGCTCTCCAAAGAGCTTTCTCAACCAAATTGCTGCGTAGCTATCCATGCTAGTGGCAATGTATTATGCTTCCGCAGTGCTCAATGAAAAAAACTTTTGTTTCCTGCTCATCTAGTATATCATGGCAGATCCAAGGCTAAAATAGCATCTGGATGTACTCTTTCTGTTGATAACAATTCCAGCCCAGTCAGCATCAATGTATCCATGAAGTTGAACATCTCCAGTAGAATATCTCAAGCCAAGTGTGATAAACCCATCCAAATATCGCAATATGTGGTTGGAAGCTATCCAATGTTTGTAGACGGGCTTAGTCATGAATTGACTCAATGTGTTTACTGCATAGCATATGTCTAGATGGGTATTCACAAGGAACATCAGAGCCTCAATTAGTTGTCTATAATTGGATGGATTTCTTAAGTCTGGTCCTACAGCTTCTCCACATAACTTCTTCAAGTTCATTTCCATTGGTGTAACCATGGATTTGCATTCGGTCATTCCAAATCTTTCCAGCAGCTTCACAACATATTTTCCTTGTGAGAGGAAAATCTCACGAGGCCTTTTCCACACCTCAAGGCCTAAAAGGTAGTCCAAAAAACCAAGGTCTTTCATCTCAAATTCAGAGGCTATATTCCTCTTACACTCGATCATCAAAGGCTCACTTCCTATCAAGAATAGATCGTAAACATATAAGACCAAAATCAATGGCATACCTTGGACTACCTTGAAGTAGAGGTTGGGATCGGAATTGCTTCTTGTGAATCCAAACTTCACTAAGTAATTGTCAATGCGTGCATACCGAGCTCGGGGATCTTGCTTCAAACCATACAATGCCTTCTTCAACCTACAAACATGTGTTCTTCGATCTTCCACTTCAGGTCCCTGTGGTTGTTAAGCATATACTTCTTCCTATAACATGCCATGAAGGAATGTGGTATCTACATCCATCTGATGAAGGGTCCATCCCTGACTCGCAGGAAGGGAAACTATAGAACAGATGGTTTATATCAAGCCATGGGAGAAAATATGTCATCGTAATCTTCTCCCTCTTTCTGAGAGAATCCTCGAGCTACGAACCTTTCTTTGTATTTCTCAATGTTTCCATCAATTCCATGTTTGATATTGAAAAGCCACTTTGAAGTTACAACATATTTCCCATTTGGTCTAGGTACAACATCCCACACATCATTTTTCACAATCGATTTATAATCCTCAGCCATAACATCCTTCCAAACTTTTTCTTTTATAGCTTCTTCGAATGAGGATGGTTTAGTTTGAATCATAGTGCTCATGGTTGCAACATATCGTTGATGCCTGCACGATTGTTTTCTTTCTCTGATTGATCTATGAATGGGAACATTTCTTTCTACGCTTTGTAAAGTATCACGGAGCCAAAGTGGTCTCTTCCCAGTAAGAGGATCCATTGGAGGAGGATTTAATGGATCCATAGGCTCTATGGGATCGTCATCAATATCGGACTTGGGTATAGAAGGACCATCTAGAATATCCCAGTCACCATTCTCTTCCTGTGAGGAGGAGGTGAAGGAAGATGTCTTGCTTTTCCAAGAGTTGCATCTTCATTGAATTTTATGTCCCTACTAATTTCAACCTTCCTTTGACCAGGAATATATATTCTATATGTTTTAAAATTTTCACAATAACACACAAATGTACATTTTCTTCCTATATCTTCCAATTTGTTCTTTTTGTTCTTCAGCACATGAAAATATACGGGGCATCCAAATACATGAAGATGGCTAATATCAGGCTTGATACCTGTGAATATTTCTTTAGGGGTCTTGTTTTATAATGCTTGATGAGGCACCCTGTTTTGAACATATACAACAATAGATGTAGCTTCAGCCCAAAGGAACTTTGGCACCTTTTGATCATGGAGCATGGCACAGGCAACTTCTACTATAGACCTGTTCTTCCTTTCAGCCAAACCATTTTGTTCAGGAGTATATGGCACAATCGTTTCCTTCTTGATCCCTTATTTCTTACAAAATGCTATGAATTATTTTGACATGTATTCCCCTCCATTGTCAGACCTGAAGACTTTGATTCTCTTTCTTGATTGATTTTCAATCAAGGCTTTGAATTCCTTGAATATTTCAAAGGCTTCATCCTTGTGCTTAAGGTAGTATATCCATGTCTTTCTTAAGAAGTCGTCAATAAAGGTGATGTGGTAGAGATGACCACCAACAGAATGTACAAGCATCAGACTGTTGGGTGTAGGAATTGCACTTAAGTAAACTCCTCAACACTTAATTGTCAACCCAGGGGTTTTGTAAACTTAGAGACGAAGCACAGGCAATGCCAGAAGTGGTATGAACATTTCCTATTCTTAATCCTACTTCTTAAAGGAAATGTTGCAGAATCAGACAGAAAACAATTTTAAAGGCAATCGACACCAAAGCAACTCTAGTGATGGAATGTAAACGAATAATTTGCAAGGAAATAAATTAAAGGAACTTTCACACAACTGGAAGCAATCTTAAATGCTAAAATGAAATACTATGTTTATCTCCAGTATAGAAGGCTCACAACTTGACAAGTGGGCCCTTGCAGAGATCTGTTTCCCAATTGATTTTCCTTCTACACAAACAACTTGTTCTTGTACTATTGCAATCTACTTGCACTAGTGCAGGTACAGTACTTCTGTGAAAAAAGTATATTTTACCTTCCTTGCTGAAGATTTATGTCTGTTCCTATGACAAAAGACCAGCTCTTGCACCGAGACAAAGCTTCCTTCACCAAAGTTTCCAATTTACTTTCGAAAGAATTAAAAGACGTGTTGAAAAGAATTGCAATTGCAAACTAAATTATAAGATAAATTATCTATGGAAAAGAAATGATTTAATTAACTGAACTTTGCAATGAAAGTCAACTTCATAAAGCAAAAACAACTTAGAATAATCAAAGCAGTAGTCAAAGTAATTTGCATGCATCAACTAACTTCGGCAATTCGCTTGTAATGTTTCTGTCCCTTTTCTTAAGGGTAAAGTGTTTGTAATAATGTCCTTTCTTAATTCATATAAACATTCAGATCCTTCAGAAGTATACTCTTAATGTTAAGAATGATTACTAGAATTAACAATACTTTTGCTTGTAGGAATAACTGAAATGATAAGCAGAAATGTAACATTTGCTGTGAAGTAAAATAGATAAACCGGAGTGCAGGAAACTACATGCATTGGTACAGGAAGAATCTTCCTACACAACTCGAGCGGAAGCAAACCAAGACAAGGATTGCAGGAAATAAATAAGCTCAATCAAGCTTCCAAACTACAAATCCATTCACACTTAACTATGAAATAAATTTAACTCAAAACTTCTGAAATAAATATAAGAACCATTTAAACCACGCAACTGCAAATAAGTGTTCACACAGACCTTTTAAATGGCGAAATCACAAGGGTAAACGAGCTGGGTTGGTTGGGCCCTAGCCAACTAGCTCGTTTCCCGTTTAGGAAATGAAACGACTCAGCACTCAAGTACGCATAAAATGTAAGTTAGACACAACGTGTAGACAACATGGCGAGTTCCTTGTATTAACTTGATCAGCAAATATACATGATGGTGCAAATCCAGCCCAAAGCCAAGGGAAATACAAAATTACACAGTGAATGAAATTACAACTTAGATCGCTCCCTTTGGTTCTTCCTATAGTCTACATTATATACAATCTTTTGGCCTTAGCCCAATTCTACTAATTACAGTATTTCCTTATTCAAGCCTTTTGGCCGAACAAACTAACAACCAATATTACAAAACTGGCTAATAGTTATAATGGAACGCGAACTTCGCTGGCCATAGACCATCCTTGGCATGTATCCTTGACTATACGCCGCCGATATCCAACCTCAGTTAGTCCGCAACCGAACTAGGAGTCATGGATCAAAACGCCCACGTGGAAGGATTTGAACTGTTACGGAGATCTCAGAGCAACATGTTGGCGGTGCAGGAATCTGCCTGCACTGATCATGCTAACTCATAATTAACACTTAGTTCCTCAATTACTTTTAGGAAATTAAACATAAGTTACAAGAGATACTAACAGGCATGAAATCTATGTAAAATAATTAATAAAGCACTTAATAAATCTTAATTATGAAATACGAAGCATATGTAGGAATAGATGATTATCTTGGACTAGTGCAGGAATGAGAGGGTTAAGTAGAGATAAAATAGAGGTTAAAGTTTATGGAAATGGGGTAAAAATAGAGAAATTTGGGACACAAACATCCTCCCATCCCTAAGTTGTTGTGTGTCCTCACACAACATTTTACCTTCTGCAAAAAATCTTCAAAAATGGGTGACCAGCTCTCAATCTTGTACTTCAATACTTATTCTGGCTTTCACTACCTTTGGCTTTTTACCTCAGGCTCCTTTTAGCTGATTAGTCATCTTCTTGAGGCATTTGTAGTGTTTGGAAGCCTGATACTTCCATACTTTTACTTGTTGTTTCTACTTCTTTACCTCTTTGAGTAGCTCTACCTCGCTTTGCTTTCGCCAATTTGTTTCCTTCATGACCTAGTTCAAGGCCTCTAGGTCATGAATTTGCTGCTCCAATTCTACTATTCGGTTGATGAGGTAGAGAGTAGAGGGCTCTGTGCTCAAATCTTCTAGTGTAAATACCTTATCTACAACGGACTCAAAACAAGTCCCGTCATTGTCAATATCAAGGTTGTCTAGTTTTTTCATTATGACATCGCTAAAAGTTTCTGTGCCCAGAGTTTCCTTATCACCGAGGTTTTTGGTGCCCTCCATAGCCTTCGTGCCAAGGGTTTCAACACCTTGTGCACTCAACTCCACAGGGTTTTTAATGCCTTGTTCTTGCAATTTTTTAGGGGATTTAGTACCCTCTTCCTTTAAACCAACAGGGGTTTCAGTACCATGTTCCTCAAAAACAGCAGGCGCTTCAGTGCCATGTTCCTCAAAAATAGCAGGGGTTTCAATACCCTGTTCCTCAAGAACATTGAGGGTTTCAATTTCCTGTTCATCGAAATTATTAATGGTCTCCATGTGTTGTGCCTCATCATCCTCATAACCCTCTACTTGAACTTCACCTGTACTCAGTTTCGTCTTCCTCTTTCTTAATTTACGAACAAAGATAGACAACAATATGTCATCTTCCATGTTCTCTTCATCTACCACAGTGTGGGCCGCTACATCTACAAGCACTGAAAGGTTATGATATGTCAGACCAGGAGGTAACTCCTCAAATCAAAACTTATATTATTCATTTAGGTTGTTCGTTATTATATACAAGAGGGAGTGATTGTTCGGTTCATCTCTCGATGACTCTCTATCTTCTCTATTATTTATTTACATTAATTACAGCTGTACACCCAATCCCTCTAATTAGGTTTCAACATTCCCCCCCTTAATCTGAAGGGATGTTGGTGAGTCCAAGCATTATTATGAATCTTTCAAGCTTTTCTCTTCCATGTGCTTTGGTGAATATGTTTGCAATTTGCTCATTAGTGGAACAATGGAGGAGATGGATTTTTTTGGCCTCAACATGATGTCGAATCAAATGATATTTAGTATTGATGTGCTTTGTTCGATCATGGAAATTTGGGTTCTTAGCCAAATTTATTGCAGAGGTATTGTCAATCATGAGTGGAGTTGATTGTACTTGTTTTACCTGCAAATCTTCAAGAATTTTCCTAAGCCACACAATTTCTTTTGTTGCCTCAGCTGCTGCCACATATTCTACCGTTGTTGTGGAATTTGTTGGAACTAATTGTTTGTGTGATCTCCAGGAGACAGCTCTTGATCCAAGACTCATAGCATAACCTGAAGTAGATACCCTAGTTTATTTGTCTCCATCGAAGTCTAAATCAGAGTATCCAATCAAGATGAAGTCGCCCACCTGTGTATACTTGATTCCAAAGTCTTGAGTTCCCTTCAAGTACTTTAGGACTCTTTTTGCAGCATACCAATGTCCCTCACAAGGGTTTTCCATAAATCTGGAGAGGATTCCAACAGCAAACGAAATGTCTGGTCTAGTAGTAGTTAGGTAGTTGAGACTTCCTACAAGTTGTCTATACTTTGTTGCATCCTAAAATTCTTTTCCTTCAATGGATGTGAGCTTTAAGTTTTGTTCCATTGGAGTAGTTAAGAGGATTGCATTCAGTCATGCCAAACCTGTTCAACAGATCTCCAATGTACTTCTTTTGAGAAAGGAATATGGATTTCGGATGTTGAGTTACTTCAATACCAAGATAGTAATGAACATAGCCCAAATTAGTCATTTCAAAACCTTTCTTCAATTCCTTTTTTATGGATGCAATGTAGCTTTCATTGTTCCCTATTATCAAAACATCATCTACATATTCCATAAGATATACAACTGTTTTTCCAACTTTCTTGGCAAACAAAGTTGCATCATCAAGATCATAATGTTTGAAATTGAGTTTCATAAGATGCTCAGTCAGTTTTTCGTACCGGGCTCGTGGTGCTTGTTTGAGGCCATACAAGGATTTCACAAGTTTGCATACTTTATGTTCATGTCCTTTCATAGCAAATCCTTCAGTCTGGGACATAAAAACATTTTCTTTTAGATCTCCATTCAAGAAAGCAGTTTTTACATCCATTTGATGGACTTTCCAACCATTCTAAGCTGCTAGGGCAAAGAGTGTCCGAATAGTAGCCCATTTTGCTGTGGGGGCAAAAGTTTCCTCATAATCGACCCCTTCCTTTTGTGCAAAACCTTTTGCCACAAGCCTGGCTTTGTGCTTGTCAAGTGAGCCATCATCTTTATACTTGTTCTTGTAGACCCACTAGCAGCCAATTGGTTTAGTTCCCAATGGAGGATCAACCAGCTTCCAAGTGCCATTCTTTATCAGGGCATCATACTCCTTTTGCATTGCTTCTTTCCATTCATCATGAGAAGCAGTTTCTTTGAAGGAAGTTGGTTCAAAATCTGTAGACAAGTTGAATTCACAATCATAAGAATCATCCATATCAACAGGTGAATCAAAGTCATCTACATTACCTCCATTTTTCCGATTTGAATTTCTAGTTCCTGTCTTTCCAACCTCATTAGGATGAACACTTTCAAGTGTCTTTGTCAGCCACTTTGGGGGACCTTTCTCAGATGGTCCAGGCTGCTCCATTGATTGAGTTGGGATTGAATCAAGATTGAGTCTCCCAATTCTATCAATCACATCACTCAAAGTATCATCCGTTGTTGGAGTTTCATGTAGGGGAGAGAGTGCTTCAGAAGAAGATTCCATAGGTTGATCTAGTATAGGAATCCCCCCTTCAAGATGTGGAATCTGATTATCAAATTCTTGAAATGATTTTGCATTTGTGAATCTATCCAAGCGATCAAGTTTCCTTTCAACAACAT
Source organism: Pinus tabuliformis (assembly GCA_031772625.1). Taxonomy (NCBI): domain Eukaryota; kingdom Viridiplantae; phylum Streptophyta; class Pinopsida; order Pinales; family Pinaceae; genus Pinus; species Pinus tabuliformis. The sequence continues at coordinate 865,659,278 of CM062819.1, forward strand.
TGTCAGTTTTGGATGATTCAAGAAAGATTACATCTCTAGATACAACAAACCTTTTGTTGACTTCATCATAGAGACGGTATGCTTTGGAGGTGTTTGAATACCCCAGGAAGATACACTTACAACTTCTTGCACCAAGTTTGTTTCTATGTACCTTTGGTATCAAGGCATAATGGTGGAACCAAAGACCCTGAGATGCTTTATCGAAGGAATGTGTCCATACCACATTTCATAAGGAGTCTTGTTTTTTATAGCAGTAGATGGACATATATTCTTTATATATATATCACATAGAACTGCATCAGCCCAAAACATCATTTTTACATTTTTGAAGAATAGCATGGAGCGTACCATATTTAAGATTGTCCTATTCATTCTTTCAGCTACACCATTCTGTTGGGAATTATAAGGCACAGTTGTTTGATGTTTGATCCCATGTTGGCGAAGATAGTTTTCAAATTCATTTGAAGTGTATTCTTTTCCATTATCAGTGCGAATAGAGCCAATATGAGATTGTGCATCATTTTCAATCCATGTATGAAAGCTCTTGAATGTTTGAAAAGCATAAGATTTGTTCTTCATTAAATAAACCCAACACATTCTAGTGTAGTCATCAATAAATGTCATCATATATTTATTTCCATTTGCAGAAGGAACAGGCATTGGACCACATAAATTTGAATGAATGGGTTCAATTTTTCTATGTGCTCTGGAGTGTGAATCATGAAAGGATTGTTTGCCATGCTTTCCTAAAATGCAAGCATCACATTGCTTAAGCTTCCTAGGAATTGTAGGTAAACCAGTAACGCCATTTTTCTTCAACAAGCGGAGGCTATCATAGTTCAAATGTCCAAATCTAGCATGCCATAATAAACTTGATGGAAGTGTACCTTCTTCATAATGAGAATTTTATGAGAAATGTTGTGCACGAGCAAAGGTACCCTGCAGCTTGAGAAGCCTTTCTTCTTCTATCCCTATCATGACAAGTGAGTGGTTAGATGCTTTTCTCACCTCAAGCTTACCATCAAACATATGAATGGAGTGACCTTGCTGGCAGATGTGGACCAAAGACAACAAGTTTCTCCTCAACTGTGGGAGATATAGAACATGATGCAGAAGAAATTTTGGAAGGCCAGGCAATTTAAGCCTGATTGTGCCAAGCCTTGATGGCTTGAGTTTTGATTGGTCTGAAAAGTATACTACTCCATCAACATTGTCAGTGAATTCTTAAAAAAAAATCTTTTCTATGAGTCATGTGGCAAGTTTCTCCTAAATTAGGCAACCAATCATTTTTCCAAGAAGCAAGTGAAGCATTAAATAAGTCATCATTTACTCCAATATTACATTGTGCCACAACATAATGAGTGGATTCAGGTTATTTACCTTTGTCTGTGTCCTTAGTTTTACCTTTGGGCTAGTTTCTTTGCTGCTCAATTTTGTCCCAAGGTAACTTGCAAGTGGAGGCATCATGTGATCCATTTCTTTTACAGCGTATGAAGTGAAAATCTGACTTTTCTCCATGAGAGTGTCTGCCCCCCCTTCCTTTGAAATATCTTCCTCTTCCTCTTCGACTACCTCTTCCTCTGGAAGAATCTTGGGCAAGATTCTTTTCTTTATGAGCAAGGCACACAACCTCTTCAGAAGATTCAGGGGTTGTCTTCTTTCCAAAAGCTCTCTCTTTCAGCAAATTTTTTTCACAAGGGAGTCAAAGGCAATATCTTTGAGATTTCCATTTTCTTGAAATGACTCAAGATAATTGGAGTAAGTCGGATAAATTGCCTTGAGAAAAGTGATCAGAGGAATATCCAATTCAACCTTAGTGACTTTGATATCATGCATTATAGATTTTACTTTGGATGCAGGACCAAGAGGATCATTATTTTGTAATTCAAGGGTGAAGAGTTTAATCATGAGTTGAACAACTTCAAGTGCAGAGTGTGAGTCATAGAGTTCTTTTAGCTTTTGTAAGGCTTCGAATGCATTTGAAAATAGAAAAATGTGTCGACTCACCTCTTCACTTACTGATGTTGCAATCAATGCATAGGCTTTGCTATTCTTATTTTCCCAAATTGTGAGCTCCTTTTCTGAGGTATGCTAGACTAGCACCTCATCTCTTTCTCCAACACACACTCCTTTCCATAGCTCATTAAAAATGAGAATGTGTTGGATTTTCCGTGACCATTCAGGATAATTCTCCTTTCCATTGAGAACTACTCCCACAATAGATATAATTGAATGCATTGTAAAATCTGTGTATAGTGGAGAAAAATATTGCTGTTGCAAAATTTTACTCATAAAATTGTTATACCAATAGCATTATATCGACAACGTTCAACTTAATATAATCCTGGTATCATTTTCTTTCACCTGTATACTAGAGTTTGATTGTAGCTGTAGTTCTTTTACTGTAGAGATGAACGGTGGAGATGAGCGGCGGAGATGAATTGGTGGAGATGAGAGGCAAAGAAATATGAAGGAGGGCCGTTAATTGTATAAGATCAATGGTTATCGAAAGCAAAGAAGTTCGGGCGTTAACCAAGATAGAGGGCAATTTTAAAGCGATAAGCGAGATTTCAGGCGGATAAAAAATGGTAAGTGGTATTGAGAGGGGAGCGCCCGATTCCACTAAGCGGTTGACACGTAGCGACTAGGGGAGAGAGAAAAACAACTCGTATTGGGTGGGTAACTCTCGTGCAACTAATGCACCCAAAATCGCTATAAACTGTTGGATTTTGGGAGATGGGATCTACCGTGGAGAATGAACCCGAGGAGAGAGAAAAAAGCACACATTTCGGGCGGTTAACTTTCATGTATGTAGTCGACCCGAAATTGCTGTGGACCGTCAGATCTTGGGATTTGAGATCTATGGTCAAGAATGAACCCGATAAAGTTAGACCTCGGGAACTGTGTCTAAGCGGGTTAAGTCATCAGCATTGATAGTTTATATATAAAAAAGGTATGTGATGAATAAGAAAACAACGTATGTGGTGAATAAGAAAATAGCTAGCTAAAATGCAACGCACTTCACCGAATGTATCAAACAATGAATGAGATTTCGCAGGGATTTGACAGAGATGTCACCCTGTAAAAGATGCAAAACAAAGGCAAAACAAAATAGGAGTTACAAATTAAAAAAGAAGCCAAAAATTGGCACCTGCTCTGATACCATGTCAGACCAGAAGGTAACTCCTTAAATCAAAACTTATATTATTCATTCAAGTTGTTCGTTATTATATACAAGAGGGAGTGACTATTCGATTCATCTCCTAATGACTCTCTATCTTCTCTATTATTTATTTACATTAATTACAGCTGTACACCCAATCCCTCTGATTAGGTGTCAACATGATATTTAGGCGAAACTTGGGGTGATTCATCAATCACAATCGGAGAGCTTGACCAATTCGTCCCTGGGGAGACATTCTTCTTCCTCGTCGAGGTTCTAATTTTTCTTTTCTTTGCCGAGGATGGAGTGTTTTGACAAACTTCTTTTCTGCTTGCACCGGCGTGCTTTTACCTTTTTGCTTGGCAGGGGATGATGTCTCTGCCTTCCTTTTCTTGCTTGTACTCTTGCTAGCAGACTTCCCTGCACTCCTCGCTCGAAACTCCTTCAGGAATGCCTCCCAGGTCACTCCCTTTTCTTCCAGCACTTTCTTGACGAGGATTGTGATAAGCCCATGATGATATAGCTTATTCGTGACTTGGCTTGCGTTCCCACTCTGCACACCCTTCACCATTTTCTCGAGACTTCTGAGCAGGTAGTAAGGGAAATTAACAAGTTTTCCTGACTCAAAGTGCAGCAACAGCTGAAGGTGATACATGAACGCTAATGTATAACATCCCTCGCAGGTCACAAATTTCTGCAATATGAATAGGAGGTCTCGCCATTTCCCGATCATGGCACTCTGCAGAAGTCCCTTCTTCCAATCAACCTTAAGCTTTCTGTCAACCACAAACCGATGCCATCGTTTCTTCCCGAGCCGCTCCTTTTTGAACCACTGCTCCCCTGTAGTTGGCAAGCCTGTAGCTTGCGCAATGGACTCCTCTATGACTTCAAATTCTAATGAGCCGACCCTAACTCGGCCTCCTTCAAACGTCTTCATGAACTCCAGTACCATAGCCATGTCGAAACCATCGAACTTCTGTAAAAATGGAAGGAACCTGGATTCTTGCAATAGTGCAAGATTGTTCCAGTATTCCACAGTCTGCTCAATCTCCTTCAAGGACGACGGCTCATTCCTTATGGGTGCCATGTTCAAATTACACTTCATAATTCTTGGTCATAACCTCAAAAGGATTTTGGTGAGTGATACCAACAATTGTTGAGAGATTTATGCTGGAGGTTCATCCAACCTCCGTCTTTCTAGTCCCACCCAACTAATCATGATGAAAACATATCCTCGGATTAGATGCAGATATGTATCAGCCTGCTATGGGTGAGAAATAATGATTGGATGTGGCGGAGGCTTATGCGGTGGTGGTGCAATGGTCATAATGATCAAGTTACAAGGTAAGATAATAATGAACAAGTAATGCGAGATTGTTTCAAGGGAGGTGAATACAGGTTATCGAACAATCAATACTATCCCACAGTCTACCTCATAATTTAATCAAGACATATTTCAGTACTTATTAAAAAAATTAGATTTCAGAACCCAATATATCTTGCACTTTAAAAATTTTCCTAAGTCAGTAAATGATAAAACAGAGTATTAATTAAAAATATATAATGCTATGATCTATCAGTACTCATGTGCAGGGTAATAAAGTTCCATAAACATCCTTCATAAGACGCTCCTGGACTGTGTGAAATTTATTTTACACTTGCTTCCACAGTTGGCCGCGTTCCTGCATTACATCGTGCTTGCACTAACTGCTTGCCCTGCGCATGTTGCACAAGGGATTTTACCAAAATAAAAATTCTGATAGAACACAATTTTATAGCTAGAAAAAAAATTGCCTCAATATATAAGAAAGGTTTTATTCACCATCCTTTGGTGTTTCATGAGCATGCCTTCTGGATTTACTGCATCAAATTCTGCAATCAATTTATGAGGGAATAAAGAAGTGGGAAAGGGGTAATTTTTAGAATGGGAAGGAACATTATAGTAGGGATTCCAGAAATAATATCACCAAGGGGGATAGATGAAACGGGATGTGGAAAAAATTCAAGGGAAAAGAGGGATTTTACGAAATCGGGTAGGGTAGTTTTCTTAGAAGAAAGAGGAAGGTAATTCATTGGGGATTTTAGAAAAGAAAATAGTGGGAATTTTCGAAACGGGAAATAGAAGAAAGGCAGAGTTTTTTTTTTACCTTGAAAATCTGCCTGCACTGGTGCCGAAAAAAGTAATTGCAGTGGGAATTAAGCGTTTACTTGGATAAAAAATTTCCATGCTAGTTACCCCAAACTTGGGTAAGGGCTCGGTTTCTTGAACCTGCTTCTTCTTGGTGGAAGCCAGCATATCTAAAAATCAAGTAACATTCCCTTTTTATTAAAATTTTGATCTTCCTGCCAGCATGCTGGTTTTCAAGTTGATCCTTCTGCAATCATGTCAGTCAACTGATTTTCATAATTACAGGAATTTTTATTTTTATTTTACCTTTTTATTTTTGTCATTTTTTTCTTTTTATTTTTATTTTATTATTTTTTAATAAGGAAAAGAAGGAATCAAATCTTCAACAAGTTGGTGTTACCACCTACCAACTCCTTTTCAAATTGTTGTTGGAATTGCTGCATAAAATCTCCTTTAGTAAGGGGCTGAAAATATACCTTCAATCTATGCCCATTTACCAGGAACACAGAATTTTGTCCATCAATAGTTTTAATTTCTACCGCTCCATTTTCAAACACTTTGACCACCTCATAGGGTCCCATCCAGCGTGTGTGGAATTTCCCTTTAAAATATTTGAATCTAGAATCGTAAAGGAGTACCCAATCACCTGGTTGGAATTGCTTTTTCTGAATGGACTTGTCATGCCACTTCTTGCACTGTTGTTGAACCAAGATGTTCTACTGAACAACATCCCGTCAGAATTCATCTAACTCATTCAACTGTAGAATACGTCGCTGATGTGCTTCAAAGAGATCTATCCCCAATTGGACTGCAGTCCTAAAAGTCTTAATCTGGAATTATATCGGCAATAGGACTTGTTTTCCGTACACCAGCTCATATGGTGTGTGTCCTGTGCTGTTTCTCCAAGTGGTTTGGTATGCCCACAATGCTCTCGGTAATTTGTCAGCCCAATCCTTTCTATGAATATTTACCATCTTTGTGAGGATGGACTCAATCACCTTATTTGTGGACTTCGCCTGGCCAATTACTTGCGGGTGATAAGGTGTAGATTTCTTGTGTCGTATCTTTTACTGCTCCATCACATCCTATACTAGATTAGAAATAAAATGTCGTCCATTGTTAGAAACAATTTCTCTAGGCACACCAAATCTAGTAAAGATCTCAGTAAAAATAAAATCAACAACAACTCTTTCAATAGCAAAAGAAACAGCTTTATCTTCTAACCATTTTGTAACGAAATCTATACAAACCAAAATATGCTTTTTATTTAATGATGTTGGATTTATTGGTCCTACGAAATCAGTGGCCCATTTTTCAAAAGGCTCAACCATAACCTGAGGACATAAAGGCATTTCATTGGTTTGATTAGGCTGGCCAACTCGCTAACAGCTATCACACCGCTCGACATATTTTTTGGCATTCTTAAACAAGAAAGGCCAAAAATAGCTAGCTCGTAACACTTTGTATGCAATCTGCTTATCGGCGAAGTGACCCCTGTAAGGTTCAACATGGGAAGATTTTAAAAAATCAAACACTTCTTCCTCTCTTACACATCTATGGATAATGAGATATGCTCCGGTGTAAAAGAGGTGTCCTTGAATCCAGGTGTTACACAAAATATTGTCACCATGACTATTTGCAGTCAGTATGGGTCTATCATCATTCATACTGTCCTCCTTAGCAAGTCTCAAACCTCAGCTCTTCATGTCAAGCTTTAAAAATGAGAGAAAGTCCTTGAAAATCAATAAAGCTCTGGTTCCACACTTTCTCTTACTGTTACCTATGATCCCGCACCCCTTGGTCATGTTACCTGTGGACCTGCCCGCTCAGTCTCTAAAGGAGTGGGTGCAAACCCCTTTGAAAGTCAAAAAGGCGCAATTTTATTCTTAAAAACTCACTTGTGGTTAATTCTGGATGCTTCTAGAAGGAATCTTGACGTGGATGGTTCGCTCCTAGGTGGTTCATGCATCCCAAAACTAAAGGAGCTAATCCCTTGATGAGAGGAGCTAATCCATTGATGAGAGGAGCTTATCCCTTTGAAGGAGGGCTTTATCCCTTTGAAGGTGGACCTAGTAAATTCCCTCCATTGCACTATAAATTAAGGCATTGGGCTAGTTGCTAGGGAGGTTAGAAGCTGAACATTTTTTAGGGTAAATGCTGTTGGAATTGAGACTTCCTAGTTAAGCTTGAGAAGAGAGATTACATACCTTTTGGCTTCATTGGGAAGAGAGTGAAACTTGTCAAAGTAGAGGAGATTCTTGCTGGACCCTGGGAGGAGCTTGTACAACATCAAGGCACCAAGGTTGTAAAGTTCTTCTTTGATTAAAGTTAATACAATCAGATTCGTTTTTCTCAATAAATTGTCTTATATGGTTTGTTTCATGAATTCCTTGATCATCATGATAAATATGCTTTATTATATTGGTTTTTCAGGTGCTATTTAATGTGTGTGCTTGTTTTTGTTTGCAGATTCTTTACAAGGGAGCTCATTTGGATCAACGGAGCGTGGCTTCCACAAACTAGCACTAGACCCGAGGTAGGCCTAAAACACCTATTTGCCTTTATTTACAAATTGCATATTTAGAGAAAGATAGAATTTGTTTGGTTTGCTTGTCGCTAGATATCATTAGATACTAGGGAGGTCGGTCTTGTCCGCAAGAATGACTTATCCGGCCGACAAAATGGCGACTCCGCTGGGGACTTGAATCATTAGATTTTTTCCTTTGCTTTTACTTTGACTTGAGAAACTGTGTCTTTGTTTTTGGTTTTTGGCTTGATGTGTGTGGGATTGGTTAGGTTTAGTAGATCTTGAATTATTTTCTATTTTTCGTACTTTTGGGAGAGGACTGCACCCTCTGCTTGTAACACAGTGCAGACATCCCCGCACTTTTGTTTTACACACAGAGCGGTACCGCACCTGGGTATACTAGGGGCCTGCGGACCCTGTCAAAATTTTGAAAAACTTGAAATTTTCTCTTTCAGTCAGCTTAGGATTTGTTTATGTGTTTTTAGCCTCTGCCCAGATCTGCACGTGACTTGTCAGGAACTTTTCTTAGGTTAATTCCATTGGCATTAGGGTTTTAGGTGAAATTCCTAGGAGTTTTGTGTGCCGGGCTTGATTTTCGTTTGGTCTTGTAGTAACTCAGAGCTTAGAAGCCTTAGAAACCTCAGATCACCTTGGTTTTTGCTGGCCTTCTTATGAGTCTGACCGTTTTGCAAAATCCGCCTTTGTTGAGGAATCCATATTGTTTTTCTCTTTGCGAAACTTCGAAATGACTTGTGTTGAAAGTTTTGGATTTCATTTTTAGAAAAGAAAACTAAAGCTGGTTGTTTTTTGACTGATTTGTGATTCTGGACAAATTAGTACTTAGTTTGCTCATAACTAAGTAAAACATCCTTGAAAAGAAATCTTGTAAGCTTTTACTTCAAATAGTTTTTAAGAATTTATAGATCTCAAGATTAGATTTTTCTATAGTTTTGAGTGTTTTATAAAAATAAAAAAATCTCTTTTGAAAAAGTTTGTTTTTGTAGTATTTGAGTGTTTGAAAAGAAAGGGAAATTTTTGTGAGCATAACTAGTTGTCTCGTTTTGAGTGTATTGGAAAAGACAAAAAGTTCTTCTTTTGATTTGCTCGTTAACGAAAGATTTGTTTTTACAAGCATTTGCATTCTCAACTCTTTCTCTAGCTAGAAATTCATTAAAGAAAAAGGATTGTTTTTCATCTTAAGTGCATTTTTAGTGATTTGGAGTTGAGTCTTCACACCATAAGTTTCATCTCCGCACCTTTTGACTTAAGAAAAAAACCAATAAAAATAACGCTTAAAGTAAAATCTATGTAGTAATCTTTTTTCTAGGGCTCTTTATCACCAACATAGCTTAGGTTAGTATCTTGGAGTAGGGAGTAATTAACTCTCCAAGATAGTAAAACAAACAAGTAGCTGTATCTTGCGGTAGGAGATAAATTCCAATTGTTACATCTATGCTCTGGGAAGCTCCTCTTATAGGAGTCAAGCACGAGATTGTGTCTGAACCAATGGGGTAATCAATCCTTCCTCATTGGGAACGATACTAGATATACATGTATTAAAAACGGTAAACCTCGGATTAACCATTGTCGAGGAGCCTGGGGTCACTTGTTGGTAAACCTTGGATTATGTCAAGGAGCCTTCAAGGGGATTGAGCTTGCTACTCTGCCCTTGCGTGTGTATCGGATCACAGACTGTTCCCCCAGGTATATTTGTTTCTGTTGGTAACCATAGTGACCATATTCTATAGGATTCTTTCCTAAGGTAACGGTGGAGGGAAGATCCCACTGTACCTCGAGCATACGTCGGCTACACTCACTTGGATTTTCTGGGGGGTTCTCTTCACTCGAGATGTTTTAGTGGAGAAACTTGTGCCAGTCTATTCATTAAGCAGGTTGCCTGGGTAACTGTTCCAACCGCCATTTTTGTATTGAATTCTGCGATGTTGGATTTCATCACCAACTAGTGTTTTCAGTACAGAAAGTTACTGTTTGTGTGTGGTTTGACCTCCTAGATTCTTTAGGCGTGTGATTCAAAATTGTTTGGTTCTTTAGAGACTTTAGGTGGTTTTCATTGAGATTTTTCTTTATTTGCATGTGAAGTAGTTAAAATATTTAAAATCGTGGTTGAATTACCGAGGAAGTCCCGTAGACTTCGGGGCCAACCTCTTGAGTTTTCACCGAGCCAGCTTGAAGGGCTACAAGCCCTTGTAACTCCTAGTGACAGTAGAGTTGGGTCACCTGAAGAAGGAGAGTCTTCTTTAGTTGTACATCCTGATTACCAAGTTCAAGCACCAGATTATATTTTAGAACCTATTTCTTTTTCTGAAGTTACTGGTAGTTTTTCTTCTACTAATGATTTAGCCGAGGAACCTCAAATATCTGAACCTGAAACTGAACCTGCTGCTACTCCAACATCAGGATTTTCCTCTCCAACTTCCAGTGGTCCTGGTTCACCCAGGGTAGAAAGAGTCATTACCCAAAATCTTCCTTTTGGACTTATTGCTATTGAAGAACTTGTTACTCCAGAAGAAGGTATACCTATCCCTGAAAATCAACCAGCTATAGAACTTAGGGAGCGTGAATCGATATTTTACAGTCCACCTAGGAGGGACGCTTGGTATCTTTCATTGACCAATTTTTTGGAAAACCCAGGACTAAGTTTTTCACCACCTCGCATTCCTTTTCATCCAACACCTAGGGGTTATTATCCTCCGTTAAATATGTCGAGACAGTCGTCCATGTTTTCTCAATCTCCAGAAACCTTTTTATATGGCGGTCCTTCTGTTCCCTATGGGTATCAGTCACTTACTGGTACTTTTTCGAGAGCATCTCCTCAACCTATTGAACAAGGGTTATTAACTGGTAATAATGGAACTAAGCCGTTGAGTGTAGAAGATATTCTTATGATGTCAGGTACCATTCCAAATCCGTAACCTCAAGGTGGCCAATTACCGCCTGGGGGGCAGCCTCAAGGTCCTCAATTATCGCCTGGGGGGCAACCTCAAGGTACCCAATTACCGCCTGGGGGGCAACCTCAAGGACAGTACATACCTACGGGACAGTACATTCCTCAAGGTCAACCCTAGACTCAGTATGTACCTCAAGGTCAACCCCAGTATCAATATGTACCTCAAGGTCAACCCCAGTATCAATATGTACCTCAAGGTCAACCCCAGTATCAGTACGTGCCTCAAGGTTATCAACCTCAAGGTCAGTACCCAACCCAAGGTTTCCAACCACCTTCCGGTCAGTCATTTGTCCAAGGAACTAGAAATGTAACTTTGAATTATCAACCCTACCCTCAACCCGGTTATGGTCCTCAATATGCTGAACCTGCTATGGGTCTGTACCCCGGAATGAACTTAGTGTGGGATCCATCTCAATCTCAACAGATCTTGCAACTGAATGTGGAGTTGTCATCTCAATCTGGACAACCCTTGGTTTCTGGTTCAACCCAGCAACCTGTCCAATCTACTATTCAAACTTCTGCACCTTCTGTAGTTTCTCAGCCTAGGCCTAGTTCACCTCGAACTCCGCCTCAAACGATTGTTGCAACTGCTGCAACATCTATTCAATCTACCCCACCCACTTCTGGAGTATCGACAGCTCCGATTTCCACTGTTCCTGTATCGACTCCTCAAGCATCTTTACCTCAGTCTGGACCCACAATTCAGACTTCGGTTCAAATGCCTGTAGGACAACCTGGTCCAAGTACGGTTGTCACAAGTCAACCTCAATTTACTTATTAACTGTACCAGGGGCAGTACCAATTCGGTCCTGCTGTGCGGTAGCCAGTCTATCAGTATCAACTGTACCCTGGATATACATATCAACAACCTCAACAACCCCAGTATGGTTCGGTTAATCCTGGTTTTCCAGGAGGATATAATATCACAAATGTAATTCCAATTCCTAGTTATCCTGGATATCCTCCTCCTGGGGCTGGTCTCATGACCCAGGGTTTCAGGGACCCTAATCGTCAATTATTGTTCATTGCAACTTTGGACTTCCCTGACTTGTCGCGCCTTACGAACGATCCAATTAACTATCTTCCGTTTTGGCCGCCAATGCCGAATAAGTTTCCTAGTGAAATTCCTAAGTTTGAAGGCAAATCAGGAGAGGACCCGTCGAACCATGTGATGACTTATCACCTCTAGTGTGCGTCTAACTCCATTTCAGATGATTCAATCCGTTTAAGGCTTTTTCAACGCACTCTAGTTGGTCTTGCGGCCAAGTGGTACATTGAGTTACCGCGAGCCACTTTTTATAACTTTAGTCAGTTAGATACTTTTTTTTTAATTCATTTTTAGTTGCCAGTTAGATATGAAAATGGCACGGAATTATTAACTTCATTAAAACAGTCAACGTCCACTTACATTTCAGATCACATTCATGAATGGAGACGTCGACGGCGTTTAGTGAAAGTTTTTATTTTGGATCAGATCTTAGCTGAATGGTTTGTCAAATCTTTATTACTGAAAATCACTGAGGATGTAGCTAAGGCAGGAGTCATTAATGAAGAGCAAGTAATTGCTCAAGCTCAGTATCTTAACCTAGTTTATACGCAGTCAGGTACGTTACACGAGAAAATCCCCGACCTTCCTAAAAAAAATCAAATAACTGTAGCTCCTTCAGGGTCTCATGCCATTGATGGTATGATTGGTACGGTTAATACCAAAAGTAAGAAGAAATCTTCCAAGAATTCTTCTCCTATTATAACTTTACTAGATTCCCCGACAGGAGATTCTTCCGCGGAAATTTCTGCCGATATTCATGTTGTAAAGTCATCTACAGCCAAATCAAAATCCGACGGTAAAAAGAAAGGGAAGAAGAAAAATAAAACAAATAAAAATTTGAAAGAGAAACCAGAAAAAACGGAATCTACTGATGAGAAACGCAAACCTCGTTATCCTTGTCTCATTTGTGACGAAGAGAATTTTACAAGAGATTGCCCTCATCGCGCTGAGGTTGTGAAAATCGTCAAAGGTTCCCAAACGCTTGTTGTTTTGAAGGATCCTTTTCCTAGTCAACACAGTAAGATGATAGGTTCTTCCTCAAATGCCTCCGAAGATCCCATAATGATGATGTCCCATGTTAGGATTGCGACACGATCGCAAGATTATGGAAGTAAAAGTCCTGTTGGTGGTAAGGAAGCAGAATCTTCTAATTCGAACCCATCAACTTCAACTCCTGGTTCTGATCCACTACAAATCGAGAAACGTAACCCAGACTTGGTAATCAAACTGCCCGCCAAGGGTATACTTCGAAAGTCAGCTTTCAATCCACATGCGAGAGCGGCTCAGAACTATAACATTGTTGAAGATTTGGCTATTTCACCTTCAGCAATGTTGCCTTTGGAGGTGCTGCAATCATGTCCAGCACAGCGTAAATTGCTATTGTCGGCTATAGGAGTTGTTGACATTCAGGACTCGAACCTTATAATTTTCGATCTAGAAAATAGTACACCTCGCTTGCCTCATCAAATGGCTTTCCAGATTCCAGTGTTAGTCAAAAACATACCTTGCTATAGGACTGTGATTGATGAGGGAGCCTCAACGTGTATTATGTCGATCCAGTGTTGGAGATCGCTTGGTTCTCCTACACTTAATCAATCCTCGACGATTCTAAAGGCCTTTGATGGCCGTGGGTTCCATCATTTTGGCATTCTACAGGATTTACCTATAGGGGTAGAAGGAAAAATTGTTAATCTAGATGTGGAGGTGGTTGATGCCCCTCTAGATTACAACCTTCTCTTGGGTCGTAGTTGGTCTTACGCTATGACAGCTATTGTTTCATCGGTCTTTCGACTTATAAAGTTTCCTCATAATGGAAAGATCGTAACTATAGACCAGCTAACTTACTTTTCATCCAACCCAGCCTCTTCTAAAAGTATTCAACATGTCGGCAAAACAACTATCCCTTATAAGGATGTTGGAGTAGGATTAGATAAGATTCTGGTTTACTAGGAACTTTTTCCTTTCCTCCTCCAAACGCATTATCTTCTACTGCAACCATTCATATGATTTCATCAGACACTATTGTTTATGATGATCCTTGGATCGTACCTTCCAAATCTGAGATAGGTTCATTTGGTAATTCTATGCCTTTGAGTCCATATGAAATTGTGTATTAGGCCGTGCAGTCGTTTTCCGACCCTTCTTCAACCGAAATTGACTTAATGAATGTGGTCCATGAAGAATCACTTTCAACATTAAACTCAGATTCAACAACTTTTTCCGAACTTGTTCACACTGATGAGCAAATTCATGAAATCCTGTGTGTTGATGATTTACCATGGGAAGATCTTCATCATAGATCTTCGTTTTTACCTGAGATTGATCGCTTTGAAAATGATTTTTCATCTATTTTTACGACTGATTATGTCAAGGAACCATAGAATCTAATGAAAAATCCTGATTCTGAGTTAAATTTGGGAAACATTTCTCGAACTATTCCTATTGACATTTCGGTTAAGCTTGGAATTGTTGAAAACATTCATATAGGTGCCTCTTGTACGGAAAATGAAATTCAAACATATAAGGCCCTATTTCAAGAATTCTGCAACGTGTTTGCCTGGTCATATGAGGAAATGCCAAGAATTGACCCAACAATTGTTGTTCATGAAATCAAAACTTACCCGGATGCTAAACCCGTCCGGAAATGTTTGCATCAGATCCACCCACGAAAAGCTGCTGCTATTAAGGCAGAAGTTGAAAAATTACTTAAAGCAGGTTTCATTTATCCAATTTCGTTAACAGATTGCGTATCGAATATTGTTCCTGTTAACAAAAAGCAAGGGACAATAAGAATATGTATCGATTATATGGATATTAATCGAGCCTGTCCAAAAGACAATTACCCAACTCCCTATATCGATCAAATCATTGATGATTGTGCCGGCAGTGAAATATTCTCCTTCATGGATGGTTTTTCTGGATACAATCAAATAAATATTCTACCTGCTGATCAACCAAAAATGGATTTCATTTGTCCATGGGGGACATTTGCTTATTGCAAATTACCTTTTGGGCTCAAGAACGTCGAGGCAACTTTTCAAAGAGCCATGTCTTACGCGTTTCATGACATCAAGCACATTGTGCAACCCTATCTCGATGATTTACCTGCTCATTCATTACATCGAGCTGATCATCTCATCCATTTACGAGCAATCTTTATGAGGTGTAGGCATTATCGAATCAGGTTGAATCCACACAAGTGTGTTTTCTGTATAGAAACGGGTCGGTTACTGGGGTTTGTTGTTTTGAAAGCCAGCATTCGCGTCGATCCCTCGAAGGTTGAAGCTATTGTCAAATTGCCTCCTCCTTCAAGTCTTCGCCAACTCCAAAGTTTGCAAGGGAAGGCAAACTTTTTACGTCGATTCATTCCTAACTACACCAAGATCACAAAGGGTTTTACCCGGTTGTTGAAACATAAACTCCATTATTTTGGGATGAGATAGCTGACAAATATTTTGATGCACTAAAACATGCGTTGACCCATGCACCATTATTGCATCCTCCCAACTACAACCATGACTACTTCTTATATCTTGCCGCCTCGCATTCCACCATTGGAATGGTGTTAGTTCAGGAAGATGAATTTGGTAGTGAACATGTGATATATTACCTTAGTCGAACCTTAAATCCAACTGAGCTAAAATATTCACATGTGGAGAAATTGGCATTGGCAGCTGTTCAAGCTGTCCAACGTTTTTGTCATTACATTTTACTATGCAAAACTACAGTAATTTCTAATTGCAACCCTATGATCTATATTTTTACCAAGCAATTGCTAGGGGGCAAGTACTCAAATGGATTGTGATCCTACAGGAATTTGACTTGGAATTTGAAAAGTCTAAGTCAAAGAAATCTTTAGTTTTTGCGGAGTTGATGTGTGACTCCCCGCGTGCTGACACGGAAACTGTGGCAGAGGAGCCCATTGCGGACGAATCCTTGTTTCTAATCAGCACTTTAGATCCATGGTATGGGGATATCATAGTTTATCTCCAAACCCAATCCTTTCAGCCTGAAATTTCAAGATCAGAACGTCGGAAAATACGATTCCAGTCCCAACAATTCAAAATTATTGGAGATACACTTTATCGTCGTGGGGCGGACTCTGTTTTCTGACGTTGTTTAACTCATGAGGAAACTGAAAGGGTTCTAAATGACTCTCACTCTGGAGCGTGTGGCACTCATATGTCTGGGTTTGCCACAGCCCAAAAGATATTGGGTGCTGGCTATTTCTGGCCGTCTTTGTTTAAATATTGTATTAACGTGGTCTGAAAATGCCACAACTGCCAAATTTTTGATCGAAAGATGCACACTCCACCTGCTCCTCTCCACCCTATAATTGTCGTCGGTCCTTTTTCGAAATGGGGTATCGATTTTATTACATGTAACCCTCACTCGGCTGGGGGGCATGCGTATATCATCCTTGCGGTAGATTATTTTACCAATTGGGTCGAGGCGATGCCTACATTTGAGGCAGACGACAAAACTGCTGCGATTTTTGTGTTCAATCATATAATTGCTAGGTTTGGTGTTCCACAAGCAATTATCACTGATCATGGGTGTCATTTTCGAAATATTATGATGACTGAACTTACAGACCAACTTGGCCTGCGTCACGATAGTTCAACTCCATATTATCCACAAGCTAATGGTCTGGTTGAAGCCATCAACAAAGTTCTAGTCATCATGATCTGATGAATCATTGGGATTCATAGGTCGAATTGGCATAACATGTTATTTTCAGCGCTTTGGGCGTATCGAACCTCAGTGAAAACATCAATCGGTTTCACTCCTTTCCAACTAGTTTATGGTTTGGAAGCTGTGTTACCCATTGAATGCGAAATCTCGTCATTGCAAATGGCCATAGAATTACTTCTAGCCACTTTTGAAGAGGAAAAACATTTGTTGTACTTGGCTCAGCTAGATGAGAATCAACGTGATGCTGCATTACAATCGAAACTCATGCCAAACGTATTAAAGCTCATTATGGTCAAAATGTTACCCCTCGTAATTTTTCGGAAGGAGGCCTAGTCTTATTGTACGATCAAGCAAATGATAAATTAGGCGCTGGAAAATTCGTACCCATGTGGCATGGTCCTTATGTTGTTAAGAAAAAGCTGGCAAAAGGGGCCTATGAATTGGTAGAATTTGATGGGGTCTCTTTAGGTAAACCTAGAAATGGTCTTTACCTGAAGAGATATTATGCTTAAATCTGGGTGTGGAGATTTTTAGTTAGGTTAGTTTTCTTTCTAGCTGGTGTGTTTTAGATTAAAAAGTGTGCTTAGCTTAGAGAGTGTTTTTGTCATTATTCCTGCTTATCTTGATTTTACTCTTGATATTGCAGATGTCGACGTCTCTCCAAATATACATTGGTTTTGCTGATGGTGCTTGTCGTAATACACGGAACATTTCTTCCACATCTTGGGTCATCTATTCGCCCTCTGACGAGTTGGTATCTATGCATGGGGTAAGCCTCGGTCAAACAACGAACAACATTGCAGAGTATAGTGCAGTGATTGAGTTATTATCTGAATCCATCTCATTTGGGATTCGGAGTTTGATTGTGAGGTTAGATTCTGAACTCGTTGTATTACAACTTAATAGAGTGTATGCCATTAGAAATCCAGTGTTATTGAGATTATTTTTGAGAGTTCGTCTCTTGGAACGTGAATTTGACTATATTGAATATCAGCATATTCCAAGATATTTAAATACATTAGCAGATGCAATTGCTTCTCGAATGTTAAGTAGACATTTGCAATAATCATACAAGTAAATTTAAAAACATTCCATAACATGTTTTACAAGATAAGCCGGTAATAGTGATATAGTATAGCATAGAAGTGTGTTAAATATACGTCGTCTTCAATCATAGGTCGAAAAACACCTTATGATCGACAAAAATGATAGTACAAAAAGCAAAAAATGTCATATGAGTCTATAACAGGCAAACATCCTATCACTGGTGATGATCACAATAAGAAACCACTGTACGGGCCACCCTACAAAGGAACCTCCTGGTCTCTGGAATGTCTGCTGTCAAACGCTCTAGATGGCTCTCCAATTCGGCCAAGGTCTCTGTAGATTCGTCCTGTGGGGCTGGTGCTGCTGTAGCTGGCTGTTTCCTCTCACAGGGCCAGAGAGTGGCTGGTCGCCGTGGACCTACATCTGCATTTGAAACTTTTTACTATCAATTTTGGGACGAAATAAAAACAAAAAAAAAAATTAATTAGAAAATGTTGAAAATGATTTTACCTGAGTCATCCCATTGCTCTCCTGGTGGAAGAGCCATGTCTGGGTCACCATGATAATCTATCCTAGCATAAGGAAAATCCTGAATAGCAAATACTTGGTTTTCCAACCAATGAAAATACTCAGGAGTAAATCGAACGACTTTTGTTCCCTCCTCAGGATGACGGGCCATCACTGCAACCCAAGGCATCAGTTTGGTCTCTCGGGGAAGTCCAAATCCAACGGTAAGATGCTGTGGGACCAACATTGGGACCCTCTCTAGACCAAAGCTCACAACTAAAGCACCATATCCAAAGTTCTTAAATTGTTCGTTCTTTGCTCTAGTCAGTTGGCCTTTTACATTAGCCAACACAGCCTCGCACCAGTTGAAGATGGTGCCTCGAAAGCAATCTACTGCCATCTGCATTTAGGATCCAGTGGCCACATGTAGTGCTGCGCTTCCGCAGAGCCTGGTAACAGTAAACGCAATCACTTTGAGTTCAGGACGGGAGATAGTTTTGATATCAATCCCTTTGTCTCTAGTTTGGTCGTTGCAAAACTCTAGCCGGAGGCTATCGACAGACTGGCCACCTGGCCTAGTCCCAAATAGAGTCAAATGTTCACCTATCTTAGGCAAACTAGTCAAAAAGTAAATGTCTTCCGGCTCCATTTCGAGCTGGTGGCCACCAATAAAGAAACACTGGTCCTATATATTCCACCTGTCTACCAGCCACTGCAGAAAGTCCACCTGGGCCCTCATGCCAGGTATGGCCCAAAATTTGTATAAACCGCATGCCTTCAATGCATCAATCGAAGGTTGATGATTAATCGCAACAAGATCCACATCCTCGTGCTCCCGTTCCCGCCAATCAAGCATGATATATACCCTACATTCAATAAAAAGGCGGATTAGAATATTTAAAATCAAAGTTTTTGGGCAAAATTTGAAAAATTCAAGTTTGAAAACCTATTCTGCGGGGACCGCACCCTCTGTGTTAGAGATAGTGCATAGGTCCGCACTCTGCCTTCACGGCAGGTGCGGACCCCTGACTTTTTTCCTTTTACAAAAAAGTCGGGGTCCGCAGGTTTCCTATGATATGCCTGCAGACCCCCGCGGGCGGGTTTTTAACCTAAAAATTTCATAAAAAACAAAATAAAGCCCCAAAAACAACTTTCAAATGGATGAAATGAAAGAGTAAGATGATGTGGATTACCTGGAGGAGACAGCGTTCGATTCCAACGGATGGATTTTCCGCAATCTTCACAGGAATTTTCTGACCAAAAACTCTCTTTTCTCACTCTGAAGTCAAACGGTAAAAATGAATTTACAAAATCCCTTTTTATAAGCTTTTTTGAGTAAATGAGTTTTTATTTTTTTTATTTTTCACTTTAAAGAGGTAACTTTTGAAGCATTTTTATCTATTTTAAATAGGTATGAGTAATGTTTGAGTTTTTGTGTAGGATAACGGATTTTTCAGGCAAAACTGATCATTTTTGACAAAAAACATTAGAGTCACCTTTAAGCTCTTTTCTGACTCCTAAAATATGAAAAGATTGCCGAGTTTTTCTTTTAAGCTCGTTAAAACAGAACTAAAAAGACGGTCCACTTACAGCCCTTTTCTAACCGTAAAAACATGAAAAGATTGCCGGACTTTTGTCATTTCAAATTCGATATTGGTTATAAAACGACGTGTCATTGATCACTTTTTTACTTTTTCGGATCAGAGGCACTAATTATGAAAAGTACTCCTTGGTCGTAATGATCAAGCGGTTCTCTCAAGTATTATTTTATACTTTTTCGGGCTTGGGAGACACAAATTTACGAAAAATGACAACCATGGAGTTTTCTTAAGTTTTTTCAGACTCCCTAAAATTGAAAAACGTCGAGTTTCTCCTATACTGGACTTGTTAAAATTTAACAGTAAAGGACCTGTTCAATTATAAACAGGAACGGACCACTCCTTCTTAGGGTTCGAATTTAAAATAAGTTGGACTCATCTGAAGGATGAGCTTATAATCAAGAAAATGTTATCCTCCTCAAGCTTGTCAAAAATAAAGAGGTACTTGCCAGAAATGGTGGGGGAAAGAGAGAAAAATGAGCCTGTTTGTCATACTTTGTGTCTCAGAAAAACATTTAACCACTCTTGAACATGACACTTTTTATTCACCTGGGTTGGGAAATCCTTTGCCTAACAGTTGATCAAACCATATTGAAAGTCTTCAGCCAGTTTTTGGATATTAACTTTGGGTCAACTGTCACCAAACCATCTACTGTGTCGTTATGTGTTCAAGAGGTTAGTGCGAATAAACCATTCATCTGCAAAATATCTGTCATCCATCTTGACCACCCATGAGTCAGTCCTTGCAACTATATTTCTTCAAAACTTGATCTATGATTTCGTGTTGTGGGCTTGCCTACGACGGATTGCTTTCTATCGACTTCAACTCATTATCTAGAAATATGATCTAGAAATCATCAGTACCTTGGGATCTGCATGCCTCAATGGCAGGTTTCTCACCTTCGATGATAGGCTACATCATTGACCTTCAATCAAAGGATTCCGTGACATGTTCGACATCAACACATCTATTCACATCTCATGGATTGTACTGAGTACTTTGAGAGCCATTGACATTACTGGTGGTTTTTCTCACACTTGTTAACAGTTTACATCATTGACTTGTAATCAAGTGGTTTCTACCATGTTCGACTTCGACACATTCATTCACATGGATAGAATCGTACTATTTCGGGAAGTAGAAATCAAGACCCTGGATCTAGTTTCCACCATCCAGGCTGCGAGGAATTTTGTATTGATTATAGAGTAGACTATTCATAAACAGATGGTTGCATCCATACTGTGTCTACATGTGTCTATACTTGTGATGTATTACAAGATCATTCCTATATCAGAGCAGTAGTTAGTTTTCTAGTCAGTTTTGATCTGAGTATGGGAATGCCTACCTCAGCGATGATATGATCTCATATATATATTTTGTATTGAATGTTTTTACAGGTTCCAACTGGGCTCTCCACAAGATGATCCTCGAAATGATAAAGTACTTCACTCATCTTAGATGATAAATGAAATCCTCATCTACTACAGACTTCGCACTTTAGGGGGTAATCTGCTACACAAAATATTGTCACCATGACTATTTGCAGTCAGTATGGGTCTATCATCATTCATACTGTCCTCCTTAGCAAGTCCCAAACCTCAGCTCTTCATGTCAAGCTTTAAAAATGAGAGAAAGTCCTTGAAAATCAATAAAGCTCTGGTTCCGCACTTTTTCTTACTGTTACCTGTGATCCCGCACCCCTTGGTCATGTTACCTGTGGACCTGCCCACTCTGTCTCTAAAGGAGTGGATGCGGACCCCTGTGAAAGTAAAAAAGGTGCGAGTTTATTCTTAAAAACTCACTTGTGGTTAATTCTGGATGCTTCTAGAAGGAATCTTGGCATGGATGGTTCGCTCCTAGGTGGTTCATGCATCCCAAAACTAAAGGAGCTAATCCCTTGATGAGAGGAGCTTATCCCTTTGAAGGAGGGCTTTATCCCTTTGAAGGTGGACCTAGTAACTTCCCTCCATTGCACTATAAATTAAGGCATTGGGCTGGTTGATAGGGAGGTTAGAAGCTGAACATTTTTTAGGGTAAATGCTGTTGGAATTGAGACTTCCTAGTTAAGCTTGAGAGGAGAGATTACATACCTTTTGGCTTCATTAGGAAGAGAGTGAAACTTGTCAAAGTAGAGGAGATTCTTGCTGGACCCCGGGAGGAGCTTGTACAACATCAAGGCACCAAGGTTGTAAAGTTCTTCTTTGATTAAAGTTAATACAACCAGATTCATTTTTCTCAATAAATTGTCTTATATGGTTTGTTTCATGAATTCCTTGATCATCATGATAAACATGCTTTATTATATTGGTTTTTCAGGTGCTATTTAATGTGTGTGCTTGTTTGTGTTTGCAGATTCTTTACAAGGGAGCTCATTTGGATCAAGGGAGCGTGGCTTCCACAAACTAGCACTAGACCCGAGGTAGGCCTAAAACACCTGTTCGCCTTTATCTACAAATTGCATATTTAGAGAAAGATAGAATTTGTTTGTTTTTCTTGTCGCTAGATATCATTAGATACTAGGGAGGTCGGTCTTGTCCACAAGAACGACTTATCCGGCCGACACCAGGAATATGCAGCACTTTTCTGTATGATATTCCGCTTTTCACGAGCAGATAAGTGAGGTGGTAATTTTCCAGTGACTAAATAGTTAGCTATGTCAACAAACCATGGGAATTTTGTTGACACAACAAAAAGATGTTCATCAAGAAAATCATCATCAATAGGAATTGCTTCACCAGGATTATTTAATCTTGAAAGATAATCTGCTACTACGTTCAATTTTCCTGTTCTATCAACAATGGCAATATTAAATTCCTGTAACAATAATAACCACCTAGTCACCCTACCTCTAGTTAATGGTTTATTCATCAAATATATTATTGTAGAATGGTCATTATGTACAAAGACTTCATATCCTGTAATATAATGTCTGAATTTATTAATGGAAAAAATTACAGCTAAAAACTCTTTCTCAATAACTGTATAATTTAGTTCAGCAAGTGACAAGTTTTTACTAATGAAATAAATAGCATAATATTGTTTGTCTTCTTCTTATCCTAAAGTTGCACCAATAGCAGTGTCTGAGGCATCAGAGAAAATATGAAATGGCAGAGACTAGTTTGGTCCTCTCAAAACTGGTGACTAGACTAGTTTTTCCTTCAATCTCTCAAAGGATTGTTGGCAAGTTGTGGACCAAGAAAACTCACTATCCTTAGCCAAAAGTCAAAAAAGGGGGGTGGATATCCTTGAGAAATTCTCAATGAATCTCCTATAGTAGCCCGCATGTCCTAGAAAACCTCTCACTTCCCTTTTATTTTTGGGTATAGGGAGACTCAAAATAATTTCTATTTTTGCAGGGTCAACCTGGATACCTTTGTCAGAAATAAGATGGCTAAGAACCACCCCCGCCTTGCACATTAATCTGCATTTTTTGTCACTCAAGGTGAGATGAGCTTCTTGGCAATGAAGAAGCACTTTTTCTAGATTCTTGAGGGCTTCCTGAAATGAATCACCAAACATAGAAAAGTCATCCATATAGATTTCTACACACTCAAGGTTAGCAAAAATAGTCAATACTGCCCTTTGAAAGGCAGTCGAGGCATTACATAGCCCAAAGGGAAGCACTCGGTAAGAAAATGTACCCCATGGACATGTAAAAGTGGTTTTGTCTTGATCCTCGGATGCAATCTGTATCTGGTTATACCCGCTAAAGCCGTCTAGAAAAGAAAAGTACTTCTTACTAGCAAGAGTATTGAGTACCTGATCAATCAAAGGAAGGGGGAAGTAATATTTTAGAGTGGCTTTGTTCAATTCTCTATATTCAATACAAATGCCCCATCTCCCATCTTTTTTTGGGGCTAATACTAGTGGAGCGACCCACTGTATGTCAGAAATAAGATAGATAAAATCATCATCTAAGAGTTTTTGCAATTCTTCCTTTACAACATCTCTTAGAGTTGGGTTCATTCACCTTTGGGGTTGTTGGACAAGTCAGGCTCCACCCTAAATATAGATATGGTGTGTACAAGTTTCAGGAGGGATGCCTTTCATATCTTCATAGCCCCATGCAAAGGCATCAAGATGGTTTCACAACAAATTCACAAGTTTTTCTTACTAGGAAGGATCCAAGTATGAACTGATATACAAGGATTTACCTGGACTAATCTTAACAAGAGTAGTATCAGGCTCAAGAGTACACAGAGGTGTCGCTAGAGATGGTGGTGAGGGAGGTAAAGAGTCATATCTTTCCTAAAAATCTGACTCAATGACTCAAAATTGGGCATGGTGTCTAGATTATTCAGGAAGTCTTGAATCTCATCCTCCTGTGAGAACTCACCATTCTGATGTATCAAGGAAACAGGCTGAGTCTCCTCATCACTACTATAGTCTAGCCATAAAGTGTCTTGGAGCTCCTGAATGGTTCTAGCAGGTGGATACAAGGTGACCTTCTTCCTGGAATCTCCATTGGAAATGTACATGTCGCCAGAATGACATCCAATATAAGCATCCGCCATGGCAAGCCATGGTCGTCCCAAGATCAAGGGATGTCCTCCCATAGGATCCTTTGGCTGAAGCACAATGAAATCTGCAGGATATTCCCAAGAGTCTAGCGAAATGACCACATCATCCAATACCCCTTTCGGCTTGATTTTAGATCTATCTGCTAGTTCGAGCACAGTGTGAGTAGGACGAATATGGACCAATCCAAGTTGATCCATGGTTTGCTTAGTCATAACGTTAATGGATGACCCCAGGTCTATGAGTACATTGGAGACAAGGACATCACCTATCTGGACAGAGACAACAGGGTTTCCAAGGTCGGTATATTTCTCCATGTGCATACACCCCGTCATTAACTCTGCTGCTCTACCAACAAATTGAATGGTTTGAGGTTCTAATATTCTCCTTCCTGGCTTCTTGAGACAGAGTTCCCTAATGATTTTTTGTGCAGATGGGAATCTCTTTAATATCTTGGAGCAAAGGTACCCTTATGAAAAGGTTCCTAAGCTCAAAATCCAGGCTAGACTCAGAAATGGGGTCTTTCTTCTCCACAACTAACCTCTCTGGATAGGGAGGTCGGTTGGAAGAAGATGAAAAGGGCTTAGAAGGTATGGGGATAGGCTGAATGGTGCCATCTTTTTCAAAATGGTTAGGAGTTTCCTCCTTTCTTTTCTCATGGATAATCACCTTAGGCTGCTTTTGATTTTCTGAGGCTACTATCTTCCATGATCTCAATTGGAGGTCATTGACTCCAATTGGCATAGATTGATATCTAGAGGAAGAAAGCGGGTTCATAGAATGGATCATTTGTACCACTTTATTATTGGGGTTGGGTAAAGGTTGAGAAGGTAGCTGAGAAGGTCGAACGGTGGAGGTAAAGGTAATGGTGGCATTGGCTGACTCAGCTGAGGTAATGATGGTTGTGGCATTGAGTAAGGTTCATATGTAGGAGGGTATGACTGCATAGGTGCAGGACAGGAAAGATGTGAATGGTGTGAACGATTTGGCCCTCTCCATCCTTGTTTCCAAGATTGGAAGGGTTGTCCATACTGATATTGGTTCCCATGCTGCGAATTTTGAGAGTGACTAGTGTTAGGATAAGAATATGAATGTGCATTATAACCAAAAAAAGGCGGTGGAGGTTCAGGAACCATACCTACACTTACCTGAGGCCAGTTTCTTCGTGCTCCCATATCATGCAATGATTCGGATTCAGGTTGTCCTCCTTCAAGTACAGCTTTCAGCCCAAGTATGGAGGGACATTTTTCTGTGGCATGGTTCTCTGCACAAATTGCACATTTATTAGTTTCTTTAACATCGAGAGGACATTCTTTTAAAATATGCTTTCTTCTACATTTTGGACAAAAAATAGACAATGACTCTTGTTCCTCTACAATTTTTTGTTGAAACTTCAAAGAGTCTATTTGTTTACTAATAGTATTCATTATTTCAATTTTCATATTGTCCATTTTGTTTTCTAATCCAATAATCATAGCATCAGTAGATTTGGTTTTCTTGTTTCTATTCTGAATTCCTTTACCAAATCTATATTGGTTCCTTGAGAATTTCCTGCACAAGTCACAGATTTGATCAAAAGATTTTTGAGAAATATCCCCTTGTCCTAACAGATTTAGATTATTCCTAGCATCATCAATAAGCCCATGTAAGAATAAGGTTCTAATAGTACTTGGATCAAATTTGTGCTTTGACCTTTGGAGGATATACAAGAATCTCTCCAAGTAGTCCTCTAGAGTCTCATCATCATTTTGCACAATAGTAAAGATTTCATCTTGAATATCTCTAGTTTTACAATATTCTTGATATTTTGACAAGAACACTCTCTTCATTTGCTCCCAAGAAGATATAGTGTTTCCTCCTAGTCCCATGAACCAGCAGAGTGTTGCGTCCTTGAGAGTTGCAGGAAACAAATTTAACTTCTAGGCATCAGATGAATAATCATAACTTCTACACAAAATATCAAACTCAAATAAGAAAGAGTCTAGGTCTTCATGTACCTTACCATAGAAATGAGGAAGAGCTGATGGTGAAATATTTTTCATTTCTACTTGTGTATCAGGATCCACAATTGGGAATCCAAAAGTGGATTGTTCCTCATTTACATGATTTTCACCAGTTCCTTCTACATGGTCTTCCTAATCTACCATTGTTGTTTTTCCACGTGAACCACTCTCAACAGGCTGAGAAGGCTGACTATGGGTTCTAATAGTCTCCTTCTTCCCCTTTGTGGGTTGTGTCACACCTGGACTACTGCTACCAGAGCCCAAATGGACTGTTCCTACGTGATGAGTCTGAGTTTGTTTGGAATTTCTGCCTGCAAAAGAAGGCCCAATATGAGATTTGGTTTCAAATTAATCAGTATATATTTGACCCCTAGTGGGCTTCGGACCCCTACCTCTTTTAGGCATTCATTTCAAAAAATGACAAAACGAAATTCAAATAAAAGATGCAATTTCAAAAATAACTCAGCGCCTATAAACTCCTTCAAACAATAGAAGCACAATACAGGAAAAAATAATAGCAGACTTACCCCTATTGCAAAAAAAGGAAAATTCTTGCCAATTCAAACCGCCTCCCCGGTAACGGCGCCAAAATGTTGGGTACAAGAATTTCACTTAAGCAAACTCAACACTTAATTGTCAATCCAAGGGTTTCGTAAACTTAGAGACGAAGCACAGGCAATGCCAAAAGTGGTATGAACTTTTCCTATTCTTAATCCTACTTCTTAAATGAAATTTTGCAGAATCAGATAGAAAACAATTTTAAAGGCAATCGACACCAAAGCAACTCTAGTGCTAGAAAGTAAAAGAATAATTTGCAAGGAAATCAAGTAAAGGAACTTTCACACAACTGGAAGCAATCTTAAATGCTGAAATGAAATACTATGTTTATCTCCAGTATAGAAGGCTCACAGCTTGAAAAGTGGGCCCTTGTAGAGATTTGTTTCCCAATGGATTTTCCTTCTACACAAACAACCTATTCTTGTACTATTGCAATCTGCTTGCACTGGTGCAGGTACAGTACTTCTATGCAAAAGTATATTTTACCTTCCTTGGTGAAGATTTATGTTTTTGTGGAGGTGTTCTAAGCCTTAAGGCTTAGAGCACTCTATTCCTGTGACACCAGCTCTTGCACCAAGACAAAGCTTCCTTCACCAAAGATTCCAATTTACTTTCGAAAGAATTAAAAGACATGTTGAAAATAATTTCAATTGCAAACTAAATTATGGGATAAATTATCGATGGAAAAGAAATGCTTTAATTAACTAAACCTTGCAATGAAAGTCAACTTCATAAAGCGAAAACAACTTGGAATAATCACAGCAGTAGTCAAAGTAATTTGCATGCATCACCTAACTTCGACGATTCGCTTGTAATGTTTTTGTCCCTTTTCTTAAGTCATAAAATGAAAGTGTAAAGTGTTTGTAATAACGTCCTTTCTTAATTTATATAAACATTCAAATCCTTCAGAAGTATGTTAAGAACGATTACTGGAATTAACAATACTTTTGCTTGTAGGAATAACTAAAATGATAAGCAGAAATGTAACATTGTTGTGAAGTAAAATAGATAAACTGGAGTGCAGGAAACTACATGCACTAGTACGGGAAGAATCTTCCTGCACGACCCGAGCAAAAGAAAACCAAGACAAGAATTGCAGGAAATAAATAAGATCAATCAAACTTCCAAACTACGGATCCGTTCACACTTAACTATGAAATAAATTTAACTCAGAACTTTTTAAATAAATATAAGAACCATTCAAACCACGCAACTGCAAATAAGTGTTCACACAGACCTTTTAAATGGTGAAAGAACAAGGGTAAACGAGCTGGGTTGGTTGGGCCCTAGCCAACCAGCTTGTTTACCATTTAGGAAACGAAAATACTCAGCACTCAAGTATGCATGAAATGTAAGTTAGACAGAGCATGTAGACAACATGGCGAGTTCCTTGTATTAACTTGATCAACAAATATACATGATGGCACAAATCCAGCCCAGAGCCGAGGGCAATACAAAATTACACAATGAATGAAATTACAACTTATATCACTCCCTTTGGTTCTTCATACAGCCTACATTATATACAGTCTTTCGACCTTAGCCCAATTCTGTTAATTACAGTATTTCCTTATTCAAGCCTTTCAGTCGAACGGACTAACAACCAATATTACAAAATTGACTAATAGTTATAATGGAACGCAAACTTCGCTGGCCGTAGACCATCCTTGGCATGTATCCCTGACTATACGCCACCGATATCCAACCTCAGTTAGTCCGCAACCGAACTAGGAGTCGTGGATCAAAACACCCGCGTGGAAGGATTCGAACTGTTACGAAGATCTCAGAGAAAAATGTTGGTGGTGCAGGAATCTACCTGCACTGGTCATGCTAACTCATAATTAACACTTAGTTCTTCAATTACTTTTAGGAAATTAAACATAAGTTACAAGAGATACTAACAGGCATGAAATCTATGTAAAATAATTAATAAAGCACTTAATAAATCTTAATTATGAAATACGAAGCATATGTAGGAATAGATGATTATCTTGGACTAGTGCATGAATGAGAGGGTTAAGTAGAGATAAAACAGAGGTTAAATTTTATGGAAATGGGGTAAAAATAGAGAAATTTGGGACACCAACATGGACCACATATATCAGAATGAATGAGATAGAGGATGTCATTTTTCTTGTTCTTACTAGAGGGAAATGATCCCATTTTTTTCTTTCCACTTGCACAACCTGGAAAAACTCTATCATGGTGAGCTTGAACATCGAGAATACCTGAGACCAATTTTTTCAACTTCAGAAGTGCATCATAGTGTATATGAGACAGCATGCAGTTCCTTAACTCACTCAGATGATTGGTATTATGAACCAATTCTAGAAGAGGTCTTCTAGTGACTCTATAGAGTCCTTCAAATCTTGATCCTAATGCGAATGCATCTCTCATAGGTGAATCAGCAGGCCATGTCAAAACTTTTCCTTTGATTAATGCAACCCTCATCCCTTTATCTTCCAATGAGGATATAGATACAAGATTATTCATTAATCCTGGTACATACATAACATCATGTAGTAGAACTAGTTCCCCGGAATTCAACTGAAATTCGACAGACCTAAATCCTTTCACAGGATGAGTGGAGTTGTCTCCAAGAATGATCTTCATCTTAGTCTCCCTCTCTAATAGATTAGAGAGGAATTCCTTGTATCTAGAGAAATAATGAGTGGCCCCACTATCAACCAACTAACTATCCCTTGAATCCGGTGGAGAAGAATCAGTAAGAGTAGAAATAAGAATGTATTCAGATTTATTTATAGCATTACTTTCATACCTGGGAGCCCTTAACTTCTTTTGAGGAGAATGATCTTCTTCACAGTCACTTAAGGAGTCTCTTCTTCTTCTTTCATATATTTTATCACGATTATTTCTTTGATTTTCTTTTCTTATTTTGTTATTGTAGTTTCCTCTAGTGTTGTAACATTGCCTCTTTCCCTTCTCGGGATAGTCACAAGCATAATGACACGTCTTGTGGCAACTTAAGCATTCAATATGAGATAACGATATGTCATTCCTTCCTTTTCATTTTGATAAGGAGGCTTCCTTTATGGACATACTTTTGCCTTCTTTCTTTTTCCATGAGTGATATATGCAGTGGGCTCTCCCTCTTCATGCTTTTGAATCCTTCCTCTTGCTATCATCCTCGATTCTTCTTGAGTGAGCTTCCCAACAATTTCATCAAATGATGAAAGGAAATTGTTGTTGCTGATTGTACTAATGAAGGTTTCCCAAATAGGAGGGAGACCTCTAAGAGTCACAACTACTAGCTCCTAGTTAGGCACATTTTCTCCAACTCTCTACAATTGATCTCTAAGGCGAGAGATCCTCATAATGTAGGATTGAAAATATTCTCCTTTGTTCATCTTGGTCTCCTTGAGTTGATCTTTCAAGGTGGTGATATCATTCAAGTTTTTGATTTCATACATGTCATCTATCTTGTCATACATATCTTTAGACTTTCTTAAATTCCCAACATATGCAAGTAAATGATCTTGTAATCTATCAGCTATAATTTTCTTTGCTTTGGACTCACCTTTCTTGTACCTATTCTTGAGGAAAGTAGAAGTATTTTTTGGAGGCTTGGGCATCCTTCTTTGAATGTATTCCCGCACATCATTGTTGTCAGATATGATCTCCAATATAACTTTCCATGTGGCAAAGTTTTATGGATCACCCAACTTTTCATGCTCCTTGAAGGTAGAGGACGACATCTTGACCTTGACTATATAATATGCTTTCTAAAAATGTGGGCTTCAATTCTTGTCTTCTTTTGGGCTTGTCCTTCACCTCATCTCTGATACCATGTTAAATTTTCGTATTGTTCTATGTTATATCAGTTACTTTAGCCCAATTTACTTCTTTATTAACAATGCATCCAATTATTAGTAGTATAACCAATCATAAACATAATTTGAGAAAGAACAATCTATGAAGTGACAAAGAAGAAAATAGCACAACCATAAGAGACAAAAGATTGATCCAAGACCAGTGAAAAACCCCAAAAGGGGGAAACCCTTTCAAATATTCTTTAATAGATAGTCATAAAAAAATCTAGGCAGAGAATACAATGAGCCCAATACATATGTTTGTAGCGAATACCAATAAATTAGATTTACATTCTATATAACAACAAAGATAAACCTAGATCTACTATATTACTGAAGCCAACTGATAAAGCCAAGATCAAAACCCTGGATGCTCTCATCAAAACTATCTGTGTACATCGAAACTCTCTAGATGCTCTCTTTGCCACTGTGTGAGAGCATCTGCAGGTGCTTGGACACTCTCAGGAAGACCCTGTGCATGCATCCAGGGTGAAACCCACCGGATCTTCTAACAAACCCTCAAACTATCTCTTCCAATTGCTATGTGTGCACTCGGGACGGCCTTAATGCTCTCAGGACTACTCTGTGTGAGCGTCCGGGGACCGACACCTTCATATCTACCTCTGAACCCTTGGACACTCCCTTAAGCCTTTGTGTCAGTGTCTAGGGCTCTTTGGATGCTCCCATAAGCTTGTGTGTCAGCATCTAGTGACTAAAAAGCCCAGTTTTTTGCCAACGTTTAGGGATCAGAAAACCCTAAGTTAGAGTGAACCTTATGCCTGTGATTTCGGACCCTTGCGTGAACTCTTTCCATCAAACCTGTGCGAGCCAAGACAAAAGAGAAGAATATAAGATGGCTTGATCATTGTGATGAAATGAGCTTGATGTCGCTTCTATATATAGGTTTTTCTGAGGATTCATTTGGGGTTAATGTCGACCTAAGAAGTTACAAATGTGATTAGGGTCGACTCATTCCATAATGCATGTATGAATAAAATAATTCAAAATTTAACTTTCACTTGACCAAATTGGGTGATATTTAGGTCGATTTTGGTCCTCTCAAAAAGAGGAATTTAATGCAAGCATAATATTGGTCATATGAGTTGTTCATTGTGGAATTTGACCTTAGTTGCAAAAATTAACACAGATTACATTCAATAACAGAGATTTTAACCATCCCCTTAAAAATCAAGGTGTCTAGATTGTTGTTAGGCTAATATTTAACATAATGGTTCACACATATGTTATATTTATACAAATAGACTAAGTTTAGGTTCAGGAGTCAAACAAAGGAATTAAACCATTCCCTTGACAATTACATAGAAAACATCATTCTATATTCATGTAATATACAACATATTGCAGCTTTAAGCATATTCATTGTATAGTACATTAAACAATAGCGTAATTTTCATATGTACAAGAACATGAGCAAATACTTATCTTATAAAGAATTATGGAAACTGAAATTGGGACTTAAGCTATCTACCCAACCTTAGATTGGTCTACATTGTAACCTTTATTGCAGCCAATCACGCCCGAGTCAAATTTTAGAGCTTGAGAGGGAGTGCTTTCAGGTAAATAACCATTGTTGTCGGCTAATATAGGGAATCCAAAGATCATGCCATCTCCACCCACTAGCTATCTAAGAAATCTAGAGGTTTCTCCACCTCCACCCTTTACTCAACACAAGGAATCTAGAGGTTCTACCACCTCCACCCTTCAAATAGAATTAGGGAATCCATCAGCTTCACCACCTCCACCCCCAAACCAATTCAGGGAATATAGAGGCTAAAACACCTCCACCCATGAACTAATACATGGAATCCGGAGGCTACACCACCTCCATCCTTGAACCAATACAGGGAATCCAGAGGCTTTACCACCTCCATCGTTAAACCAATATCCTAAGTAGCTCCACCCTAAATCAGGAATCCAGAGTTGACTGAGAAGAACCAGGCACAATCCCTTCATTGTCTCCACCCTTCACTAGGAATCTAGAGCTCATCGAGGTAATTTTTAAACTTGCAACAAGACAGATAAGGTTCCAAGACACTCTTTGACCAAGAATCCAAAGAAATGGGGCTTCCATCCAAACCAAGGAATCTAGATAGCCATTGTATTTCACTTGAGAGATTCCCAAGCCACTCTTCTCTACTCAAAACCAAAATATTGAATTTTATTCTCTCCTACTCCTCATATGCTGAGAGCTCTATTGGTTTCCCCTCCTTCATGTGTGACTACTTTGAGTCTTCTCTCCTCTTGACCTGTGTATCCATGATTTTTCCTTGATGCCAAGATGAGTATACACCTCCTCCCCCTTCCTCGATGTTGAGTGAATGAATGGTGTGAATTCTCTATTCCTTCCTAAGTGCATGTCCCATTTTTCCTTCATGGATATTTGTTTCCCATGTAGCCTCCCACTACTATTATGAGATTGAATTTTGGTTGTGTGAATGTGTGCCTCACCAGCTCCAGCCCATGTTAATGCAGCCCACCAGCACTTTCTTCTTCCTTTTTCTTGCAAATTATCTCCAATAGGAGTATGGTTCCTTCCCATTCCTTTACCAGTTTCATTTAATGTGAATGCAACCCATTAAGGCACACCAGCTAGTTCTTTATAACTAGCATTAATAGCCAACTTCCTCCAATTTCCCATGCATTATCCCTTCCCCAACCTCTAAAATTTGTGTCCCAATTCTCAACCCATTTAATTATAATTAGAACTGGTTATAATGTTTACAATAGGGGGAATTACCTAGGGGTTGTCACAGTGCCCATCCTCATTATCACTCATGGTTGTATTTTTTGAGCTTCCACTCCTTGGATCTCAATTGACATATCTTTCCTAAAGCATATGGTTGTGTAAGGATTTTCTCTTTGCAGATATTATTACCAATTCTTGAAGATTCTCTATCTTGGATCTTATTTGGTGCATAAGGATGAATGGTGAAATGTTCAAGTCTTTTACAAGATAACTAGATCAATCCATTTTAATGGTAAAATATACCAATTGGAATGAATATGTTATAAGATGTTCCTTCTTTTTCCTTTTCTTGGTTGGTGATTATTACATGCCTTGCTTTTTTTTCCTTTAGATCCCTAGAAAAAGCATCAAGCAAGTTTATCAAGCCATAATTGATGTTTTTGTTGGAGCCTATCATTGTGAGGATCGCTTCTTATTGTATCTTGATCTATATTATTAATATTGGTTAGCTAAAGGATTACTTCTCATTTTGGTTCTAATCCTAATCTTTAATCCTTGATTGAAATAGACCAATTCTTAAGAGGATATTTTTTTTACCTCATAAGCCATTTGATTCAACTTGACACCATTTCCCTTATTGGATTTGGAACTATTCTCTACTTCCATCACCTATTTTAAAACCTGAAAAACCCCAAAACTATGTTTCCATAAGACTACTCTCAACTTCAACTTGTGCCTCATTTCTTGGTCTTAGTAATCTTATGACCCCTCTTGAGTCGAAGGAGAGATAACTTAATGTGAAGAGGATGGTTTATTGAGGTGACAGGGGTGATCATCCTAACAATTTCCCCATGAGTTATACCTTCTTTTTTCAAAAGAAACGGGTAGTTTGTATTGATCAATCTGGTAAACAAACCAACACCCTTACATACATGGATTGTTCATCATCTACTATATTCCATAACTATTCAAAAGGAAGCCTTCTCCTACCCTGCATGTACCCAAATATATCCCTAACATCATTAATCTTATATATTCTACAAAAATTTCCACTAAATACTACAAATTTACATAGCATTTAAATATATATATATATATATAGATTCTACATTCTTGGTCGGTCGCTATCTTCTAACGCATTTCCATTTTCCTCCATCATCTACATTGGTAATTTTGTGTTTGTCTACACCACAGGCTCACCTAGATAAACTTCTTCCTACACACCGGGAGAGGGAGGATCCTGCAAACTAAAGGCTTCTTTATGGAAGCCTATAACATTCATTTCCATAGTTACTTCAATTCCATAAACCTTTGACACAAGGTTATCAACTTTGGTGGCCCAATTCTCCACCATTAACCGGAGTCGCTCCATATCCTCACAAAACACCTCCAACTACTGCATTATCAGAGAGAAATGAGACCATGCTTCCAACACCACCTACTCCCCAACTCTGACCAGTTTGGTAAGGCTATATTCTACCAAGACCAGACACAGAACCATCCCAATATTTTTGTTTCCTTCATGATTTAGAGAGGCCATGGTGTAAAACAAGTAAAACTTCACCTTGATACTAAGCATTTCCATTCTTATCAAACACCATTTATAACAAGGAATTTCTCCACTTTCCTTCCCTAATACCATTGTATCGCATTGAATGCTCCTGAACCTAATTTTCCTTCTCAATTCTCCCAATTCCTACAACATATCCACTACCCAATGCCTAAGCTTACCACATTTACTCCAAATAGACGACAATGGAGTACTACACTGATAATTTTTGTGTCCAAATATAAATTTTCATGTGGGGTGACAACATCTATCCTTGGAGATGATGAATATTCTCTCCATCATCCACCTGGGAGAGCACTTAGCATGGATTTCTATAATTGAGAGTCATCACTCTAGGGTAATCATTGATGGCGCATTAACAATATTAATTAAATTCATGGAAGACATTGGGGATCGATTATTCCAAATTACCATATGGATTAATGTACGACCCGCTTCCATAGAATTATACAATCCAAGCTTCATGGGATATATTGGAAGGATGGATTTCCTTGATCTAGGAGAAGAATACCTTGCTTAAGGTGAGCACCTTTGTTATCTTACTCGTCTGCCTTCTTATTATTCTCTCTTTTAAAGTGATAGAAGGATATAAAATCATTTTTTTTTATTTTTCTTCTAATCTGAGTATTCAAGGGAGACAAATCTTTCTCAACAAAATCTTTGACTTTATGGAACTTATGAATGATTAACATTGAGTCTCCCATTACAATTATTTGGACTATACCTCTTGCTAACTCTATCTTCAAACCTTTCCAAAGAGCTAATGCTTATTCTTGATAATTAGAGGTCCTCCCTAATCCCCATGCAAATTTAATCTCAATTTCTACATCAATGCTATATATTAACCCTCCCACTCCTGCTTCTCGCACATCGCCCCCCACCCCCCCCCCCCCCCCCCCCCCCCCACCATGAGTTACCCCTTACGGATAAGTACTTTTATCATTAAGTACAATTTGAGCATTAATAGGATCAATTTGGACATTAAATAATTTATGTTTTTAATTAGGATCATTAATGGAATTTTGAGGTCTAAAATAGGCCTCATAAGAAAAATAATAGTAAAAATAATAAAATAAGAATTATGAATTTTTAAAGGTAAAGAAAGAAAACTTTTTTTGTTGTACTTTTGACTTATCTCCACGTTGATATAATCAAATTTCAATTGTGGAAAATCATTGTATGTATATTATATTTTGCACCCAACGAGTCCCCACTCTACATACTTTTGAGTAGATCCACACCAAGAAAATTGAAAATACATGAAAAAATGTTTCTTTCACTAAACATGCATTTTCAATTTTTATCATTGTGGATCTACCCTACACTTGAAATAAGAGTAAACCTATAGCCTCAAAATTCCTCTAATGCATGCTTTTAATTTTTCTCTCTATTTTTTTAGTTATCTATTAGCCATTACTAAAATTATCTTAACATATCTATCTTTTATTAATTGAAATTCTCTTGGAGAAAATTTGAACTTGTTGCAAAATTTTATTATTAGATTTGTGTAACCATAACTTTTAAGATCTTTGAATTTGGATCCCAATCCATAAAATCTTCATGGAACATTTGTTTATTTAAAGGAAGAAATTGACCAAAAATTGCATTCATAAACCAAATTCGAGCAACAATGCATACATCATAATTATGTTTAAAGATAATTACTATCATTGATGTCATTAATAAGTCAAAGATATGATTTAGAAAAGTAGTTTCCTTATTTTCCCCTAAGGATGACATCATCATCTTGAACCCTATTGGTTTTTTCAAAGTTGAATTTGCTAGTATATTTTTCATTTTGAGGCCCATTTTTACCTAAAAATTCCCCTAATGCATGTTTTCAATTTTTATCTCTACTTTCCCCAGATGCGGATGACTGAGGCGGAAATCAATATGAAAAGACTAGGGTGGGGCGAGGCAGCTCGAACCCTGCCCACCCAGTACGCCGTGTTAAATATTGGCAATCGGGAGAGCGCTTGGCATGCGCGCAAGGCAGGTTACAGCAACTCCCCTTCAGGTGGCCCTGGTTCATTCTTCCTGTCCTCTACAACGGCTCCTCCCTCCGCACGCTACAACCTACAAGAGATGACGGTGATCATCAATGCAGTAGTAATGGAAATGGTTTTTCGAGAAAGGTCAGGCAAGTATAAGGCGAGGCACTGCTCTGAGTTTGCATTGATGCCTTGCGAGTTGTCTCTTTGGGCTCATCCCCTCGCTTCGACTCAAATTACGGCTCTCTCTGAAGTCTCTTGGCCCTTGATGCGGAAGCTTAACTCGGCCATCCAGAGGCAGCTCCTGCTGTTCCTCTCTCTCCTCTGGGGGGTTTTGGATTATAGTCTGGCGGTTTTCGTGTCAGTTTATCAGCTCCGGGTCTCAGTTCTTGCCTTTGGTTTTCGCGGGTGGTTTCTGAGTAGTTTCCTCTCAGCCTCTGTCCCCTCGTTCAAACATTTGGTCTTAGGCCTGGTCTCAATTACTGGGGGGTGGAAGATTGGTCCTGACAATTCAACGGTTGCTCATTCTCACTCTGGAATTTTTCGCTCTATGCTCAATTGGCTCCCGCTTGCAATAGGATTTCGTAGGTTCTCTCCCAAGTCTCTGCGTCTTTGTAGTTCCACGCGCCATTGTCTTTGTCTCGGGTCAATTTCTCAGTCTGTCTGCATCTGTTCTATTGCTCCCTCAAAAATGGCTCGACTTCGACAACGTATGGGGTGTCGTAGAGGCCAACCCCAGCGCGCTCCGATAGGCTCGTCTTCGGATTCGCCTACCCCCCTCCAATGAATTGTTTACTGGTCATTACCCAGGCACTCGAAGCAGGAGAGGGCGGCGTCGTGCCTCCAGTCACTACCGTGGGCCTCCTTCCTTGACTGGCTCTGCAATTTTCTCCTTCAACAATTCCCTGCATCGGCCTCAGATAATGGCTCACATAACAGTGGTTTCCTATGAGACCACTCAGATGGAGGACTCAAACTCTCATCTGGGAGGCTCAGGGGCAGTCTCTGGTCCTACTCCTTCGATTCAGCTTGGAATTGGTATGGCGCCGCAACATGTTCAGAACGCTCTGGGTTGCAGCACTCAGGATGCGGAGATGCTGCCTGTCGATCCTGGACCCTCTGATCAGATCGCTGCTCCAGCTATGGGTGAGCCAGAATTCAGATGGTGCCGAGTTGTGGAAGAACCACAAGCTGATTAGCATGCTCTTGCTGGCGACAGTTTTTTGGTTATGCCATGGCTATCAGTGGGCAAGTTTACTATGTTAACTCTACTGTGGATTTCCTATGTTTTTTTGTTGTTTTGTTCACTATGAAGATCCCCTGCATGGGTTCTGATCTGGTTTTTCTTACCTGTTTTTTCCTGGAAATTCTGCCTCCTATCAGAGCAGTGTAATGACTTCGGTCACAATGTAAATATTTCTCCTCTTTATTAATAGAATTAGTCTTACTAAAAATAAAAATAAAAATAAATAAATAATAAATAATAAATAAATAAAAAATAAAAAAAATAAAAAATAAAAAAAATTATCTCTACTTTTTTAGTTATCTATTGGGCATTACTAAAATTATCTTAACTTATCTAACTTTTATTAATTGAAATTCTCTTAGAGAAAATTTGAACTTGTTGCGACATTTATAATTAGATTGTTGTAACCATAACTCATGATATTTGAATTTGGATCCCAATCCATAAAATATTCATGGAACAATTTGTTTATTTGAAGGAAGAAATTGACAAAAATTTGCGTTCATAAACCTAATTCAAGAAACAATGCATACATCATAATTCTCTTTAAAGATAATTAATATCACTGATGTCATTAATATTTACTCTATGCCATATGTGGTTGCTTGTATCAACTAGTTGCATTCAAAACTCATGGCATGGTTTTTCCACTGAAGTCACTATTTCTAGCAACTAAACTTACATTCACTTATTCCTTTAGTTTGTTCAATAGCCTATTTATATCAATCCTCCTCTTTGAAAGGTCTCTTCAAATATTCTTGGTTCCTTTTATTATCTTGTAAGTACAAGCTCAAATCAGCCTCAAATATTGATTTAGCTTCCTGCCTTCTCTTCCTTGCTAGATCTCTTATTGTTAGGTTGTTAGAATGCTTTCCAATTGGTTGTAGGATATTTCCATTCACGTAGTCATTTGTATAAATTTATACAATTCAACACTACTATCTCCAGGTTCGATTTAGTATAATTAGGGAAAGTGAGGTATCAAGCCTTATGACAACATTTTGGTCACCATTTGTTGAAAAATGCAACAAGAAAATCCTAATTTAATTTTTTCCTTGAATTAAACTAGGAATTAAATTCTAATTCTAATTCTCATAGAAACTTGTAATAGTTAACTAAGTTAATTTGACCTAGTGGGGTGAGTTAATTCAAGTTGGGAGTCTATCTAGAGTCATGTAGAGTGGTTCCTAAATTTTAGGTCCCCGGGTTGAGTTCTTTTGAGTTGTAATTATTTAATTCAATTAAACTAGTTCCAAATGATGCAGGACTTAGTGGGAGATCCAATAGTGGGGTGTAATATGTAGTAGTGGGGTGTAACTAGCACTACTCAACCAATAAGTTGAAGATTCACTCATAATTAACTCATGCATTTCATATCAGAGAAAGACCCAGTTGAGATTCGAGTTCAGGGACAGTGTACTATCAGTTGTATAATCATCTGAATTGTACATATGGTGCATGCAATTAGACGAAGACATATGATGGGTTGCATAGTTATGGATGAGGAATTTCCCAATTAAATATGGTCTAATTCCCTAGGAAACTGTGAAAGGAAATAGGAGCTTGGAAGGAAACAAATTTTCCTAAGTATTGGCTGGAGCATATTTGTGAAGCAGTGAGATAGATTGACATAGTGCAGAGGTTTCTCGATCTTGAGTAAAGCATTGTGATGTTCTCATATTTTCTGATTAATGCGATTAATAGATAGTAGGGGTTTTTAGTTGTGGCTTTCCCTAGAAACTTATTGTGTTATGTGTGATTAAATTATTTCTCTTTTATGCTTCATGATTTCATTGATCAATTATTGTTTCCGCTGATGAGTAGAGTAGATTCAAGTCAATTGTTTTAGCATATTACAATTTTCAGTTTGAATCTACAAGGAATTTCTACATGGTATCAGAGTTGAAATCACTATAGATGAGGAGAAAATGAGTTTTTCGTTTGTAGGAGAAATTGAATTTGTAGTATCATACTTCAAGAGCCAGCAGGATGTCATTATACGGATTGAGACTAGAATATTCCCTTGAGGGTAGTTCGAACTATATTTATTCAAAGGACATGATGGAGGCAATGCTGGAAGACAACGAGATGAAGGAATTCATATATCATGATATCTCGAATCCTCCAACATCTGATACTAAGGATCTGGCAGAGTGGAGAAAGTGTGTGGAAAAGTCGAGAAGGATTATCCTAGGAGTTCAAGATCATATTGCCTCAAACCTCCATGGTAAGGAAACTCCATTTGCAATGTGGAAGGCCTTAACAGACCTGTTTCAAAATAGTATTGACCACAGGAAGTTGGAACTGAAGGACAAGCTCAGAAATATTAAGATGGAGAAGGGTGACTCAAAACCGAAGTACTTGACCAAGTTCACCCAATGTTGGGATGAACTTGGAAGTGTCAGTGTCACCATTTTTGAAGAAGATATGGTGCTAGCACTTATAGGCATTCCCAAGAGATGGCACAGCTACTAGGACTCAGTAAATGTGATGGAGAAGCTATCAGAGTGTGAGCGATTATGGTCCAACTTGGTATAGGAAGATGTTTGGCGGAACACCAGAGATGCATCCTCATTCAAGCATGATGATGAGGAGAATTGTGCCTTAGCTGGAATGGCGAAGAAAGGGAAGGGAAAGTCATGCCATTCCAAACCAAATTCCAGTAAGGGCGGCAAGAAGAAGGACATGTCAAAGATTAAATGTTTTCACTATCATGAGCTAGGACACTATGCCACAAAGTGTCTACATAAGAAGGTCAGTAAGAAGCCCTCCACAGGAGCAGCAGGTGAAGCTCTTGCTTCACAATTCGAGCTCTATTTCACCCTCATTGCTTGTATGGTGACATCGGTGATGGCTAGTGTGTGGTACTTGGATAGTGGACCCTCACTCCATATGACCAGAAACAAAGATTTGTTCAAGAACTTGGAGGAGAAGGACCTCCAGATGCACATCGATATGGAAGATGATGGGAGGTATAGCATGATCGACATCGATATTGTTACCTTTCAGAGGGAGTTTAGTTCT
Source organism: Pinus tabuliformis (assembly GCA_031772625.1). Taxonomy (NCBI): domain Eukaryota; kingdom Viridiplantae; phylum Streptophyta; class Pinopsida; order Pinales; family Pinaceae; genus Pinus; species Pinus tabuliformis. The sequence goes on from CM062819.1 coordinate 865,700,407, forward strand.
CCTCCCACATTAAAAGATGTCATGTATGTTCCAAGTTTGAAGAAGAACTTGGTTTTAGTTGCCATGTTGGAGGACAGTGGCTACGATGTGATATTTAGTAAGGGAAAGTCTTTCCTTCATCACACAGCCTCAGGAAAGGTGAAGCGGATTGAGTTTGGGTGAAGAACCTTACAAATTGGATGTAGAAGATTTTCCTACTTTGATTACTAAATTATAGAAGGTGCATAGATGATACATTGGTGAGTTGTGGTATAGAAGATGGGGTCACTTGCACCACAGAGCTTTGAAGATCATGCAGCAAATTTCTACTGGAATTCCCAAGGGTACACTAGAGCATATAGACACATGAAAAAGGTGTACATTAGGAAAATACACAAAATCTTCCTTTCATGAAAAAGACAGTTGAGCACAAGCGATCCTTGATAGAGTTCACTTAGATGTGTGTATACCGTTCTCGACAACATCCATGGCCAAGCACATGTATTATGTAATATTCGGAAGTGCTGGATTTTCTTCATGCAGAAGAAAGATCATACGTTTGCTAAATTTTGTGAATTTAAATCACTTATTGAGAAAGATGTTGCAGGAAAGTTAAAGCTCTGAGAAGCGATAACAGTGGATAGTATGTGTCGAATTAATTCAATAACTTTTGTGCATCAGAATGCATTCGATGGGAGTTAATAACACATCATAATGCACAGTAGAATGGGGTGGCTGAAAGGAATAACAAAATTATTTTGGGAGTGACACGGGAGATGTTACATGATCAGGGCCTACCATTAGACTTGCGGGCTTAAGCATGCAACACAATTATTTATTTGCATAACAGAAGCCCTCATCGAATTCTAGGGATGAGTACACCAAAAGAATCTTTTTTAGGTAACCAACTAGATGTGGCACACTTCAAGATCTTTGGTTCATCAGTCTATTGTCATGTTACCAAGGATGCATGGAAAAAGCTAGAGCCAACATCTGAGTAGGGCATATTTGTGGGGTACACTGATACACCTCACAACTATCGAGTGTACCTGTCATCCAACAGGATGACATTGGTTCGTAGAGATGTGAAGTTTGATGAAGAGAAGGCCATGAGATGTTCCCATGAGAGGGATATTTAGTTACATAGAGATGAGGGTCTTTTAGCTCCAAAGGAGGAACCTCGTGATGATGTGGAGCAACCACATACAGAAGAGCATAGATTGGAAACACCCACTCATACAGAGACTTCTAGAGATGGAAGGAAGCACACCAAAGAGGTTGACAGATTGATGCATGATGCTAGAGAAAATGTGGGAGCACCCACATCACAGTGCAGGTAGAGGAGGTCACCATATCGGTACACTGGCTACATGGCTCTGATGAGAAAGAGTGTAGAGATTGAGCCATCCTCATTCGAGGAAGAAATGCCACAACTAGTATGGGTCAATGCCATGGTTGAGGAGTATGACTTGATTATCAAAAATAGTGTTTGGGAAGTGGTCCCAAGACCAGCAGGTAAGTCAGTGGTGAGTTCTAGATGGATTTACAAGATAAAGCAAGCAACAGATGGGAGTGTGGAGAAACATAAGGCCAAATTTGTATCTAGAGGATTCTCTCAGGTGGAGGGAATTGAATACGATGAGACCTTTGCTCCAATAGCAAGGTACTCATCAATCAAATCTATTATAGCACTATCAGCGCAGATGGGATGTAAGATACATTAGATAGATGTGAAGACAGCATTCCTCAATAGCATGATTGAGGAAGAGGTGTATATTGAGCATTTAGAAGGATTTGAGGCCTTCAACAGATATTCACATGTGTGTAGACTCAAGTGAGCATTGTATGGACTAAAACAAGCACCCCGTGCTTGGTACACCAAGATTGACAGCTATTTCACTAGGTTGGGCTTCACCAAAAGTGAAGTAGATGTGAACCTTTACCATATTGTGGTTGAAGGTAAATTTTTTATTATAGTATTATATGAAGATTATTTTATTCTAGCAGGTGATGATAAGTTTATAAAATCTTGTAAAGAAGATCATGCAAGAGAATTTGAGATGAAGGACCTGAGGCTCATGCATTACTTTCTTGACATGGAATTATCGCAAGGAGATGAGGAATTGTTTGTCTCTTAGGGAAAGTATGCCAACATGATACTGATGAAGTTCCACATGGAGAGAAGCAAACCCATGGACACTCCTCTAGCAGGTAACTGGAGAAAGGAGGATGCTACTTCAAGTGAAGTAGTGGAGGCTACTATTTATAGACAGCTTATGGGTTCACTTATGTATTTGGCGAACACATGACCGGACATGTGTTTTGCAGTTAACCATCTTAGTCAAGCCATGGTTAATCCAACCAAACTTTATTGGAAGGAATCTAAAAATGTGTTGAGACAATTCAGAGGCACCACTCAATTTGTTCTTTGGTACAGACGGACAGAGGGAGTGAAGCTTCAAGGCTTCACGGGTGCATATTGGGCAAGGATTCCATCCGACAGAAAGAGAACATCAGGGGGAATCTTCAATATTGGGTCAGTAGCAGTTTCTTGGTACAGCAGGAACCAGAGATTTGTTGCACTTAGTTCAGCAGAAGTATAGTACATGGCTGCTAGTCAAGCATCTTATGAGGCTATGTGGATGAGGAAGATCCTTATTGGTTTATTGGTCAGCAAATGGATCCTACAGTGATTTATTGTGGCAATCATAGTTATATCAAACTCTCTGAGAATCTAGTTTTTCATGATCGGTCCAAGAATATCGACATCTGGTATCACCATCTACGAGATTGTGTGCAAAGGAGAATCATGTTACTGGAATACATTACTACAGAGGAGCGAGATGCAAATATTTTGACAAAGGCATTTTCAAGATGAAAATTTGAGTTTCACTGAGGTAGGATCAGGGTAGCAGATAATCCCTTTCTTGTTGAGAGGGAGTGTTGAAAAATTCAACAAGAAAATCCTAATTTAATTTTGTCCTTGAATTAAATTCTAATTCTAATTCTCATAGAAACTTGTAATAGTTAGCTAAGTTAATTTGATTTAGTTGACTCAGTTAATTTGAGTTGGGAGTCTATCTAGAGTAATGTAGAGTGGTTCCTGAATTTTAGGGGTCCAGGTTGAGTTCTTTTGAGTTGTAATTATTTAATTCAATTTAATTGAGTTAAATTTAGTTAAACTAGTTCCAACTGATGGAGGAAATAGTGGGAGATCCAGTAGTGAGGTGTAACCTGCAGTAGTGGGGTGTAACTAGCACTGCTCAACTAGTAAACTAAAGATCCACTCATAATTAACTCATGCATGTCAGATCAAAGAAAGACCCAGTTTAGATTGGAGTTCAGGGACAGTGTACTATCAGTGGTATAATCATTTGAATTGTACATATGGTGCATGCAATCAAAGGAAGGCCTATGATGGATTGTGCAGTTATGGATGAGGAATTTCCCAATTAAATATGGGTTGATTCCCTAGAAAACTGTGCAAGGAAATAGGAGCTTGGAAGGCAATAGATTTGGTTAAGTATTGGCTGGAGCTTGTTTGTTAAGTAGTGAGATAGATTGAGATAGTGCATAGGTTGCTTGAGCTTGAGAAAAGCATTGTAATCTTCTCATATTTTCTAATTAATGTGATATACAAATAGAAAGGGTTTTTAGTTTTGGCTTTCCCCATAAAAATATTGTGTTATGTGTGATCAAATTACTTCTCTTTTATGCTTTTTGATTTCATCGATCAATTATTGTTTTTGTTGATGAGTAGAGTAGATTCAAGTCAATTGTTTTAGCATATTACAATATGCAGTTTGAATCTACAAGGAATTTCTACACCATTTAGTACTTCATTACTAAATTATTCTATAGGGAATATCTAGTGTTATGTATTATGTTGTATTGGAGATCAAGTACATGTAGATGTTGAAGAGGATTCAGTTACATGTGTAGGTTCATTTAGAGGGTGAAATACTCTCTAGAAGGCCTAACACAACTCTCATTTTTACCCCAAGTATCCTTAGTTCCCACAACAACATTCTTTTGAGTGGTTTCTTTTAATTTCTCCTCTCTTTCATTTCCAATACTTAGTTTAATTAGCTCAATAAAGGATATCGGTAAACTAATGCTAGGTTAGTTTGATTTTCTTTGTTAATTTGTTGTTATCCTTTATGAATGAATGTTCCATTCATTAAGCACTCGAATATATCTAGTTCATTTGTTTAATCCAAAGGGCACACTACAAATTCATAATGTTCATGCCCAATTTTGAAACTCATCTTACTAATGTCATCATCCTTTATCCTTATCTGATGATAGCTCGACCTCATATCTATCTTCAAAAACACCTTTTCTCCACTTAGGTGATCAACTAGAACATCAATTCTTGGTAGAGAATGTGTATTTTTCACTGTGAACTTATTTAGCCATCTAAAATCAATGCACAATCGTAAAGTCACATATTTCCTATTTACAAAGACTATTGGTGCTCCCTAAAATTACATTAACGTATCTAACTTTTAATAATTGAAAGGCACTTGGAGAAAATTTAAACTTGTTGCAACATTTTATAATTAGATGTTGTAACCATAACTTTTAAGATAGTAACTTAGTAACCGGAGAACCCACAGTAAAAACCATTTTTCGTCAACGTTTAAAATCCCAACAGGGATCCATCATCAGGACTTCTTGAATGTTGATAGTAGAAGAGCTTAAATGAGGGTTTTAAATAGCTTTGAGGTGAGTAGATTTAAATCGATGTCGGCTTGTTTTAATCATTTTTATTTAAATGGATGTCAGCTTGTTTTAATCCTTTTTATTTATTATTATCCTTATTTTTAAATAATTTTAAAGTATTTTTTAAAAACAATTATTTAATCCAATTATTATTGTAATAATAAATAAATACTTTGATTATTTAATCTTTATCATCAATTTTTACTAAATGTTTAATTTATTATTACTGGTTTAATTCAGTTAATAGATCTCAAATAATAATTATTAATACTAACAATTCTTAAATTTAATAGTAATAGTTATTATCAAAATTATTATAATAAATATTTATATTAAATATTAGTATTAAATATTCAATATATAATAGTATGTGAATATATAAAAATATATTAATATTAATAATATTAATGTATTAAAAATATTATAATTAATAATAATATTAATGTATTAAAATAATTAATAATTAATAACTAATAACTAATACTTAATATTAATAATAGTTAATAATTAATATCAAATCCTAATAATTACTACTAAATGATTAATTTTTATTAATAGTTTATTTAATTAATAGATTTATTAATAGATATTAATAAATAATTAATATTAACATTTCATAATAATAATTGATGATAATAGTAATAGCTATTATCATAATTATTATTGTAAATGTTATAATTCATACCTAATAGTATTGAAAATTATTATGGAGACTAATGCTACTAACTACTAAATGCTAGAATAGGAGAGGGAGATATCTACCCACTGAGCGTTATACCTGAGGTGTACTGGGGATCCTAATTTCTCTTATTACGGGAATCCAGCTTCCACTAATCTCAATACCATTGTCCCTGTTGAGATTATGTGGATGTTTGATAATCTCAAGAGCTTCTCTGATCTTTCACCTATGATGTTTTTCTTCCCGTGCAATAATTGAAGCGTTTTCCAAGAAGACATGGTGCTTGGTTTTTAAGGAATGCTCTGCAAGGGTCGAAGTTTGAGACCTTTCATTCCTAATATCAGCTCCATGTTCCTTGAGTCTTGTCTGCAAGGATCGACCTATTTCACCAATGTAACTTTTTCCACATGAACAATCTATTTTATAGACTCCCTTAAGTTGATGTCTATTAATATTATCTTTGACAGACCTCATACCTTGCCTAATAGTTCCAGGGGCTGAGAATTGCATGATTATGTTTTTCTTTCTCAGGATTTTAGCAATCTTATCTGTCACTCCTTGAATATAAGGTAGAAAAACCCTCCCACACTGAGGTTGGTCTTGAGCCTTAGGCTTCTGAGATAACACCTTTTTTTTAGCTCTCTCTATAGCTATTTTAATTTATTTTTCTTTGTAGCCTATACCTTTAAAAGCTGAAACTAAATGCTTCTTTTCTTCATCCAAATGCTCAGAGTCAGAAATTCGAAGGGCTCTGATGGCCAGAGTGTTTAGAACACCAAACTTCTGGGCTGGGTGATGGTGGGAATCAGCGTGGAGATAGCTTTTTGTGTGGGTTGACTTCCTAAAAACCTTATGTCCCAAAGAGCCATCCTCCTTCCTGATGATGAGTACGTCTAAAAATGGGATGATCATGTTTTCTTCTAGCTCCTTAGTAAATTTTATTTCTAGAGAGATAGAGTTGAGGTGAATAAAAAACTTGTCAAGTTCTGTTTTACCATGAGTCCATTTTATATTGGTATCATCGACGAATCACTTCCACCAGGCTGGCTTCAAAGGGTATGATTCAAGGGTTTTCTTTCCAAAGTATTCCATGTATAAGTTGGCCAGAATTGGTGAAAGGGGTGATCCCATTGCCACCCCAGATGTCTGCTCATAATATACTCCTTGGAAGGTGAAAACAGTTGATTTTAAACATATTTCAACCAGTCTTGCAGTTCTTGGGATTAATAACCTTTCATTGGAGGATAAGGAAGCACTAAGAGAGGATTTTTCCCTCTTATGAGAAAATCCAAAGCTCCCAAAAGTAATCTAAGAAAAGAAGAACAAATTGCCTTTAAATCCTTGAGGAACAATGATAAAATTGTGGTTCTTAAGGCAAATAAGGGAGGGGCAGCAGTGATCTTGGATAAAGAAGACTATGTATGTAAAATGAATGAACACCTCAGATGTGGCAGTTACAAGAAGCTGAACAATAATCCCATTCCCAAGATTATGAAGGAGGTAAAAAAGACAATTGCAGATTCCAACCTTGATGATAAATTAAATAAAAAATTAATCCTTTCTTGTGAAACCATCCCAAGAATTTATGGTTTACCCACGATCCATAAAGAGGGTATTCCTCTTAGACCAATAGTTAATACCATTGGCTCCCCAACTTATGAGCTCACTAAGTATGTTGCTAAAATCCTTAAGCCCCTTGTTGGGAATACTGATTCTTTCATTAAGGACTCACATGATTTTGTAAATCTTATTAAAAATGAAAGGGTAGACCGTGATGACATCCTTGTTAGATTTGACGTAGTATTCTTATTCACCAAGATTCCTCTTGATGAAGCCATTCAGGTTATAAAAGATGTTACTGATCTAGGAACTGCAAGACTAGCTCAAATATGTTTATGATCAACTGTTTTCACCTTCTAAGGAGTATATTATGAGCAGACATCTAGGGTGGCAATGGGATCACCCCTTTCACCAATTGTGGCCAACTTATACATGGAATGCTTTGAAAAGAAAGCCCTTGAATCATACCCTTTGAAGCCAGCCTAGTGGAAGTGATTCGTCGATGATACCAATATAAAATGGACTCATGGTAAAATAGAACTCGACAAGTTTTTTATTCACCTCAACTCTATCTCTCCATAAACAAAATTTACTATGGAGCTAGAAGAAAACATGAGCATCCCATTTTTAGACGTACTCATCATCAATAAGTATGATGGCTCTTTGGGACATAAGGTTTTCAAGAAGTCAACCCACATAGAAAGCTACCTCCACGCTGATTCCCACCATCACCGAGCCCAAACGTTTGGGGTTCTAAACACTCTGGCCATCAAAACCCTTCGAATTTCTGGCTCTGAACATTTGGATGAAGAAAAGAAGCATTTAGTTTCAGCTTTTAATGGTATAGGCTACAAAGAAAAGAAATTAAAATAGCTTTAGAGAGAGCTGAAAGAAAGGTGTTATCTCAAAAGCCTAAGGCTCAAGACCAACCTCAGTGTGGGAGGGTTTTTCTACCTTATATTCAAGGAGTGACAGATAAGATTGCTAAAATCCTGAGAAAGAAAAACATAATCACGCAATTCTCAGCCCCTGGAACTATTAGGCAAGGTATGAGGTCTGTCAAAGATAATATTAATAGACATCAACTTAAGGGAGTCTATAAAATAGATTGTTCATGTGGAAAAAGTTACATTGGTGAAACAGGTCGATCCTTGCAGACAAGACTCAAGGAACATGGAGCTGATATTAGGAATGAAAGGTCTCAAACTTCGGCCCTTGCAGAGCATTCCTCAAAAACCAAGCACCATGTCTGCTTGGAAAACGCTTCAATTATCGCACATGAAGAAAAACATCATAGGCGAAAGATCAGAGAAGCTCTTGAGATTATCAAACATCCACATAATCTCAACAGGGACAATGGTATTGAGATTAGTGGAAGCTGGCTTCCCTTAATCAGAGAAATTAGGATCCCCAGTACATCTCAGGTATAGCACTCAGTGGGTAGATATCTCTCTCCTATTCTAGCATTTAGTAGTTAGTAGCATTACTCTCCATAATAATTTTCAATACTATTAGGTATGAATTATAACATTTACAATAATAATTATGATAATAGCTATTACTATTATCATTAATTATTATTATGAAATGTTAATATTAATTATTTATTAAGACCTATTAATAAATCTATTAATTAAATAAACTATTAATAAAAATTAATCATTTAGTAATAATTATTAGGATTTGATATTAATTATTAACTATTAATATTATTTATTATTTATTATTTATTTTAATACATTAATATTATTATTAATTATAATATTTTTAATACATTATTATTATTAATTATAATATTATTAATATTAATATATTTTTAGTATTTAATATTTAATATTTAATATTAATATACTAATATTACTTTTTAGTGTGATAATAATTTAAAAATATATTTTTATATATTCACATACTAATAGATATTGAATATAAATACTAATATTTAATATAAATATTTATTATAATAATTTTGATAATAACTATTACTATTAATTTTAAGAATTGTTAGTATTATTAATTATTATTTGAGATCTATTAACTGAATTAAACTAGTAATAATAAATTAAACATTTAGTAAAAATTGATGATAAAGATTAAATAATCAAAGTATTTATTTATTATTATAATAATAATTGGATTAAATAATAGTTTTTTAAAAATACTTTAAAATTATTTAAAAATAAGGATAATAATAAATAAAAAGGGTTAAAACAAGCCGACATCCATTTAAATCTACTCACCTCAAAACTATATAAAACCCCCATTCAAGCTCTTCTACTATCAACATTCAAGAAGTCCTGATGATGGATCCCTATTGGGATTTGAAACGTTGACGAAAAATGGTTTTTACTATGGGTTCTTCGATTACTAAGTTAGAAGATATAAACCACAAATGTCTTAAATCTAGAACTTTTAAGATATTTGAATTTGGATCCCAATCCATAAAATATTCATGGACCAATTTGTTTATTTGAAGGAAGAAATTGACCAAAAATTGCATTCATAAACCTAATTTGAGCAAAAATGCATACATCATATTTCTCTTTAAAGATGATTACTATCACTTATGTCATTAATATTTACTCTAAGCCATATGTGGTTGCTTGTACTAACTAGTTGTAGGCAAAACTCATGGTATGGGTTTTTCACTTAAGTCACTCTTTCTAGCAACTAAAATTACTTTCTCTTATGCCTTTAGTTTGTTCAATAGCCTATTTGTGTCAGTCCTCCTATTTGAAAGGTATCTTCAAATATTATTGGTTCCTTTCATTGTCTTGTAATTACAAACTCAAATCGGCCTCAAATCTTGATCTAGCTTCCTAACTAGTCTTCCTTGCTCTTGCACTTTTTTTTGTCGTCGTCTTCATAACCTTTGAACAGATATTTTATTTTTAGGTTGTTAGAATTATTTCCAATTGGTTATAGGGAATTTCCATTAGCTTAGTCATATGTAGAAATTTAGACAATTCAACACCACTATCTCAAGCGACGATTTAGTATAATTAGGGAAAGTGAGGTATCAAACCTTATGATAGAAATTTGGTCACCATTTAGTACTTCATCGCTAAAGTATTCTATAGGGAAGATCTAGTGTTATGTATTATGTTGTATTGGAGATCAAGTACATGTATATGTTGAAGAGGATTGAGCTACATGTGTAGGTTCATTCAGAGGGTGAAATACTCTCTAGAAGGCTTGCCACGACTCTCATTTTTACCCCAAGTATATTTAGTTCCCACAACAATATTATTTTGAGCGGTTTATTTTAATTTCTCCTCTATTTCATTTAGGTCAAGGTCAATGTAGGTCTTCTTAGACACCATCCTCCATGATTATATTGTATTTCATTTAGGTCAAGGTCAATGTAGGTCTTCTTAGACACCATCCTCCATGATTAGATTGTATTCTTAAACAATATTCAAATCCATGATGTGGTAGGGGTAGCTAAGGAGGGATTACATCTTATAAAATGAAATGAATTTTTAAAGTAGGTTCTCAAGCTAAACTTATCCAAAACCTATCATAAGGTAGGTTGGTTGTATTTTGGAGTAAGGTCTAGGAGGAAGACGAATAAATATGGAGGTATGTACATTTTCCTGTAGATTCACAAGCTCATGTAATTTACTAAAACAAGAGATAATAATCTACTTCTACTTTCAACCAGTGGAAGCCAATAGATCAATGAAACCAATATGAACAAGAAGATTACAAATCAATGGCACATAACACAATAAGTTTTTCTGGGGAAAGCCACTACTCAAAACCCTGCCTATATGTATTTCATTAATCAAAAATATGAGTGAAGATACAAAGCTTGTTCTCACTAGAACAATTCCGCACAAGTATACTTAACTCTCTGCCTCACAAGCCCGCTCTTAGCCAACACTTAGCCAATTTCGATTGTCTTCCAAGCCCTTATTTCCTTGCGTAATTCCTAGGTTGAATAACCCATATTAATGGGAATCCAGTGCTTCCATAAATACGCAATCCAATCTAGGTCCTCTTCCTAATTACATGCATGATCTATACAACTCATTAAAACATACAACTAATAGTACATTGTCTCTGCACTCTAGTCTCAACTGGGTCTTTCTTAGAATTGACATGCATGTGTTTTCAATGAGAGAATATTCAGTTATCTGTAGTAGCACCTGTGGATGCACCAGTGCACTAACTGACTACTAATCCCCTACTAGTTCAACAATCAGTTAGAACTAGTTTAACCATATATAACTCAGTAAACTGAGTTATCTAATTACAACTCAATCTAAACTCATACTAGACCCCTAAAATTTAGGGAGAACATATGCATGACTTCCAAAAGACTTGCAACTTGAAATTCCTAAGGTAAGTTAATTAAACTTAATTAACTATTTACAAGTTGCTATGAGAATAGATTTCTATTTTAATTCTCAATTTAATGCATGGACAAATTAAACTAGAATTTCTTGTTGCCATTTCTCAACACTCCCTCTCAACAAGAAAGGGATTATTTGCTACCCCGATCATGTCTCTATGATACTCAAATTTACATCTTGACAATGCCTTTGTCAAAATATCAGCATCTTGATCCTATGTGGGAATGTACTCTAACAACATGATCTGCCTCAATACACAATCTTTGATATGATGATATCAAATATCAATATGCTTGGACTGATAATGAAAAAATATATTTTCATAGAGTTTGATACAGCTATGATTATCGCAGTAAATCACCATTAGATCCATCTGCTAACCAAACAAACCAACCAGAATCTTCCTCATCCAGATGGCCTCACATGTTGCCTGACATGTAGCCATGTACTCTGCCTCTGCCGAACTTAGTGCAATGGATCTTTGTTTCCTGTTGTACTAGGAAATGGTCGCTGACCCAATACTGAAAATCCCTCCTAATGTGCTTTTCCAGTCAGATGGACTCCCCGACCAATTTGAATCCATGAAGCCTTGAAACCTCACTCCCTATGTCTATTTGTACCATAATTTGTAATGAGTAGCACCCCTATAGTATCTCAATACATGCTTTGCCGCCTTCCAATACATCTTAGTAGGCCTAACCATCACTTGACTCAGCTGGTTAATTGCATAGCATAAATTTGGTCATGTGTTCACCAAGTACATGAGTAAACCCACAAGTTACATGTAAATAGTAGCTTCTACTACCTCTCCCGAAGTATAATCATCCTTCCTCCAATTACCAGTTAGAGGAGTCTCCATAGGCTTGCAACACTCCATGCAGAACCTTCTAAGTATATTGTTTCCATACTTTCGTTGAGACACAAACAACTCCCCATCACCCTGCCATACTTCCATGCCCAAAAAGTAATGAATGAGCCCCTTTCCCTTCATCTCAAACTCGCTTGCAAGGTCCTCCTTGCAAGATTTGATCAACTGATCATCACCTGTCAGTATGAGATCATCAACATAAAGTAAAATTATCAACTGTTTACCTTCCACCACTATGTGGTATAGGTTTGCATTTGCTTCACTCTTTGCGAAGCTCAACCCAGTGAGGTAGCTATCTATCCTGGTGTACCAAGCACGAGGTCCTTGCTTCATCCCATACAATGCCGTCTTGAGCCGACACACATGCGACTCACGGTCGAAGGTCTCAAAACCTTCAAGTTTCTCTATGTACACATCTTCCTCAATTATTCCATTAAGGAAGGTTGTCTTTACATCCATCTAATGTTCCTTCCAACCCATCTGTGTTGATAGTGCCAATATAGATCTAATCAACGAGTACCTTGCAACAAGAGAAAATGTCTCATCATAGTTAATCCCCTCTACCTGTGAAAAGCCACAGGGCACAAATAGAGCCTTATGCTTCTCCACACTACCATCTGAAGCTTGCTTTACCTTGTAAATCCAACAGGAGATCACCACAGACTTATCCTCTGGTCTCGAGACCACATCCCAAACATTGTTATGAACTATGGATTCATACTCCTCCACCATGGCATCAACCCAAACTAGATTTTGCACTGCCTCCTCAAAGGAAGATGGCTTTGTCTCAACACATATGCTCATAAGATCCATGTATCTAGCATACCTCTCAGGTGACCTCCTCTTCTTGTGTTGAGATGTGGGTGCTCCCACATTCTCCTGTGCATCATGCAATAACCTGTCAACCTCTCTGGTGCACTTTCTCCCATATCTAGAAGACTCTGCCTAAGTGCATGTCTCCACTCGCAGATCCTCTGCATGTGGTTGCTCCACATTAATCTGAAGCTCCTCAACCTTAGGAGCTAAAATCTCCTCAACTGAATGTAGCTCAAGCTCCCTCTCAAGGGAAACACATATGGCCTTCTCTTCATCGAATCTGACATCCCTGCAAACCATTGTCATCCTGTTGGTCAGCAAGTACACCCGATAGTTGTGAGGTGTATCAATGTACCCGATAAATATCCCCAACTATTTTGTTAGCTCAAGCTTCTTCCATGCATCTTTGGTCACATGGAAATATACCTATGACCCAAAAATCCTGAAGTGACCAATATCTAGCCTCTTACCAAAATAAGCCTCCTTTGGTGTCTTCATCCCAAGTATCTGATGTGGGCTACAGTTCTACAAATAAACCACTGTGTTGCATGCCTCAACCCACAAGTGTAGTGGTAGGCCATGATCATGCAACATCACCTATGCTTCCCCTACAATGCTTTAGTTCTTCCTCTCATACACCCCATTCTGTTGATGGCTATGGGGTGTCGTCAACTCCCATTTAACCCGTTCCGCTGCACAGAAGTTCTTAAACTCGTTTGAGACATACTCACCACCATTATCACTTCGTAGAGTTTTAACCTTATTTCCCTACTCTTGCTCCACCAATGCTTTAAACTCACAAAACTTTGTGAAGGTTTGATCCTTTTTCTGCATGAAAAATATCTAGCATTTTTGAGAAAAGGCATCAACAAATATAACATAATACCTGTGTTTGGCCATGGATGCTATCGAGAATGGTCGACACACATCTGAATGGACTCACTCTAGAATAGCCTTTGCTCAACTGTCTTTTTCGTGGAAGGAAGGCTTGGTTTATTTACCCAATGTACACCCCTTGCATGTATATACTTTCTCAATTGTACCTTTGGGAAAACCGATGGAGATTTGTTGCATGATCTTCAAAGCCCCATGACGCAAGTGACCCAATCACATGTGCCACAAATTTCCAATGTCTTGGCTCTACACCATCTCTAATTTTGTGCTCAAATAAGCACAATCCTCTACCTCCAGCTTATAGAGATTCTTCACCCGAATCCCTATCTTCTTTACTTGGCCCATGGTTATGTGTCGAAGGAACGCATTTCCTTTCAAAAAGATCACATCATAGCCTCTATCTTCAAGCATGGAAATGGATACCAACTTCTTCTTCAGCCCGAGCACATACATAACATTCTTCAAGGTGAGTGGAGCCCCATGCTCCCTTTGAAAAGTAACAGTGTCCAATCCAGTATCAATATACCTCCCATTGTCACCCATCTTGATATGCAACTGGAGATCTTTCTCCTCCAAGTCACTAAATAACTCCTTGTCGCCAGTCATGTGGAATAAATCTCCACTGTGTAAGTACCATACACTTTACATCATTAATGACACCATGCATATAATGAGGGAAAAGTCCAATTTGAATTGAGAGGCAAAATCCTCACCCACCGCTCCTCCTGAGGACTTCTTCTTGGACTTCTTGAGTGGAAAATTTGTAGAAAAGTGTCCCAACTCATGACAATGAAAGCATTTCACTTTTTTCATGTCTTTCTTCTTGCCTCCATGACAAGAATTTGATTTGGAATGGGAAGCTTTCCCTTTCCCTTTCTTCTCCTTAATCGCTAAGGCACAGTTCTCTTCATCATCGGTCTTTGTGTTGAAAATAGCAACAAGAAATGATAAAAATAGAATCCAAAATATTCCAATTTTAATTTGTCCTTGAATTAAAATTCGAATTTAGTCTCACCAATTGCTTGAAAAATAATTAATTAATTCATCTTGAGTTAATTAGTTGGAGAAATTCAAGTTAGAAGTCTTTTTGAAGTCATGCAATAGTTATCCCTCAAATTAAGGAGATTATCCCTTAATTAAGGAGATAAGATTGAGTTGTATTTGAGTTGTAATTAGTTAGCTCAGTTTACTGAGTTAAGTCCAGTTAAATTAGTTCCAAACTGTTTAAGGAACTAATTGTGAGTTCAGTCAGTTAATGCATGCATGCATCCAACTAGTGTACTCCAGATAACTGAAGATTCTCTCATCAGAAACCCATGCATGTCTCTTCAAAGAAAGACCCATTTAAGCTAAATGTCAAGGACAGATTACTATCAGTTGCCTGAGGTTTCCTATAAAGGAAACTCATCCATGCAGAAGGAACAAGGTTCCTTGAGGATTGCGCAGTTTTATAGGGTTTGAGATCAGTGTGAGTGATCAGTGTTACACTTGTAATGGTAGGATCACCCAGCAGAAACAGCGCAATGAAATAGGAGGCTTGGAGGGTAGAGGAGAAGGTTTGTGAGAAGCCTTGTTTTCCTGTGAGAATCCAAGAGAATTGTACTGAAAGCTGGCTAGATGTGGGAGCTAAGGCTTGGTGTAATTTTGATGTATTTCCACCTTGTATGATAATACAGATAGTAGGGTTTTTAGCTGAGGATTGCCCCTGAGTATCCTTCTGTGTTTCATGTGCATTGATTCTCCTTCTGGTTATATGCGTTCCACTTTATCTTGCTCAAATCTATTACGCTTCCGCAAGTTTGATTGTAGAAGTAGATTAAAGTATTTTGATTTACTTATATTGCATTATCAGGTTAATCTACAGTCAGAATTTCTAGATGGTATCAGAGCCAAGTTTATTGGAGCAGTGAACAGTATACGGAGAACAGAATTTGAAGTTTGAAGTTCGGGGTTGCAGGTGCAAATCGAATTCATCTCATACTTCAAGGTTGGTCAACGGCATTCTATGGCTTGAGACTCAATTATGCCTTGGAAGGTAACTCGAAATACATAGCATGGAAAGATCACATGGAGGTTGTATTAGAAGACAACGGTTGAAGGATTTCATTGATCAAGAAATCCAAAATCCAGCTTCAACTAATGCACAAGAGTTGGCTGAGTGGAAGATGTGTGTGGCAAGGGTGAGACGGATCATCCTTGAGGGAGTTTGAGACCATATTGTCTTGAGTCTCCATGGGAAGGATACTCCATATTCAATGCGGAAGACATTGAAGGACCTCTACCAAAACAATAGCGACCAGAGGAAATTGGTGCTCAAGGATAAGCTTCGAAGAATCAAGATGGATAACTGCGATACTATTTCCACATATCTGAACAAGCTCACCACTTGCAGAGATGAGCTTAGCAGTGTGGGAATAACTACTGTTGATGATGATATGGTGAGCCTCGCTCTCCTTGGCCTTCTAAAGAGCTGTAATAGCTACCACGACTCTGCGAATGGAAGAGAGAAACTATCAGATTGGGAATGGTTGTGGTCGGATCTCATGTAAGAGGAGATCAGGAGGAGCACACGAGATGTTTCTTCATCCAAGGATGATGAAGAAAATCTAGCCTTAGCAAGTAAGGCAAGGAAAGGGAAGGAGAAGGATTCTCATTCCAAATCGAATTCTTCTCATCGAGGGAAGAAGGTTGACAAGTCTAAATTGAGATGCTTTAATTGTCACGAGATGGGACATTATGCGACTAATTTCCCATCGAAGAAGTCCAACAAGGGATCCTCGGAAGGATCTGAAGGTGAGGCATTATCCTCTCAGTTCGAGATGGACTTTACCCTCATCGTATGCATGGTGTCATCGATGATGGGTTGTGGTTGGTATCTTGACAGTGGAGCCTCATTCCACATGACTGGTGATAAAATCTTATTCAGTACCTTGGAGGAGAAAGACATCAAGATGTGCATAGATATGGGTGACGATGAAAGGTATAGTGTTTCAAGAGTGGGCACGATTTCTTTTCAGAGGGAGCATGGAGCTCTTATCACCTTGAAAGATGTGAAGTATGTGCCTGGACTAAAGAATAATTTGGTATCGATCGCGATGTTGGAGGACAAAGGCTACGATGTCGTTTTTAGTAAGGGAAAGGTTTTCCTTAGACACATCACCACGAGACAGGTGAAACAAATCGGTTCACGAGTCAAGAACCTATATGCTCTTAAGGTTCAAGATGCATGAAAAACCTTGAGGAGAAAGGCAAATGTTAGAGACTTGGTGGTTGAGAGGGAGAGTAAATTACCTCTCAACATACAACCCCAGAAGAAGTCTCAGACAATTGTGGAGGAGCCACAATTGGAGATGTTGAGAGGAGACCGAGTGGAGGCATCCGCTCATGCAGAGACCTCCAGTAGGGGGGAATTTCAAGCCAAGTTAGCAGAGGGATCACATGCAGCCATACCTCCAGGTGTGCGGTGGGGCAATGTGAAGTGATAGTCTCAAGAAGGCTAAAATTGGGCAGGGTCCATTGAGAGGTTTTATCTCATGGATTGTACCTTTCTACGGAAGCCCAAAGTACATAGTAGTGAGAGGAATCTGTGGGATTGATGTGGTCAGAGATCAAAGTGACAGAGGCTAGAGCAATCAGATACTGAAGAGTACAGAGGAGGATTGGTAATAGTGCAGAAAGGCTGAGTCAGCAGAAGCACAGATTTTTTCAGTTGACAGAGGCAATAGCAGTCAGAGACTTTGATGACAGTGACATCATTCTGATTCAGATTGGGTTTTTTTTCTGTTTCTGGAGTTGCTAGAGCAACAACACTAGAGAGAAGTGTTACATGCATAACATTCCAAAGTTTGAGGATCGGGATCGAGTTGAATTCCTTTCTTGTTGAGAGGGAGTGTTGAAAATAGAAACAAGAAATGATAAAAACAGAATCCAGAATATTCCAATTTTAATTTGTCCTTGAATTAAAATTGAAAATTAAAATTCGAATTTAGTCTCACCAGCTGCTTGAAAAATAATTAATTAATTCATCTTGAGTTAATTAGTTGGAGAAATTCAAGTTAGAAGTCTTTCTAAAGTCATGCAACAATTATCCCTTAAATTAAGGAGATTATCCCTTAATTAAGGAGATAAGATTGAGTTGTATTTGAGTTATAATTAGTTAGCTCAGTTAACTAAGTTAAGTCCAGTTAAATTAGTTCCAAACTATTTGAGGAACTAATTGTGAGTTCAGTCAGTTAATGCATGCATGCATCCAACTAGTTTACTCCAGATAACTAAAGATTCTCTCATCAGAAACTCATGCATGTCTCTTCAGAGAAAGACCCAGTTGAGATAAATGTCAAGGACAGGTTACTATCAATTGCATGAGTATTCCTATAAAGGAAACTCATCCATGCAGAAGGAACAAGGTTCCTTGAGGATTGCATAGTTTTACGGGTTGTGAGATCAATGTGAGTGATCAGTGTTACACTTGGTAACAGTAGGATCACCCAGGAGAAACAGCGCAAGGAAATAGGAGGCTTGGAGGGCAGAGTAGAAGGTTTGTGAGAAGCCTTGTTTGCCTGTGAGCATCCAAGAGAATTGTACTGAAAGCTGGCTAGCTATGGGAGCTAAGGCTTGGTGTAATTCTGATGTATTTCCACCTTGTATGATAATACAGGTAGTGGGGTTTTTAACTAAGGCTTTCCCCTAAATATTCTTCTGTGTTTCATGTGCATTGATTCTTCTTCTGGTTATATGTGTTCCACTTGATCTTGCTCAAATATATTAAGCTTCCGCAAGTTTGATTGTAGAAGTAGATTAAAGTATTTTTCTTTTGTTATATTGCATTATCAGGTTAATCTACAGTCAGAATTTATAGACTTTGATGAAGAGCCATCCCTGGTGTTCCTCCTGATCTCCTCCTACATCAAATATGACCACAGTTATTCCCAATCTGGTAGCTTCTCCCGACCATTGACGGAGTCTTGATAACTATGCCAACTCTTTGGGAGTCCCAGAATAGCAAGACTCACCATATCAGCCTCGACACTATGATTCCAACACTTCTAAGTTCATCACGACATTGAATGAAGTTGGTCAAGTATTTTGGAATAGTCTCACCTTTTTCCATTTTGATTTTTCACAGTTTTTCCTTCAGTACCAATTTCCTTTGGTCATTATTGTTCTGATATAAGTCTGTCAATGCTTTCCACATAGCATATGGAGTTTCCTTGCCATGGAGACTCGAGACAATGTGGTCTCGAAATCCCTCAAGGATTTTCCGCCTCGCCTTTGCCACACACTTCTTCCATTCGGCTAGATTTTGTGCATCTAATGTTCTAGCTTAGGAATGTCTTGATCAAAAAATTTCTTCAATCCATTATCCTCTAGCACATCCTCCATTTTGTCCTTCTAGTCTATATAATTCAAGCTTCCTTCCAAGGCATACTCGAGCTGCAAACAATAGAATGCCATCTGCTGGTCTTGAAGTATGTATTGCAAATTCAAATTTCACATGTAACCCAAAACTCAAAACTTAGAAATCTCCTCTAGTATAATGTCTCCAGCTCTGATACCATGTAAATTCTCCTGTAGATTCACAAGCTCATGTAATCTACTAAAACAAGAGACAAGAATCTACTTCTACTTTCAACCAACGAAATCCAATAGGTCGATGAAAATAATATGAACAAGAAGAAGACAAATCAATGGCACATAACACAATAAGATTTTCTAGGGAAAGCCACTGCTCAAAACCCTACCTATTTGTATTGCATTAATTAAAAATATGAGTGAAGATACAAAGCTTGTTCTCATTAGAATAATTCCGCACAAGTATACTCAACTCTTTGCCTCACAAGCCTGCTCTTAGCCAACACTTAGCCAATTCCCACTACCTGCCAAGCCCCTATTTCCTTGTACAATTCCTAGCCTGAATAGCCCATATTAATGGGAATCCATTGCTTCTAAAATTGTGCAATCCAATCTAGTTCATCTTCCTAATTGCATGCATGATCTATACAACTCAGTAAATCATACAACTGATAGTACATTGTCCATTCACTCTAGTCTCAACTGGGTCTTTCTTAGAACTAACATGCATGAATTTCTGATGAGAGAATCTTCAGTTATCTGGAGTAGCACCTATGGATGCACCAGTACACTAACTGACTACTAATCCTCTATTAGTTCAACAAACAGTTAGAACTAGTTTAACTATCTATAACTCAGTAAACTGAGTTATCTAATTACAACTCAATCTAAACTCATACTGGAGCCCGACAATTTAGGGAGAACATATACATGACTTCCAAAAATACTTCCAACTCATAATTCCTAAACTAATTAAGTTAATTAAAATTAATTAACTATTTACAAGTTCCTATGAGAATAGAATTCTATTTTAATTCTCAATTTAATTCAAGGACAAATTAAACTAGAATTTCTTGTTGCCATTTCTCAACAAGGTGGAGGGGAGGAGAGGAGAGAAAATGGTTTGGAATGAAACTATGGTCATCACTTAAGAATGCCAAAACGTATTAGTGTCAGTTGATGGAGGAGGAGGATCTAGACTGTGGTGATGACATTATTGTGTTAGAGGATATCTTCCATTTTAATCTATAATTTATAGGTTTGTTTATGGAATGATATTCATACTCCTCAAGAATTCCTAGCCATTTAATGGATTTACATGGAGGGTCACCTAATAAAGGTCCCTCCTTGGTGTCCAAGGAAACTTAATTCCATGCAAGATGGCTAAAAGGCTTCAGTTATGGAGAAATTTGAATCTTGTTGGGACTAGTTCATTTCTCCTCCTAAAAACCCAGTTGGTAGCCCTTCCATCCAAGTGGTTGGTTAAGGGCTTTAGAGTATCACCATCCTTGTTGTTATTTCTTATGTGAAGAATGTTATGAGCCTTATTTCACCTCAAGAACGCAAAATAAACTCCTCATGTTCGTTGCTGAAAAGAGAAAGTTAGAATGGTGGTCAAGGAAGATGTCTTGATTGATAGTATTCCAAAGTTCATTAGGGAAGTGGTTGTGGGTTGATTCTATGGAAAGTATGCGCACCTCAAAAACCTAAAAAATATGGCTTGATTATTCATGGTTTTTTTTGTTGAGTTATCACTCAGTGATTCATGCCTTGATTAGGGGGTGGATATGCTTTATCTTTAAGTTACCCAATGATTCAATGATTATTCTCAAGA
Source organism: Pinus tabuliformis (assembly GCA_031772625.1). Lineage (NCBI taxonomy): Eukaryota > Viridiplantae > Streptophyta > Pinopsida > Pinales > Pinaceae > Pinus > Pinus tabuliformis. The sequence goes on from CM062819.1 coordinate 865,721,469, forward strand.
GGAACTGGATATGGGGTTTTTCAAGTCTAATGCTCAAAGAATGGGGGTAAATTTTGAACCCAGGTGTGAGCCAATTATGTGCATGGTTATATGTGTATTCCTTCCAGGTCTTCCTTTGTTCTTTTAGAATGAAATTATATTAGAGTTCACCAGTAATAAAACTGGCTAATTTGTTGCACTGGAAAGAGATTAGTGTTTCAATCCAAACTAAATGTGGGCATGGGTGCAGTGGAGGTCGATTTGCATGAGGGAATTTTATAAGAAATAGAATTGTTGCATGGGTTTTTTGGGTAGGTTCATCACATAGAATACCAGTGTTTTCCTTTAGGTGTTATGGTGTCACAAGATTAGCCGCATCTAAGACAAGTGCATGAATCCATCTAGGATTCAAACTCTATTTAAGAAATTTTGTAAATCCAAGTAAGCTTAAGTTGTATACAAATCTAGTGATAGTTGGTTAGAAAAAGGGTTCCATAAATTGGGTCCTCTAGTCATAGTTGTAGGCCTATATGCGGCACGATGAAAGAAGGTTTGGATCCTAACAATGCTTTGGAAGCTTCTCAGGGTATATATTTGGTTCCTTATAAACCTTCTCCTCTGTTTTAATATTCAATTCATGTTACTATTTCTAAGGGTATGTATTTGGTTTCTTCTGGCCCTTCTCCTATGGTTTAAGACTCAAATTGTGTTGTTATATCCCATGTTTTAGTTTCTAGTGAAAACTCTTTTCCAATGACTATGGATATGTTAGTATTTTTTCCTATTTTCCATTTATATGTAGCCTCAGGATATGAGGTCATAACAACACCACTTATCTCTTGTGTTGACTCTTGTATTATTCATTTGAAGGGAGATCCTCTTCCTAGGTTTGTGATGAATGTGAGAGAGGATTCTTCAAGTCCTATGGAAGCTTTTATGCACTATAATCAATATAGTCTAACCAACTCCTAGAGATATTATTATATTCTTCACCCAAGTCAAAAATCTAAGGAGAATAGGGCTATTGATAATAGTCTTGCATTAGTGAAATCTTTAGCACCCAACTGCTATAAAGTCTCATATCACACTAGCCCAAATGTAAGCAAAAAAGGACATTTGTAATGGCAAACAAGCTATTATTCTCTAATCCCTCATAATAAGGAATAACCGTACTAAGGGTGCCCAATGACTCATATGTCATTCAATGTGTTTGGGGCAAGGGGTTGCCTATAAATTGTTATCCCTCAAAATTCCAGTCAAATTTTACCCTATTGATTTTATCTCACTTCAAGAAACCATTTTTCTTAGGTAAAATTTCATTGAAGCCTTATCTCCTTGGCTTAACAATTGGCCTTTCCACTCTTTAAATTCAGATGAGATCTCAGAAGGTCTTAATTTCATCCTAGAGCCCCATTCTCAAGCTCCTTTTCTAGTGGATTCTATCAATTTGGTGGAATTGGAAGTTATGGATCTTGATTCTTCCTTCAAGGTTATTAATATGTGTGGTGATTATTCCAAGAAAAAGACTTACTAGGAAGGTATGTTTGATGTAGGATTATTGTCTAGGCCAAACATCATTTTGGGCAGTGATATTAACTTTACCTTGTTTATTAGGGAAGTGTAGGGAATGCATCCACATCATGATCCCCTAGAGGGTTTCTTCATTCATCCTATTGAATCTATGCATATCATGGACTTGGACCCTCCAAATATTTCTCCCACTTGGTAGAATGGTAGGTAGGGAGATGAAGGGGTTTTTGAGTAGTTGGATATACCTTTGGATATATTTTGGGCAGTGATATTATAAGTGCGGACACGAACGAATTCCTCTAGCCCGATGATGGGTCTAGCCACAAAAGATACATTCTATGGAATATTTCCTTAGGTTAGAACCAAATAATAGGGCCTACCTCTTAGTTTGTTTATCATGTTTGATGATGTCCTTGCTTGCTCGCTCTAATTATCTCTCACTTCCTTCTTCAAGCACCTGAAACAAGTAAATAACAGCAAACAACAAACGTGACAATAGACAAATTGTAATTCAACCTACTTAACAAGTTAAGAAACATTAAGTCGTGAATGTATAATATAAAAAAACATGTAGGAAATCAATTGATAGTTGCATATATTAATATCAAAGAGATATTACAACCATTTGTCTTGACATTGCAGTCCTCCTTTGACAAGACCAGGTTCCCACACACTTCTGCTAGCATTCCATGATGGCCTCAAGCAACAATAGGTTTAAGGCTCTTCCCTTTAGGCTTCACTCCAAACCAAAACACACTTCTCCCTCACACAACTAGATAGCTACAACTAGTAATAGCTTGTTGTCTACTCCAAACAAAAATAACATAAGCACACCAACATCAACTCAACACTAGCTTGTGCTTGGGAAGAAGGGAGGTTTATATAGGAAAAATGGATGGGAGATGGATCCTCTTCTCATGGGAGAAGGGATTATCCCTTGAGGTAGTTCCATCATTATAGGGGAAAGGAGCCCAAACTGACATCCTCGACCCCATCCGGCCAAACCATTTACCAGACTTCTGTTACGAAGCTTCTAGAGCTGGAAGCTTCGGCTCAAAATTTAAAAAACTTTCCAAAATAGGACCGGTGTGACTGGAACACATCTCAGTCGCACCGGTCAGCGCAAAGGATAGTGCTAATTTTTACACATCGATGCGGGGAGGACAAAGGTAATTAGCGTCGGTCTTGTAAACTGGAAAAAATAGAATTTTAGGGGAAATGGTGCAAAAGGGAATTGATCTGCTCATGAAGAGGGACACAATGGGAGTTTCTTCATGAAGGAAAAACATGTGGGGTTCACTGTAGAGGTCCTCCAGGATCAAGGAACGGGGAGTACAGGGACACTAAAAAAATGTTGTGTAACAGATGCAGGATTATTGTCTAGGCCAAACATCATTTTGGGCAATGATATTAACTTTACCTTGTTTATTAGGGAAGTGTAGCGGATGCATCCACATCATGATCCCCTAGAGGGTTTCTTCATTCATCCTATTGAATCCTTGCATATTATGGACTTGGACCCTCCAAATATTTCTCCCACTTGGTAGAATGGTAGGTAGGGAGAAGAAGGGATTTTTGAGTAGTTGGATATACCTTTTATATTAGAGGCTCTGGTTGGTATTCCCAAGTCTATAAAACCATGGATGGGGACTGGGGGTTTATTTGATAACGTGTCTATTGTTTTAATATGGATTCAAAATATCTCAAGCCCCAGTCTCTAATGAAATTTAACCATATGTAATTGTTAGAGGATGATTATAGAAATATGGTTTTTGTTTATCTTGACCACCTCCAAGAAGATATAGGTACATCATATGTGAAAAACTTTTGAGACAATATTATGAGTTAAAGAAACCTCTAAGAGGTGGTTTTTCCTTTCAACTAGAGATCACAATCTCTCCTAAAGGAAACAAATATTAAGATAAGTTCTCTATTTGAAAATAACTCTTTTGGCATTTTCTGTAAGGAAGAGTTTTCATCCCTAAAGTCTCCAATGGCCTAAAGACAATATTTATTGGATAAGGAAGAGATGACTTGGATATTAAATAGCCATGTGTTATGGACTGCGAAAGGTGAAAAAAATGTGAAATTCTTTCATAAGTATGCCAATTCTCAAAAGACCCTAAATACAATTTGGAATGTAGCCAATTGGGAGGGCTTTATGGTTAAATATTTTAAGGAAAAGGAAAAGGCAAGTAGAATTCAATTCAAGCCCCTCTTCAAAGAGCCTGCAAGGTGCCTTATCAAGGAGATGCTAAGGGTTATCTATTTATTTCCAAGGGTATTCACTAAAAAAATGAGTGAGGCAATGTAAGTAGAGATCTCAAAAGGTGAGCTTTTGTCCATCCTCAATTCAATGAAGAAAAGCAAAAGCCCAAATCTTGATGGATTTTTGATTGAATTTTATATTTGGTTGCTTGAGCTCATCAAAGATGATCTTCTAAAGGTAGTTCAGGAATCTAAATGTATTGGTAAAATATCAGGGGCCATGAACTCTACATTATTTCCCCTTATCCTTAAGAAGAATTTTTCCGCTACCTTTGAATATTATAGGCCTAATTCCTATTGTAACGTTGTGTACAAGGTCATAAGCTTATACCCTCTACACTTCATCCTCACCTAAGAAAAATCATATTGGACTAATAATTTGGTTTTTTTTAAGTTTAAAATTATGATATTGTATCTCTCACTCAAGAGGTGATGTATTCAATCAAAACTACTACAATTCCCGTAGCTTTGCTCACGCTAGATTTGTCTAAGGCTTACGATAAAGTAAGTTGGACTTATCTTAGGGTGGTCTTACTCTAATAGGGTATGAATTTGGATTATGTAAATTAAATTCTTGGCTCTGTGCAATCATCTTCCTTTGTTGTGCTTGTTAATGGTCCCTATTATAGTTTCTTTCAAGCATCTTATGGGCTTTGACAAGGGTGTTGCTTGTCCCCTTTTATTTATTTTGGTGGTAGAAGGGATCATCAAGCTAATTTCAAATGCTATGAGAATGGGTGAATTGAAAGGTATTAAAATCACTCCCTCTGAAACAATCTCGCACTTGTTATTTGTTGATGGTTTAATTTTGTTTGGTGCAGGTTCCTTTTACGAGTTTCAAGGAATTAAGAAAACTTTGGATCTCTTTTGTAGATCCATGGGGATGGAAATCAACTAACTTAAGTCATGTGTTCATTATTCATTTCCATAGGAGTATTTTCTCCTCTTCTATATTTAACATTCCCTTTCCTAAGAAGAAGTTTTGACGAAGGATTCAAGTAACTTGGTGTTTAGTTGAAGCCTAATGCATATGGTCTAGAGGACTGGTTATGGTTATACAGTAAAATACATTTCAAGATCTCTTTGTGGGTGAATAGGTGGTTGTCTCAAGGGAGATAATGGTCCTTATAAAGTTAATTAGGGAAATTATACCCATGTATTCGAATTCAATTACAAAGATAAATAAAGGAATCTTAACAAATATTAAGAAACAATTGTTTTTTTTGTATGACCTCTGATCAAATGGTTTAGCTGGATTAGCTTAAGAGGTTGGGTGGGATTGATTGTTGGTTGGTAAAATACTATGGAGGCTTCTACAAAATTTGGCTCTTCGAGTTAGAGTCATGAATCCAAAGTATATGAGTGGCCTATCCATGGAAGATTTGTTTGGAATTCCAAGGAAATCAACTAAAAATAACTCTATCATGTGAAAAATCCTTACGGATTCATTTCCTTTCATTGTAAATGGTTTGTCTAGAGGATTGGTAATGGTAAGAAAGTTAGAATAGGTGGGGACCAATGGGCAGAGGTGGAAGTTGATTTTTGGATCTTTGATAATATTCTAGATGCATATCATGTTAGGAACACTTTTTCTCTTTGGGATGTTAGGTCCCTAGAGCATGCTAGTTTGGGAGGAAATAATTGGAAGTCTAAAGAAGATCTAGGCTTAGATGGGGAGCTTACAGTAGAATGCCACAACTTTTTTGGAAAGCTATGTTCTTCTCACGTCAAGTTGATCAAGGGGGGATATGACATTATAGTTTGGTCTGAGAACCCTCAATTAGGTGACTATAATGTCAAGCTAAGATATAAATCTCATATCGAGGCATAATTTTATATATGTACGCTCCAATGGTGGGATCAGGTTTGGAAGATACATGGGGCTCTAAAAGCCAACTTTGTTTTGTGGCTTGCTCTTAGAAACAAGTTACTAACATGGGACATTGGACTCAAACATGGGTGGATAGGTCCTAGTTGTGTATGATGTACTCTCAAGTAGCAAAACCAGTCTACCACTTCTATGTGAAATTTCAAAGTAAATCTAGTGTCTAGTGGAAACAAATTTCCATCCAAAGATATTTTGGAGTAAGGAGGGCTAAGGATGAAGTTGTCTCTAGCTATAATACCTTGTCTATTTATTTTGTATGGAGGGTTAGAAATATCAATGTGTTTCAGGATAAGTGGGTTCTAGTAGAAGTAGCATCCAAACTAATAATTAAGCTCACGAGGGAATTTGAGTGTGATCATAAACTAAAGAAAGATTGTGTGTCAGTTATACTTGCTTTGTACTTTGATACCCCGTGGTGTTTCTTTGATGGGGATAACCAAGGGAATCTGCCCAAGTGTGGGGATGTTGTTTTTTTGTATGTAAATCCATTTCATTTCTTTCATATCAAATATGCTCCAAGGCCTAGTTCCATATCAAAGTTTGAGTATGTTGTTTGTTCTTATTTATTTCACAAATACTATGGTTCAAAGAGATTGCAAGTAATGGGGGATTCTCAAATAATTATTGATTGGGATAATGGTAAGTCTTTTATGGATAATGTGCAGTTTCAATACTTGTTATCTCAAATTTGACAATGCATTAAAGAGATGGAATTGGAACCCTTTACCCATATTTACCATGAGCTTAATAAACTAGCAGATAAGTTTTCCTAGGAGGTGTTGGAATGTCGAGATAGCTCTTTTGTTGTAAATTGTTGATAGCCATGAATCAAAAATGTTAGAAATCCTTTTTAAGTCTTAAGTTTGGTCTGGCAAGGATGATATATCTTTGAGGTCAGTTGTTTAATCTCTGTTTTTGATGAATTTTTCATTTCTTAGTATGTTTATTTTTTTCTTTAGTATGAAGGTCAGATTTGTTGAAAGGGATTAGACATGATGGTCCACTTTTTGTTATGGGTAAAAGTGATAGATTATATCATCATGATGATTTTGGTTTTGTATGAGTATTGATCAATAAAAAATGTGTATTTTGATTTTGTAATGTAAATGTATTTTGTAAGGGAAAAAATGGTTGTGTTTAAGGTTAATACTAATCCATATTGGGATGAATCTCTAGTGGATAACTTAGATAATGGGATTTCTAGATTTAGTTTCTTTAATCTCCTTATAAATGGACTTGCCTCTTTAACTGTTTCATCCTCAAGGGGCATAAGACAAGGCTACCCTATGTCACCATTTCTATTCTTATTGATAACTGAGGTCCTATGTAGGGAAAAAAAAGAATGTAACAAAGATGGAGGAATAAAATTAATAAAAATGAGTATGTATTTATCCTTGTGTCACTTATTATTTCTTCATGATGTTATCATATTTCCCTTGGGATTTGTGCGAGGGACTAAAATAAGATTTTAGGATTATACAACATAACAACATGGATGGAAATAAATTCCAATTAAATCTAATATCTTTTTCAATGATTTAGATGTCAAGAAATAAAGAAGAATTATTTAAATCATTTTTTTTGGTGTCTCCTTTTCAGAGTGGAGCAAAGCATTTGGGACTCATTTTGAAGTTGAATGATTGCATGTTTCAGGATTGGAATTAGTTTATGAAAAAAGTATAAAACAAAGTGGCAAGATAGTGTTATAGATGGATTTATAGAGAAGGAAGAATGATTTTGGTGAAATCAATGTTTTTGGATAAATTATTATGTCAAGAATAAGAGATAAATTTTGTAGTATTTTTATGGGTAGGGAATTGAGAAAGGGAAGGCATTCCTCTAGTAAAATGGAAAAAATTACCTGAATTTAAAGTAACAAGGTGATGGTATCTAAAGAAGAATCATTATGTTGGCCAGGATTTGATAGCTCAGATTTTTTAAACTTAAATAAAGGAAGAGGATCTACAAAAGCAATTCATGATGCTAAAAATATTTCATTATTGGCACTAAATAAGAATGCAAGTGAAAATTTTGGTGGGAGCTTCCATAATATGGAAGACCCTAGTAAAAGCTTTCCTTGTTGTGGAAAATTATTTGGATTTGAAACTAGAAAATGGGTCCAGAGTGAGGACAAACTCTCTAAGAATGTAGGGAATATATTTCTTGGTAAAGATAACAAATCTAATGAACTTGTCTATGTGGAATAAATGATGGATATAAGCAAATAAGTTAGGACTTCGAAGGGATGAAATTGAGACTTGGACTCAGCATATACAAAGGTTTAATAGAATGCAATAAGGATTAGAGGAGAAGACAATGGACTAGTATGATAAAAGAAATAATTCCTTTGGAAATGCACTGGTAAGTTAGGATAGAAAGAAATGTTTTGAATCAAGAAGAATGGGAGCATAAGTGGTGGTGAAGGTTTATCTAGAAAATAAAAGCACCATAAAAAATAAAAAATAAAAAAATTATTTGGTTATCCTTTGAAAAATAAAATTTAACATGGGATAATTGGAAAAAAAAAAGATCTTGGCTAGGACTAGGAAGATATGTTCTTGGAAAAAACGACAACTATTTCATGCTTATTAATGGAATGTGTGTTCACTATAGTAGTTTAGGAGGAATCTCTAAATAAGGTAGTGGGAAAACTGAAGTGGAAAAACTGTATTGTCAATATTTGCATGGTATTCAATTCAAGGACAAATTAGTAAGCAAACATGGGGCCTTACCTTGTATAGTACATTGGGCTTTGTGTCTAACAAGAAATGAAATGATTTTTGAAAGTATAGAAATATTGCATACTCAACTTATAAAGCCAATATTTGTTGGGTCCCTATAATACTAGTGATTACCCCATTACTATTGTAGTTATACCCCTTATTTATATTGTTGTGCCCCTATTACCCCCATATTATTATTTTTGTGCCCCATAGAATCCCTCTATTTTTATTTTTGTGGCTTTATATTATTATTGTTAGGTCGGCTAGATTATATTGTGACTCCTTAGACTCCTATATATAGAAAGGAGGTTTTGTCATTTGTATCATCCAAGAATTGTTCATTTATGTAATGTAAAGGAGGTTGCCCCCTCGAAGAGGCTGAATTCTAAGGCGTTGATCTATCTTTTCTATATTTTCTTGAGCTGGTTTCATAACATTTGGTATCAGAGCTTTGGATTCTAGGGTTTCGCTGCTCCAAACAGGTCATCGTGGCATTTTCGCTATAATTTTTTTTCTGTGACGTTTCAGAAGTCGCAAAAAAAACCCATTTGAGAAGAATTGGCGCTGAACCTTGGGTCCGAATTTAAGAGCTTTTCGCGCGATATTTTCGGAGATATGATCTGAGGAAGTTGGTCTTTTTGCAGACTCCTGAATTACATTCAAAACAGGTGACCTGGGGAAAATCGTCATAACTTTCTCTCTGAGGATCGGATTGAAATTTAGTAAAAAGGTACAGAAAGAGGACAGACTGTAGTTTCTTGTGGGTGTTTTTTTAGATCCAAGTGTCGAAACAGTGACTCGCGGCACGTCGTACAAGTTAGCTCTACTGAACTAGTCTATAATCAAGTCACTGTGGGAGATTTCGCATAACTCTTCCTTGGAGAATCCAATTTGGGTCAGACTTGTGGCATTGGAAAGAGGACAGAGAGAGCTACTACAGGTCACAAGTTCAGAACTAGATGACTGGAAAGTACAGAGATACATCAGAGGCAATATCGAGCTCCTACAAAGTGAAAAAAGGTGTGTAGATTTTTTAAATTTTTGCTTAAGCTTGGTTTGAAAAATTATTTTGAAGGAATTCAAAGGGCATAGTAGAGCATTATTATCGGTAATTGATGCCCCGAGGAAAGAAAATGCAAACACCTAGTAAGGAACCTGAAAGCTCTAGCATGACTCATGAAGAAGAGGAAGAAATGCTACATGATATATCAAAATTACAAGAACAAGTGCAACAAATGTCACGCTCACAAAAGTTAACAGATGCTAAGATAAATGGCGTGGAAGCTAAGATAAATGGCGTGGAAGCTAAGATGAATGGAATGGAAGCTAAGATGGACAATTTGAAGATAGATTTGAACACAAATTTGAAGACAGGCATGGCAGATTTGAAGACAAATTTGACTAATTTTCTACAAGAAATACTTACTAATGGTGAAAAGGTAGTAAAGGAAACTCATGATGAGAACAAAAGAAATGTTAATCATGATTCCATAGACGCTAATGTTGGATCAAAGAATCACCACATTCCAAAAATCGATATGAGGAAGTTTGATGGCAAGGATCCCGCCACATGGATATTACAGATGGAGCAATTCTTCGATCTCAATAATGTGCAAAACACACAAAAGGTACGTATGGCAACTTTATATTTGGAACCAAATCAGTTTGTATGGTATCAATGGCTTTGTTCTCGTAAACAATTTATCACTTGGGCAATTTTTACGGAAGAATTGATAGCACATTATGAGGATACAAAAAGCAACACTTTTTTTAGCCAATTGATAAGTCTCAAACAAAAGGGTTCAATAATGGAGCACATTGAGGAGTTCCAAAAATTGAACATAAGGGTAAAAGATATTCCAGAGGAGCATAGGATTGATGTGTTCATAGGGTCTTTAAAGGATAATATCCAACATGATGTGCGCCTTTGGGAACCTGATTCATTAGAAAGGCATTCAGGTTAGCAAGAAAAATGGAAAGCAAAATTATGGCAACTAGGAAGCATACCATTCACAACTATAAAGATGGAAGTGTTGTTGCCCATAGTCTTCCACAACCTACAAGGTTGACACCACAACAATTGGAAGAAAAAAGAGCAAAAGGGCTTTGTTACAATTGTGATAGCAAATACACAAAAGGTCATAAGTGTGCTGAGAAGAAATTATTCTACATAGATTGTGAAGAAGAAGAAAAAAGGAGCAAGAAAGGTCAAAAGAAGAGAATATATTCCAGGAACAAAGCCTAGATGAAGAACAAATAAATCCGACCATATCTTGTAATGCATTGGCGGGAATTACCACTCCTCAAACCATCAAGATAGAAGGACAAATCAAGAAGAAAAAGGTAATAGTGTTGATTGATTCAGGAAGCACCCACAATTTTATTCATTGTAGGGTAGCAAAAGAATTGAATTGCTTCCTATATCCAGCACCAGAGTGTCAAGTGATGATTGCAAATGGAGGAACAATAAATTGTTCTGGAAAGTGCCATAATATCAAGCTATCCATGGGAGAATATGTATTGACTAGCCCAATGCTTTCCATTCCAATGGGAGGTGCTGATGTTGTACTAGGAGTCCAATGGCTACAATCCTTGGGTACAATAGCTTTTAATTTTCAAGAACTTTTCATGAAATTTTCTGTGGAAGGAAAGGAAGTTGAATTAAGGGGTATTGCAGGGAAACCAGGAAAGATAATCAGCTCTAATGGCATGACAAAGCTTCTAAAAAAGGAGCAAAGAGGTGTAATTGCACAATTATGTTCGCTAGATGTTTCCACATTGGAATCATCTATTTCTCCAGATCTCCAAAAAGTCCTGGACAATCATTCCAAGGTATTTGAGACTCCCAAAGGTCTCCCACCTATGCGTGATCATGATCATGCTATTCATCTGATTCCAGGAAGTGTTCCTCCAAACATCAGGCCGTACAGATATCCATATGTCCAAAAAAGTGAAATTGAACGTATGGTTGCAGAAATGCTAGAGGCTGGTATAATTCAACCGAGTCAAAGTTCTTTCTCAGCTCCAGTAGTATTGGTGCACAAGAAGGATGGATCATGGCGCATGTGTCCAGATTATAGGGAGCTCAACAAGCTCACTATTAAAGATAAGTTCCCCATTCCTGTCATTGATGAATTACTGGATGAATTGCATGGATCAATTTACTTCACCAAGTTGGATCTTCGTTCGGGATATCATCAAATCAGAATGAAGATTGAAGACATTCCGAAAATGGCATTTAGAACTCATGAGGGTCATTATGAATTTTTGGTCATGCCTTTTGGCCTTACCAATGCACCTTCAACATTTCAAGGTTTGATGAATTCAATTTTCAAACCATTCCTTAGAAAATTTGTGTTAGTATTTTTTGATGATATACTAATCTACAGCAAGTCTTGGAAGGATCATGTTGAACATGTTGACAAGGTGCTACAACTATTGGAGGAGAAACAATTATATGCAAAAAGATCCAAATGTTTCTTTGGAGTCCAGGAGGTGGAATATTTGGGTCATATTGTATCTCATGAAGGAGTTAAGGTAGACCCTAGCAAAATTAAAGCCATTAAGGAATGGAAAATCCCCACATCCATAAAGCATCTGCGAGGATTTCTTGGGTTGACAGGGTATTATCGCAAGTTCGTTAAGAATTATGGGAGAATAGCAGCACCTCTAACAACATTATTGAAGAAAGATTCATTTTCATGGACTCCAGAAGCAACAAAGGCCTTTAAACATCTTAAAGAGGCAATGTGCCAAGCACCGGTCTTAGCTACACCGAACTTCACAAAAACCTTTATTGTGGAATGTGATGCTTCAGGAAATGGAATTGGTGCTGTTCTAATGCAAGATGAAAGACCCATTGCTTTTGAAAGTCGTCCAATCAAGGGAAAGTTTTTAAGCAAAGCTATTTATGAGAAGGAAATGTTGGCAATACTCCATGCACTTAAGAAATGGCGACCCTACCTAATGGGAAGACACTTCAAGGTAAAAAAGGATCATGATAGCCTTAAATACTTTTTAGAACAAAGATTATCCTCTGAAGAGCAACAAAAGTGGGTCACAAAGATGTTGGGTTATGACTTTGAAATCATCTACAAAAAAGGGAAGCAAAATGTGGTGGCAGATGCACTCTCAAGAAAGGATGAGGATATGGAAGCATTGTTGTGTGCCATTTCTATTATCCAACCAGATTGGATAAACAAAGCAAAGGAGGAATGGAAGAATGACGAAGAAGTGTGGGCACTTATTCGAAAGCTACAACAAGATTCCAGTACTTCTGATACATTTAGCTGGCAAAATGATTCGTTATGGTACAAAGATCGCTTATACCTCTGTAAGAATTCCCAGCTAAAACAAAAGATTCTTATGGAATTGCACACTTCTCCCTTAGGAGGGCACTCAGGATTTTTAAAAACTTACCACAGGGTTAAGAAGGAATTTTTTTGGGATGGCCTTAAATCAGATATTCAAAAGTTTGTGGCGGAATGTTTGGTTTGCCAACAAAATAAAGTTGAAACAATTAAGACACCAGGTCTATTACAACCTTTATCCATTCCAAGCCAACGTTGGGAGGAGGTTTCAATGGATTTTATCACAGGTTTACCCAAGTCTGAGGGAAAGAGTGTCATCATGGTGGTAGTTGACAGACTTACCAAGTATGCACACTTTTGTGCATTATCACATCCATTTAAAGCCAGTACAGTTTCTACTGCATTTATGGAAACAGTTCAAAAGCTACATGGAAACCCAAAGATTATTGTAAGTGACAGAGATCCCATTTTCACTGGAAATTTTTGGACAGAATTATTTTCTTGTCTGGGTACTCAGTTAGCTCATAGCTCATCTTATCATCCTCAATTTGATGGGCAAACTGAGATAGTAAAAAAATGTTTGGAAGGATATCTTCGTTGCTTTGTATCTGATAAACAGACACAATGGGTCAAATGGTTGCCTCTGGCTGAATGGTGGTATAACACTTCCTTCCATACAGCAACAAAAATGACCCCATTTATGGCACTTTATGGGTACCAACCACCATCAATCACATCATATTTAAGAGAAAATTCTAAGGTTCAAGCAGTGGAACATCACATCGAACATCAACAACAAGTCCTCCAACTCTTAAAGGATAACCTCGTGTTGGCACAAAATAGAATGAAACAACAAGCAGATCAACATCGCAGTGAAAGAAGTTTTGATGTAGGTGATTGGGTATTCCTACGGCTACAACCATATAAGCAAATGTCCCTAAAGCAAGCTAAGAAGGATAATAAATTATCACCAAAGTATTATGGTCCATACAAGGTGTTGGAAAAGATTGGTACTATGGCATACAAATTGGAGCTCCCTGCAGCTTCTCGATTGCACCCAGTTTTCCATGTTTCATGTTTAAAGAAGGTTATAGGCGACAAGCTCCCAGTTCAAACAATATTGCTAGAACTTGACGAGGAAGGAAAAATTATATTGGAACCGGAAGCAGTCACAGAAACAAGAACTTGACAGCTACGAAATCGATCAATTTCAGAGTATCTTATCAAGTGGAAGAACTTATCCGCTGAAGATTCCACATGGGAGGATGAGAATTTTATGCAGAAGTATCCAGAACTACTCAAGCGTTGAGGACAACACTTTTTTGAAGGAGAGGGGCATGTTGGGTCCCTATAATACTAGTGATTACCCCATTACTATTGTAGTTATACCCCTTATTTATATTGTTGTGCCCCTATTACCCCCATATTATTATTTCTGTGCCCCATAGAATCCCTCTATTGTTATTTTTGTGGCTTTATATTATTATTGTTAGGTCGGTTGGATTATATTGTGACTCCTTAGACTCCTATATATAGAAAGGAGGTTTTGTCATTTGTATCATCCAAGAATTGTTCATTTATGTAATGTAAAGGAGGTTGCCCCCTCGAAGAGGCTGAATTCTAAGGCGTTGATCTATCTTTTCTATCTTTTCTTGAGCTGGTTTCATAACAATATTCTTATGAGGGGGTTTAGAAACCAAGTAAGAAAAAAACTACAAAGGTGGTTAAAATTCCCAACATGGATAAATCTATGCATGGGGTTACTTGGATATTTAGGACATAAGGCATTCCATTTCTAAAGGAGTATTACAATTTTTTTTTTAAACCATGATTTCGCGAAGGGATGAACAATATGGGTAGAATTGAATGCATTATGGTCATTGATGAGGACTATAATAGATAAATTAGTGTTGTAATTAGAGATAATGGGTGATTTTTAAATTGTTATAGATTATATAAATGATATAAACAATTTGCAAAATATCACTTTTTTCCTATAAGTCTGAGAGAATAAATTAACTTTAAGAAAATTTCACACCACAATATATATGTATATATATATATATATGTATATGTATATGTATATGTATATATATGTATATATATATATATGTATATATATATATATATGTATATATGTATATATATGTATACATATATATATATATATATATATATATATATATATATATATATATATATATATATATATATATCTATATATATATATATATATATATATGTATACATATATACATATATATATATACATATATATATATATATACATATATATATACATACATATATATATATATATATATATATATATATATATATATATATATATATATATATACCCCAATGGGGGCAGATGATCATGGTTTAAACAGCGTAACCCGGCGGGGATGGGACCCTTGTACATGATAAGCGGTGGAAGTAAGGCAGGCGGTTGGGACACCTAGTGTTAGAGGCATATAGGCATCGAGAAGCGTATAATTTGGTATAATCATTGGGCAGTAGTTTGGTTGCACTATTTGTGGTCTCAGGGTATGGGAAATTGTGTGGGTGGTTAAAACAACATAGGGTATGCACAGTCTGCCAACCTGTGCATGCTTGATTATTTGGTGAATTCGGTCTATGCCTTTACAGCTGGTTAGTGGGGATTGCAAAGCAGTCTTGCTAGGAAGCTTAGCCACATGATTTGGGACCTCGAGGTAGGATGTTGTTGGTGGTTGAATTGCTTCTGGTTTGTGCTAGCAGGGGACGGCTTCTTGCTGGTCAGGTTGGTGGGTAGTCATTGGTAGATAGATTATGACACTTGCGGAGGGATTTTGGTTAGTCTTGTCTTGTGGTTCTTTGCTTGTACATGTTTTATCTTTGCTCTAATCCTAAGAGTGAATTTCTCAAGCTTTATCCTTAAACTCCACCAATGGAGTGTTTTGAATTGGATTATATCCACCCTAGGGAAGTATTGGCTTTTGAACCCTTAGTGTCGCAAGGTGGGGCTCTAGAAATTGGTATCCTATGGGGATTTTTTTGGTCTTGCGAGACACCCTCTAGGCATTGGTGAAAATGTAGCCCTAGGTAGGTGATGGTCGAAATGGAAGTTTGTCTTTGTGACTTAGGAGCTTGTGGGGGTTGAGATTGTTGAAATTTTGGTTGTGGGTCTTAGCCATGGGGTTTGTTGGAGTGGGCCTCGCGCTCATGTCGTAGCTAGGCTCAGTAACCAATGGCACATTGCACCTATTGAGATGATTAGGAAAAGGGATCGATCCCAGAGGGGTTTGGGACCTCGTGGACAACCGAAAAAATGTGGCGTTCAAGTGGGAGTAGTAGATGATGATGGGGGGCGCATGGGAAAATTTTGAGGGGCAATTGGCTCAAGAATGGGTCCCTTCTCCAAGTCGTGTTGATCAGTCGAGATCCATGGAGTCTTTGGATCTTTAGATGTGGAATATCATGGAAATATTGGAAGATATGAGACAATAATAACATGATGATCGTAAAAAAGTCATCGCATTCATGAAGGATTTGCAACAAAACCAGTGGGACATCCTCGACCACTTAATGTCCATGAGAATGAGTCAAAGATGCACCAATGACTGCCTAGATCAAATGGAGGGGTTTCTAGCTCACCTAGAATTTCATGTACATGGGGATATTTGGCCTCTGAATGCATCAAGTGCAGGTCATGCACCAAATTTCCCTCATGCTCCTTGATGGATGTTGGTTACCTCCTTATTCTCTATGTATTTTGGGCCTTATGGTATTTTTTTTTTGTCTACTATGTAAGGCTTGGCATTTTGTCATTACTTTTTGCATTTCTCTCCTAGCCAACAAATCTGTTCGGAGTGAGGCCAAGAGAGTAGGGGCTTTCATGTTTATAACTTAGAAAATTTTGAAGAACTATTAGAAATATTTTGACCGACAAAAAATTATATGTATATATATATATATAGAGAGAGAGAGAGAGAGAGAGAGAGAGAGAGAGAGAGATAATTGAACATTGTCAAATGATATTCTTTCCAATGAGGCCTTCTGTCTATTGAGTCCTCAACACCACCTCCCCCCAATAGTTTTTAAAAAAATTATGGGGCCCTCCATATAAATTTTGGCTAATATCACTTTTATAATGCTTTAATTTTCTTTTGGGTGATTCTAACTTTTCTTAGGTTTCGTTTTTTATTGTTCCATTGCTTTCATTTTACCGCCAACTTTCCTACAACAAAGATTTCGCCTAATTTTGCTATATGATTTGAAGTTGTGATTTATGGAAGTTTGATAATTTTTCACTGCTAGGGCATAAAATATGTAAACATGTATTTCATTATGTTTTATAAATTCTATAAATTAAAATTAATTAAAATACGTAAATAAAATTAATTTAGTTGATTTATTTAATTAAGTTAATTGTTGTTAGCCCAAAGGGTTAGTTCAACTCGTTCATTGGGAGGACATAGGGTCAATTCTCCTCAACACCCTTGGGCTTATGCCCTGCTAGTTTGGCTGGCAGGATTTGATTCTCTTCAAGATTGATTTTCTCGGATTTTCCAATGGATGTAGCGGCCACCTAGTGTCTGTGAACCACAAAAAAAAAATAATAATAATAATAATAATTTAGTAATTAAATTTAATAAATTTATTTATTCTAGTTTATTAAGTTGATTTTTAATTAGTTTGTAAATATAATTTTTAAATATTTAATTAATTTACTTCATTATTATTTTAATTTTATGTAAATATATTTTTAAAACATTATAAATATATTACCCCGATAGGGCTATGTTATGTGGAATTTTGCATCTACGGATAAACACAACTTCCCTAAATGGGTAGCTACACTTAGAACAGCATAATTAAAGAGTTTAACCTTTTCCTATAGAAGACAAATAAGACAAGGGACCTACTTGTTATCCTTCACTTCCCTTTGTCTCCTTTGAATAGCTCCCGTCGCTCCTTCTCGAACTGAATCCGTTCGATCAGTACCTGCAATCATAAATAGAGGACAAAAACCAATCAAAGCAAGAGATCTATCTACTATAAGCAAATGGAATCGAAATCATTTACACATATAATCATCATACATAAAGACAAGAATATGGGAAGAGTTACAACCAAAGAAGTCCGATCCCATGTCACTCATCCACCTTGAGTTCCATCCTTCATCACACCAAAAGCACAACACTCCGGCAACATAACAATACTTGCTTATGATCTCAAACCTCAAACCAACAGTATCTCCTTACAATTCTTCAACGTCCAACCCCTGATCACTATGATGAGTGCTCAATTTATAGGGAAATGAAGGTGGTTTTTCATAAATTGTGCATTGAATGGCTTTCCAATTTGGGAGTTAGTTTCCATGGAGGAAGGAATGAGAGGATAGGAGGTTATCTGATTCATTCCCTATCCAATTTCGAGCTCATAGGAGAGGATAAGAGGTGGGAATCTTCTATAATGATCTAGAATGAAAGAATATTCCTAGAACCCTATGAAGATTTCGCTCAATCTCGCCCAGTGCAGGTCAAAGTGGGCCTAGGTGCTCTACAAAGCATGCTTGAATGGGCCTAAGTGCTCTGCAGTGCATTTACCCCTGACCAAGGCTGCGCTGGTCCCTCAAGGAGTCATTTCAGGATGTCTTTAGGCCAGGAAACTCTCAGGAATGATGGCATTCAATGTGATGACTTGTCTAGGGCATGTAGCAACTGAATTAGGGTTTGATGAGCCCTAATAGTACTGATTTGAATGTTGGGAGTGATGTTCCCAAATAGACCTATAACAACTACCCCCTAAAGCATGAAGTCGAAAATGATAATGTCGAGTGATATGCTTTACGATGTGATGAGGAGGTTCTGAAGTGGATGGTGACCTGCATCAATTACAATACATAATATCATGATATTTTGGATTTTTCATGAATCGTTGAGGGAAGGCATACCCATGCTCAGCATATAAACTTTTCATTACATGTACATAAATCAGATAGTCATCTACAGATATAGACCCATGATAGGAGGACCATCTGTGTAAAGCCATCATACAGATGATTTAGTACTCTCCTGCAATCGCAGTCTGGATGGATGAAACTAGATCCGGGGTCTTCTATCTCATTCAATCGTTCACTCAAGTACAATTCTAACCATGTGAATATGTGATCTGGAGTCGAACATGGGAAGACATCGTCTGATTACCAACCAATGATGTAAGTTGTTAATAGATGCGAGAGAAATCATCAATAATGATAATGATCCTCAAGGTATTGCAGTACATTCTAGATGGTGTGAATGGATATTTTGATGTTGAACACCATACAAAGTCTTTCGGTTGAAGGTCAATGTTGTCAACCTGTCGCTAGAAGCGAGAAACTTGCCATTGATGCATGCAAGCCCCAAGGTACTGAAAGGGTGTTTCTAAGTCAAATTCTTGGATAATGTGTTGATGTCGACAAGAAGTGACTCGTCACAGGAGGGCCTTGATGTATCCCACATCAATGACACGAAACGAGTGTAATGATTTTGGAGATGGAATTTGCTGACGACACAAAGTTTAGGAATAGTGGTCATGAAAATTAAGGTTTATGAGTATTGCAGAGGATGAACTTAACTGAGTGACTTCTCTTGAACATGTCGATGACACTGAATGAATTGGCAGCATTGACCCAAAAGAAAATTAATGGATGGTATGATAGACCATAGGTATGATAACCATCAAGTAGATAACCTAACCCAAGTAGTCATAGAGATGAAGTGAAAGTGTCATGTTCAAGAGCGACCTACTACCATAAAGTGGTTTACCCCTTTTCCCATTTTCCCCAGTCATTGTTGACCAGTACCTCTTTATTTTTTATCAAGCTTGAGGAGGATAACATATGCTTGTTTTATAATTCCACCCTTCGGGTGAATCCATCGCTATGTAATGTTTTAACGAGTCTAGCGAAGGTGAAACTCGATATTGTCATGATGGACAAGTTTGTCACTATTTGATGTTTTAACGAGTTTAACGACAATGATAACTCGGTCCTTTTCATGTTTAGAGAGTTTGAAAAGGGACAAAAAGAAAACTCCACAAGTTCTTTTTCATAAATTTGTCTCTCAATTTTGAAAAAAGCGTAAAATAATACAAGAGAGAACCTATTGACCATGTTTGATCAATGTATTCCTTTTTCGTAAATAATCTATCTCAGTCTGCAAAAGGGTTAAACTTATACTGATTAGATGTCATTTCTAATCCGTTAATGAGTTGAAAAGGAGAAGTTCTCAGTAATATTTTCATGTTTAAATAGTTGGAAAAGAGCTTAAAGAGGACTCCATTTAGAGGAACGAGTGGTGTCTAGGATAGCAACTGGTTCCGATGATGTTGGAACTTCTCAAAACATGTTATGGTCAAGAGGTTGGCTAATAAGACCACTCATTGCAACTGTTCCTAAAAAAGGGTAAAACAGCCAAGTGAAAGCATATGATTGGCCAAGCAAATAGTGACGATGGAAGGAGAAAAACCAAGGCTCATTTGATGGAAGAGGCTGATAGAATGGCAATCACAAGGGTTAAAATGGATATGGGTTCGTTTTTACACAAGCTTGAACCATAGGGAACTATGCTTGGATTCAGTTTCATGTTTACACAAGCTTGAAACAAAAAATTATGGTTGAGATTGGTTTACATGCCCCCAGCATGATGACTCGATTCTAGGTGCATGCCCCCCAAGCTTCATTACATTCACCTAAGTAGACTACTCGTGGCTATCAAGTGGATGGAATGAAGGTTCATTTACAAGAACAAGTGAAAGACTCGACTGGGATTTTATGAGATCTATTCAAAGACTCGAATTGGAACTTTGCTCGAGGGGACCTTGTTTCATTTCTTAATGAGCTTGACACAAGACAAGGAACTCTGCTAAGATTCCTTGTTTCATTTTTTAACAAGCTTGACACAAAACAAGGAACTATGCTCTGGTTCCTTGTTTCATTTTTTAACGAGCTTGACACAAGATAAGGAACTATGCTCTGGGACCTGTTTCATTTTTTAATGAGGTTGACATAATAAAATAGCTATCCTCATATTCCTTGTTTCATTTTTTAACGAGCTTGACACAAGACAAGGAACTATGCTCATGGACCTGTTTCATTTTTTAATGAGGTTGACACAGTAAAAGAACTATCCTCATATTCCTTGTTTCATTTTTTAACGAGCTTGACACAAGAAAAGGAAGTATGCTCATTCTCTTTGTTTCATTTTTTAACGAGGTTGACACAAGACAAGGAACTATCCTCATCTTCCTTGTTTCATTTTTTAACGAGCTTGACACAAGACAAGGAACTATGCTCATATTCCTTGTTTCATTTTTTAACGAGCTTGACAGAAGACAAGGAACTATGATCATACCCTTTGTTTCATTTATTAACGAGGTAAACACAAGACCAGGAACTATCCTCATATTCCTTGTTTCACTTTTAACGAGCTTGACACAAGACAAGGAACTATGCTCATACCCTTTGTTTCATTTTTTAACGAGGTTGACATAAGACTAGGAACTATCCTCATATTCCTTGTTTCATTTTTTAACGAGCTTGACACAAGACAAGGAACTATGCTCATACCCTTTGTTTCATTTTTTAACAAGGTTGACACAAGACCAAGAACTATCCTCATATTCCTTGTTTCATTTTTTAACAAGCTTGACACAAGACAAGGACTTATGCTCATATTCCTTGTTTCATTTTTAATGAGCTTGACACAAGACAAGGAACTATGCTCTGAGACTTGTTTCATTTTTTAATGAGGTTGACACAGTAAAAGAACTATCCTCATATTCCTTGTTTCATTTTTTAATGAGCTTGACATAAGACAAGGAACTATGCTCATATTCCTTGATCACAACCCATAAGAGGTCATGACTTCCAAGAGGTTCTCATCATATGGGAGAACAATTCTCTAGAAGGGATACGTAGCAAGGAATCCATTAGAGAGATCTGGTTCCAATGCCCCCAGTACATAATGCACAACATCATGGAATTGATCGTCAGTTGATGTAGGCATGGAACGGGTTGCCACACAATTGACCCATGGAGGGGAAG
The DNA here is from genome assembly GCA_031772625.1 of Pinus tabuliformis. NCBI lineage: Eukaryota > Viridiplantae > Streptophyta > Pinopsida > Pinales > Pinaceae > Pinus > Pinus tabuliformis. Next base: position 865,743,243 of record CM062819.1, read on the forward strand.
ATAACATTGGGACAAAAGGGCCATTTAGGGAATATGGTTGATTGGAAGCCATATTTGGACCAGAAATGAAAGCTGGTCAACAGTGACAATTCTGCCTTCATGCGGGAAACACATCACTCGAAAGAGTATTGGAACAATAGATCCCATGTCATCATAATTGCACCCAAGAAGTAAATTGTAATCTAAAGGGCCTGGGATTACCATCACGTTAAGATAAACAATTTTTCCTCCCAAAGTAATAGGGAACTGAGGAAGATCCCTAATAGTCGATTGGTTCCTTTGTTAAAAGCCAATAGATTATGGGTAATAGGCACAAGTGGCGTCGAACCGAGTGCTTGCCAAGTAGTGGAGGAAAGGATACTCACAAATGCACCTTCATCTATAATAGTTCCAGATACAATCATATTATAAACCTGTACTATGATATGGAAAGGCACATAAGAAGGAAGATGACATCCTACCAAGCGATTCCAATCAAAGGAAGTGAACAGACTACTTGGAGTGGGTACCATAAGAACAGGAGAATTACCCTCTTGAGTTACGAGAACGGAAGGATTTTCCTCCTGTCTTGATGGAACAGGAGGGTTGCCTCCAAGCTCATTGGAATCTGAAGAAATGAAAAGAACGTGAGTGGTATCATACTCACTCTCTACGAGAAATGTACGATTGATTGAAGGTGAAATCGGGTCTACTGTTTCCTCGCCCTGTGATTGGTCAGGTATAGACTCATGGGATTCACATTCAGAGAGAGTGGGTTTGACCGACAGTTGATTTGGGTCAGTCATTTCATCAACTAGTGAAGGATTAAGGGAGAGTCTCCTGTAACCAGATGGAAGTCACTGCAAAAAAGCAAGACGGTTATCCAACGCTTTTTGGGATTCATCCAGATAGGGACAAAAGTGAATGGGGTGATTCCCTTCGCATAACCTACAGGGAAACTTAACTTTACCCTTCTTTCCATGAACTTTACTACCACTACTTGATGGTGTGTCACTAGCATGATCTCCAGAAGTTGATGAAACAGGATGATGTGAACGAGAAGACCATTCTTCTAAGATCTAAAGAATACTAGAACAATTTCGAAGAAGATGGTCTCCCGCACAAAGTTTGTAAGGATATCAAAGTTTGTGAGGCTTATCGAACGATTTCTCATCAAGAGTTGTATTCGAAGCAATGGTTTCTTGGTTTCCCCCCTGCTAAATTTTCTTCTTCTTCTTCTTCTTCCCTTTCTTCTTCTTCTTATCCACCTGGTTACTAGTGTCAATACTTTCACCGGGCAAAGAGGAAGAAGGGGAGGAATAAAAAACCGATGAAGAAGGCAAAGGGTCAACTTTAGGATCAACTGGAGGTTGATTTTGTCTAGTTGTAGGAATATTCAGTTGCGGGGCCAAGGAGGTTGAGAACAACCATACTGGAAATTCGATGGTAAGTCCCAGAAGGGACAATGTAGCCATATAAGGAGCACCAATATTTCTGAAAGGAGGAAAAGGACTAGGATTCCCATCAAAAGGAATTCCTTGATCGGTGGACTCCGGAGTTGTTGCCATATGTTTCAACCTAAGATCAACTAAGGAGTGACGTGGAGGATGTTATCCGTGGTCAATTAATTTATTTTAATCAAAATAACATAACAAAACAAAAGAGGGATAATCTAGGCAAAAGGATTACCAAGTAACTGTGAACTGCAATATATTGCCTCAGTAAACCAAGGACTTAACATACGTGTAGGCAATCTCCCCGAATGTTGTGTTCGGTGTATCACAGTGTACAAGGAGGTCGACTCGGTTACCTAAGGATGGATATCAAGCTAATGTAGTCCTCCTATATATACCTGAAAGTACGTGGAGGCAGACCCAATCTGTGTTAGCCATGTCTAATGTGAAACTGCACAGTGAGAGCATTCCTTTATACTTTTCGTACTATAACACCGCCCTATATACCCGAAGGTACGTGGGCAAACTATGATATACTTATGTACATGGAATGAGGTATCACACTTGGAATGTATTGCAGACAATTAACAACAGTTGCTATGTTTTACAACGCCGAAACATGTCTCTAGCCTAGAACATCTAAATGTTATTCGTTAGGTGACAATGCTCCATTAGGTTAATTGAGATAACTTTTAAGTAGATCTTCTTAAGAATTTTCCTTTCAAGGTTCACCACGTGATGTCTTTAAAACTCCTAGAATGCAACTAAGATGAGAAACATTCTTTCATTCAATTAACAATGAAAACTGTAGCTAGTAAGGGATAGAGCAATCAGATCTTTGACAAAGAGCAAAGAGCACACCGAATGCAATTTCCCTGTATTATTCCTATAAGCACACACAAACCTATACTTGCATAATGCAAGTTTTTCTTTTCAATTCCCTTAATGTTGAGATGAACAAAATGAAACTAATGCACATACAATCAATCAATCTTTTGCAAGAAATCAAGACTTACGACAGTTCCTTTTCGAAAGAAATGAAGACTTTTACGACACTTTCTTTTCAAAAAATATTAATTGACTATAAGCTAACTTTGACAATGAATTGATAACAATAAAGAAATCATTTAAGAAACACTAAACAATCAAGGCCAAAGTAGGGCTAGGAAGAGAAATATAACTTGATTTCAAAACCACAAGAATCATTGATCTTTCAGCAAACAACAAGAGAATCAACTTTGGAAAAATCAAACCAAAGGTGGGGTTTTTAGTCTAAGAGAAATCAACACAGGCCAAAGAGGGAGACAGTGCACTACAATGCACTATCTCTAAGGCAGGGGCTGCTCTACAGCGCACTATGTCAAGACTAACACTACGTTGGTGCGAGAGAGTTAATTCAAGGGACATTTAAGCACAATTTTTGACTAAAAAACTTCAAGAAGACTAAAATAAGATCAATAAAGCTAAGAAAAGTCTACTAGGGTGTAGTATGATGAGGGTAAGCCACCAAGAATGACATTCATTCCCCAGCAGAGTCACCAATTTTTTATGTGGAATTTTGCATCTATGGATAAACACATCTTCCCTAAGTGGGTAGCTACACTTATAACAACATAATTAAAGAGTTTAGCCTTTTCCTATAGAAGATAAATAAGACAAGGGACCTACTTGTTATCTTTCTCTTCCCTTTGTCTCCTTTGAATAGCTCCCGTCACTCCTTCTCGAACTAAATCCGCTCAACCAGTATCTGCAATCATAAACAAAGGACAAAAACCAATCAAAGCAAGAGATCTATCTACTATAAGAAAATGGAATCGAAATCATTTACACATATAATCGTCATACATAAAGATAAGAATATGGGAAAAGGTGTAAACAACTTTATTAAGTAGAAGGAAGAGTTACAACCAAAGAAGTCTGATCCCATGTTAGCCATCCAACTTGAGTTCCATCCTTCATCACACCAAAAGCACAACACTCCAGCAGCATAACAATACTTGCTTATAATCTCAAACCTCAAACCAACAGTATCTCCTTACAATTCTTCAACGTCCAACCCCTGATCACTATGATGAGTGCTTAATTTATAGGGAAATGAAGGTGGTTTTTTCATAAATTGTGCATTGAATGGATTTCCAATTTGGGAGTTAGTTCCCATGGAGGAAGGGATGAGAGGATAGGAGGTCATTTGATTCATTCCCTATCCAATTTCGAGCTCATAGGAGAGGATAAGAGGTGGGAAGCTTCTAGAATGATGTAGAATGAAAGAATATCCGCATAACCCTATGAATATTTCGCTCAATCTCACCCAGCGCAAGTCAAAGTGGGCCTAGGTGCTCTGTAGAGCATGTTTGAATGGGCCTAAGTGCTCTACAGTGCATTTACCCCTGACCAAGGTTGCGCTGGTCCCTCAAGGAGTCATTTCAGGATGTCTTCAGGCCAAGAAACTCTTAGGAATGATGGCATTCAATGTGATGACTTGTCTAGGGCATGTAGCAACTGAATTAGGGTTTGATGAGCCATAATAGTACTGATTTGAATGTTGGGAGTGATGTGCCCAAATATACCTATAACAGGGTGTGAGCTGGTAGTTAAGCACTCGGCCAAGGAATTAATGGTTTGTACAGCAGCGTACAATACCACCACCCCCCACACGCTTGAGGTGATGGGTGCGGTGGACCCTTGCATGATGGCATGTAGTGTATATGGGAAAGGTGGCAGAGGGAGTAAAGACAGAGTTGGTTTTAGTAACAAGAAAGGAGGGAAGGTTGGTGTTGATCCGAATTTTTTTGGGCGTGGAGACTAGTGTAACGGGCGGGGTCTATGTCGCCACCAACTACAACAAGCCTATCGATTGTGTGCGAAGGGTAACAGGTATGTACTGAGATATATCTCCGCTCTCGTAATGTTAACCTTCTCTGGTTTTCGTTTGGGGAGAGGGGAGGAATTATGGGGGAGACTTGCAAAATTGAGAAGTGCTGACGGTGTAGGCTGGTGGCATATGCTTGGTTCTGTGTCTATCTCTCGCACCTGTTTCCCATACTATCTATTTCACTTTGCTTTGAAGCTCTTCGTTCCCGTATGGAAATTATGTTGGCACTAGACAGAGGGTTTAGTTTTGCAGTTCATAGGAGTCCTGCTGGTAAAGCTAGGGAGATGAACCTTGGGGGTAGAGTTGGTCATCCCATCTGCATGCTAGGTGGTAGCCTCTGCCTTAGATCCATGCATAGCCACAGAGAGGTAGGTTACAACCTCGACATTTGAGAGAAGGTTGAGAATTATGGGTGGGAAGTCTGGCAAGGGAGTGGCTTTGACTATGGCAGACATATTGGTGATGGAGGTGTCATGGGGCTTAAGGATGGGTGGATGATTGGGTCGGGTCCTCCTCTCTCGTCCTGGGTAGAGGGTAAAGGGTATGCTAACCAAGGTTGGCGGAGAGCTGGTAAGCGGCAGTGTTTAGCAACCTGAAACCGAGGAGAAGAAACAAATTGAATTGAGGCTGAGAGGAGGTCTCTTAGGTGAAGTGTATCCACTGGTGCTAGTTGTGGGTTGGCCCCCTCCGAGGAACTGACCTGCAACCCTGAAAGTTCGGGCACTGCAACTGACAGGGGAGGGTCTGAGGAAGGCGAGTTGGTGCACGGTAATCCTACCACCTGTGTGAAATCTCCCTGTCGTATTTTGTTGAATTGTAACTGGGTTATGGTTTGTTGCAATGAATATGGTTGGGTCAGAAGAACCATGGCACGTCCTGCAAAAACCCGTGGTCATGGAAGGAGAGCCCAAGTGACCAGGAAAGACATGGATCCAGGCATGTCCGAGGGACGTAGAGGCAGGATATTTGTTGAAAGGCTTATACGTGAAGCGGAAGTTTCCTACCGCGAAGGCAATAATGAGTAAATTTGTAAATTGTTAGAGGATTGGGAAGAAGAAGTGAAACAGGAGAGTGAGACAGACACAGAAATGGAGGATTGGAGAACCCTTGTCCCGGATCCTGGAAACATGAGGGGCAGAATCACTCAATTCAAGCAAACCCTCTACCTGTACTGGTTGATGAAAAGTTTGTTGGGTAAGGCTATGGAACAGATTTCGGTGGGCATGGTTGTCACTGTCCAAGGCATGTCAAATTACAAACAAGAATTCCAGAAGGTGCAATTCTAACTGCACAAACAAGATGTTCAACTTGACCGAATTAAGAGGCACATGCCTTGTATCCTGGTCCAAACAAAGATGACGGGGATGAATGCCAAAGATCCAGTGCCTATGGAATCCACTTCTGTTGAGCAGGATGACTAGCTAGTCTAATTTTATGGTTTTGTTTATATATGTGAATAGCGTTTATATTTCCTTATGAAAATATATATGTATGTAGATCTCTAGAATATGGACAAGAATCTGAGACTTATATAGCTTGGATAGAAAGACGGGAATTTTTTTGTTTTTGGATGGCATACAATACGGATAGGTGGCCAACAAACTTGGTTTCCCACCGGGCAAGTTGAAGCCACCTAGCCAAACTATGTGGTGTAAATTTGCTTTATAATTAATGAAAATGAAAAATCTGCCAAGCCGTAAATATATTATAATAACTTAATTAATTAAAATAAAACAATTAAAAATAAGTATTGTAAAACCAATATTATAAAAAGTAATAATATTAATAATAAAAAATAAATAAATAAATAAAATTATATAAAACCACCATATTCAGGCAACACATGACGTCATCTCTGAATGGGGATTTCAAATGGCCTTTATTGAAAAAACCTGGGGTGAAACTCCCAGGGTGACGTGGAGCATCAAGCATCGAATTCCATAAGAGGGGCAAAGTTTTCGCGAAGAATATATTACAACAAAGGCATGTAAGTATGGATTATCAATTTTAAAATGGTGAGCGGGCCGCACCCTCCACCCATGTGGGCATCCCCTCTCCTGCTGCACATATACTACATTCCATATATTATGTTTTGAAACTTTACACCGTGAATCCATTAAGCCTTTTTTTGTTCATTTTTTTATTCTTTACCTTTTCTCTTTTTAATTTTCTTTTTTTATTTTCATATAATTGTTTTTAATATTTATTTATATTATTATTATTATTATTAAAGTTAAAAATTAAAAAACAAAAATGATATTGCATGTCCAATTTTTTTTTAACAAAATAGAACTCACAGTTTCAACACTTCAATTTCACGGGGTGATATCTGGAGTTATAATGCACCAAATGAGGACTCGTTAGAAATATATTTCTGAGGAGAATAATTAGAAGTGGTTACTTGAAAAGATTTGGTCATTTACTACCCAAAAAATAATCCGAAATTAAGGCTATGAATCCTAAACCAAAATTAATTTTTGAGTTTGTTTTTGGAGAAATTTATTTGGCAAGGAAGATTTGTTGTCAATAATCAATTCCCATATTGTTCAATGGCTATTCATATCTCTACAAGAAATCAAGGGAAAGCATGAATTTACTTTTATTAATTTATTCAATTGAATTTTAATCCATTTGTTGTTGTGGACAAATATGGAAATTGGAGTTTTCTTTTAATTTTTTATTGGTTTTTTTAATTTGAATTTTGTTATTTTTGTAGAGCTTGTTCCAAGGGATCAAGATCGGGAGCTTTAGAGCCACGGGATTGGAGCAACATATCAACAAAAGGGATTTTTTTGGCTCTAAAAATCAGAGATCAAAACTACCTTGCACAAACTTCCTTTTTGGGAGATTTGATTTGTAAATTATAAATAAGAGCTATAGAGAAGAAAAAGGGGTTCCTTTTTTCCACAAGGTACTCTTTGTGCCACTGTAAAGAGGATTTTCCCTATGGATTGAGAGGAAAACTCAAATCTGAGCTTGGGAGTTTTTCTTTTGAGATTAAAACTCTATTGTAGAGGTAGATCATGTACTATTATAGCATCATTCTCTATTGGCAAAGTTGAATGTCTTGGGAGGATAGTTGGAGAAATTATTTGTAAAGGCAAAGCACAAGACGCACAGGTTTATGATTTTGATGAGCCTCAGCATTGGGTAATTATATGGGCCTTAATTCACCTCCTAGCTTAGTCAAACCAACTCTTCTCACAACTTATTACATGTTTTGATTATATTTTGTTTAATGAGATGAGTTAAAGTGAGATATTATGCCTAGTGGACTAATATGCATTGAATGCAAGTTTGGAAGAGAAAATCAAGGAATTTTGGCAAGACTAAGGTTTGAAACTCGAATGGGACAAGGGAGAGAGATTGTAGGAGGTAAATCCTCCTCATTTACTCCTCCCCCATTCGAATATTCCTCCATTAATCCCACCAACTCGGAGTGCAAGCAGCCAAGTCATGAAGATTAGAAGGCAGCCAAGCAAGTGATAGACAAAGAGTTAGTTCGTCTCGAGTTTGGGAGCTGAGCCTCCCTGTTTTTATTTCCATGCTTAGGACAGTAGCATTTTGTTCATGTTAATTTAGCATTATTACAAAGCATAGCTCTTAGCAATTAATTAGGAAATGGTGTGCCTTAGCATTGAATTTCAGTATTTTTCATTTTTGCAGTAGCTCAGCTCTCTCTTAGAGTAGATTTTTATTTCTTTTATCAAGGAACCAAGCTTCTTTTGAATCCATCGAAGTCTGGCTTGAAAACCCTAATGGTCTCTCACCCGCTGAACAGTGACAAAAGGTAGAACCATTACTTTTACTTGTGTATACAACAATGTCACCTCCAAGTTTATACGAACCCCAGGTTGATAAAGTAAAGCTGGTAGCTCCAAGAGTTGTAGCATTCTTGCTGCAATACTAGTGCTCATCAATTGTATTTCAAATACTATTATTTGTGAATATAATCTCATTCTTTTATGGTAGATTTGTGCCAATGATTCCATGTTTTAGCACTATTGTTAAATATGTGAATTTTGTTCATTTGATCAACTATATGATTTAATAATTACATAGATACATCATTTATATTTTGATTTTCTCTTGCATTTAAATGAATTTGCAAGTAACTATTTATTCAGAAATTTATTATCATAAATACATTTAACAGTTATTAAAATTATGTGAACTATTTCCATGTTTTAATGGCTCATTTTTTCTTATTTCAATCTCTAAACAGAGCATGTCCTACATCGAGAATGTCAGTTGTGAGAACTATTTCGGCGCCTTGATATTTATCATAAAACGCATGTTAAATCCCTGTTACCTTTAAATATTTGCACTTGGTATTTAGGAACTATTTCCTATGTGTTGAGTTAGAATAGTTTGATTTCTTTTCCTTTTTCTTTTTCCCCAATGCATTTATATTTAGATTTAGATTTAATTCTCATTTTTTTAGAAGTCTCCTTTTATAGGAGCAATTCCCTATGGCTTGGTTGAGCCCTTATGCCAGCTTAAGGACTACTTTCTTGCATTTGCACTACAAGAGAGTAAGTCTAATCCCTTTTCTTATTGATAGCAAGTAGAAATATCACAAATCAGTAGGGAGAGCGAGGGGTAACTGGAACCGATTTAGTCAGTCGAAATGACCATTCCAAACATATAAGGGCCTAATTGGGGCCCTGATCATGTGATCTCTCCAATGTTGATTATGGTCATTTTTTTCCATCAACACCCTCTTAATCCAACATTTAACAAGTTAGAAGAATAAGATGTTAAATCAAATATATCTCTATATATAATTAATCTTCGTAACTAAAAATGGCATATTTAGAAAATTGGTGAAGAAAAAATTGATTCCACTCAAAATATGATGTTTCTTTAAGTCATTATAAGTGAAAGTTCAACTTGACTTTCCTTGTTTTGAATGATTGTATCACCATGGCTAAATTGGATATTTTTATTTATTTATTTGGCTAAAGTTGTAAATGCTCTTAAAAACACAATTTTGTGTACCCTTGTGCACATACCATGTATATTTTGCATTTACCACTAAAATGATAACTAAACATTTTTTTCATAAAAAATGGGGATTCAATAAGGTAATAGTTCGTTTACAAACATAATGGTTTATTTGTTAGCCTATGAATAGACATTCTTGTTCAACTTCCCACAAAATACTAAATAATCAGATACACTTTATTTGACATTTTAAAATATATATTTTTAGCTTTAAAATCTAGTTTCCTCTAATTTATTTAAACTAAAACAAAAAACTACATCTTCTTGTTAATAAAAAACTGTATATTCTACATATGCCTCATACAACATTTGAACTAAAAAAACCAAAGTTTGTACAACCTATGTTAATTTCTAGTTATAATGATTAAATGTTGTCCAAAGATAAAAACCTCAACACTAAGTGTCATAAGTATCATAACCAAAGACATAAACATCCTTTTGTAGAGGAAAATCCTTGCATAAGAGTGGACTCAAGACACCATAAAGGCATACACAAGCCACTACATCTAACCTCAAACATAAACAACAAGTAAGCACTCTTCATGAACCCTAAGATTAAAATGCAGCCCTAAATATTCCACATAGGGGAAAGGATTGCAACCTTCTAGGAGTTGTACTAACATGGATAAAGAACCCAACATTTTGATTTATGCATTGAATAGAAACAATAATGAGGAGATAGACCACCTCGTTAAAAGAGTGTTGTGCCATAGATCTAAAAATCACTAGATAAATTGGGATCCATACCAATAGAACACTGGACTCCAAAAAAAATATGTGAGGCTCAAGGGATCTAGAAAGGTGGGAAGATGATGGAGTAGAGTCATGATCGATTGCTTTCATCCAAAACAAGGTTGTAGGAAAACCTTCAAGCATTTCCACCGTCACATAGATCTTTCTAGAAATTGCAACATGGAGGAATTGACAAGCTTGCCAATGAGCCAACCTACATTGGAATCATATATCAGGTCCATGCTTAAGAGGAAACCACTTTCCAAAACCCTACTATGGAAGGGGCACCATTAATGCCATAACCCCATATATTTCTAATATTTATAAATTATTACAATGATTGGTTATAGGTGTCATATGTGCCACCCAAAATTAGGATCGTTATACAAGTGTTCTTTTTAAAACAAGGCCACCCTAGAGTTGAGGCTATGAATCCACAAGTATGGGTGCTAAGCTAAATCTAAGTCTAACACACCAACCCAACAATAAACTCGTTAAAGACTACTCTCTCTATCTCTCTCTCTTAACAATTTTAGTTTATCAACTCTATTTCGCCCTCAACCTATGCAACCCATAGAACAATATACCCTTCTCTACAATGTAGTTCCTCAAAATATTACATTTCCCTCCAGGGCTCTAGTATAAACTAGATATGAAATTTTAGTGCTAGAAACTCGAGGGAATATTGGTTGTGGGCAGTTCTCCTTGACTACCATTATTCTAATGCACATGTGCTTCATTTTCCTTACTAGTATAACTAATAGTCTCATACAACTAATTATCCATGAATCTCTATACTATTTTCCCCTTCATTCCATACAAAACCAAGAACAAGAATTAACGAGAAAGCCCCCCAATAACCAAAATGTATGGTTAATATATGGATGCTCACATTGCTCCACATTGTTAATTTTATACAGTGTTCTATGTTGTTATAATCACTTAAAACAAGTTCATTCAATCTCATTCACAATAGAGTTAAGAAATTATAAATATAACAATAAATAGTAATGCACAATAGAAGATACCAAGCACAATGAGACTCAGAGATTTAGGTCAGAGACTAGGGCAAAACCCCACGAGGGAGAAAACCTAGAATCATATCTTCTTCTTCTTAGTCAATCAATGTTCGTCATGAGATACATAGTCCAATAGTACATCCATAAACCAATCAAATAAAACTTTTACTTTCTCAAAGAAAGAGAGTCAAATCAAGTCAACATTAGTCAAAAATCACAAATTTGTTTCTAGTCAACAGTCTGGTTAAAGGGCTAAATTTCAGCTTGCAACTTCCACACAAAATTTCAATCAAAGTCAATAGTCAACCTTGTAGTCAACACCCAGTAGAAAAGACCATAATTTGGTCAATTCAAAGATTCAACCTTCTTCCTTGGTCAAATATTTGGTCAGAAAGAGATAAATTCCTTCTGCAAACTTCAGTCAAATGCTACAGTCAAACTTGTGGCCAACCTTAAAAAATGTGCCCAGAAAAGTTCATTCAAACAAAGAGAATATTTTAGGAATATTTTGCCTCCCAAAACAGTCCAAACAGATTGGTTAAATAGAGTCAAATATCCCAGGTCAACACAATTCAAAAGAGAGAGAAAGGTTGGTCAACCCAGACAAAAAAATCTCCTTCTTGCTCCTTCACACATGTGAACTCGCTCTTGTCAATTTCAGATGAATCTGTGATGATGTGATGTGCCAAAATGACCTCCAATGATGTCTTATTTATATGGTTGAGGAGGGTTCATTTCTCTTATGGAGCCAACTTGTACTCTTTGAGGCCGACTTGGTCAAACCCACAAAATTGAATTTTCTTCATCATTTTCCCAATGGAATTATGACCGAAGCTGCCCATTTTCAACACATATGGCTTTCCCCACAAACCCATCATAACCACTTACCCAACTAACTTAAAGGCTAGGAAAGAAATAAAATATAATTTATCTTGGTCCCTTTAGCCCCCTCTTTTGTGGAATCATAGCCCCTATGACTTTATCATTTTCCATCTATAGCCAATGATCCAATTTTATTGTTATTATTCAAGGTATTACACTACTTGGCCCATGCCCATTCATCATATACAAACATATATTTCTAATTTGCATATCAAAACTGGGGTGTTACATTCCCCCTCGTATTTTTGCACCATCGTAAGTTCACATCACCATGCAGGGGTACATATATACAATATTTACATCAAAAATTCAAAAATAACTATGGGATTTCCTCCTATATTGTATCTTCCATGTTTCATGTCACTTCTTCAAGGCTACAGCAAGTCCACTAGACCTTTTCCTACCCTATGGCTTTCTTCCAAAGCACCATGGCCTTCCTATCCAATGTATGCACTAGTCGTACTTGGAAGTCTCCTTCTCACTCGATCTTAATCAAAGCCCAATTAATGACATGCTTAAGATCAAGCATATACTTTTTTCAGCAAATATACATGAAATACATTATGTGCATTCATGGAAATAAGAAATGCAATAATATAGGAAACTAGGCCTATTCTATCCAATATTCAAATGGACAGAAACATTAGGTTGCTATGTTGGTACAACTACCCAACTTCAATGAGTTCTTCTTGGGCTTAGGTTTCAAAAATGTACGCTCTCCCACTTTAAATTCTAGTATGGATGTTTTTCTTTTATCTACATAACTATTTTGCCTATCTTATGTTCCTTTCAAATTTTGCTTGATTTTAGCCATTTGTTCTTCCATCTTCTTATGCAATTTTGGACCAAGGACTACTTTATTTGTTGGATTTTCCTATCTTGTTAGTGTACTACATTATTTTCCATATATGGCTTCAAATGGGCTCATCCATAATGAAGATTGATACCCATTATTATAAGCAAGCTCAACCCAATGCAATTAATCCCCCCACTTGGATGGCTTACGCGTCATTAGCGTATCTTCAATCACTTTATTAATTATGTTTATCCATTTGTTTATGGATGACGTTTTGCACTAGAGTTTATATTTGTAAAAAATCCTTTAATTCCCTTCCAAAAGTTTGAAGTAAACTTTGGATCTTTATCTGAAAATATTGCCTTAGGTACTCCATGAAATCTAGCAGTTTCCTTCATGTGTATTTTTGCAATATTAGCTACCTTATCACTCAGTTTAATTCAAATAAAATGGATATCCTTTGTCAACTTATCAATTGCCACCATTATCTAGTCATGTTATTTTCTTGTCTTAGGAAACTTAGTGATAAAATCAATGGTTACCACTTCCCCTTTGCAATGTAATTGGCAATGATTGTAGCAAACTTGCTAAGTGTCAATGCACATCCTTCACTCTTTGACATTCCATGCACTTGGCTATGTAATAAGCCACATCCTTTTTCATTTATAGCCAAAAGTGTTACCTTTTTATCACTGCAATTGCTTTATGATAACTACGATCTCCATCATATGGAACATTATGCATTTCTCTTAACACCATCTTCCTTAATTCTTGGGGATTAGGAACATATACTTTATTTTTATACATGATTATTCCATCTTATCCTAGCTTATTGTCGTGGCGGAAAAAGTCGTTTGTGCGGACACAACTGACCTCCCTAGGAGTCTAAACTCTCTAGCAACAAACAAGACAAAATGGAGTGATCTTTCTCTAAATATACCTTTTAAAACATGAAAACTACAAGTGTTTAGGCTTACCTTATTCCAAAACGCTGTTGTTGTAGTCCGTCCTTGCCGATCCGGATGAGCTCCTCCTTCACATCAATTCCTGCAACCACAAACAATCAAACAATTACCAAGCACTTGCATTTCATATAATAAAACATATATTCAACATGCAGACCAAGGAACACATGAAATAACTCATTAACACAAGCTATTGAGAAAAATAAACCAGTTTGTATTAATAACGAAACAAAGAAACTCTTACAACCTGGCCTTGGTGTTGTGCAAGTTCCTCCCAGGGTCCATCAAGGGTTTTCCTCTACTTTGACAAAGCTCACCCACTTCCAAGTAGAATCAAGCAAAGACAATCTCTCCTCACAAGGTTCTAAATGGGAGTCCTAATTCCTGCAGCATTTACCCAAAGAAAATGTATAGCTCCAACCTCCTCTCCCTCTGGCTCAATGCCTTTATTTATAGTGCTGTAAAGAGGTTATTCAGGTCCACCATCAATGGGATAATCCCCCTCTTTGGGTGGGATAGCTCCCTTATTGATGGGATAAGTTCCTCCTTAATAGGGATACATGAACCAACTGGAGGCGCATCCATTTCATCAAACCGACCTCTAGAAAGTTCTAGAAGTAACCACAAGTAACTTTTTTAAGATGAAACTTGCGCATTTTGCCTTTTACAGAAGGACGCACCTGTCCCTTAACATACAGAGCGCCCAAGGACGCAGCTTTTGTGAACATTGTGAGCGTCCCCGCAGGTAAGGCTAGAGAGAACCTGCGACCCCAGAGATAAACACATTTTTTTTACAAGACTTTCTCTCTTCTTTGAGTTTGAGATGGATAGCAGAGGCATAAGACTTGCCTAAGAGGGTAGCATGACTGTTGATTTGAGCCATACTAACTGTAAGTAGTCATGGTGACATTTTTTAGTGTAACAGATTGCCCCCTAAAGTGCGAAGCCTGGAATAGATTAGGGTTTTGTAATTCTAGGAAGGGTGAAGCGCTTTATCATTTCAAGGATTGTCTTGTGGATGACCTGGTTGGAACCTGCAATTTTCAACACAAAATACATGTATAAGATTATATCATCACTGAGGTAGGCATTCCCATACTCAGATTCAAAACTTTAACTAATGGACTAACTATTCTGATACAGGAATGATCTTGCAGTACATCATTTTTTATAGACTTTTGTAGACACAGTATGGATGCAGCCATCTGTTTATGATTAGTCTACATAGATAATGAATACAAAACTCCTCGCAGCCTGGATGGTAGAAACTAGATCCAGGGTCTTCACTTCTACTTCCCGAATTGGTACGATTCTAGCCATGTGATTAAATGATTTGATGTCGAACATGTTAGAAACCACTTGATTACCAGTCGATGATGTAAACTGTTAACAAGCGTGAGAGAGACCACCAGTAATGTCAATGGTTCTCAAAGTACCAAGCACAACCCGTGAAATGTGAATAGATGTTTTGATGTCGAACACTTCACGGAATCCTTTGATCGAAAGTCAATGATGTAAACTGACGTCAAAGGCGAGAAACCTGCCATTGATGCATGCAGACTTCAAGGTACTGTCGATTCCTAAGTCATCTTTCTAGATAATGTGTCGATGTCGATAGAAAGCGACCCGTTGCAGGCAAGCTGCAACACGAAATCATTGTTCAAGTTGAAGAAATGTTGCTGTAAGGACTGACTCAGGGATGGTCAAATGGATGACAAGTATTTTGCAGATGAAAGTTTTGCTTGCAGACCTCTTGAACACATAACGACACGACAGATGGCTTGGTGACGAATAACTCAAAGTTAATCCCCGGAACCCGGTTAAAGACTTTCAAAGTGGTTTGGTCAACTGTGAGGTAAAAGATTTCCCAACCCAGGTGAATGAAAAGTGTCGTGTTCAAGAGTGGTAATAAAGTTTCTTTTGAGACAAAAGGTAACAAACAGGTTCATTCTTCTCTCTTTTCCCCCACCATTTCTGGCAAGTACCTCTTTATTTTTAACAAGCTTGAGGAGGATAACATATGCTTGATTATAAGCTCATCCTTCGGACGAGTCCAACCTAGTTTAAATTCGAACCCTAGGAAGGAGTGGTTCGTTCCTGTTTGTAATTGAACAGGTCCTTTACTGTAAAAGTTTAACGAGCCCAGTATAGGAGAAACTCGGCGTTTTTCATTTTTAGAGAGTCTGAAAAAACAAAAGGAGACTCCACGTTGAACTTTTTCGTATATTTGTGTCCCTCAAGCCCGAAAAAGTATAAAATAATACCTGGGGGAACCGCTTGATCTTGCGACCAAGGAGTACTTTCATAATAGTGTCGTTGACCTGAAAAGTAAAAAGCGATCAAGGACACGTCGTTTTATTTCCTTATCGAGTTTGAAACGACAAAAACCCGGCAATCTTTTCCTGATTTTGCGGTCAGAAAAGAGCTAAAAGGGGACCGTCTTTTAATTCCGTTTTAACGAGTGTAAAAGAAATGCTCGGCGATCTTTTCATGTTTTAGGAGTCAGAAAAGGGCTTAAAAGATGACTCTGATATTTTTATTTGTGAAAAATGACAATTTCCCTCGAAATCCCTTTGTCCTGCACAAAAGCAACACATTACTCATACCTGTTTAAAATAGGCAAAAATACATCGAAAAATATCTTTTCATGGTAAAAAATGAACTAATTCATCCAAAAAACCTATAAAAAGACCTTTTACCATGTCATTTTTACCGTTTGACTGTTGAGGTTGAAAAAGGAGCTTTTGTCAAGAAACTTCCCGTGGTCGCTGCGGAAAATCCGACCGTCGGAATCGAACGCCGTCTTATCCAGGTATTTTACACATCCTACTCTGCATTTCTATCCGTTTAGAATTAATTTTTAGGTCTTAGTTTTATTTTTTGGGGGGGTTTTGGTTTTGGAATGCGCCTCTCGGCGGACGCGGGTGCCTTTCGGGTGACCCGCGTCCCCCGACTTTTTCCTATACAGGAAAACGGTCGGAAGACGCAGCCCGCCTTCAGGGCATCCGCGTCCGAGCGCCCTGTGCTGTAAAGTCGGGGTGCGTCTTCCGTGAAACGCGCATTTCAAAACCCCAACCCCCTCAAAAAACTATCTAAAAATTCCAAAATCAATTTCTAATGACTATTTCTGATGTGCAGGGCATTAACCATGTTAGATTGGAGAGAAAGAGAGCATGTAGAGGATGATGAAGCTGCAATAAATCATCAACCTTCCCTGGATGCCCTAAGAGCATGCGGATTATACAAATATTGGACCATACCGGGCATGAGGGGCCAGGTAAGATTCTTGGAATGGCTGGTTGAGCGATGGAACGTTCAAGAACAATGCTTTTACATAGGAGGGCACCAGCTTGAGATAGAGCCCTCGGATGTATACTTTCTCACGGCTTGCCGAACAGAGGCGAGCAACTCAGTCTTGCGGGGACTAGGCCGGGTGGCCAATCCCTTGATAGTCTCCGCGACGAGTGGTGCACACCTGGGGCTCACCATTCAAAAGGCATAGAGATAAAACACATCACTCTGCCTGAACTCAAAGTCATAGCGTTCACGGTTACTAGAATTTGCGGCGCGGCCGCTTTACACATTGCTTCCGGATCCCAAATGCGGATGGCAATTGACTGTTACCAAGGCACCATTTTCAACTGGTGTGAAGCTGTGTCGGCTCATATGAAGAGCCAACTGACCAAGGCAAAGAACGGACGACTAAAGACTTTTGGATATGGGCCTCTAGTCGTGAGCTTTGCCTTGGAGAGAGTTCCAATGCTGATCCCTCAGCAACTCACTGTTGATATCTTGGGTCCTCGGGAGCCAAAGCTGATACGATGGGTTGCGGTGATGGCCCGGCGCGCGACAGTGGTTCGATTCTCAGATAGTTACTTTCACTGGTTAGAGGACCAGGTTTTTTCGATACAGGACTTTCCGTATGCCGGAGTGGATTTTAGAGGTGATCCGGACATGGTTCTTCCACCGGGAGAACAATGGGATGACAGAGGTACTTTTATTTTCACAAGTTCTCTAATTATGTATTTTTTATTTTTCATATATATCGTCTCAAAACTAACAGTAAAATTTTCAAAATGTAGATGTTGGTCCACAGCGTCCAGCCAACCTCCGGCCTTTTGATAGACTACATCCAGCTGCACCGGTACCGGCCCCACAGGACGCGGCTGCAGAAGTACTAGCTGAGTTGGAGCATGATCTAGAGCGTCTCACGGCAGATATACCTGAGACTACTATGGATGACATTCCTACCCGGCTTCAGCGCTTCGTAGTCGCGGTCCCTGGACCGTTTAGGAGATTTTTGCGTAAGGTAGCCCGCGCAGTGGTGTCATACAGAGAGCACCACCAGTGATTGACTAGTCACTTTTGTAGTCACATGTGACATTTTGACTTTTTGTACTATCATTTTGCCGATCATAAGGTGTTTTCAACCTATGATCGAAGACGATGTATATATTTTTTGACACACTTCTATCTATATATATCACTATTACCGGCTTATCTTGTTTAACATATGTGATGAAATGTTTTTTTAAATTTACTTGCATGATTATCGTAAATGTCTGTCCAACATTCGAGAAGCAATTGCATCTGCTAATGTATTCAAAGACCTTGGAATATGTTGATATTCAATGTAATCAAATTCACGTTCCAAGAGACGCACTCTCAAAAACAACCTTAATAACACAGGATTCCTAATGGCATAAACTCTATTAAGCTGTAATACAACAAGTTCAGAATCTAACCTCACTATCAAACGTCGAATTCCAAATGAAATAGATTCGGATAATAATTCAATCACTGCACTGTATTCTGCAATGTTGTTCGTTGTTTGACCGAGGCTTACCCCATGCATAGAAACTAACTCGTCAGAGGGCGAATAGATAACCCAAGCTGCGGAAGAGATGTTCCGTGTACTACGACAAGCACCATCAGCAAATCCAATGTATGTTTGGAGAGGCGTCGACATCTGCAATATCAAGAGTAAAACCAAGATAAGCCAGAATAACGACGAAAAACCACACTCTCTAAGCTAAGCACACTGACTAAACTAACACACTTGCTAGCTAGAAAGAAAATCTAACCTATCTAAAAATTTCTCCATACCCTTCATTTAAGCATAATACCTCTTTAGGTAAAGTCCATTTCTGGGTTTACCCAAAGAGTCCCCATCAAAGTCAACTAGCTCATAAGCCCCTTTTGCTAGCTTTCGCTTTACAATGTAGGGCCCATGCCACATGGGAACGAATTTTCCAGCACCTAGCTTATCGTTAGCTTGATCATATAATAGTACTAGGTCTCCTTCCGAAAAACTTCGAGGGGTTACATTTTTATCATACTGAGCTTTCATTCGTTTCGCGTGAGTCTCGATTGCCAATGTAGCGTCACGTCGAGTCTCATCTAATTTAGCCAAGTACAATAAACGTTTCTCCTCTTCGGAAGTAGCTGGAAGTAATTCGACAGCCATTTGAAGTGATGGGATTTCGCATTCAATGGGTAACACAGCTTCTAAGCCATAAACTAGCTGGAAAGGAGTGAACCCTGTTGAATTTTTCACTGAGGTTCGGTATGCCCATAGCGCTGAAAATAACATGTTGTGCCAATTCGACCGATGAACACCAATGGTTCGTCGGATCATGATAACTAGAACTTTGTTGATAGACTCAACCAAACCGTTGGCTTGCGGATAATAAGGAGTAGAGCTATCGTGGCGCAAACCAAGCTGGCTTGTAAGCTCAGTCATCATGACGTTTCGAAAATGGCTCCCATGGTCAGTAATGATTGCTTGTGGGACACCAAACCTAGTTATGATATGATTGAATACGAAAACTGCAGCTGTTTTGCCGCTTGCGTCGAATGTAGGCATCGCCTCGGCCCACTTAGGAAAATAATCAACCGCAAGGATGATATACGCATGCCCCCCGGCCGAGTGAGGGTTACAAGTAATAAAGTCGATACCCCATTTGGCGAATGGACCAACGGCAATTATAGGGTGGAGAGGAGCAGGTGGAGCGCGCATCTTGCGATCAAACACTTGACAGTTGTGGCACTTCCTGACTGCAATGATACAATCCTTAAACATAGACGGCCAGAAATAGCCAGCGCGCAACACCTTCTGAGCTGTGGCATACCCAGACATATGACCGCCACATGCTCCAGAGTGACAATCATTCAAAACCCTCTCAGCCTCTTCGTGAGTTAAACAACGTCGAAAAACTAAGTCTGCCCCCCGGCGATAAAGTGTATCTCCAATAATTTTGTATGGCTGGGATTGAAACCGAATTTTTCGACGTTCCGCTTTGGAAGCTTCAGGCCGAAAGGTTTGGGTTTGGAGATAAATGATTATATCCCCGTACCACGGATCTACAGTACTGATAAGAAACAAAGATTCGTCCGCAATGGACTCCTCTGCCACAGTCTCTGTGTCAGCACTCGGGAAATCACACATCAATTCCGCAAAAACTAAGGATTTCTTAGACTTGGACTTCTCGAACTCCAAGTCGAACTCTTGCAGGATGACAATCCATTTAGAGTACTTGCCCCCTAGCAGTTGTTTTGTCAAAATATAAATCATAGGGTTGCAATCCGAAATAACTGTAGTTTTGCGGAGAAGAATGTAGTGACGAAAACGCTGGACAGCTTGAACGGCTGCCAGGGCCAATTTCTCCACATGCGAATATTTTAGCTCAGTGGGATTCAAGGTCCTACTAAGATAATATATCACATGCTCCGCTCCGAATTCATCTTCTTGAACTAACACCATTCCAATGGTGGAATGCGAAGCTGCGAGGTATAAGAAGTAGTCCTGGTTGTAGTTGGGAGGATGCAATAACGGTGCATGGGTCAACGCGTGTTTAAGTGCATCAAAAGATTGTTGGGCAATCTCGTCCCAAAAGAATTGTGCGTTCTGTTTCAACAACCGTGTAAAACCTTTAGTGACCTCGGCGTAGTTTGGGATGAATCGGCGTAAAAAGTTCGCTTTCCCTTGCAAAGTTTGGAGTTGGCGCAAACTCGAAGGAGGAGGCAATTTGATGATAGCCTCGACTTTCGAGGGATCGACGCGAATGCCGGCTTTTGAAACAACAAATCCCAGCAATCGACCTGTTTCTATACAGAAAACACACTTGTGGGGATTCAACCGAATTCGATAATGCCTACACCTCATAAAGATTGCTCGTAGGTGGACAAGGTGATCAGCTCGATGTAAAGAATGAGCAGGCAAATCATCGAGATAGGGTTGCACAATGTGCTTGATGTCATGAAATGCATAAGACATCGCCCGTTGAAAAGTGGCCCCGGCATTCTTAAGCCCAAAAGGTAACTTGCAATAAGCAAATGTCCCCCATGGACAAATGAATGCCATTTTTGGTTGGTCGGCAGGTAGAATATTGATTTGATTATAGCCCGAGAAACCATCCATGAAGGAAAACATTTCACTTCCGGCACAATCATCAATAATTTGATCGATATAAGGCGTAGGATAGTTGTCTTTTGGACAAGCTCGATTTATATCCCTATAGTCGATACAGATTCTTATTGTTCCTTGTTTCTTATTGACCGGAACAATATTCGATACCCAATCCGTTAACGGGATCGGATAAATGAAACCTGCTTTCAACAGCTTTTCGACTTCTGCTTTAATCGCAGCCGCTTTTCGAGGGTGAATTTGACGTAACCGTTGCCGGACGGGTTTAGCATCCGGGTAGGTCTTTATTTCATGAACAACAATGGCAGGATCAATTCCCGGCATTTCCTCGTAAGACCAGGCAAACACGTCGCGGAATTCTTGGAATAGGGCCTTGTAAGTTTGGATTTCTTCTTCAGTACATGCGGCGCCTATATGAATGTTTTCCTCGATTCCGGGCTTCACTGAAATATCAATGGGAATAGTACGAGAAATATTCCCTAAATTCAACTCTGAATCAGAATGGTTCGTTGGATCCTGAGCGTCTTTGACATATTCAGCGGTAAAGATAGATGAAAAATCATTTTCAAATGCATCATCCTTAGGTAAAAACGAAGATCTGTGATGGAGATCCTCCCATGGTAGATCATCTACACTTAGGATTTCGCGAAGTTGTTCGTCAGATGACACGACTTCGGGAAACGTTATCCGTTCTAAGGGTGAGGTGAAAAGTGACTCTTCACTGACCACATTCATTTGGTCGACTTCGGTTGAATGAAAGTCGGTAAAAGACATGAGAGCTTCATAAGCAATTTCATATGGACTCAAAGGCATAGCATTACCGAGTGAGTCTATCTCAGAGTCAGATGGGACGAACCAAGGATCATCATAAATAATGTTTTCTGATGTAATCATATGAATTGTTGCAAACGAAGGATCTGCGCTGAGTGGAGGGAGAGGAAAAGTTCCCAGTAAACCGAAATCCTTAACTAAACCTACACCAACGTCCCTATAAGGGATTGTCGTCTTACCGACATGCTGGATACTCTCTGAAGAGGCTGGGTCGGATGAAAAGTATGTCAGCTGATCAAAAGTCACGATCTTACCGTTATGTGGAAACTTAATTACTCTGAAGACCGATGAAACGACCGCTGTCATAGCATATGACCAACTTCGACCCAAAAGAAGGTTGTAGTCTAGAGGGGCATCAACCACTTCCACATCCAGACTAACGGTTTTACCTTCAACCCCTATAGGCAATTCTTGTAGAATACCAAACGGACGGAACCCACGACCATCAAAGGCCTTAAGGATGGTGGGGGATTGGTTCAACGAAGGAGAACCAAGCGATCTCCAACATTGAATCGACATAATACACGTAGAAGCTCCCTCATCAATCACAGTCCGATGAATAGGCCTGTTTTTTACTATCACTGGAATTTGGAAAGCCATTTGATGGGGGAGACGTGGCGTACTATTTTCTAGATCAAAGATCATTAGGTTCGGGTCCTGAACATCGACAGCTCCGATAGCCGACAAAAGCAATTTCCGTTGTGCTGGGCATGATTGCAGCACTTCGAGTGCCGACATTGCTGAAGGTGAAACAGCTAAGTCCTCAACAATGTTGTAATTCTGGGCTGCTCTCGCATGTGGATTGAAAGCAGACCTTCGAAGTACACCCTTGGCGGGCGGCTTAATCACTAAGTCTGGGTTAGGTTTTTCGATCTGTAGTGGATCGGCATGAGATCTCGAAGGAGCAACAGCGATTTGATTCGACTTTGGAAGATCCGGAATCTTCTCGTGTAACGTACCCGACTGAGTGTAAACTAAGTCAAGGTATTGTGCCTGAGCAATGACTTGCTCCTCAGTAACTACTCCGGCCTTAGCTACATCTTCAGTAATCTTCGGTAATAATGATTTGACAAACCATTCAGCTAAGATTTGGTCCGGGATAAAAACTTTCAGTAATCTCCTTCGACGTCTCCACTCATGAATGTGATCAGAAATATACGTGGACGTCGATTGTTTTAGTGAAGTTAATAACTCCGTGCCGTTATCGTATCTGACCGGCAACTGAAAGTGAGTTAAGAACGAGGTAGCTAACTGGCTAAAGTTGTAAAAAGAGGCCCGTGGTAACTCAATGTACCACTTGGCCGCGAGACCAATGAGTGTACGCTGGAAAAGACGTAAGCGGATGGAATCATCTGAGATAGAATTCGAAGCACACCAGAGGTGGTAAGTCATCACATGATTGGACGGATCCTCTCCAGACTTACCTTCGAACTTGGGTATATCGCTGGGCAACTTATTTGGCATTGGCGGCCAGAACTGAAGATATTGAATTGGATCGTTCGTTAGGCGCGTCAAGTCGGGTAAATCCAAAGTTGCAATAAACGGTAACTGCCGGTTAGGATCTCTAAAACTCTGGGTCACAATACCAGCCCCAGGAGGAGGATATCCAGGATAACTAGGAACAGGAGTCGCATTTGGGATATTATATCCTCCTGGAAAACCAGGATTAACCGGACCGTACTGGGGTTGTTGAGGTTGTTGATAAGTGTACCCAGGATACGGTTGATACTGGTAAACAGGTTGTTGGACAGCTTGCCCATGTTGGTACTGTCCCTGGTACGGAGGTTGAACAAATTGAGGTTGAGTAGTGACAACCGTACTTATACCAGGCTGACCTACAGGCATCTGGACCGTGGTTTGAATCGTAGATCCAGACAACGGTAAAGATGTCTGAGGTGTGGTAACAGGGACAATAGAAACTGGAGCCGTCGATACTCCAGAAGTAAGTATGGTAGATGTAGCGGTAGTTGCAGCAGCCGTTTGAGATGGGGTACTAGGTGCAATTGACGGCTGAGTAGCTACCGAAGCTACAGAAGTTTGAACATTTGGCTGGACAGGTTGCGGTTGCTGGGTTGGACCAGAAACTACGGGTTGTCCAGCTTGAGGAACCATCTGTACACTTGGCTGCAACACCTGTTGACCCTGTGATGGATCCCACACTAACATTCCAGGGTACTGACCCATAACAGGTTGAGGATACTGAGATCCATAACCAGATTGAGGGTAGGATTGATAATTGTAAGGTGCAGTTCCCATACTTGGAACATATGATTGACCTTGAGGCGGTTGATAACCTTGACTTGAGTATTGACCTTGAGGTTGATAACCTTGAGGTAAATACTGATACTGGGGTTGACCTTGACCTTGAGGTTGGTACCCTTGAGGTTGATAACCTTGGGGTTGATACCCTTGAGGTTGCCATCCTTGGGGTTGCCATCCTTGAGGTTGATATTGATACTGAGGTTGACCTTGGGGTACATATTGAGGCTGAGGTTGACCTTGAGGCACGTATTGCACCATAGGTACATACTGACTTTGAGGTTGCCCCCCAGACACGATTTGTGTACCTTGAGGTTGCCCCCCAGGCGTTAACTGCGGTTGCCCCCCAGGCGGTAATTGGCCACCTTGAGGTTGGGAAACGGGAACTGAACCTGACATCATGTAAATGTCTCCTACACCCAATGGTATATTACCACTGTTTCCAGCAAATAACCCATGATCAACGGGTTGAGGAGATGCCCCCGCAAAGGTACCAGAAAGTGACTGATACCCAGTGGGAACAGAAGGACCGCCGTGTAAAAAAGATTCAGAACTTTGAGTAAACACGGACGACTGACCAGACATATTTACAGGAGTATAAATACCTCCAGGTGGAAAAGGAGTACGAGGTGTAGAAAAACCTACTGAGTTGTCTAAAAAATTGGTTAACGCAAGGTACCAAGAAGTACTTCTAGGAGGACTGTAAAAGATGGATTCACGCTCCCTTAGATCAATAGTAAGTTGACCTTCAAGGTGAGAGACACCTATATCTTCTTCTGGAGCAAGTTCTTCTATAGCAATCAAACCAGAAGGTAGATTTTCGGTGATAATTCTTTCTATTCTCGGTGAATCAGGGACACTAGAAGTTGGAGTAACAGGTTCGGAAATTTCAGGTTCTTCGCCTGTTTCACTGGCAGATGAAAAACTACCAGCAAGCTCGGAAACTGTAACAGTTTCGGGATTGTAACCTGTTTCTAAACTTTGGTAATCTGGATGGACTACCAAGGAAGATTCTCCTTCTTCAGGTGAACCTACTCTACTGTCACTAGGAGGAGTTACAAGGACCTTTAACCCTTCGTACTGACCCGGAATGTCTTCAGGAGATTCACCCCGCGATTTACGGAGTTTTCTTAACAAATCTATTCCGGTAACAATCTCAGGAGACTTGCCCCGAAGTCGACAGGACTGTCTCGGTAATTCCGCCACAATTAAAGATTTTTAACTACAACACACGAAAACAAAGTAAAAAATTTCAAATCAAACCACCTAAAGTCTTCTAAAGAAGCAAACAAATTTGAAGCACACGCCTAAATAATCTAGAGCGTCAAACCAAAAACAAACAGTAGTCTTCCGGACCAAAAGCGCTAGTTGGTGATTAGGCCCAACCTCGCAGGATTCAGTACAGAAATGGCGGGTGGAACAGTTACCCCGGCAACCTGCTTAATGAATAGACCGGCACAAGTTCCTCCACTTTAACCGTCTCGAAGTGAAGTGAACCCCCCGGAAAATCCAAGTGAGTATAACCGACGTCTGCTCCAGGTACAGTGGGACCTTCCCTCCACCGTCACCTCGGTAGAACCCTAAAGATTATGGTCACTAAAGTTACCAATCACAACAATTACACCTGGGGGAACAGTCTAAACTCCGACAGCACGCAAGGGCAGAGTAACAAGCTCAATCCCCTTACCGGCTCCTTGACAATAATCCAAGGTTTACCGATAAGTGACCCCTGGCTCCTCGACAATGGTTAATCCGAGGTTTACCGTTTGTAATACGTACTGTCTGGCGTCGTTCCCAACGAGGGGGGAATGATCCCCTCACTGGTTCGGACACGAGCTCGTGCTTCTCCTTTAAGAGGAGCTTTCCCAGAGTGTAACTGAAACAATTGGATTTAATCTACTCAAGATAAACTATCTGTTTGGTTTTGTAGTCTTGGAGAGTTAAGTACTCACCTACTCCAAGACCCTAGCCTAAGCTATGTTGGTGTTTCAGAGCCCTAGAAAAATAAAAATTACTAGATTGATTTTAATTTAAGCGTTACTTTTAAGGTTGTTTCTTAAGTCAAAAGGTGATGGAAGTGAAACCAGTGGTGTGTTGACTCGACTCGAAACCACTACAAAATGCACCTAGGATGATTTACCCACTACTTTACTTTTTCGATGAATTGCTTAACTAAAAAGTTGAGAGAATGCAATCTTTATAAAAGCAACTTCTTAATTGAAGACAATCAAAGAAACAATTCGTTTGTCTTTTCCAAGCATAAAAACATGACCGCTCTTTACATGCACGAAAAAACTCTTTTTCTCTTTCAAAAACAAAAAGCTACTTGAAACAAGACTTTTAAAGAAGATGTTTTTGTATTTTTCTTTTAATAAAGCAAATAAATCTAATATAACCAAAAATCAATCTTAACAACTATTAAAATCTACGAAAATTCACTCATAAGCAAACTAAAAGGTAAATTTACTCTAAGCAATCTTAACGAGGCCAAAACCAACAATGATTATTCTAAGGTGTTTTACTTGATCACAATCAAATCAAGGACTAGCTTATTGCAGAACCAAAAACTAGCCAAAACAAAACTCTAATCTTTTTGTTCTTTTGTAAAATGGAAATCAACACTTTATAAACAAGTAATTCGAAATTTGACCCAAAACAACTTAAATGGCAAGCTGCTCACACAAGGAGACTTTACGACAGGCCCGACTTCTAAGAAGGCTGACTAACCAGAGAGATCTAAGGCTGGACAACTTTCTACCGTCAAAGTCACTACAGGACCTATCCAAAAATCAAACCCTAGGCCTAAACTTCGTTGAAATCCACTAAAACACTCAAAGCTCACAAAACAAGTTCAGGTGAAAATTTTTGACAGGGTACTAAAGGATCTGGGCAGAAAACACTAAGAAAAATCAAAATCTAAAAGCAATTAAAGCAAAAAATGGAATTTTCCTAAATTTTACAGGAAGACGCAGGCAACCCGTTATAACAGGCGCGGGCCCGCTCTGTGCAAACGGCAACAGCGCGTCCAAAGACGCACTGTGCAGTACTCAGAGGGTGCGTCCTTCTGGAAAAGTTAAGAAAAACCAAATCTAACTAAATCTAAAGCTAAGCCACCCAAATACTAATTCTCACAGTCAAAAACCAGAAAATAAAAATGATTTTCTCAGAGCAAAGTTCACACAAAGGAAAAGACTTTCTCATTAATGGATTCCCCAGCGGAGTCGCCAATTTGTCGTGGCGGAAAAAGTCGTTTGTGCGGACACAACTGACCTCCCTAGGAGTCTAAACTCTCTAGCGACAAACAAGACAAAATGGAGTGATCTTTCTCTAAATATACCTTTTAAAACATGAAAACTACAAGTGTTTAGGCTTACCTTATTCCAAAACGCTGTTGTTGTAGTCCATCCTTGCCGATCCGGATGAGCTCCTCCTTCACATCAATTCCTGCAACCACAAACAATCAAACAATTACCAAGCACTTGCATTTCATATAATAAAACATATATTCAACATGCAGACCAAGGAACACATGAAATAACTCATTAACACAAGCTATTGAGAAAAATAAACCAGTTTGTATTAATAACGAAACAAAGAAACTCTTACAACCTGGCCTTGGTGTTGTGCAAGTTCCTCCCAGGGTCCATCAAGGGTTTTCCTCTACTTTGACAAAGCTCACCCACTTCCAAGTAGAATCAAGCAAAGACAATCTCTCCTCACAAGGTTCTAAATGGGAGTCCTAATTCCTGCAGCATTTACCCAAAGAAAATGTATAGCTCCAACCTCCTCTCCCTCTGGCTCAATGCCTTTATTTATAGTGCTGTAAAGAGGTTATTCAGGTCCACCATCAATGGGATAATCCCCCTCTTTGGGTGGGATAGCTCCCTTATTGATGGGATAAGTTCCTCCTTAATAGGGATACATGAACCAACTGGAGGCGCATCCATTTCATCAAACCGACCTCTAGAAAGTTCTAGAAGTAACCACAAGTAACTTTTTTAAGATGAAACTTGCGCATTTTGCCTTTTACAGAAGGACGCACCTGTCCCTTAACATACAGAGCGCCCAAGGACGCAGCTTTTGTGAACATTGTGAGCGTCCCCGCAGGTAAGGCTAGAGAGAACCTGCGACCCCAGAGATAAACACATTTTTTTTACAAGACTTTCTCTCTTCTTTGAGTTTGAGATGGATAGCAGAGGCATAAGACTTGCCTAAGAGGGTAGCATGACTGTTGATTTGAGCCATACTAACTGTAAGTAGTCATGGTGACATTTTTTAGTGTAACACTTATACTCTCTAAATTTATGGTGTACATATTCTTGCTATAAGCCTTCTTTTTCTTATAGGCAATGTCGCTCGGTAACAATAACCTCTAAACTTCTACTCTTTAATTCTAATCGATGCATACAAATGGTTGTAGCATGCATTATATGTACCATTTTTCTAAGTGCATCAACAACTTTATTTTCTTTTCAATTGATATGCTTTATGTCAAAAGTAAATTTCACTTAAATATTCCATCCATCTTGTTTGCATAACATTTAGAGTTGGTTGTTCAAGAAAAATTTTCAGACCACTCTAGTCTATTCTTAATTCAAATTCCTTTCCCAATAGATAATCCCCAAAATTTTCAATATGAACTATGGCAGCAAACTCCAAGTCATGTGTGGCATGATTCCTTTTATTCTCTTTAAGCGTTTTGAACTCACAACTAATGACATTTCCATTTTGACTAAGGACTCCACCAATTCTTGCTTTGCATACATCTATGCATACTACTTGTAATTTTCATTTGAGTATGCAATCTTCAAAATAGGTGCACTAGTAAGTAACTCTTTCAATAATTGGAAACTTTCTTCACACTTTGTTATCCATTCAATTTGGTTCTCTTCTTTTGTAAAGAAGTGATGGGATGAACAGTCTTGGAGAAACCCAGTGTAACAATGTTTTTAGGAAACTTATTGGGTGCATATGGTCAACCTTCACTATTTGTATTCCATGCACCTAGCTATGTAATCAACCACATATTTTTTCATTCTTACCCAAAATTATTGTCTTCTTATTGCTGCAATTGCATTTTTGGTAAGCATGATGTGTAGCACATGGAACATTGTCCATTTCTCTTAACTTCATCTTCCTTAATTTAGGGAATCAAGAACATAAACTTTATTTTTATGCAATAGTATTATATATTCTCATAGATTGTACTCTTAAATTTATGGTATAAATATTCCTTTTGAAAGCCATCTTTTGCCTATAAGTAATTTTAGTGTGCAATAAAATCCTCTGAAATTTTGTTGTTTAATTTAATCTACGCATGGTAATGACTATAGCATGTATGATATGTACAATACCATTAAGTGCACCAACAACTTAATTTTATTTTCAATTTACATGCTTGGTGTCAAAGTTACATTCACTTAAAAAAATTTAACCATCTTATTTGCCCGGCATTTAAATTTGATTGTTCAAATAAATATTTCAAGTCATTATGGTTTGTCCTCAATTAAATTTTATTTTCCATTAAATAATGTGTTTAGATATTCAGTACATGAACTATGATATAAGTCTCCAAGTCATGTGTGGCATGATCCCTTCAATGTTCTTTAAGTTTTCTAGGCTCATAAATAATAAAATGTCCATTCCAAGTAAGGACTCCATCAAGTCCTTCTTTGCATGCATCTATTCATACCATAAAAAATTCCATTTGTGCATTGGCAAGTAACTCCTTCAATAACTGGAAATTTCCTCACACTTATCTATCCATGCAAACTAGATTCCATTATTTTGTAAAGAAGTGATGGGATGAGCAATCTTGGAGAAGCCTTCTATAAATCCATCTTAATATCGAACTAATCCCATAATCCAATTGACCTATAAAACATTCTTTGTTCATGGTCATACCATATTGGATTCAATCTGCTCTTGATCCATTTCAATGCCTTCCTATAAAATGATGTGCCCCAATAGTGGTTTGTTCTTGTTATTCCTTCATTATGACTAAATTTTGTTGGTTTATGAGTTCATTTGACCTTAGGAAATCTATTTCAAGTTGCTTTTGACAGTTTTTTTCATATTTTTCCTAATAAATACATTTCCCAAGGTATTTTGTTGGAAAATTTTAATTTTTAGAAATTTATGAAAAATATACATTGTAAATGCAATTACAACAACAGTAAATCTCATAATTGATCATTCATTCTAATATAGGCAAGCCATTGTCATGGTGTGGATTTTGTCACCTAATATCCCAAGATGGATAAATAATATTCCACTCAAATAGAATCAACCCCAAGATGTCTAGTAAACGCACCCAATCTAGCAACAAAAATGCAAGGCGGTTTTTTATTTTTGCTCAGATGTTATTTTTATTAATACTCTTCACTGGACCCATTTCAATGCCTTCCTCTAAAATAATGTGCCCAATAGTGGTTTTGTTCTTGTCATTCCTTCATTATGACTAAATTTTTCGATGGTTTAGCAGTTCATTTAGCCTTAGGAAATCCATTTCAAGTTGCTTTTGACACTTTTTTTCACAATTTTCCTAATAAATACATTTCCCAAGGTATTTTGTTGGAAATTTTTATTTTTTATAAATTTATGAAAAAATTACATTGTAAATGCAATTACAACAGCAGTAAATCTCATAATTCATCATTCATTTTAATATATGCAAGCCACTAGGCAAAAACCATGGCATGGGTTTTGTCACCCAATATCCCAAGATGGATGAATACCTATCCACTCAAATAGAATTGACCTCAATATGCTTGGTCAATGCACCTAGTCTAGCAATAAAATTGTAGGGTAGTTTTTTATTTTTGCTCAAATGTTATTTTTTTTGATTCTCTCCATGGTATAAGCCTATAGTAAGGTCTATTTGATCCATTTACAGTCCCAGGATAGCTCATAATCATTAGCAATGATGCTTTTAGGTTTTTAGTTTCATTTTTCCCTATAAAGGCAAGCAAATGGTGCTCGATAAATAAGTTTGTAATTTCAATACATTGAACAAATATTTGATGATTTTAAACTTTAGCTTTGAAGCTTTGCTTCAGCTTTATTTCATATAATATATGCAGCGCTTTTGATTCAAAAATGTTGGTAGTTTATCAGTGTGACTGCTAAGACATGGAGGACCACCACAACATAAGTTTGTATAGTCCATTTCATTTGTTTTTTATATTGTATATGCTGGTACATCTTGTTTATATGTGTTTCTTTCATGTTTATACGTTATAGCTTTTAATTTTTTTATCTTTTCAATTTTCTTGTTCATACTTGTCATTGTTTGTTAGCATACTTGTAATTTGCATTTGAACTTGCTACATACTGCTATCCATATTTTATGGTTTAAATTATTGTTCATGAACTATAATTATCATAGAGTAGTTTTTTCTCATGAAGACAAGCTAATTGATAAGTAAAGCAGAGGACCGGGGGTGTCATCCACTACCTTTCTTAGTCAAAAAGGCCCTAACTCTCTCATAACTTCTCGATTAGTGTTGCATTAACAAGCATCATAGTTCATTGTTTCTTTAGATTCATTATTCGTTCCTTACTTTCTTACATTAAATCAATGAGTTAAGAATATGCCAACTAATGAGTTGAATAAAATACTACCTGAGTGTTCATCCATTTTCTCTCTCACAAGTGGAAAAGACCATTGTGCATTCTTAGATTGGATAAACACCTATAGTAGTGTTCATCTACTTTTACTAGTGTTAAAGTCCCTAACACATTACCAATCCATCAAATTAAACCTCTTGAGTATTGTTTCCAATTTTTGTCATTTACAAGCATTTGATTTCAGTGTGAAAACTTGCAAATATTTTGAACATGATTGTGTAGAATACTATGACCTATATGAGATGCCTTCGTGTATTCCCAATCATAAGTGTTCATATTTCAAGAATGTGTGCTTTATTTTCTAATAAGTGTGATTAGCTTAAGTTTTGTTTCATGCTTTCCTAGCTTAGCCCTTTAACGTTTGCTAGAATTCTAAGTTTTGAACTTGATTAGCTAACTTTTGTAATTAGTCTTAAAATGTGACAACTCATTTATCCTATCTCTTTACATATTTCATTGTGCTTGTAATTTTATGAACACTTGGATTGATACAAATATTATGTCCTAATTTGTGCACTTAAATTAGCTTGACACTTCTTAGTAAAAAGAGCACTTGCTTAGCTTGGCATATAGCTAATGCTCCCACAACACTTGTAGCACCAATATCAAGTGTGTTCATGTTCTTTCTTTGACTTGGAATAGATAATAATGTCATCTAAGAACACAAAACAAAAATTTTCCCCATCAACCACCCCCCACCCCAAAAAAAAACATATTTTATATTCAAGAAGAAAACAAAGTACAATCTTTAGGTGTTAACAACACTAAAAAAAAACCTTACATGTTACTAGAGACATCTAAAAATTGCATTAACCATTATCCTTGATAGAATACTTCAATAAGTACACTTCCCAAAAATATATAAAACTGTCCCTAACTAGACCACAGAAAACTAAAACAAAGAACCAAACAAAAATTGGCAAATCCAATGTCAAAATGATATAAAACCACTTAACAAACCCCATGATAAGAATTCAAATGAGCCATCATATGTAAGCATCTAAAAATTCCCTTCAAAAAGTTCAAACTAGCTTTGGATAATGAATTTGCCTCCCAATTATGCTCGTGATATATGTGCTTAAAATCCACATCCAAAAGGCCTAAACAAGCATATTTAACATGTTGAGCCAAAGCCAATAGGTTGATATTATGAGCTTAAACATCAACCCTCATCTAGTTAATAACTGGAGATGAATCCCCCATAACCTACAACTAATTTATATTTTTTGGCAACAAATTTAAGAAGATGAAGCAAGGAAAGAAATTATCCCTTGTTGTTGGTATTAGGCCCAACAACATTTGCTTTAAAAGAGAAATATTGAGATTCTAAGAAATATAAACCAAATTGTAGACGCATGCTTCATCAATGAAATCCTAAGGGATATTATGGTTAAAAATCAATTCCCTAGCCTATTTCCTATGAAGAAGGTAAGCTAAAGAATTGAGATTGGAATATAACCTCTGATCTTGAATCCACCACCTATGATGGAAGAAGCCTCTCATCAACTAAGGAAAATTTCCTTGAATCCAAACACTCAATTTAATAATCACTAGGAAATCCCTCAAGGACTTTAACTCTTGACAACTAAACCACTTCATGCAACAAAGATAAATTGAAGTTTTTTACCATTGCTCGTGAATACCTAGGTGTTGAACCACTTCATGCCAAACTTCCTTCAAGTAAGAACAATAAACAAACAAGTGTTGAATGATTTCATAGTTATTATTGCATAGGTAGCATAGACACTTCGCCCATGAATTTTCTTGTTTGTAGGACATCATGAGACATTTTTTTCCACAAAGTATCAACCACGTCAAAACAATAATTTTTGGAAGGTACTTTGACTTCCAAAGGACTCTTCGCCACCAATATCTACCCAAAAATAGATCAACTATAATGACATAATACCCCTATCGAGCATTGTAAAATCAACCCAAAAAAATAAAAACCCATATCACATTGTCTAGGGCTTCAATGACTATAACATGAGAATTGACAAAACAAACCACACATATGTTCCAATGTGGCTTCTTCTCCTTTCGAAACTCGTGTTATTCAATAGAGAGCCCCCTTGTTTCCACACGGTAGTGGACATAGGATCTACAATTCTAGTAAGTGTAGACTGTTGAAAATAGCAACAAGAAATGCTAAAAATAGCATTTCAGGATATATTCCAATTTTAATTTGTCCTTGAATTAAAATTGAGAATTAAAATTCGAATTTAGTTTCACTGGCTGTTTGAAAAATAATTAATTAATTCATCTTGAGTTAATTAGTTGGTGAAAATCAAACATGAAGTCTTTATGAAGAAATGCAACATTTATCCCTTTGATTGAGGAAGTTATCCCTTAATTAAGGAGATAAGGATGAGTTGTATTTGAGTTGTAATTAGTTAGCTCAGTTAACTGAGTTAAGTCCAGTTAAATTAGTTCCAAACTATTTGTGGAACTAATTGTGAGGTCAGTCAGTTAATGCATGCATGCATGCAACTAGTGTTCTCCAGATAACTGAATATTCTCTCATATAAGTCATGCATGTCAGTTCAGACAAAGACCCAGTTGAGATTAAAGGTAGGTACAGTGTACTATCAGTTGCTAGAATATTCCCATGTGAATATCTCTTGCATGCATAAGGAATTCATCCTTGAGGATTGCCCAGTTACTCCAAAGGTCAGAGCAGTGTGTGAGGTGAGAATCACACAGGTGGCAGCTGGAGGACCCAAGAGAAACT
Organism: Pinus tabuliformis; assembly: GCA_031772625.1. Taxonomy (NCBI): domain Eukaryota; kingdom Viridiplantae; phylum Streptophyta; class Pinopsida; order Pinales; family Pinaceae; genus Pinus; species Pinus tabuliformis. Next base: position 865,777,825 of record CM062819.1, read on the forward strand.
GCACAAGGAAATAAGAGGCTTGGAGGACTAAAGGAAGGCATATTTGTTGCCTATTCTGTCTATGATCAGCAGTGAGGGATTGTACTGAGCGCTGGATAGCTTGAGAGCTAAAGCTTTGTGTAATCCTGGGATATTTCCACTTGTATGATAATACAAATAGCGGGGTTTTTAGCTGAGGCTTTCCCCAGATTATTCTTTTGTGTTTCATGTGTGATTGAATCTTCTTCTCAGTTATATGTGTTCTGTTTGATCTTTCTCAAATCGATTAAGCTTCTGCAAGTTTGATTGTATAAGTAGATTAAGTATTTTGCTTTAGTACATTGCATAATCAGTTTAATCTACAGTGAGAATTTCTACATGGTATCAGAGCAAAGGTGATCAAAGCGGAGAACAGTATACAAAGAAGGGAGAAGTTCGAAGTTTTGAAGTTCTTGATTGTAGGTACAAAATCGATTTCTTATCACATCTCAAAGTTCACCAATGGCATTCAATGGCTTCAGTCTCGAGTATGCCTTGGATGGCAGCTCGAATTACATAGAATGGAAGGATCGCATGGAAGCAGTGTTAGAGGACAATGGTTTGAAGGACTTCATTAATCAAGAATTCCCCAATCCAGCAGCATCTAATGCCCAAGAATTGGCGGAATGGAAGAAATGTGTGGCGAGAGCGAGGAGGATTCTTCTGGAGGGAGTTCGAGACCATATTGTCTCGAGACTCCATGGGAAGGAGAATATGTTTTCAATGTGGAAGACATTGAAGGATCTATACCAGAACAGCAACGACCAGAGGAAGTTGGAGCTAAAGGACAAGCTTTGGAAAATCAAGTGTGAAAAAGGCGACACGACCTCTACATATCTGAACAAGCTCACCACCTATAGAGATGAGCTTGGAAGTGTAGGAATCACGACAGCTGATGATGATATGGTGAGTCTTGCTCTCCTCGGTCTTCCTAAGAGCTGGCATAGCTACTAGGACTCAGTGAATGGAAGAGAGAAACTGCCAGATTGGGAACGACTGTGGTTGGATCTGATGCAGGAGGAGATCAAAAGAAGCACTAGAGATGGTTCTTCATCTAAGCATGATGATGAAGAAAATCTAGCCTTAGCAAGTAAGGTGCAGAAAGGGAAAGGGAAGGCTTCCCATTCCAAATCGATTTCTTCCCATGGTGGGAAGAAGATTGACAAATCTAAAGTGTGATGCTTTAATTGTCATGAGATGGGCCATTATGCAACTAATTTTCCATTGAAGAAATCCAAGAAGGGATCCTCGACAGGTTATACCAAGAGGAGTGGGATTCGAGTGAAGAATCTCTACAAGCTAGAGGTAGATGACTGTGCTGCATTAAGTTCCAAAGTAGAATTGCTGCAAAGCCAAGATATTGGCGAGTTATGGCATAGAAGGTTGGGCCACTTGCATCATGGGGCCTTGAAGATAATGCAGCAGATTTCTACCGAACTTCCCAAAGGTAAACTTGAGAAACTGGACAAATGCAAAGGTTGTACCTTGGGTAAGTATGCAAAATCTTCCTTTCAGGATCAAGACAGTCGAGCTAAAGCAATCTTGGAGCAAGTTCATACAGATGTGTGTGGACCATTCTCGATAGCCTCCACCACTAAACAAAGGTACTATGTTATATTCATTGATGATTTTTTTCATAGATGCTGGATCTATTTCATGCAGAAGAAGGATCAAACCTTCTCAAGGTTTTGTGAGTTCAAAGCCTTGGTTGAGAAAGAATCAGGAAAGAAGATCAGGGCCTTGTGAAGCGACAATGGTGGAGAGTATGTCTCTCAAGAGTTTAAGGACTGATGTGTAGCAGAAGGAATTAAACAGGAGTTGATGGCACCTCATAACCCACAGCAGAATGGGGTGGCCGAGAGGAAGAACAGAAGGATTGTGAGGGAAGCTCAGGCGATGTTGCATGACCAAGGCCTACCACTTCATTTGTGGGTTGAGGCATGCAACACAACGATTCACTTGCAGAATAGAAGCCTACATCGCATACTTGGGATGAAGACACCAGAGGAAGCTTTCTCCGGGAGACTAGATGTGGGTCACTTGAGGATCTTTGGCTCATCGGTTTATTGCCATGTGACCAAGGATGATTGAAAGAAGCTAGAGCCGACAACAGAGTTGGGGATACTTGTGGGGTACACTGATACTCCCCACAACTATCGGGTGTATTTGCCTACCAGTCAGAGGACAGTGGTTTGCAGAGATCTTAAGTTCGATGAGTTGAAGGCCATGTGAGTTTCCCTTGAGAGGGAGCTCATGTTGCAGACAGAGGAGGAACTTTTGGTTCCTAAGGAGGAGGAGCCTCAGACTAATGTGGAGCAACTGCATGCAGAGGTTCTAGGAGTGGAGACATCCACTCATGCAAATTCTTCCAGAGAGGAGAGGAAACGCACAAGGGAGGTTGACAGATTGTTGATGGATGTGAGAGAGAATGTGGGAGAGCCATCATCTCAGCGCAAACAGAGGAGGTCACCTGAGCAATACACTAGTTACATGGCCCTTGTTGGGGAATCAGTAGAGGCCGAACCATCTTCCTTTGAGGAAGCAGTGCAGCAGCTAGTTTGGGTTGATGTTATGGTGGAGGATGACTCCATAGTTCAGAAGAGTGTTTGGGATGTTGTTCCAAGACCAGAGAACAAGTCAGTTGTGAGTTCCCTTTGGCTTTACAAGGTAAAGCATGTCGTTGATGGTAGTGTGGAGAAACATAAGGCAAGGTTTGTTGCCCGTGGTTTCTCATAGGTTGAGGGGATCGACTATGATGAGACTTTTTCTCCTATAGCAAGGTATTCATCTATCAGATCGATGTTGGCACTATCAGCACAGATGGGTTGGAAGATCCATCAGATGGATGTGAAGACTGCATTCCTCAATGACAAGATTGAGGAAGAGGTGTACATAGAGCAGCCGGAAGGATTTGAGACCTTCGATCATGAATCGCATGTGTGCTGACTTAAGAGAGCTTTGTACAGGCCGAAGCAAGCACCTCGTGCTTGGTACACCAAGATCGACAATTACTTCACTGGGTTGGGCTTCACAAAGAGTGAAGCGGATGTGAAATTGTACCACATCATGGTGGAAGGTAAGCAGTTGATCATTGTTCTTTATGTTGATGATCTGATATTAACAGGTGATGATCAGTTGATCATGTCTTGAAAGGAGGACCTTGCAAGAGAATTCGAGATGAAAGACATGGGTCTCATGCACTACCTTCTAGGCATGGAAGTGTGGCAGAAGGATGGGGAAGTGTTTGTGTCTCAATGCAAGTATGCCAATGAGATACTCAGGAGATTCCACATGGAGAAGTGCAAACCCATGCAAACTCCTCTAGCAAGTAACTGGAGGAAGGAGGATGCTACTTCAAGTGAGGTAGCAAAGGCTATTGTATATTGACAGCTTGTGGGTTCATTGATGTATTTAGTGAACACACGACCAGATTTGTGCTTTGCGGTGAACCAGTTGAGTCAAGCTATGGTTCATCCTACCAAGCTAATTTGGAAGGAAGCAAAGCATGTTTTTAGATACCTCAGAGGCACATCTCAGTTTGGATTATGGTACAGACGGTCCGAGGGATTGAAGCTACAAAGCTGCACAGATGCAGATTGGGCAGGGATTCCATCAAATTGGAAGAGCACATCAAGAGGAATTTTCAACCTTGGTTTAGCTACAGTTTCTTGGCATAGCAGGAAATAGAGGTCAGTTGCACTTAGCTCAGTAGACGCTGAATACATGGCTACAAGTCAGGCAACATGTGAGGCCATTTGGATGCGGAAAATTCTAGTTGGTTTGTTTGATAAAAATATGGATCCAACCGTGATCTACTGTGATAATCAGATTTGTATCAAACTCTCTGAGAATCTAGTATTTCATGACAAGTCCAAGCATGTCAACATTCGATATCATCATCTTAGAGATTGTGTGGCGAGGAGGATCATGTTGTTGCAGTATATTTCGACCAAGGAGCAAGATGCTGACATTTTGACTAAGGCATTGTCAAAGTGTAAATTCGAGTTCCACAGAGACAGGATCGGGGTGACAGATAATCCCTTTCTTGTTGAGAGGGAGTGTTGAAAATAGCAACAAGAAATGCTAAAAATAGCATTGCTATAGATAGAATTTCAAGATATATTCCAATTTTAATTTGTCCTTGAATTAAAATTGAGAATTAAAATTCGAATTTAGCTTCACCAGTTCTTTGAAAAATAATTAATTAATTCATCTTGAGTTAATTAGTTGGTGAAAATCAAACATGAAGTCTTTGTGAAGACATGCAACAGTTATCCCTTTGATTGAGGAAGTTATCCCTTAATTAAGGAGATAAGGATGAGTTGTATTTGAGTTGTAATTAGTTAGCTCAGTTAAATGAGTCAAGTCCAGTTAAATTTGTTCCAAACAGTTTGTGGAACTAATTGTGAGATCATTCAATTAATGCATGCATGCATGCAACTAGTGTTCTCCAGATAACTGAATATTCTCTCATAAATAAGTCATGCATGTCAGTTCAAACAAAGAACCAGTTGAGATTAAAGGCAAGGACAGTGTACTATCAGTTGCTAGAATATTCCCATGTGAATATCTCTTTCATGCAGAAGGAATTCATTCCTTTAGGATTGCGTAGTTACTACAAAGGTCAGAGCAGTGTGTGAGGTGAGAATCACACAGGTGGCAGCTGGAGGACCCAGGAGAAACTGCGCAAGGAAATAGGATACTTAGAGGACTGAAGGAAGGCATATGTGTTGTCTATTATGTCTATGAGAAGCAGTGAGGGACTGTACTGAGAGCTGGATAGCTTGAGAGATAAAGCTTTGTGTAATCTTGAGATATTTCCACTTGTATGATAATACAGATAGCGGGGTTTTTAGCTGAGGCTTTCCCCAAAGTATTCTTCTGTGTTTCATGTGTGATTGAATCTTCTTATCTGTTATATGTGTTCTGTGTAGAATTTTCTCTACAAATCAGCTAGCTCACTGATATCATGTAGAAATTTCACCTGCAGATCCAACTGATATAGCAATGTACTAAAGCATAATACTAGATCTTAATTGAACATGAGCAACATCAAGCATGAACACATATAACTGATAAGAAGGAATCAATCACACATAAAACAGAATATATCACTGGGGAAAGCACCAGCATAAAACCCCAACACTGTATTATCAATCAAGTGGAGATCCTCAACAACATACAAAAAGAATCAGCTCGATAGCTATCCTCCTCTCTCTGTAATCAGAAGATGAAAATAATGGACTACCTAGGCCTCAATATATAGGCTGTAAATTGGCCTAATCATACCTGCTGTCACCTCATGTTCAACTACGTAGTCATAGAAGAAAATAGATTCCTTCCTCATGCAAGGAATACTTACTAGAAATATCCTAGCATCTGATAGTACATTGTCCCTCATCTGATCTCAACTAGGTCTTTGTCTGAATTGCCATGCATCAGTTATTCATGAGAGAATACTCAGTTATCTGAAAATAATAGTTGTCACGTGCATGCAAGCATCAACAAACTATATCTCATTAATTTAACAACTTGTTAAATTAATCTAACTGGACTTGACTAAGTTAAACTAAGTCAACTGATCCTCTCAATATAGAACTGAACCTTATCTCCTTTAATCAAGGGATAAATTCCTAAATCAAGAGAGAAAACAATTGCATTATCTCACAAAGACTTCAAGTTTAATTTTCCATAACTAATTTACTCATGGAGATTAATTAATTAATATTTTAAACTGTTGTTAAGACCAAATTCGTTTTTACTTCCTATAGTTAGACCAGGTACTGCTAAAAATAGGAAGGGACCCAGAAATGCTATTTTTAGAAGTTTCTATGTTTAGCAGTTTCACCTCTCACCCAAGGTGGCCAAAATGCTCATTGGCCAAACTGCGATTTTTAGACATGCTATTTTTAGCAGATCTATTCTTAGCACTTTCTAAATTTAGCATTTCTTGTTGCACATTTTTCAACACTCCCTCTCAACAAGAAAGGCTTCCTCTCAAACTCGATCTTGTATCTCTGGAATGTTCTGCATGCAACACATCTACTCGATGCGATTGCTCCTGAAACTCTTGGAACAAAAACACTCCCAACTGACCTCTCTATTAGGCTAGAAACATACTCTGATGCTGAAGTCTACCTACTGCTGACAAGTTCTCCCTCTCTGACCTCTGCGATACTGCAACATCTCCATGCATCTCGTACCGTTGCACCCTTCTCTGTGCTACCCTGCACTGTGCAACACACTTGTGCCTCTTGCATTGTTGCAGCCTGCATGCTCTGCACTGTCTTGGGATTCCCTGCACTGTAGCTCTCTCTGTCGCTCCATCTGCATCTGTCTCTACCCAATCAGTCAGTTCCTACTACTCCACATCGGGGCTCCTGTAGCAAGGTCTCATCCAAGAGGTTGGGTACCTCAAGGATCCTACCCCTCCTCCTTGGGACGATCACTCTATATTGCCCCACCTCCTACCTGGAGGTATGGCTGCATGTGATCCCTCTACCCACCTGGCTCAAATTTTCCCCCTACTGGAGGTCTTTGCATGAGTAGATATCTCTACTCGATCTCCTCTCAACTTCGCCTATTGTAGCTACTCCACAAACCCCTAAAGTTGCTGCACCAATCGTGGCTCCTCCACAATCGTCTGAGACTTCTTTTGGCATTGCATGTTGAGAGGTAACATACCCTCCCTCTCAACCACCAAGTCTCCATCAGTTGCCTTGCTGCTCAAGGCTTTGCATGCATCTTGAACCTCAAGAGCATACAGGTTCTTGACCCGTGAACCAATCTGCTTCACCTGTCAAGTGATGATGTGTCTAAGGAAAACTTTTTCCTTACTGAAGACTACATCATAGCCTCTATCTTCCAGCATCGTGATCAACAACAAGTTTCTCTTTAGTCCTGGTACATACTTGACATCAGTCAAGGTAAGGCGAGCTCCATGCTCTCTCTGAAAAATAACCATGCCTACACCTGAGACACTATACTTCTCATCATTACCCATCGCTATGAGTATCTGGAGATATTTCTCCTCCAAAGTACTGAACAAACTCTTGTCGTCGGTCATGTGGAAAGAAGCTCCACTGTCAAGAAACCAACCACTTCCCACCATGGATGAAACCATGCATGCGAAGAGTGCGAAATCCAACTCAAACTTTGAATCAAGTGCCTCACCTTCAGATCCTTACCCAAATCCCTTCTTGGATTTCCTCTATGGACAATTTGCAGCATAATGGCCCACCTCATGACAACAAAAGCATCGCACTTTTGATTTGTCAACCTTCTTCCCACCATTGGAAGAACTGGATTCGAAAAGAGAAACCTTCTCCTTCCCCTTCTTTGCCTTACTCGCTAAGGCACAGTTCTCCTCATCCTCCAAGGATGAAGAACCATCTCTGGTGCTCCGTCTGATCTCCTCCTACATCAAATCCGACCATAGTCATTCCCAATCTAGCAGTTTCTCCCTTCCATTAACTGAGTCCTGGTAGCTATGCTAGCTCTTAGGAAGGCCAAGGAGTGCTAGACTCACCATATCATCATCATTTGTCATGACCCCTACACTTGCAAGCTCATCCCTGCATGTGATGAGCTTGGTCAGATACATAGAGATCGTCTCATCCTTTTCACACTTGATCTTTTGAAGTTTGTCCTTCAATACCAACTTCCTTTTATCACTGTTATTCTGATATAAATCTTTTAATGTTTTCCACATTGCAAATGGAGTCTCCTTCCCATGGAGGCTCGAGACAATATGATCTCGCACTCTCTCCAAGAGAATACTCCTAGCTCTAGCCACACACTTCTCCCATTCCACTAGTTGAGTAGCATCAGTAGGCTTAGGGACTTCTTGATCAATGAAGTCCTTAAGGTCGTTATCTTCTAATACTGCCTCCATGCAATCCTTCCAAGCTATATAGTTTGAGCTGCCATCAAGGGCATACTCAAGCCTCAAACCATAAAACGCCATCGATGAAATAGATGTGATAAGAACTTGAGATCTATATCCTGAATAATAAACTTTGAATTCCTTCTTGTATACTATTCTTCCTTGATCACCTGTGCTCTGATACCATGTAAAATTTTCTCTACAAATCAGCTAGCTCACTGATATCATGTAGAAATTTCACCTGCAGATCCAACTGATATATGCAATGTACTAAAGCATAATACTATATCTACATCTACCATAAACTTAGTGAAATCTTAATTGAACATGAGCAACATCAAGCATGAACACATATAACTGATAAGAAGGAATCAATCACACATAACACAGAATATATCACTGGGGAAAGCACCAGCATAAAACCCCAACACTGTATTATCAATCAAGTGGAGATCCTCAACAACATACAAAAAGAATCAGCTTAATAGCTATCTTGCTCTCTCTGTAATCAGAAGATGAAAATAATGGGCTACTTAGGCCTCAATATATAGGCTGTAAATTGGCCTAATCATACCTGTTGTCACCTCAGGTCCAACTACGTAGTCATAGAAGAAAATAGATTCCTTCCTCATGCAAGGAATACTTACTAGAAATATCCTAGCATCTGATAGTATTTTGTCCCTCTTCTGATCTCAACTGGGTCTTTGTCTGAACTGCCATGCATCAGTTATTCATGAGAGAATACTCAGTTATCTGAAAATAATAATTATCACATGCATGCAAGCATCAACAAACTATATCTCATTAATTTAACAACTTGTTAAATTAATCTAACTGGACTTGATTAAGTTAAACTAAGTCAACTAATCCTCTCAATATAGAACTGAACCTTATCTCCTTTAATCAAGGGATAAATTCTTAAATCAAGAGAGAAAATAATTGCATGATCTCACAAAGACTTCAAGTTTAATTTTCCATAACTAATTAACTCATGGAGATTAATTAATTAATATTTTAAATTGTTGTTAAGACCAAATTCGTTTTTACTTCCTATAGTTAGACCAGGGACTGCTAAAAATAGGAAGGGACCCAAAAATTCTATTTTTAGAAGTTTATATTTTTAGCAATTTCACCTCTCACCCAAGGTGGCCAAAATGCTCATTAGCCAAACTGCTATTTTTATACATGCTATTTTTAGCAGATCTATTTTTAGCACTTTCTAAATTTAGAATTTCTTGTTGCACATTTTTCAACATTTTGTTTGATCTTGCTCAAATCAATTAAGCTTCCGCAAGTTTTATTGTAGAAGTCAATTAAGTATTTTGCTTTAGTACATTGCATAATCAGTTTAATCTACAGTGAGAATTTCTACATAGACCTTCCAATTTGTTGAAAAAATGAAAAATATATTCTTGAAGAAAGAAATCCACATTGTATCCCATTATGGCATCAACTCAACCCACACTTATGAACTTGATCCCACCTTCCAATCCAATTATGATCAATTATAGTAAAGGAGAGAGTAAGCACCTTCCATCGACTTGAAACGTTATGAATACTCTTATTCCCTCTTCTTGGCAAATCAATCAATGAGTGAGGCACAATATATTTGCCAATAAGAATATCCCTCCATAAAATAAGTTTTATGATAGCATTCCATAAGGACCTTGCAGCTAAGGGTTTCCCAAAATAGTGAATTTATTTTAGGCCCCAAACCTCCCAATCCCTGGGTAGAGCAATTATTTTCTAGTTAGTTAAGTGAAGACCCCTATATTACCCCCTACCTTTTCATAGAAAATTAAAGCATAATTTTCTTGTATTCTACATAATCCTCTTCATAATATAGGCTAGAAGGTGCCAATAGATTGCCATTTCCTCTTAAATAACCTTAACCAAAACTAACCTTCTCCCTTTGGATAGATATCTGTTGCACCAAAAATGTATCATTTTTTTCAATTTCACCAAGGATTAAGTAAGAGTTCATATTTTTGTATTAGTTTGGATTAACAATGAATCCATTGTATTTAAACCTTCTTTTGTTGGATAACCTTCATCCAACTCTTTGTTCCAAAGGGAAGAATGTTATTGAATAGAAGAAGGAGTTTATCATCCAAATGATTAGCATATGCTATAGAATTGTGTCTGTTTATTTTCATACCATTATCCAAACGATTTAAATAACCCAATACCTTACAGAATTTCCACTCAAATTCATAACAAAAATGTATAAAAAATATCTACACAGAGAATATGAGTAAGAGACATTAACCTACCAAATTGTACCCCTCTAACCAACCTTCATTTCTTTACTTCTAATAATGTTCATCCTTTTATAACTAGGAGAATGGAGTAAGGGTAGAGAGAATATCCTTGGTGAAAACTCTAATAAACCTTGTATAAATTAGATGAATATCCATTAGTTAGTACTAGTAATTAAGAGAAGGAAACACATCCCATGTGCACTTAACCACTATAAGGGAGAACCCAATATGAAGGAGAAGCAAATGCAACAAGGCAACGATACCAATCATAATAGTTGGAAAATTATAGTTCATAACTAAAGATGGAGTAGAATTAAGTTTGACACTATGAGGTGCATCCGGGGAAAAACCCATCGCTTCATGAATAAGCCTCCCTCTTAAAAACCCAAATTGTTTAATTGAAATGGCATCAGAGAGTATAGGTTTTTTCCTCATGGAAATAGCTATGGAGATTATCTTATACACCATATTGCACAAAGAGATCATCCTATAGTCGTTAAAATAATCTGGGTGACCCATCTTGAGGATCATAACTATAAATGTGAAGTTTAAATTCCTTAGTATCTTCCCCTTCGACTGAAATTATTTAACAAGATGAAGTAATTCATCACCCCAAATATAAAGAAAATTTAAATGCTCCATCCATCCAACCTAGGGATGCATTCCTTCTGAAAATGTTTCCTCATAGAGAGAACTCATCTTTAGTTACCTCCTAAAACACCTCCTCATCTTCACCTTCTTCAACCATCCTAAGAAATTTGTTAATCAAACTCATTATCACTGCAAGATTACACTAATATAGTTCCTTGAACATCCTCTCAAAGTGTCAACAAGCACCCAAATCTTCCAACTCCTAAAAACTCCTCACTTCCCTACAATATTCATCTTTAAGCTCCTAGATGGTATTGTTAACTTGTTGATGGTTTTCAAAATTGTGAAAAAAATTAGTATTTTGATCACCCAAGGTTATCCGGGTGGCTATTTTTAATTCCCCATTCATGTTCTTCCTCCAACTATAACTTTATTTTGTGAGCTTCCAAAGCTATCAAAACCCACAAGGTAACCTCATCCATAATACATCCTTCCTCTCTATGCAATATATCAGCTAACTTCCCCTCCACATCCTTCAAAAAGGCCCCTCTTTGTTGATTTTTTTTCCGTTGACCAAGCCACTATCAATTCATTAACAAGTTTCAATGTAAAAAAAAATCAATTATAAGTTGATCCTTCATTCTTTGGATCATAACGTTTCCATAGAGAAATTTCCAATTCCTCGAATTCATCTTCCAACAACCAATCTATATTGAATCTGAAAGGTTCCTTGGGATTTTTACCACCTCCATCCAACTCTAGCATAATGATAAAATGGTCTAAAAACCTAGTTTTTCCTACCCAGATTCAACCTAACCCATCCACATAAATCCAAGTAAAATGGAAACCAATCTAACCTCTTTGATACATCTTCCATCCTAGATCTATTATTCATGCAAGTGAGCTTAATTTCCAGTCAATCGAGGTCAATAAGACTTGCCTGATCCAAAATAAGTTGTAAAAAAATGAATTAGAGTATCGAGACAAGCATTGAAACCCCAAGTCTCGTCCATCTACAACATGAAATTTAGATCCACACCCAAAACAAATTAGGCACCATCAAATTATAAGAATTAAAAACCTTATCCCAAAACAAAACCTTACCATCATACGTCCCATATATATTTAGGGTATCGAAGACCTTCCTTGGGCTCTTACTCTTCACCTCCACCAACAAACTTGAGGGAATGGTAAAAGAGTTAAGTAACCTAATATTTTCCTTCCAACCAGTGAGAAGACATTTTGAAAAACCAATAGCATCAACCATGAGAAAATATCACCCCTTTAGCAAAAATTTAAGGTATAATATACAATATCTTCTCTTCCCATCCTCACTTGCACCAAAACCACATAGTGATAATATTGACTTAGGAAATGTTTCATATCCATTCTCTTACCCTAACTCCACGGCCCATAAACATTAAGAGAAAGGATCTTCATTTAAATATAGAGCAAGGGGCTTCAGCTGCTCTAATGCCCCTAGTAATGAGGGCTTGTTGCCACTGTTTGGCTTCTTGAATGGCTATTTTATGGGCCTTTTTATCATGGAAATTTTCTCAACCAAAGAAGAAGTAAGACTCATGTTATGCAACTCGCTCACAAAATAGAAGAAAATATAGATCAACGACTTAAAAAATATCCTCTTCGAGGGGGAAACCGCCTTTACATTACATAAATGAACAATTCTTGGATGATACAAATGAAAAGACCTCCTTTGTATATATAGGACTCTAATGGGTCACAATATAATCAGATCCTACATAACAATAATAATGTAAGGGCACAACAATAACAATAAGGGGCCTACACTAACAATAACAATAAGGGGGATACACTAGTATTATGGGGACCTAACATGCCCCTCTCCATCAAAAAAGTGTTGTCCTGAATGCTTGAGTAGTTTTGGATGTTTCTGTATAAAATTCTCATCCTCCCATGAAGAATCTTCAGTGGGTAAGTTCTTCCACTTAATGAGATACTCTTAAATTGATTGATTCCGTAGTTGTCGAGTCCTTGTTTCCATTACTGCTTTAGGAACAAATATGGTTTTTCCTTCTTCGTCAAGTTCTTGAAACACTGTTTGAACTGGAAGATTGTCACCAATAACCTTCTTTAAGCATGAAACATGGAAAACTAGGTGTACTCAGGAAGATGTGGCTAGCTCCAATTTGTATGCCATAGTACCAATCTTTTGAAACACCTTGTAAGGACCGTAGTACTTGGGTGATAATTTATTATCCTTCTTAGCTTACTTGAGAGCCATTTGTTTGTATGGTTGTAGTCGTAAAAATACCCAGTCACTAACATCAAAAATTCTCTCATTGTGATGCTGATATGCCTTTCGTTTCATTTGATTATGCGCCAGAGTGAGGTTGTCCTTTAAGAGTTGGGGAACTTGTTGTTGATGCTCGATGTGATCTTCCATTTCTTGAACCTTATAATTTTATCTTAAAGATGATGTGATGGATGGTGGATGATATCCATAAAGTGCCAAAAATGGTTTCATTTTTTCTATAGTATGGAAGGAAGTGTTATACCACCATTTAGCTAGAGGTAACCACTTAACCCATTGTGTTTTTTATCAGATACAAAGCAAAAAATATATTCTTCAAAACATTTATTCACTATCTCAATTTTCCCATCAAATTGATGATGATAATATGAGCTATGAGCTAATTGAGTACCAAGGAAAGAAAATAATTCCATCCAAAAATTTCTCTGTCACTTACTATAATCTTTAGGTTTCCATGAAGCTTTTGAATTGCTTCTATAAATGAAGTAGCAACTGTACTGGCTTTAAAAGGATGAGATCATGCACAAAAGTGTGCATACTTGGTAACTCTATCAATTGCCACCATGATGACACACTTTCCTTCAGACTTTGGTAAACCTGTGATAAAATCCATTGAGACCTCCTCCCAACGCTGACTTGGAATGGATAAAGGTTTTAACAGAACCGAGGTCTTAATTGTCTCAACTTTATTTTGTTGGAAAACCAAACATTCTGCCACAAACTTTTGAATATCAGATTTAAGGCCATCCCAAAAAATTCCTTCTTGACCCTATGATAAGTGAGTGCCCTCCTACGGGAGAGGTGTGCAATTCCAAAAGAATCTTTTGTTTGAATATACGAGATCTTTGTACCATAATGAATCATTTTCCAGCTAAATGTATCAGATGGACTGGGATCTTGATGCAACTTTTGAATGAGTGTCCACACCTCTTCATCATTCTTCCGTTCATCCCTTGCTTCAGTTATTCACTGAGGTTAGATAATATAAATTACGAAAAGAAATGCTTCCACATCCTCATCCTTTCTTGAGAGTGCATCTGCAACAACATTTTGCTTCCTTTTTTTGTAGATGATTTCAAAGTCATAACCCAACATATTTGTCACCCATTTTTTCTACTCTTCTGAAGATAATATTTGTTCCAAAAATTATTTAAGACTATCATGATTTGTTTTTACCTTGAAGTGTCTTCCCATTAGGTAAGGTCGTCATTTCTTTAGTGCATGTAATATTGCCAACATTTCCTTCTCATAAATAGGTTTGTGTAAATATTTTCCTTTGATTGGACAACTTTCAAAATCAATGGGTCTTCCTCCTTGCATTAAAACATCACCAATTCCATTTCCCGAGGCATCACATTCCACAATAAAAAAAATTGTGAAGTTTGGCGTAGCTAAGACTGATGCTTGGAAAATTACCTCTTTAAGTGTTTAAAGGCCTTAGTTGCTTCTGGAGTCCAAGAAAATGCATCTTTCTTCAGTAATTATGTTAGATGTGCCATTATTCTCCCATAATTCTTAAAAAAATTGCAATAATACCTTGCTAACCCAAGAAATCCTCGAAGATGCTTTATGGTTGTGGGGATTTTCCATTCCTTAATGGATTTAATTTTTCTAGGGTCTACCTTAACACCCTCATGAGATACAATATGACCTAAATATTCCACCTCATGTACTCCAAAGAAACATTTGGAGGTTTTTGCATATAATTGTTTCTCCTCTAACAGTTTGAGCACCCTGTCAACATGTTGAACATGATCCTTCCAGGACTTTTTATAGATTAGTATATCATAAAAGAAATACTAACACCAATATTCTAAGGAAGGGTTTGAAAATGAAATTCATCAAACCTTGAAATGTGGAAGGTGCATTAGTAAGGCAAAAAATTCATGACCAAAAATTCATAATGACCCTCTGAGTTCTGAATCTTTTTTTCAAAATGTCTTCAGTCTTCTTTCTAATTTGATGATATCCTGAACAAAGATCCAGCTTGGTGAAGTAAATTACTCCATGTAATTCATCCAACAATTCATCAATCACAGGAATGGGAAATTTATCTTTAATAGTGATCTTGTTGAGCTCCCTATAATCTATACACATACGCCATGATCCATCCTTATTATGGACCAATAATACTAGAGCAGAGAAAGAACTTTGGCTAGGTTGAATTATACCAGCCTCTATCATTTCTGCAACCATATGTTCAATTTCACTCTTTTGGGCATAAGGATATTTGTAAGGCCTGATGTTTTGAGGAACAATTCTTGGAATCAAATGAATAGCATGATCATGATCACAAATAGATGGGAGGCATTTCGGAGTATCAAACACCTTGGAATGATTGTCCAAGGTTGTTTGGATATATGGAGAAATAGATGATTTCGATGATTGAACCACTAGTGAACATAATTATGCAATTATGCCTCATTGTTCTTTCTTCAGAAGCTTTGTCACGCCATTCGAGTTGATTATATTTCATGGTTTCCCTGTGATGCCCCTAAATTCAACTTCATTTGCTTCCCAAAAAAGATTCAAGAAAAATTCTTTAAATTAAAAGCAATCATCCCCAAAGATTGTAACCATTGGACTCCTAGTACAACATCAGCACCACCCATTGGAATGGAAATCATTGGAATATTCAATACATATTCCCCCATCAGTTAGCTTGATATTATGGAACTTTCCCGAGAAATTTATAGTTCCTCCATTTGCAACCATAACTTGACACACTGGTGTTGGATATAGGAAGAAATTAAATTCCTTGGCTATCTTACAATGAATAAAATTATGGGTACTACTTGAATCAATCAGCAATATTAACTTTTTCTTCTTGATATATCCTTCTATCTTGAGAGTTTGAGGAGTGGTAATTCTTGTCAATGCATTACAAGATATGGTCAGATTCATTTCTTCCTTCTATGGGGTTGGTTCCTGGTGTATATCCTCCTATTTTGATGTTTCTTGTTCATTTCATTCCTCCTCTTCACAATCTACGTAGAATCATTTCTTCTCAACACACTTATGGTCTTTAGTGTATTTGCTATCACAACTGTAACAAATCCATTTTTGTATTTTTTCCTCCAATTGTTGTGGTGTCAACCTTGTAGGTTGTGGAAGACTAGGAGCAGCAACATTTTCATCTTTATAGTTGTGAGTTGTAGACTTCCTTGTTGCCATAATTTTGCTTTCAACTTTTCTTGCCACCCTAAATGCCTTCTCCAATGAATCAGGTTCCCAAAGACAAATCTTATGTTGGATATTATCTTTTAAAGTCCCTATGAAGACATCAATCCCATGCTCCTCTGGAATATCAGTTACCCTAATATTCAATTTTTGGAAGTCTTCAATGTGCTCCACCATTGAACCCTTTTGTTTGATATTTATCAATCAGCTAAAGAAGATGTTTCTCTTTATATATTCATAATGTGCTATCATTTCCTCCGTAAAATTTGACCGGGTGAAAAATGGTTTACGAGACAAAATCCATCTATACCATACAAACTTATTGGGTTCTAAATATAAAGATGCAAAACGTACCTTTTGTGAGGGTTGCACATCCTATAGATCAAAATATTTCTCCATCTGTAGTATCCATGTTACCAGATCCTTTCCATCAAACTTCCTCATATTTATCTTTGGAATGTGGTGGTTCTTAAACCCTACATTGGAGTCTCTAAAATCATAATTCATATTCCTTTTGTCCTCATCATGATTTTCATGAATTACCTTGTCACCACCAGGAATCCTTTCCTGCAACAACTTTTTCAACCCTTCCAACTTGACATTCATCGCATCCATGTCTACTTTAAAAACATCCATGTCACCTTTTATTTCTTCTTTTAAACCACCCATGTCCCATTTTAAGTCATCCATGTACCCTTTTAGTTCATCTTTGATTTCTCTTTGTGAGAGTGAAATTTGTTGCACTTGGTCCCATAATTTTGATATATCATGTTGTAATTCTTCCTCTTCACGTGTCATAGTAGAGCTTTCTGAGGGCTTAATTGGTGTAGAAGTTTTTTGTTTGGGAGGAATTTTAGAACCCAATACTTATATATATGTTTCAATATGCCCTTGGGATCACTTCAAACTGATTTTTCAAGAAAAAGTTATGCAATTTTTTAAAAAATACACACATTTTTCTTGCTTTTAGGAGCTCAATGTTTAAAAGGTTGTAACTCTGTAATTTAGGATCTCAAAGGTATAAAATTCCTTCCTATGGTATCCCTCTAATTCTTCTTTCCAATTCCACAATTCAGACCAAAATTGGATTCTTTAAGATAATGTTATTTCAAATCTCCCACAATGCCTTGATTATGGACTGATTCAGTATATATAACTTGTATGTAATGCCACGTGCCATTTTTTCAACCTTCGGCCATAAAATTAATAAAAAAGGAACTACAGTATGTTTTCTTTCTATCACGTTTTATGAAATTCCAATATGATGCTTGAAGAGAACGTTATTACGATTTTCCCTTAGTCGTTTGAGACTGAATTCTGGAGCATGAAAAAACCCTAACTTTTTTGAACCATATCTCAAAAAATATAGCGAAAAAATATCTGAAATTAAAGAATGAATTTCACCAAGATTTTGGCTCCACATGGTCACAATTTCATCTTATGAAGCTTCGTAGAAAAAAAGGTATAGAAAAAATGCCACGATGACCTGTTTGAAGTAGCAAAACCATAGAATCCAAAGCTCTTATACCAAATGTTATGCAACCAGCTCACAAAATATAAGAAAATATAGATCAATGACTTAAAAAATATCCTCTTCGAGGGGGAAACCTCCTTTACATCACATAGATGAATAGTTCTTGGATGATACAAATGACAAGACCTATTTTGTATATATAGGAGTCTAACAGGTCACAATATAATCAAATGCTACATAACAATAATAATGTCAGGGCACAACAATAACAATAGTGGGCTTCTATGGGGTACAACAATAAAAATATGGGGGCTACATGGGCACAACAATAAAAATAATGGGGATACACTAACAATAATAATAAGGGGGATACACTAGTATTATAGGGACCTAACAACCCAAGTTTGTGTCTTCACCCAACCCCTAAAGGTAATCATGTCATAAACAAGTTGGGTTTTCCATAGTCAACAGTCATAAGGCCTCCTCCTTTTACACTGAAACTAGAAGACAAGGATTCTCCCTTACTAAGGGAATTCAAAACCCATTCAAAAGGATGTAAAGCATCATTTTCCAAGTTAACCATAATATCCCCAAAACCTAAGTCACTAGACAAAACTCCCGAGTTTTTGAAAGGTTTAGAGACTTCCCCAAAGATCAAACATCCTAAACCCAACCCAAGAATCTCCAAAGAAATGGTTTTGTTGGACCTAAGGGGATCATTGTTAAAAAGTTTGGGAACATCATGAGAATAAACTGAGAAAGTAGAATGCAACTTACTAGTAAAAAAGGAATGCTCCTTTTGGACATCGGTATAGCCAATTACATTATGGGGAAAACCTAAATAAACCTCCAACTTGTTAACAATGGAAGAAATAGATGCAAAGGGTGTAAGGTCCCTCCCTTCCTCAATAAGAGCAATTGAATGGGTCTTCACAGCTAAAAATCTTCCCAAATTTCCACCTTCATGACTATAGCCATCTAGTCCTACCCTAGTCGCCAATGGTTTCTCTAGTGGGTACTCAACCTTTAACTGCTACTTAGTGTCATTAACAATAGCTTTACTTACCTTCAGCATCCACTTGTTTTTTAATAAAGAGAGCCTCACAATCTAACAAAACATCATCCACCTTATTGAACTAACGACAACTAAAAGGCACATTGGCATAATCCATATTCTGAGTATATTAGAATGCACTCATAATAAATTCAATAGACTTAAATAAGCCATCATGGACATTGAGTTTAACCAAAACCCCAACAACATATCTATATACGTGAGATAAAAATCTATCATCTACAACCAAGGTATGACCTATCCCATCTCCAAATGCCTTTATCCTTGTGACCATCCACCACTCAAGTGTAAGTTTCGAAAAGAATCCAAATTGTTGACCTTCCCAAAATAGAATCCTTCGGGTCAAAAAGAAGAAACCAAGGCTTAATAGAAAGGAAAGTTGAATCCTAGAGCCATATATCGTTTAGAATCTGCTCAATTTCCTTCCTCTCCTTAAATTTATACCCTAACCATCCATGGGATAAAGTATGGAACTAGGAGTATAACCAAGGATCAAACCCCAGTTATTTTGAATCCATGCTCCCAAATTTTCTAAACACATATAGCAACCCACAAATTTCCCTACCAATGAGTGGCCATCAAGAACCACAACCTCCTCCAACTTAATGTATTTCCTTGCAACCAAAGATATACCATCTTCCTTATTTCATAAGGTTTTCTTCCTCGTTTTGACTAAGGCATATTTCTTCTCACCACATACGCCTTGTAGAAATGGTAGGTCTAAATTCCCACCAACTGAGCCACAACAACCACATGCAAGACTAGAAAATGGGTGAGTAGAACTAAAACCAAGGATATCACTGCCAAGGACACTAAAAAATGCTTTAAGGTTTGGTCCTTTTTTCTTGGTTTCCTCTTCCACATGAGCTACACACAATTAACATCCTTTCCTCAAACATCTTGTTAGTTGCAAGGATGAAATATCCCTTATAAAAATGGATATTGGAATTTCTTCTATAATTTTCTACTTTCCTCATCCATTAAGATATGTAAATGTCATGTTATAGAAATATAGGATAGTGTGATACGTATCCAACCAATCCATTCCAGTTAGGATATCATTAAATCCCATTGGTATGATATTTATATTAGCATTTCCATTCGCTCCATTTAGATCTATGAGACAGCTTCTGACAATCTCATTCATCCCTCTTTTGGTCCTCGTAGTTAGTTAAAGCAACCATGATTCTTTAAGCTTACTTTTCCTTAAATGAAATTTTTTTAGTAATTTAGGATAAATGTAACAATGGCTTGCTCTTAAATTAAATGACATAGCAACAAATGAATTTTTATCTTACCTTGCACCTCAATCACGTGGGATTAATGTTTTGTGTGTCAATCTTCTAAAGCTACATACATCCTTGGAATATTTCTTCCTATGTATTCCATTGTGGTAGCCTCCTAAAGGTTGTGTAGAGTGTTCATTACGTCTTCTATTCGAGGCAAATCTTTGTACATGTGCTCTCCTTTACATCCCCAGTATTTGTTTGGTGGCATTCTCCTTTTTCCCAAGGATTATACCATTTTGGAATCATACTAATCTAGTTGATTTTGTTAGTGTGTTAAAACTATTTCTATTGAAAGGAGGCTTGAATCCCTTCTTTCTCTAATATGATTCATCCTTATAGTGCTTCTAAAAATTTTCTAGACCTTTGCTTTCTTCATACAGCCACTTGGCTTTTTTTATGGACTTTACTAGAGCCTTTGGTTCATCAAATTAAATTTTGTCTTTGTTAAACAATGGTAATCTGCTCAAGAACCTCTACATATTCACCTTCTCCTTTTCAATAAATCCCACATACCCCCGTAGATTTAAGAAATTTTGTCATATTCCTCCATTATCATGTTCTCCAACTCAAGTTCAAAAAAAATCCCCAATCTTCTTGTCATAATATTGCTATGAAAGGTAATGTAGCTAAAAATATTTATTGAATTGCTTCCAATAAATAATGTTCTCATTAATGTGCTTGACTTACTTTAGGTATTCCCATCACATCGAAGTTTTTCCTTGTAGATTTTATATAGCAATCCTAACTTTAAGGTTACATGAGGGACTATGTAACTATTTTTTTTTTATTCCAAGCAACAAAGTTTCAACATCAACTCCCATTTTGTTTTCACCATCGAAGGTTGGTGGCTTAAACTTCCTAAGCTAACCTTGTAGGTTTTTTATTTCATATCTTCTTCTTTGATGCATAATAGGGTACACTTCTAGGCTACTTCTTGATTCCTTGTATGCATTTAACTCCCTAGTTGAATGACTAGGTGAGTAATATTGTCTTTTAATTCTACTAGCACTTATTGAGTGCCTAGATCTTTTGTAATTATATCTCCCTATTCAAGGTTTTCCTTCTTACTCATGTCTTGGACATGATCCATTTCTTATTTACTTCTAAATTCTATTTAAACTTTGTAACAAGTGAGTATTTATTTGATTTTTTAGAAAAAAATGTAGCAAGAAAGGCTCAATTTGACTTTAGCCTTAGTCAAATTGAGTAAATCAAATTTCCACTTCAGTAGGACAATGTGGAGGAAATTAACTAGTGTGACATGGCTCTTGTCACTTAGTTAGCTCAGTTAATTCAAGTTAGAGGGCTTGGAGTTTAGTTATGCATGTGTGATTGCTAAATTTTAGTAATCCAGTTTAGTTATTTTCAGTTGTATTAAGTTAATTGATCTCTATCTATTGATAGAGTCATGTGAAGGTCAGTTGTGCAGTGGGATAATAGTCTAAATAGGAGATCTATTAGTTAATTGATCAGATAGCCTAAAATAGCTAGTGCATGCAGAGAATTTGAGTTCCTCAACTGAAGTGGAGATGACAAGGTAGTGTAACATCAGTTGTAGACTAGTCTTGAGTGTATAGGTGTTGCATGCAACCAGTGATCAATTTTGGGAATTGCACAATAAATTTGGAGGAAATTCCTAAAGAATAGGGGTTAATTTCCTTAGGATTTGCACAAGGAAATAGGAGGTTAGGTGAGATGATATTTGGCTAAGTGTTGGCCAGAGTTGTTCATTGAGTAGAGAGAACAATAGATTCCTTATTCATCTTATTAATGCAAAGAGGCTTGAGGGGTTTTTCCCAGTTGGGTTCCCTTAGAAATCGTCGTGTATTTGTGGTTTTTCTTATTGCTTGTCTACGCATGTTGTTATAAATTGTGAATTTCATTCTGTAGATGAGTAGAGTAGAATTGTGTCTCTTCATTTTAGATTAAATTTCTTGAGCAGTTTAAATTCTATCAAATGTTTACATGGTATCAGAGCCTCAGAATTCACATTAGAACTAGTATTTCGAACTTGTCTCTCAAGAATTTCCAATTTTCACCTTTCTTGCAACAGTTTTTCTTCAGGATCAGGAGGATGTCTTTCAATAGACTGAGATTGGAGTATACCCTATAGGGTAGCTTGAATGGAAGCACTGCTCAATGAAAATGGTGTGTTATAATATGTTAAAATTGACATTGCAAATCCTCCACAGTCGGATGCACAACAATTATCCCAATGGAGAAAGGATGTTGCAAAGACCTGGAGAATTATTTTGGAAGGTCTATGAGACCATGTGGTCTCAAATCTCCATGGCAAAGAGACACCATTTTCTATGTGGAAGGCACTGACTGAGCTATTCTAAAATAAAACTCACCATAAAAATTTGGCCCTGAAAGACAAAGTTCGAAACATTAAGATGCAAAAGAATGATATTATTCTACAGTATCTCTCTAGATTTACACAAGTTTGGGATGATCTTAGAGGGGTTGGTGTGAATGTTGCAGAAGATGACTTGGTGATCCTAGCTCTTCTAGGCCTTCCAAAATCCTAACACATCTACCAAGACTTTGTGAATGGAAGGGAAAAATTACCAAATTGGGAAAGGTTGTGGTCCGATTTGGTACAAGAAGATTTCAGGAGAAATAATCAGGATGGAACATCATCCAAAGCTGAGGATGAAGAGAATTTTGCATTGGTTGGAAAGGGGAAGAAGGGAAAAGGGAAGAATACCTAGAGAAAATATGAGTCCAGCCAAAATAATGGCAAGAAGAAAGACATGAGCAAGATAAAATGCTTCCGCTGCCACAAATTCAGGCACTATGAAACAAAATGTTCGCACAAAAAGTCTAACAAGAAGCCTTTAGGAGGAGGAAAGGTTGAATAATTGGCTTCACAATTTGAATTATACTTCACCCTAATAGCATGCATGACCAGCACTGTTATGATGAGTGTGTGGTATCTTGATTCTGGTGCCTCATTCCATATGATAGGGTTCAAGGAGTTTTATAGTAGCCTGAAGGAGAAGGATCTCCATATGAATATCGAAATGGGGGATGATGGGGAGCACAGTGCTACAGGAATTGGTATCATTACCTTTGAGAGGGATAAAGCCTCTCCTCTTCACCTCAAAGATGGTATGTTTGTACCTGAGTTGAAGAAGAACCTGATATTTGTAGCAGTATTGGTGGATCATGGCTATGATGTTATCTTCAGTAAAGGGAAATCCTTCCTAAGACACATAGCTATTGGGAAAGTGAAGCAGATCGAGGTTCGAGTGAAGAACCTATACAAACTTAAGGTGGGAGATTGCATTGTATTAAGAAGTAAGGCTGAAAAAGTGTCGAGTCATTATGTTGGAGAACTTTGACATATGAGATTGGTTCATGTACACCATGGTGCCTTAAATATCATGCAGCAAATTACCACCAATCTCCTTAAAGGCTCCCTTGACCAGTGGGATGTCTGCAAGGGTCGCACATTGGGGAATATGTCAAATCCACATTCCACGACTGAGAGAGCAAAGCAAATGCAATCTTGGGGCGAGTCCACTCTGATGTTTATGGACCCTTTTCTACATCCTCCATAGAAATATATAAGTACTATGTTATTTTTATTGATGATTTCTCTAGAATATTTTGGATCTTCTTCATGTGAAAGAAGGATGAAGTTTTCTCAAAATTTGTTGAGTTCAAGGGATTAGTTGAGAAGGAGACTGGGAAGAAGTGAAGGCTCTAAGGAGAAACAATGGAGGTGAATTTTTTTCGCATGCCTTCAAGGATATTTTTGCAAAAGAAGGTATTCAAAGAGAAATCACAGCACCCCATAATGCACAACAAAATGGGGTCGCTAAGAGGAAGAACAAGAGCATAGTGGGAGAATAAAGGGACATGTTACATGATCAGGGGCTACCATTACATATATGGGCAGAAGCATGCAACATTGCAGTCTACTTGTAGAACTAGAGTCCTCGTAGTATACTTGGTATGATCACACCAGAGGAAGATTTCTCTGGGAGAAATCTTGATGTCTCTCATTTCAAAATTTTTGGAGCTTCAGTTTATTTCCATGTCTCCAATGATTTGAGGAAGAAACTTGAGCCTACAGTAGATTTAGGAGTTTTTGTAGGATACACCGAAACTCCACACAATTACCAAGTGTGTTTTCCTTCACTGAGCATGACAGTTGTAAGGAGAGATGTCAAGTTCGATTAGGACAAAGCTATGAGATGCTCTCTGGAATGAGAGCTAAGTATCCCACTAGAGTAGTAGCTTCTAGCTCCAAATGAGGAGCCTCAAGATGATATTTAAGAGGTTTTGGAATAACCATATGGAAGGGAGAAGACAATAGGAAGACTGGAGGCACCCACTCAACTAGAATCTTCCATGGGGGGGACAAAAAGAACCAGATAAGTTGATAGATTGTTGTAGGATGCACGAGATAATGTGGGAGCCCCCACATCACAATGCAGGTATAGGAGGTCACCTGATAGGTACACTAGGTACATGGATCTCATGACAGAGCTCATTGAGATAAAGCCTTCTTCATTTGAGGAAGCAGTTGCTCAACTAGGTTGGGTTGATGTCATGGTGGAAGAATATGAATCCATCATGAAGAACAGTGTATGGGAGGTGGTGTTGAGACCATAAGGGAAATCAGTGGTTGGTTCAAGATGGATCTACAAAGCGAAGCATGCAGCGGACATGAGCATTGAGAAGTACATGGCTAGATTTGTGGCCAAATGATTTTCTCAGATAGAAGGAGTGAACTATGAGGAAAATTTTGCACCAGTTGTAAGATATTCCTCAATCAGATCCATTCTAGCATTGGCTATGCAGATGGGGCAGAAAATCCACTAGATGGATGTGAATACCACCTTTCTCAACGGTGTTATTCAGGAGGAAATTTACATAAATCAGCCAGAAGGATTTGAGACATATGATTGAGAGTCGCATGTGTGCAAACTCAAGAGAGCATTGTATGGTCTCAAACAGGCACCCCAAGCATGGTACACTCAGATCGACAATTATCTCATTGGATTGGGCTTCACCAAAAGTGAAGCAGATATGAACCTCTATCACATTTTGGTAGATGGTAAGTTGCTTATTCTTGTTTTGTATATTGATGATTTAATATTGACTGGTGATGAGCATTTGTTCTGCTCTTGCAAAGAGGATATTGCAAGGGAATTTGATATGAAAGACATGGGCTTCATGCATTACTTCCTAGGGCTGGAAGTATGGCAGTATGATGGTGAATTTTTTTTGTCTTAAGGTAAGTATTCCTTCGGAGATCTCACATGGAGAATTGTAAGCCCATGGACACACCTCTAGCTACAAATTGGAGGATGGAGTATGATTGTTCAGGTGAGGAAGTTGATGCTACCATTTACAGACAACTTGTTGGTTTTTCTGATGTATCTTGTGAACACATGACCTAACATGTGCTATGCATTCAACCAGCTTAGCCAAGCTATGGTGAGGCCTACCAAATTATATTTGAAGCAATAAAATCATGTGTTATGTTACCTAAGAGGTACTACCTAGTATGGATTACGGTACAAATGGATAGAGGGAGTGATGTTGCCAGGCTTCACAACTAATGTGGATTGGGTAGGAACTCCATCCGACAGGAAAATTACATCAGGTGTTATCTTCAGTGTTGGATCCGCAGATATTTCCCGGTACACCAGGAAGTAAAGGTTTGTGGCGCTCAGCTCAACAGAGCCTGAATACATGGTTGCAAGTCAAACTGCATGTGAAGCAATCTGGTTGAGGAAAATACTTATGGGACTATTTTCAGTCAGGAGATGGATCCGACATTGATATATTTTGATAATCAGAGTTGCATTAAGCTCTCTAAGAATCTGGTATTTCATGACAGGTCCAAGCACATTGATATATGGTATCATCATTTGAGGGACTGTGTGCAGAGGAGAATTATGTTGCTATAATACATGTTGGCTTGAGGGGACCTGACCAAGGTTCCATCGTTAGTTAGCTAAACAAATCCCTACACTAGTGACCCTTTCAGCATCAACCCGCAGAGCGCAAAATGAAGTCTCACCCGAAGCAGTATGGGGGGATGTTGGAACCAAGTTTCCGCACCTAGAGATGGTTGTGATGTCAGTTTATTCTGGTTATACCTGCCTTCGCACAGGTTGCTTAGCCCTCTATTCCACCCTTCAGTACCTTCGCAAAAGGGTACAATTGGCTTTCGCGCAGCCCTAACCTGTGGCTCAGGGACTTTCGCGCTGTTAGGGAAGCGAACTGCGATATCTCCCAAACTAGGCTAAGTGTCTTACTTATCTTATTAACCGATCTTAGTTAGCTTCGTGTAAATAGATGTTCTTAATTGCGTTCACTTAACCAACACATTTACATACATTCATGCATCATATAAGCATTATAAGTGAAATTCATACCCAACATAACAAGATGCATAGCCAGGAAATAAAGACGCATAAATTGTAGAATACTTCTCTTTATTGATAATTCCAAATGATTACAGACTCGACTCTCCCTACGCACTCAGCTGCAGGGGTCCACGCCCTCAACTGTGGACTTCTACCCTAGGTCTATGCGCACTTAGCTGCAGAGCCTCTACCTATGCTACAACCCAAACTTAGACTTCTACCTTAGAGCTATCTCTCATACATCATATCTTCGTGTGCTTATATTCTATTCTTGTTATCAAACTACTTAGAGCTTAGCTCTATTTATATAATCCCATGGTCCGCGGACCATGGGTAGATCTTTTACAGACGACATTACATTTCCAAAATAAGGGTGGACAACCCTATGACTCTTTAACACCTACGCGCTTCGCGACCACAAAATGCAGAGTCTTTACACTTGGATTACAAAATTTGACCAAAATATGGACTTTTAGCCCCAAAACTACCCTTGGGGGATCTCACGCCTAATAGGGCCCCAACACAAACATCGTGACTTGCCCTTGAGTCACTATGCAGGTGCGGAGATCTTAGCGTGAAGACCTCCCAGCTCCGTTTGGATGACCGCAACCTCAGCGGCGAGCTGAGCGGCTGCCTGCTGGACTTCTTCCACTCTCTGCTCAATGACTGTCGTAGAACTACCACCTTGAATCTTCTTCTGAGTTGCCTACAGTGTCATGAGCTTTCCTTCAATGGAAGTTGTGATCATATATGCCTCATCTATCCATGATTATAGACGTGCTTTTAGGATCGCTTCTTTGTGCGGAGCGGCATCCACCTGTTCCTTAAGCGCCTTTGCCTCCTACATCCGTGTGAGCCTCTATGTAAGGGCGACCATCTACGCAGTCCCTTTGACCTCATCATATCTTTGTTGTAGCTCACGCGCCTTTGTCTCTAGGCGCTCTACATACGGGTCCTCCTGCAGGGTGGTCAGGACCTTGAATGATTGTTCAAAAAGTTGCGTGTAGTCTGCTACTACACTGTCGACCATCGCTATTGCTATTGTAATAGCGTGGCATGTTGTTCCCTGACTTTCGGTGGAGTTGGAGGCTAAGCCCTCAACTTCAATTTTGTGATCTACAAGTTCAGCTCCAGTTGAATCCTGACCATCTCTGTCCGAGCGTCGCGCACCCCTGTGGCCAACTTGCGGACACGTGCCTCAACCAGTTCTTCTGCCTGAATGTCCAACTCCGGGACCATTTGGCAGGCTTCCTCCACTACCTGCATGATTTTCTTATTCTTCTCCACTGCCTCATTGCGTTGCAGGCCCAACTGCTTGATATTGATGTGTTGCTCACTCATCACCTACAGAGCGCGACTCTCCTAGGCCCTAAGTTCCGCGGTGACTCCATCTGGCAATAGGTGGAGCGTCTCTCGAGGGAGCGTGACCATATTCAATCCCACCCCTTTCAGGCTATTGACCATGGGTCTGTCAGCCTCATTTTTTGTAGTAAGTGCCCCATCTGGTAACAGTATCGCGTTGGTCACCCTTGTGCGCAACATCTCCGTAGCAGCTAAAGTGTCGATCGCTAGGTTGGTGGACATTGTGCCAGCTTGTGGAGTACGAGCCTGTAACTCCTGTAACTCTGTCCGGAGAGCTGCTAATACCAATTGCTGCTCCTTTGCGAATTGTTGGAGGGCCTCTGCAATGACATCCCTCACCATTTCCCCAATATCATGCAAATCCCCCTCAATGAGGGTGATTGGGTCCAAGGATGTCTTTGAAGGACATCATTTGTGGGTCTGCGCCACCTTGTTCTGTCATCTCCTTTGTTTTTTCCTCAGCCCCAAGCGCAGGTGACTTCTGTCCTTCGCGCTCTTCTCCTCCTATCTCCCGATGTTATGCCAATTTCGCGGCATCGCGCGCTACCTAGGTCTTAGCCTTAAACTCCTCTTTTCTACGCTTCTCAGCCAGCTGCGCCATTCTGAGCTTTGTTTCTTCCTTATTACGTTGTGTGTCAAACTTTTCTGTTTCCACCACGGAGCCTGTTGCAGCACACCAATCCGACGGCCAAGACTCGAGGACTGTAAAGATAACATCATTTATTGCCAGATAAGGTAAGCTATGCCATGTCTTCATGGGGTCCTTCCGCGCCCTGATAAAGACATGGTGGAAATCCGCTTTGAACTCTGCAAAGCTCTGCAAACTAGCATATACTGTGGGTGACAACCACAGCTTGTGATTGATCCCCATCCGGATACTCATCTCCATCAAGATCCAAAAGATATTGCTTTATTTTACGCTTTGTGCGTCCCATAGCGAAGCATACTTCGTTGCCTCTGGAAGGTCCAGCGCGACTGAAGGGAATTGGCTGTCTTCTAGCAGCTCCCATGCCATCAATACAGCAAGAGCCACGTGTAGTGGAACGTCTTGCCCTGCTCTTGTGCCTCACGACAGTTCGCAAGGAACTCACCGCATAGATAATTCACCCAGTTGAACTGGACTCCTTCAGCACATTAGGCTACTAGTGCAATCACAGGTGCAGACACCTCATCCACGCAGCACTTCCGCATCACCTTCCCTGCTAATATTTGCATTGCTACCTTGACTATAGGGTTGTTAATGTTGGAGATGGCATATCCCTGCTTCTTCTTCTCCAAATTGAATTTCTTCTTCATAGCTTCCGCGAGGGCCAACTCACCACCTTTTCCTTCTGATATATTGGCTGGATCCTCCCTTGAGTAAGGCAGTCACGTGATCTGATGGATCAAGTGGTATGTGATGGGAATGGGCTCCTCCAGCCACAAGCATCCATCATGCACAAAGAAGAGCAGCTGCCTGCTAACGAAGACAGTCACTGGGGCGCGGTGGTAATGCGGTACCTAGAGCAGGTTGAGTAGCCCAGCTTTCTCTACACCCTTGAGCCCTTTCCACAGCTCTAATTCGATCGTTCTAGTGTTCGTGTCAATTAGTCGGCACATTAGCTTCTCAGTCGCTAAATGCAAGAATTTCTCATGATCTGCGAGGTCCCAATCTTCGAACTTTAGTACATGAAACCGCCCTAAGCGCGGCCCCTCAAAAATAATGTCATCCGGGAGCAAAAGAGTTTGCAGGTAGCTCTTGCTCTTGTCTATGTCCTTTGGAACCTTGGCTTTGCCCTTACGCGAAGGAACATATTCTGGTGACCTGGTAATAAGGTCCGCACCCTGGGTTTCAACTTCCATTTCCAAATCCTCCTCATCCGCCAGGATTTCTTCAGATTCTTCCTCATTTGCCTCCAGATTAATGGCCTTCCCTTTTTCCTGCAAAGTGAGCTTGGTCCTCTGTGGGTTTCTTGGAGAGATGCGCACCGATAGCATAGTCTTCTTATCCTTCTTTTGTCTCATTGTCTTGGGTGATTTAGGGACTTCGACTACCACTTTGGCACTCTCTTGGGCAGCTTCTACTACCTCAATTTCTTGCACGTCTTCCTCGACTGTCATCACTTTTGTGTCCATGGATTCCCGGAGTGTTGACATCATTCTATTCAGGAGGTCCTGCGTCTCCTTTGGAAATCTCTCAAACGCTGAACTTGCTCTCAAACCCTCAAAATTTGCACGGTCCATACACACCTGATAGCGCGACAACTGAATTTTCAAAATGCCAAGTGTTTTTTGTTGGACAACCACTTGTAATTTATAGGGCCTTTTGAATTCAAATCCGACCGTTCCCCCAACATTCGACACATTAATGCTAGATTGGTGGTAGATTTTCAAGAATATAATCCATAAATTTTGCCTTAAGTGCCTGCTGCCTGCTCCATTTCGCCACAATCCGACCATCAAATCGTGAATAATGACTTTAACGATCACTTTCTGGTAGACCTACGTGTTATTACCACGAGTAGCACAGCTGCCTTCACATTGTCGCGGACCCTGTGACACTTCCCTGCTTTGCGCAATCCTAAAATCACGCAACTCCCCAACCTAGGCAGTGTAGTTTATAGTCACGCGCCTCCTTTCAACTACCTAGAGTGCTAAGACTATGCTACCTTCATTTAGTCACATGGTCGGACCGCCGGTGTATGGCTTCAAGTGACTGCCATTCACCTTTCCTGGGAAGAGTTCTCCATTTAACTTGACCAGCTGTACCACTCCTCCATCGGTAATATTCTTAATAACATAAGGCCCTAACCAGTGCATCCTGAATTTTCTAGAGAATTTATCAAACTTACTATGATACAAAAAAACTAGATCGTTTACCTTAAATGTGCGCAGCTTGATGTGTCGATCATGTCATGCCTTTTCATGCTGCTTTTGGACCTGTTGGTGAAACCTAGCCAAAAATATTTCTTCTTCGAGCTCATCCAGCTACGTGAGCCTCTCCTCCAGGGCTCCACAATCCATCATACCTGTGAGCATTGCTGTGCGTAGACTAGGCATGATGTATTCCATAGGCATTACAGCTTCCATACCATACACAATCCTAAAAGGGGTTTGTCCCATACTGCAGGTATGCATAGGTCCCAATCACTTCCCTGAGCATTGAAAACCTTGGTCAGCGTGTTTTCAAGCACTTTTTTGAACGTCTCCACTATCCCGTTAGCCTCTGCATGATAAGGTGTGCTCTTCTGGTGATATACCTAAAATTCATTCGTTAGTGCGTTGATTGTCTCATTCAGGAAGTGTGTACCACGATCACTCATCAAGATCCTTGGACATCCAAAGCGTGTCAGTACATGCTCAAATAGGAACTTTGCCGCCATTGCACCTGAGCAATCCTTCACCGGCTGCGCTTCTGCCCAACGAGTCAAATACTCTATCGTAGTGATAATGTACCTCAATCCTGTCTTCCCTTGTGGTTGAATGGGTCCTACAAAATCTATTGCCCACTTCTCGAAAGGTTGCAACGTCATTTGTGGATTCAAAGGAATTTCATCCCTCCATGATGGCCTACCTGTTCTTTGACATACATCACATGCCTTGCAATATGCTTTTGAATCTTGATGAAGGGTTGGCCACCACAACCCTCCACGTAGAATCTTTTGTGTAGTTTCTCTCCCTGCATAATGTCCTCCCACAGCGCCTCCATGAGCGTCCACGAGGATGCTGCTTTGTTCGAACTCAAGTACATATCGTCACAATATCTCATCAATCCCCATCTTGTATAGATGCCCAACAATGACAGAGAAATCTTCCATGCACACCACTAATTCCTTCTTTTGTTGGACAGAGTATCCTTCCGGTGTAGTTCCTATTGTTAGGAAGTGTATTATATCCTCAAAATGACCATCCGCAACACGTACTGCAAATAGTTGCGTGTCAGGCAATCTTTCTTCCAAGTTAGTATGTTCCTCCCCAGTTTCGTTGTGCAACAGATGATCTGGTCCCGCGTTAAATCATCCAAGCTTCACAACAACTTCAAAATCGTACTCTTGGAACAATAAGAACCATCTACAGATTCGCCCCCCCAACACAGGCTTATTGACCAGGTACTTCAGTGCGGAGTTATCTGTATACATTTTAAAATGGCCTCCTAGCAAGTAGTGCTAGTACTTCTAGAGTGCATACACCATAGCTAGACCCTCGCGTTCAATGGTAGACTAGTTCTTCTTTGCTTTGGATAATCTGCGGATTGCGAACACGATAGGATGGTCCAAGCCTTTGCCTCCATCCTGTGTTAGTACTACCCCTAGCTCTATACATGACACGTCAACATATACATGAAACTCCTTCCAGTACGGGAAGATTAGAATCGGCGTGGTAACCATATTTTCTTTCAATATATCCAAGTTTTTCTTACAGTTGTCGTTCCAGCAGAACGTGACATCCTTCTTCAACAATTTTTCCATCGGCGCGGTGATCTGGGCACAGCCTTTGATAAACTTTTTGTAATATCCCGTATGTCCTAGAGTAGTTCGCAGCTATTTCACACTCCTCGGCGCTTCCAAGTTCAGTATCACTATGATCTTCGTGGGGTCTACCATCTGTCCTTTTATGCAAACCACATGCCCCAATAGGTTCCCAAAAGGAACACAAAACAAACACTTCTTGAGATTGAGCACGATCTGGTATCTTCGATAGGTATCCAGCATCAGGTGCAAGCTTGCTACATGGTGCTTAACCAGCCCAAATACAGTCCAGTCATCAAAATATACCTCTAGGAACTTGTGAATAAATTCCTTAAATGTCGCAAAAACCACGCGCGAAAATATTGCAGACGCATTCTTCAATCCAAACGGCATTACAGTGTATTGAAAACAACCCCACTCAATCTCGAAGGTTGTCTTGCTGCTATCCTCCGGCACGATTTTGATTTGGTGGTACCTAGAGAACCCATCAGTGAAGGAATATGCGTCCTGGCCACCTACATTTTCCAACACTTCATCCATGAACGGAGTTGAGAAAGGATCATGCACACAAGCATCATTCAGTTTTCTGAGATCCACACATATCCTAATCTCATCCTTCTACTTTTTCTCTTGCACCACCATAGGGCTTACCCAATCATATTCTTCCACAGGCTCAATGATGCCTGCCGCTAGCATCTTATCTAGCTCTGAGCGGACCTTCTCCTTGTATTTTGGATTGAGGCAGTAAGGCCTCTGCTTAACTGGCTTCGCGTCAGGTTTTAACGTGATCTTAATCAATCCTAGGTCTCCAATTATTCCTTTCATATCTGCAAACTTGGTAGGTAATAAGTCTTGGTATTAGTGGAGCAATTCAACGACCTTATCCAATGTCGTGTTGTCCTAGTATTCTCCAATCTTCGTGAATTTGGGTTCTGCCTCCGTACCAATGTTCACTTGTTTTGTTTTCACTAGCGTAGTTATATCAGGGTTCTCAATCTACGGTCCTTGAACCTCGCGGTGGCCTTTTGTTTATGGAATGTTAATCTTTCATGGATCCTCATCCTCATCTTTAGAAGTTACATTATAACATTCGAGTGCGTGACTTAGCTGAGTAGCCCATTCAGGTTGAATTAGGTCTAAAGGATCCTGTGATATTCTAAAGATGGTTGCTTTCACCTCTTGTAGTGCCTCATCAATAATGTCAAACCCATCCTCAAAACTGAATGTCATCATCAATCCTTCGCGTAGGATATTCCAGTCACCTGTCCCATGGCAGAGC
Source organism: Pinus tabuliformis (assembly GCA_031772625.1). NCBI lineage: Eukaryota > Viridiplantae > Streptophyta > Pinopsida > Pinales > Pinaceae > Pinus > Pinus tabuliformis. The sequence goes on from CM062819.1 coordinate 865,811,372, forward strand.
TCTATTTCTATATACCAATTCATTAGGATAACATCCAGGGTATGACAGAACAGGTGCACCCACTCAGGTTGGGGCTTTTCTCCATAAGCCTGCGTCCATTTGGCCAGATGCGTGCGCAGATCATTCTGCCCATCATACTTGTCTGTCAGTCGCATCTTAGGATTCCCAAATCATGTTCTCATCATCCTCCTACATTCACACCAATCATCAAAGCTTCCCTTGTGCGTACCCCACCATCTTGCGGGCGTAGCGCGTAGTGCCCAATCCAAGACCTGGAAGCACTTCTTTTCTGGTATCTCCCTTTCAAATGCATCCAAAAATATATCTACCTCATTTAGACTATCATAAATAGGTAGATATATTGCCTCTTATGATACACAATGCAGCGACCAGGTAATCATGTTGCAATTCAGCGTAGTTACTTCGTGTAACTGATTCTACCAGGATTCTATTTCTTCGTCAGAATCCGAAGTGCAGGAACTCTCGCGATCTGATGTAATTTGTCCATTCGCGGTGGGATTCACCCAATCTTGGTTTCGCACTGTTATCTTATAGATGCATTCCAGATCATCATCACTCTCATAATCATAGACTGGTTCTGTATAGCGCGATCCTTCAGCAGGATCCAGGGGTATTATTACGTGCTGTGATTTATTCTCAAATATCATCTTTCGCTTCTTCAGATTGATTACCCTGTTCATATCAGTAGCCCAGTCAATTCCCAGGAGTGCAGGGTAGGGATTGCTATCATCCACTATCTCTATTACTTCAAAATCCACCAGCGTGCTCGCTCCCTCAATGTCCACGGTCACCCCCTGTAGCCACCCCATGGGGATGATTTTTTGCTGATTCGCCATCCTTAGCTGAATCAGAGACCATTGCAGCACAGGTCTCCCCATTCACTCCCAAGTCTGCTTTGGTAGGACATTCGCATCTGACCCCAGGTCCAAAATGACCTGATCCATTTCATACTCTCCTATTTGTGCGGTCAGTCTCATCTCCCGTCCCATTCTCGTTTTATGCTTGCCAATTTTTCATACTACGCGTGGCTCACCCATCGTGGTCCCAGCAAATCTATTGATGAGTTCTTATAACCCTTTCATAACCTTACTGTTGCGGAGTAACTTCATATAGGTTTCCAGGAAGGTTGTGAGCATAGAAGGGTCCATCTCCGGCTCAGGCTTATCCTTGCTACCTGAGGTGTAGGCCTCAGCAAAGCTCTTCTTAGCTTCCATGAAGGCTTCACGAGCGCACTCCAAGTCAAATTTAGTCTCTTTTGTTAGGGCTTTGCGAACCCATGTATTGTCTTCTAGTTGTTTCCCCTTGTCATCCCCTGTCACGATCCCACTCTTGAGCACTATGTTTATGTTCGGATCCTCCTCACATGGCTTAGACCTCATCATCTGCAGGTTCTGAGTCGGTGGAGGTGGTAGCGCCCCTTTGTCTCATATCCTAGCTATCAGTGTAGGACAGTGTTTTGTTTCATGATCAAACAGCGTGCAATACTTGCACGACGAACACGTTGGATTAGTGCAATCACGAGCATAGTGTCCTGGTCCTCCGCAATTGTAGCAAATCAACTATCCTCGACCTCTACCAGGTCCTCCTCTACCTTGGTCTCGTCCGTGCCCCTGAAATCTCGTCTGGACCGTTCCTACATTTTGGTGGAGGGGCCGTGTTTTGGCCTGAACCCATTAGGTGAGAGTTCTATCCATCATCAATTTATAGCTCCTGCAAGTACGCTCATCATGTCCTACCGACCTACAAAATTTGTAGAACAGCTATTTCGGTGCTTGTACATACTTCTATAGAAAGTGAGAGTTATACGTGGCATGTTTTCTGGCTACGTAACAGATAGCGCACCATAATTCAGGCCTCCGCTAGGTCCTTCTTGAGCTTCCAGCCTCAAAGGCATCTGTCCTCCCCCTACAAGGTAAATCACAAAGATCGGGCAATGGTCTTTGTCATGACCCTGACTCTTGCATTTCAAGTACCATAATTCCTCACGTACCTCTCGTCGAACTGTCTTGTCCTGCTTCATACCTTGCATCTCAAGGCACATATTCTTCAGTTACGCATGGATTTGCTGAAATCCTAGATTAGGATCTTACATCGGAGTCTCATGTAGTCTCATGGCAATCTCCAAGGCCTCTACTTGAGTTGTTATCTTCTGTTGCGATAGCGCACTCGTTAAGTGTGGTAGTAGTGAAGCCACAAACCACTCGCGATGTTGTCCATCTGTAAAATTCATGTTGGCTTCACGGATTGTACATTTCAACCTTTGATCTAGTTCCCAAGGCATCTCATCTGGTCGCATCGCGATCTATTTGAATCCCACAATTGACTGCGCCTCAGATTTAGGCCTACTAAATTCCCTATTTAGTGTTGCCTAGATGTCTGCTACTCCAACATTCGGGTTATCGTTAGAGTACTTAATATACCAGGTTAGCACGCGATCTTGCAGAGCACTAACCAGTGTCGCCTTCTTTATGTGATCATTTATAACACCTTGAGCTTCCCATACAGCCCTCACAATGAACCAGAATTGGTCTGGGTCCTCATTTCCTAAGCCTTTGAACAAAGGAAACTTCACTGTATATGCTATAATGAACCGTGGTGGAGGTGGAGGCAGTACAGATGAAGTTGGAGGTGATGGCGGTGAAGTCGGAGGTGGTGTGGGCAGAGGTGGTATTCGCGGGAATCCTTGTCTTATTAACTGAATAGCGCTTTGCGAAGAGACCTTCGCTATTTCTTATTCGTCCCTTCACGGAGGTGAAATCAAGGGGCTATACTCTGGACCCTTATTTCCTTCATTTCTATAAAATTTTCCGCTTCATGTAGTCCCGAACATCAAGGTAGATGCATAGCCTGTTTTTCGCACAACAGCATTTTAATCCAAGTATTCAAAGATTTTACGTACTTACCTCGCAGTCCTTTGAAAAAGCGTCACTCCACCTCGCTATAGCTAACTGAGGTGTCAACCATGAATTCAGTAACAAATCCTCCTATGACGTGATCGAGCCAATGATCGACAACGCGGGCGATGTTATCCTTCGATGCTTCCAACCTTCGCACTAGCTCTAGGGTCCACACAATAGGACCGTCAAGTTTCCACCTTCCTTGGCTATCTGCTAACTTCTTGATCCATTCATATAGCTCAATATGGAAAGAGCAGAAAAATATCTCGTGGATCTCTATATACAGGTATCGGTCCAACCATTGTTCCTTTGTCAGTCGTGGGGTTTTGTTCTCCTGTGTCGCGGATTCGTGGAATTTTCTATCCAACCAGTCTCCAATCTCCTTCTTAATTGGATTCTAGTGATACGACATCACACATCTCTTATGTAGATTCCGGTCCCGACAACAGAACCATTTGTTGGCTTGATGGGGCTTGACCCAGGTTCAACGTTAGTTAGCCAAACAAATCCCTACACTATTGGCCCTTTGGGCATCAGCCCGCAGAGCGAAGACTGAAGTCTCACCCAAAGTAGTATGGGGCATAGAAAATTTTAGGGGCGAATGTTCGCCCTTTGGCGAAATTAAGGGATTTCTAAATTTTTAGTGGGCCAATATTTTGTATCATAGCACATTTTTACAAATCACCTCAAATAGCCCACCTTATTTTAAGGGAGAGGGTAAAAAAGGTAAATTTAGCCCTTGAAACTAGGAGTTACAACCTTCCATTCGCCCATTTTCAAGAATAGGTTTTATTTAAGTGAATCCATTCGCCCATTTTCAAGAATAGGTTTTATTTAAGTGAATCCTATGGGTCAAATACCATATTTATAAAAGAGTTATGGTAAATTAATAAAAATATAAACAAACGAGAGGTATGGTAAATAAATAAAACATTTTTTATATTTACTCCATAAGTCACCTTATATACATGCAAGGGTGTAAAAAAATAAAAATATAAGTAAAGTGGAGGTATGGTAAATAAATAAAACGTCTTTTTATACTTACTCAAAAGGTATGGTAAATAAATAAAAATATAAATAAACTAGATGTATGGTAAATAAATAAAACCTCTTTTTATATTTAGTCCATAACCCTCGTTCTATTTATGAAGGCTCAAGAAAGAGGTTTTATTTAAGTGAATCCTATGGGCCAAATACCATATTTGTAAAAGAGGTATGGTAAATTAATAAAAATATAAATAAACGAGAGGTATGGTAAACAAATAAAACATTTTTTTATATTTACTCTATAAGTCACCTTATATTTACCAACACTCAAAAAATGCGTTATATTTAGGTGAAACCTATGGGCAAAATACTATGGGACGAATACCATGGACTAGATTGTTATTAATACCATGCAAGAAAACATTATTAACCCTAATATTAGTATTAATAAAAATAAAAATGGCACATGGTATTGACCCATGGTATTCACCTGGAATGTAGCCTATTTAAATGGGGGAATTAAACCAGCATAGATCCATCTTTACTCTGGATCTACTAACCCCCTAGAGGGATCAAATATCGTGATATGCAAACTAGCATAGAGTGAACAAATATTTGATCCCTCTCGGGGCTTGGTGGATTTAATGTATGTTAAACATTTTAGCTTGGTTAAAATAAAAAATAAAATAAAATTCAACTATTAATTTTATTAATTTTTATAAATTACTAATAGTAATTTTTAAGCTCCATGTTTATGATAACCCATGGTATTGACCCATGGTAATACCATGGTATTCATGTGAGCATAGACTATTTAAAGGGGAAATTCTATCATCTTAGATCCATCTTAATTCTGGGTCTACCAAGTGCTCAGAGGGATAAATAGATTTCACCCTAAGAGTGGTAGAGTTAGAGTTAAGATGGATATAGGTTGGTTTTTATGATAATGAAGATATTAAATAGACTTACGAAATTATATTGTAAAAACATCTTAAGGTGAATGGTTAAGCATAGACATTGGACAAGTATATTGTATACTGTTTTAAACTGAAACAAATCCAAGGCTAAAAGGAATGGATTGATTGCACTATTCATCCTTCTATAACTTTCCAACATATGTTGGAGTAAAAAGATTGTAATTTGGGTAATTTTTCTAACTGCAAACAGGAACATACTTTTGTATTGGCAGGGTGGTTACGAGGTCCCTAGAAGTGATGAATTTGAATTTTTCTTGGTTTTATATATAGTATTAGATTTTTTCTCATGCTTTCTATGAATGACACGAGTGAATTTTATCCTACACCCACTAGGTTATCGATATGTAATTTCAGTAATTTTGATTTCAAAAGATATTTTAAAGAAATGCAATGATTTCATTTTTGTATTCAATAAACACAATATTCTAATGGAATTCTATATTTGTGGTTTACCTATATAGATTCCATGGAGAAGTGTTAGTGGTGTGACATCAATTGTCCTCAAGCAAAGGCTTTAGTTTTACTCTTTTTGGAAGCAAATACTTTCTTCCAACATTTTTGAGTTCCATGAAAAATTTGAAAGTCCTAATAGTATTCAATTATGGGTTCAAGAGAGACATAGTATTCAATTATGGGTTAAAGATATCCACACTGAATGATCTATCGGCATTATCTTCACTTAGTTTAAGACTATTCACTTGGAGAGCCTGTGTGTGCCCCCACTTCAAGAGCATAGTAAAGTCATGTAGAACTTAGAGAAGCTATCTTTAAGCTTTTAGTGAAGAATGGAAAAATGTCTGGGTTCAATAACAACCAATCAAGCATTAAGATTCCAATAATGCTAGATTTTAACCTGGAGCACTTTTGTGATTTGGAGGAGATGCCCCCTCGTATTTGTGACACATCTTCAGTTGTCAATTGGAATATTACTAACTGTCATTTCCTTCGAAAGTTACCTGATGACTTGGAGAACCTCAACTCTTTAAGAATGTTAAGGAAGGAAAGAAAGTACATTATGCTAAATTCTCTTATGCTTTTCAATTTTTTCTTGGATATCTACAACGTTTCAGGTAGGAAAGTACATTCTGATAATGAAAATTTGTCTTGATAGAAAGGCCCAATTTCAAATTCTAATGCTTTCAAAAAGCATTGTATAACTGTAATGTTTCTAAAAGGAAAGCATATTTTTTCAATTTAAGTATGATCCCATATTCCAACTTAGTTTTCAATAACCCATTAGGCTTTGTAGCTTTGAATAAATCCATGTCTTTTGATAAGATCCTCTTCCAAATTAGAACGCAGTTTCCTTTTGGCAATAACCACATACAATGTCTTGATTTTTTTATTGAGAAAATAGAGGTTGTGAAACAAGCTTGTGCCATACAAGGACTTGATTCATTGATTATGTATCAATTATGGCTCTTGATCTAACAATGTCTTGATTTTGTTGCTTGAAAATAGAGGTTACGCTTTACTATTTCACAAAATTTCTTACAATCTTTCCATTAGTATTGATTTGTAATCTCAGTCATTGAGGGATGACAGTAATGACAAAGGCAATATTCCATGGTTTGAAGTTACCCTCTTACTAAATATTTAAATATATCACCACAATTTAATTGTTAGTTAAAGGAATTGTATTTGATTTGTAAACAATTAATTGCTTGATTTATAGATTTTGATTTTTTCCCTTTTTTATTTTTTTCTCAGATTTGGTATGAGATATCTTCTAATATTTGGGTTCCCTAGTTTCCCCACCATAGCTATGAGGTTCAGATGCTATCATTAAATATTCTCAGAACGTTACAATTTTTCTAGTAAGTGTGCTTTGAAGCATTGTTGTTGCTTTTCCATGGTGTTAATGCAAATAAGCACTACAACTAGTGCCATTATTTAGATTAAGTGCCGAAATCTAGGTGGTCTTGTAATGATGGAGTGATTGTTTTCTAGCTACTAAGGCCATATGCATTTTTATCTCTTATGTTTTCCTAAGATATTCAAATTCAGAATAAGAATTGAGGTCTCGTTTCCACTGTAGATTGCAGTCAGTTTCTTGAACATAATATATAGTAGATTATATTTTACTAATCAACTGTGGATGTGATCCCTCACAAGAAAGGAAATTCAAAGTGACTTTGATTTCACATTGATTTGTCAAAACATCCACACAGGAAAGGAGATTCAAAGTGACATTGATTTCACACTGATTTGTCAAAATGGAGTCAAGAGAAAAGGAAACTTTGTATTCAACAATGCTCTTAATTTCATATGTACATGCATAGACATATTAGTAGAAAATATTGAAGGGTTGCCTAAGTAATATTTTCCATTCCACTACATTCTTTACAGCTTGTAAATAAATAACTCGGAACAATTCATTACACTACTTGTTATTCTTTATTAATCAGTGGTTAAGATTTTGATTTTGATATTGAAATTGTGTGTTCTATAATGCTTCTTTTCCATTCACTATGTATAGCATATAAAGTGTGTCTAATGGAGTAGGAAGATTGGAAAGTCTTGTGATCCTTGAACTATGTTACAAGGCAAAAACCCAACGGGGCAGGGTAGGTACATCCCCACAAAGGGGTCACAAATACCAAAGTTGGTATTGGCTAGTGCCTTGAGCTAGAAAATTTCCTTTACCCTTGTATTAACAGTGAATCCGGAGAGGATTCTAATATTATCTTTATAAGATTTATATCAGTTAAGATTGATGAATAAAATTCATGAGACATGAGCTAGGATATCCTTGCAAGGTGGTTGTTGATTATTGGAAGCTATGATGGCCATTATGTCAGGCTAGGTGGTTGCACTCCCTTGATCGTGAGCACGATTGTGATCAAGATGGAAGACTTCATAGTCTAGATTGATTGTTTAGCAGTGATAATTAGTGGGCTCATTCACAAAAGCTTCTATTTCACTAATCCTTTTTATAGAGTTGTCAGATTCAATTTCCAAAGGTTTTAATTACACTATAGAGTTAAGTTCTGAGAGAGTTGTGATTCACAGTGTTAAGTATAGCAGCTATGACACTTGAATGAAGACAAGCATAGTAGATGTATCAAACTCTGTTATAAGCTTACCTGCATATTATAAGGGACTTGGTTGGCTTTTTTATAATTTTATAAACAAGTTCCATGTCGTGGAAATGTGAAAAAAAAACAGCAATATTGCCACCATGTGGCTCTTGTCATATATTGTTTTATACTTTTTCAAAAAATTCTCTAAGAGTTCACAATGCTAAGATTCACTAGGACCTTACAAAGTTTTATTATTTAGTGAAAGACTCGCCAAGATCTTACAAGATTTTACAATTGAGTAAAATATTTGCAATGCCTGGTGAGAGATTCACCAAAAAATTTATATACATATTATATTATTGATAAAATGGCCTTCCATTTTTCCTATATACCATGGAGATTCCCCCATTTATTATACATATAAATTTTGGGGGGTTCTTAAAATTTTCCCTAGTATGGGGGGATGTTGGAACCAAGTTTCTGCACCCAGAGATGGTTGCGTTGTCGATTTATTCCAGTTATACCTGCCTTCGCACAAGTTTCTTAGCCCTCTATTCCACCCTTTAGTACCTTCACGAAAGGGTAAAATTGGCTTTCGCGCAGCCCTAACCTGCGACTCATGGAATTTCACACTACTAGGGCAGCGAACTGCGATATCTCCCAAACTAGGCTAAGTGTCTTACTTATCTTATCAAACTACTTAGATCTTAGCTCTATTTATACAATCCCATGGTCCACGGACCATGGGTAGATCTTTTACAGCTGACATTACATTTCCAAAATAAGGGCAAACAACCCTATGACTCTTTAACACCTACGCGCTCTGCGACCACAAAATGCAGAGTATTTACACTTGAATTAAAAATTTGACCAAAATATGGGCTTTTAGCCCCAAAACTACCCTTGGGGGATCCTGCGCCCAACAATACATTCCAACTGAGGAGAAAGATGTTGACATCTTGACAAAGGCATTTTCAAGAGGTAAATTCGAATTCCATAAGTGCGAGATAGGGGTGGTGGAAAATCCCCTTCTTGCTAAGAGGGAGTGTTGAAAAAAATGTAGCAAGAAAAGCTCAATTTGAATTTAGCCTTATTCTAATTGAATAAATTGAATTTCCACACCAATAGGGAAACTTGGAGGCAGATAACTAGTGTGACGTGGCTCTTGTCACTTAGTTAGCTTAGTAAATTCGATTTAGAGGGCTTGGAGTTAAGTTATGCATGTGTGATTGATAAATTTTAGTAATCCAGTTCAGTTATTTTCAGTTGTATTCAGTTAGCTGACCTCTAACTATTGTTAGATTTAGTTGACGTTTAGTTGTACAGTGGGACAACAGTCTAACTCATAGATATGTTAGTTAATTGATCAATCAGCCTAAAATAGCTAGTGCATGTAGATCATTTGAGTTCCTTGGCAAAAGTGGAGATGATAAGAAAGTGTAAGATCAGTTGTAGACTAGTCTTGAGTGTACATGTGTTGCATGCAATCAGTGATCAGTCTTTGGGAATTGCACAATCAATTTGGAGGAAATTCTTAAAGGATATGAGCTAATTTCCTCAAGATTTGCACAAGGAAATAGGAGGCTAGGTGAGTTGATATTTGGATAAGTGTTGGCCAGAGTTTTTCATTGAGCAGAGAGAACAATTATTATTTTGTTGGTTTAGCTCAAAGCTGGGTCTAGCAATTTTAATAGATTCCCTATTCATCTGATTAATGCAAAGAGGCTTGATGGGTTTTTCCCACTTGGGTTCCCCTAGAAATCATTGTTTTTCTTATTGCATGTCTATGCATGTTGTTCTAAATTGTGAATTTCATTCCGCAGATCATTACAGTAGAATTGTGCCTCTTTATTTTAGATTAAATTTCTTGAGCAGTTGCAATTCTATCAAATTTCTACAATTTTGCTCATCCTGGACTATTGTTATACTCTCATTACCAACTCTATATATTTTCCCTTCCATATTTGGACTCATTATAGCTTCTACCAGCTCCATCGATTCCACTTGGATACTATGTCCATTAGATTATGTTTCTCCATTGCCTAAACTAATGTTTAGGCCTTTAGCTTCTCTCTCATGGTTGTAGGATATTTTTGCATAATCCATGTCTCTAATTTGACATTATGAGCTTTACTTGTTTTGGGTAAAACATTGAATTTGAAAGAAGTGTGCATACAAAAATATTGTTAGAAACAACCCATTTTCTAGATATGTAGCATTTCTTTAATATTCTAATAATCATATGCATTTCAAAGCTTTGTCAATTAAAGATTAAAGAACTTCTTCTCAACTTATGAATAACCTTATGAAACTTCTCCAAATTCAAAGCATTTAGCTTATTCTCCTCTAACTTATATTTCTATATACTTATGCCTTAATATGATCTCTAAGTTGAAAGTTATGGCTTTCTAAAATCGTTGTTTTTATCCAATTTGTGCACTTTCCCACTCATGCAAACTAACTTGGACGCCAACTTCTACCACTTGTAGATGAAAATCTATGAGGAACTAAGAAAACCTCTATAATATCCTGCATAGATAACACTAACGATGGTGAGTATCAAACAACCTTTAGATTGAGAATTTAATGCTCCAACCAAATTTTGCATAAACATGGAATTGTAAACTTTTCCTTTTTCGTTTTTTCTTTGGACTTGGAATTTTTTGCAAAAATTGAGATCTCCCAAACTATACAAAATTGAGAAAACTTCACTAATACAAAGTTGTTTGGACTATTTAGAAGATAAAATGTCAATTAATATAATTTTTTTTCAAATTTTGATATGGGGTTCCTTTTCCTCCTCTAAAGATCTTAAAAATCCCCTTAAAGTGGCCTAGAATGGTGGATTCTTGCCTATTTTGAAATTTGCAATCCAAACCCATTGGATTTTAGCCAAATCCTCCACTTGATATTTTCATGTCTACTTCCTTGAATTACTATAGAAATTTCATCAACAATCGAGCCTTTATTAAGCAATACCACTTTGTTCCTTAAAAATAACTAATATGTAATTTCTAACCATCTAGAGTTGAATGAAAAGTGGCCATCTCTAGCACTTTTACAGTCCTCCTAACTACATATTTAACCCTGAAGTTTGATCTACATTTCAGCTTTCTTGTTCTTGTTATGGCCGAAATAAGTTTATGGCTACAAGCTTTTAATTTTACAATCTCATCTTTGTAGATGTATCATTTTTTTTTGATGTGGATGACATGTTCCTATTGACATGGCACAAGTATCCACTCTCAAGTGGTGAGGTGTTCATGTCATCAGCTAAGACACTTTGATGTCTTGTCACCCTCTAGGCCTTAAAATTTTCTTGCTTTTGCTCTTCCTTTTCTTTTATTTTCTTCTAGGCCCAAACCACACCTGACAATTGACATGAAATCCTTCATACTATCATTGTGATAGGGATTTTCCCACTCCATTGACACTCATCCACCTAGTACTCATACATTAGTTGATGCATAGACAAGGGACCCATCTTTGTTGTTCATCAACTAGCATATATTCCTTGCTAATCAATCAAAGATTGACTAGTAGTGAGTATGGGCTATGAACTAGCCCAAAGTTTAACAACCCCACATGGCCTTAATAGCTTACCACGAGCAATATGGGTGAAGGACATGTAGTGATCAACCGTTAGTTATGGTTCCAAAGGAATTGATCCCAAAATTACTTATGTTTCGGCCTAAAACTGCATTTGTTGGAATAGTGCTCGTGTCACATGTGGACCTCACCACTTGCACCCTATGAACCCTTCCTTCTTGCACAGTGGTCCTGCCACAATGGACAATGTTAGTCCATGTCACTATATAGGTCCATGTCATCCTCTATGTCATTCAATGTTACCTATACGAAAAATCCTTAAATTCTCAAATTTTACCTAATCTCCTAGAATCCTCCTACAGAATCACCCTCCATCTTGGCCTTTATTGATACTAACTCATTGGCCCATATAAATCAGGTGCTACAATTTATGCTTCAATACCAAAGTATAGCATACATATCACTAGGGTACTTCAAATCTCAAACTTTCATCCATTAAAACATACTCCAATGACATCTTTAATTAAATAAGAAGCATACAACATAATAGCAAACTCAAGCACAATCAAGAAATCATATTAATTGCGCCAAGAGGCACTTTATAGCCCAGCATAGGGGATATGTGTAATGTAATGTAAGTATGTCAACATTTTTAAATTTATCCTGACACATCCTACCAACATACATGCCTATTTACACACATATAAATAGGTGAAGTAACATTAATCGGTGAAACTTGGAATTGTGTGAAACTTACCCCATGGAATACATGTTTAAACTCTTTTGAACCCCAATATAATATTTTTTTAACCTCAAGAGATATATATAATTGACAATGGGGTATGAACAGTATAGTGTGGGTGTCAGTGCAGTGTCTGTGTCTACACTTTTCTTCTAGAATTCTCACTGCGCACTTTCCCTAAGGAAATTGCAAGTTGTGAATGAATTATAGAAAAAACATTCTCCTCCTCCCAAAGGTTATAAATTTCATTCTCTACGAAAAATAATTTATTTTCATCTTTTCATTTGGAACTTTGTCACCCTTGAAGCTTTCATATTTGTGATGAGCGCTAGTATTGCAGCAAGGATGTTGCAACTCCTGGGCTGCCAGCTTTACTTATCAACCCGGGGTTCGTACAAACTTGGAGGTGATAGTGCTATATGCACAAGTAAAAGTGAAGGTCCTGCCTATTGTCACATTTCATCTGGCGAGAGACCCAAGGGGTTTCAAGCCAGACTTCTATAGAGTCAGAAGAAGCTTGATTCTTTGATGGAAGAAGAGAAAATCTATTCTAAGAGAGCTATTGTACTGCAGTAATGAAGAAAGCAACATGTACTACTAAATCACACCATATCCTAATTAACCATTTAAATAGCTATACTAAGCAGAATTGCTAAATCAACACTAACCTAATGTTGTTGCCTAAGTTACATAAGTAAAGAGCATCAAACCATACTAATGTGTATGCAAGGAAACTAAACTAAATCTATTTTCACTTTCTTTTTGGTTCTTTTGGTAAAATAAAGCATGCAATTTAATTGTTCTTGTAGATGTGACAAGTGGATGGAAGGTGGTTGAGGATGGCTAGAAGGTCTATGGAGTGTTTGGATAATGTGGTGTGTATTGAGTGATTGAATTATGAACTGTGTGTGGATTAGAGTAATTCTGCATAACATAAGTGTGCAAGGAAGTCAACAAGAATCCGAGAGAGAGAATAGTGCTCAGAGGAGTATTACGATGATCAGACAGTGTTGGAGTCTGATTGAATAACCAAGTCAAAGCGCAGTAGTGGCAGTGTTTAAATAATACGCAGAATAGAGTTCGGGAAGGATTCAAACGGAAGAGCAATCGAAGATCGAAATCAATGAAAGGAAGACGTAATGAAGTAGCAGTGCATAGGAACCGTTGGATCGGGTAGATCAACGAACAGTACTAATGGAAGATGAGCAACGAATATCTTATCGCAGGAGATTAAGTTAATAGATGGATGGGTCAATCAACAAACAGGATTAACAGAAGATAAGCAGCGGAGATCTTATCACAGAGATTAAGTGAATATATGGATGGATCGATCAACGAACAGGATTAACGAAGGACGTGTGGCAATGATCTTATCGCGGAGATTAAGTGAATAGATGGATGGATCACATCAAGTCACGTGTCAGCAGAAGGGTGGAAAACATGCAGAATGATGGAGCGGTCTTCGTAGGTGGTAAGCAGTTTCTTGTACGCCCTCAAATATGTAAGTGGAATTCCTAAATTTTACGTGATTAGCCTAAGTGGATGACACATACCACGGGAAAACCACTTTTATCGCGCGCTCTCAATCTGATATAGGTCGTGCAAGAATCCATGCAAGATTACGCGATAGTCGTTGGATCATGCAAGATTGATAAACGGTGGAGATCAGCCAAGCTAGTTGGCAAGCAGGTGATGCGATAGTCGTTGGATCAAGAAAAACAGATCGACGGTGGAGATTTGGAGTGCCTAAAGTCAAATGTTGAAATGAATATGCGACATGCGGTTGACGATGAACGGTTAGGTTTGTTGTGGATCAGACGGTAAGGAAACCTACGAATATAATATGATTAAGACGTGATTTATTAGCTTCCGCATATATTATGCATGAAGAAAATGTTGAAGGAAATGAGAATATGAGTGAGATCTTATTAGAGAAGAGAGTGATGGGAAAAGACAACGATGAAATGAACCAAGTACTGAATCAAGACGACAAACTCCAAAACTCATGCAAGAACCAGAAATCTATGTTTTTAGGGTTGCCGAAGGGTCTCTTCCTCAATTCATGGTCCCAGAGGGAGGAAATGAGGCCGAGACACCTGCTAACAACCTTATGGGGATCTTTTTCTCCTTGCTAACCTGCTAATTGAAAGAAGGCACAAATGGAAGCAAACTAAAACACAACCAATCTACTCTACACTGTTGTAATGGAAATGTCGCTACTTAAGCAAATGAACAATTAAACCATGAACCTATGCTAGCATACATGTACAATAAAGAGGAGCCTTGGCTGCTAGGGTTGGGCCCTAACCCAAGATCTTCAGCCCTTTGAGTTAACTCAGTGCTGGCTCAAAACAAAACTCATTCTTATTATCAAAACCATGGATTACATCAAAAACTGTCACAAGTCTTGCAACTCGAAAACAGAGTAAAATTATACAATCAAAAATCCCCATCCTACTGAGGTCCTAGGCCTCTCTACTTATACATCTAAAGTCTCCAACAACTTCCTTAAAATTAGGGAGGTTCGGCTCCCAAACTCGAGATAAACTGGTGCTTTGACTTTCACTTGCTCGGCTGCCTTCTATTCCTCATGATTTGGCTATTTGCACTCCGAGCTGATGGAGGAATATTTGAATGGAGGGGTAGTAAATGAGGAGGATTTACCTCCTATAATTCCTCTCCCTTGTCCCATTCAAGTTTTGACCAAGGTCTTTGCCAAAATTCCTTTCTTTTATCCTTTAATCCTGCATTAAATGCACATTATACCACAAAGAAAAATATCCAACTCTAACTCATCTCATAAACAAATATAATCAAAACTATGTAATAAGTTATGAGAATAGTTGGTTTGACTAAGCTAGGAGGTGAATTAATGCCCATATAATTACCCAATGATGAGGATCATCATCACCCCCTACTGAAAGTGTTGCTCATCCTCTGAGCAACTTAGTCAATGTCCATGTCCTTCATGGCTCTGGTAGCCTCTCTAACATCCCATGCCTCTACTGTGGTCTCTTATTCTTGTTCATAGAATCCTTATTTCCTTTCTACTTCTTCCCAATGCCTCTTTTCCTCTTCTTCTTTTCTCCCTTCTAGCATCCCTAGGAGTAGTGGTGGACTGAGTTTTAGACCTATCCAATTGACCTTCAACCTTTGCATTGATTGCTTATACATAGGTGTCTTGTTGAGTGTCTCTCTCAACCTTTGATGGGAGTGATATTCTCTTATCTTCAAGTTGTGTGGCAGTGTGTTCCATCTCCTTACGCGGGCATGTATACTATCATCTTCTAGCAACCTAAACATATCCTCAAAATGTGAAATTGCTTGCTCTTGGATAGTAAGATATCTAGTTGCCAGTTGAGGATCATTTGCAATTAGATTATGGGTGTTGATTAGGGCCATGGGATTTGATTGTTTAACCCTCATGAAAAGAGGTTCATTTTGCTCTCTGGCCAATATTATTTTCATCTCTGCAACCCTTGACTCCTCATGGTTCATCCATGATGCCAAAGCCATTAATTTCAGATCTCCTAGCTCGACATTTGGATCCCAAACATTCATGTCTGTGAGGGCCATGTTGTGCAAGTAAAACTCAGCCATTTTGGCCCTATCCTCTAGTGTACTTTGATCACAAAGTTCAATAACTACCTGTAGTCCTGAAATGGCATGGTGCCCTTTTGTGCTAGTGTTTTAATCTGAAATTGTAGCCATTGTTCTCTAAGGTAAAGAGCATAGGATTTAGCTGGAACCCTAATCTGGATGGCCTCTAAGGAGAGGTTGGCCATACATGCTAGTTGGTTTTCCCTTTCCTGCAACTGTCCTCTCAGCCATGCATTTTCCCTCTCAAGTTGATCTCTCATTATTGCTTCTTTGTCCCTTAAGCCACTTAGCTCTTTGCCCATTTCCTTGAGTTTCTGATTCCAACCTAAGCCGAAAATAACCCAGTGATGTAGCCTAAGCTGCATATACCCACATTATGCATATAAAATTCATGTCATATACACGTCCCAGGAATTTTAATATTCCTGCCTTATTAAAACCTTCACAAATCAAGGTTTAAGGCTCCTTAAATAAATGCTTAAGCGGAAATAATATCCGATAAAAACTTACTTTATCAAAGGTTAATTCTTTAAGCAGAAATATATTCGGTTCTCTCTTAGTCCTTATAACTCAACCCTTCGGTTGATTTTATTACCCGTGCATATTAACCATACCATGGTCTTTAGACTTTGGTTAAACCTCAACTTAACCCATAATCATTAATCCCGCTTATTTCTATTATAATTGCCATATAATAGAAATATTGCATAAACCACACTTAAACCTTACCTTTCTGCCATTTCCACAAATCTTTGCACATATATCGATGCTCACTTTAGTGTGTTAAATCTCCACCATTGATCTTGTTCCTCGATCTGACGGTTATCGCGTCACTTGATCGCCAACCAGCTTGGTTGATCTCCACTGTTGATCAATCATGCTTGATCCAACGGCTGTCACGCAATCTCGTGTGGAATCGTGCATGACCGATATCAAGTCGAGAGCACACGAGAAAAGTGGTTTTCTCTTTCCACTGTGTTCTATGTGTCAGCCGCTAAAGGTAATCGCGTAGAATTTTGAAAGACCGCTTACCACCTTTAGGGCACGAGAGAAACTGCTTACCCCTTGCGAATACTACCCCGCGTCCATTAACACGTGACTTCATATGATCTCTTCATTTCTTGACTTTATGTTGCGCAACTTAATCCTAGCCATCTATCTCCCTCACTCTCATTCGTTGATCTGATTGATCCAACGATTATGCTTCGTTGCTACGCTCTTTTGTTTCTTACTGTGTAATAGCCCATTCGTTCGGCTTTCTACCTGTGTATTTTTTCTCATCTTTGGTCTTCAATTATTTTGATCCGATCTTCAACTTCATTCTTCATTCCTTCGCACCTTTACGCTTCTGCTGCGTAACTCCTTAGATTTTAAGAACCTTACAGCTCTACCTTCGATGTAACATTAAAGGCTTTCTATAATACCATCTGTGTGTAACCCCGTAACACTACTCTCTGCACTTCTTCTTTCTTGGATTTTGCACACCTGAAAACCTATGTTACGCATAATTACTTCTAATTCACACACGATTTATCATTTGATTACTCAATCCACACTTTACACAATTCAAAATTAAATTCTTTGTATATATATAAACAAATGATTACATAAAGAGTCTTCCCTTGGCCTGATATTCTAATCAGTGGCCTTTTGACACTACTTCACTCTATCTAACTCACTTACTAACTCCTAGCTAGCTTATCGACTAACTAACTCTAACTATCCAACTCTTTCTATGCCTTTTAGGCTTACATTTATACAAAAGGTTTTGTAACCCAATTCAGTTCAGATCCTTAATCTGTTGAACTAAATCCTAAATATCCTCTAATTCCATTTTTGACTTAACTAATCCCTAAGGATCCTCTCTAGTTCCACAAATCATGAAACCAATTCCTAATCTAATATTTACAATTAATTTCCAGACCTATCAATCCCTATGAACTCTCAATTGTCCTAATTCTCTCATGTTCTCCAACATTCGAGAACATTTACAATGCACCTCACAATACTTAATTAATCCCTATTCTAATTATCTCTCATTAAAATCACTCAAAACCTTAATAATTACATTAATTTGATACTTAGGAAACCAACTTCCTTGAAAACACAAGACCCCCTATGTCTACTAAAATACAATGATATTTCTGAGCTGAATGCTCCTACATCAGCTTCTCTTCCATGTGCCCAATGTCTTCCACCCCTTTTTGAGGTATCACCTTGCCTCCTTCAATAAACAGGTAGTAGGAGTCTAGTTTAGGTTGGGGACTTGGTTCCTTTGTCTCAGGGTCTTCCTCTTTTGTTTCTTGCTGCTCCCCTACCTTTCTTTCCAATTTCTGTGCTTCTTGTAGTTTTTGTTGTGGATCCTGTAGGATGGCCTTACCCTTTAAGGAAGTTGATCTGGTACTAGGCCTCCTTACATAGGTGATTGGTGACATAGGGGAAGGCATTTTGTCTCTTGGTGTAGGGGAATATTCAATCTCAATAGGGATTTTTATTGATATTTGTGGCTTCCCTTGTTTGATTCTTGTGCTCTTTCTTGTTCTAAAGTATAGAAGGGTTTGCCTCCTTCTTTTCCCTTTTTACTTGACTAGGGTGCTGAGAGCAGTAAGGGCAGCTGATGCCTCCCTCTCAGGGACCTCTAGAGACACCCTAGGTGAATCCTCCTTGTGTTCTTCCCCTTCTGTTTCAATGCCTTCTTCCTCTATGTTTTTCTTATCTTCTTCCTCTTGTTGTTCTTTCTCATCTCCATCAATTTCTTCCTCTGTTTCAGCATCATCCTCCTTCTATTCTCCCCTTTCTTCTTCTACTTCATCATGTTCCTTTGTATTAGTTTCTTCTTCATCCATATCATCCCCATCTAGCTCTGTATCTTCTTCTTCTTGTTTTGCCTCCTCCTCTGTCTTTGAGTTGACTACAGCCACGTGTGAGAGGACACCTAGTTTTGTATGTGCTGACTGAACGAAGGTGGCCAATTAATTTGGCCACCTTTTCACTTATAAACCAACTACCTCGTAACCCTTACAACTTTTGATCAAATGATGCATATGAGTGAGTGAGCAGGATACTTACCTGTGGTCTCGATGCCATGCTACAGTTGTCGAAGATTAGAGGTGTTGCATTGTTTATTTGTTGCATGGTCGTTATTCTTCCTCCTCTACTATCTGTTGATGGTTTCTTGGATTTTGCAGGTGTCTATGACTGAAGATTTGTAGGGTGCCCAAATTTGTAGAATACATTCTCCCTTAGGAACTCAGCCACCTTCTCTTATGTTGTTGCCTTAATCGCCTTGGTTTCAGCCCACTTAGTCAAATAATCAGTGCACACAATATGATAAGCCCAATGAATTCCATGCCCCACTTGTCAAATGGCTCGAAAATCACTTGATGTTGTAGGGACATTTCATCTCTTGGAGTAGGCTTTCCCATCCTCTGGCACCAATCACACTGACTAATGTACTTTTTCACATCCTGGTGAAGAGTGGGACAATAATAGCCCGCTTGTAACACTTTGAATGTTGTCCCTTTTTCTGCAAAGTGACCTCCACAAGGCCCATCATGACAGGTCAGAAGGATGTCAAAAACTTCCTCTTCCCTTGCACACCTTCTCAAGATTTGATCTGGGCCAAGTTTGAAAAGATTGACCCTAATCCAGGTGAAGGGGGCACTTTTCCTGACTATCTTGCTCTTTTCTTTGGAGGGCAAGTTTGGTGGGAACTATGTTGATCCCAAATAGTTTTCTATATCAGCAAACCATGGGGAAAGAATTGAAATAGCAAATAAATTCTCGTCTGGTAATTGGTCATCCACCATTCCTTCTTCACCTGCAGGCAAATTCATCTTAGATATAAAGTCTGCATGGATCCCGAGAAAATCTAAAAATGGCTAAAGGTGATGAAGGCCAATTTCTTGGAAACAGTGTACTGGAATTTGCTGAAATTGCTTGAGCATGTTACCATCATCCATATGCATCTCCCCCTAAAACAGCTTGGAAAATGGATGCATGGTTTTCAAGTTATGGCAAAAACAAATTTCTGCTCTATGTATTTTTGTATCCTGTAGTTTTTTTAGGACAGAAAGGAAAATGAGTGGTAGAAGCTTGAGAATGATGGGTGGATGGTGAAAATAGATGAGGGTGATGGATTGACATGGCCTTAGCCTTGTTGGAGCATTTAAGCAAAGTAGGAGAAAGTCAAAATTTGATTTCTTTTACTAGGCTTGACCAATTTTCCTTTTGGTACCAACTTGTTCTTTTTGCTTGCAGATGTTGGAGAGTACATGCATTTGTCAAAGAGATGCATGGAGCAAGGATTTCTTTTATTTTGTTTCTCTTTTTTTCTTCTAGGCCTACTAGCCACCTCAATGAGGTCTTCAACTAGTAGGTCTGCCTATGCGCCTCAAAGGAGGTTTTAACCTAGGATCTTTTCTTTTTTTTCTTTTTTCTTTTTCCCCAACCCATTGACCGCCTCACCTGAGATTTTTATTTTTTCTCTTATTTTTCATTTTTTATTTTTTATTTTTACCCTACCCTACTTGAAAAACAAAATCACTTTCAAGTATAATAATACTTCCAATGGAGCCATGCGCACATCAAGATGACAGACAAAATGATGTGTAGGCTTGAAATGTATGCTTTGACATGTACCTGGATTTCAGAGACCAAATGGTTTGACTTTGAAAGGATCAAGCATAGTTGAGGAAGAGAGTGATGCTGCAACTTAGTGACTGTCTGGAACCATATTTCAATATAGTTGTGATGCCTCTGGTCCACTTGATGATTTAGATCATTCTCATGTCTTCTTCTACCATGACCTTCAAATCTTCCTCTTTTTGTTTATTGCTCTCTTGAATCCATGGAGGATTTGATGGTAACCATGAGGGAGTTCTCTCGATCTCTGATTTTGATGTTTTCTCTTCATCAATCATAGCCCATGGTTCGGTGGTCCTCTTATTTGAATCTTATTCTTTTGAATGTGGTCCTTCAATGATATCAAGATGATCTCTTTTTTGCAATACTCTTCCTCAGCTATGGTGAATACCATTAATCTCAAGAGGAGATGTTTTGGAAGTGTTGTACCTCAAAATTGTAAGTGGGCTGAGCTAATTCAATGTGTGGGCTTGGGAATGGTGGTACAGATAGTTGAGTGGGAGTGTATATTTGAGATGGATGTCGATGGGGTTGTGGTTGTGGTGGAGGTTAATAGTAAGGATAACATGGAGTTTGGTATGGAGGATATTGAGGAAAATACTGAGGATATTGTGGATGGCTCCCATAAGTTCCTTGCCAAGATTGGTTTTGGGGTTGAGATGGCCAATGTTGCCAAGTAAAAGGTGCGTTCCAATTACTTTGAGGTGGATATGCACAACCTTGAAATTGGGAATTAGGATTTTGCACTGTATTAGGTTGAATAGGTTTCCATGGTCCTCTTGGAGGTACATAACATTGCCGCATTGGCAGTTGACTTGCTCCATTGTTCTCTTCGTGAACTTCCTTCAACCTTGGTAATGAGACAATGTTTAACATGATGTGATTCTGCAACACAAATATCAGCATTTTCTTTTCCTTCATCTTGCATTCTTAACATTTCTACTTGTTTTTTTATATTTCTAAGAATTTATATTTTAACATCATCCAACAAATTTCCAAGTTTAGCTTGACTTACCGATCTTGATGTTGATTTACCTACTATTTCTTTTCCTCTTGATATGTGTTTGCATGTTTCACAAATTTCATCAAATGATAATTGGTATACATCACCTCTACTCATGATATTAAGGAGATCAATCCATTCATCCCTAATTGTTCTAAGTAAGAGGGTTTTTAGTGTGTCAGATCCTAAATGATGTAGTTTTCCCCTCTTAACATTGTACATGAACCTCTCTATTAGATCCTCAAGGCTCTCATCTTCTCTTTGATTCATTCTAAAGATTTCTTCTTTAAGATCATGATCTTTATATTTTTCTAGGAATATCTTTTGCATATCATTCCATGATCTTATTGAATTAGTCCCTAAACTCATGAACCATTTAAGAGCTCTATCCTTTAATGTTTATGGAAACAATCTCAATTTTTGAGTTTTTAATAAGTAACCATAAGATCTACAAACAATCTCAAATTCAAAGAGAAAGGTTTCTAGATCCTTTGACCTTAGACCATGAAATTTTGGAAGAAAAGATGGAGGGGTGTTCTTCATGTGCACACTCCCATCAATATTTTGAATGGGAAATCCAAGAGGATCTTCCTCATCGTCATCATCGCCATCAATTTATTCTACATTCTTTGTCATCTTCTTCTTCTAACTGCAAAAGTGAATGTTGATATGGCTCTTACTGCACCATGTGATCAAATGGGGGGTGGGTTGGTGTTGGATAATTTTGTTTTTGTTTTTATGATTGAATGAAAACTATAATGCAATGAAAATTTCTACTTTTGAAATTAAATATGCCTAATGAAAATATTTTTTGTTTTTGCAAAAAGTAAAAAGATATGAATCAACTAGGAAAGGAAAGCAGATAATGACAACTGAAAGAAAGGAAGCTACAAGATTACTTTTGCAGAAATAAACTAAGGGAAAAAAATTAAAGGCTAGAAATAGAAGAAAAGAAAGCAGTAATCAAATTCTACTCAGACACCTCCCCGGAAACGGTGCCAAAAAGTGATGAGCACCAGTATTGCAGCAAGGATGCTGCAACTCCTAGGCTACCAGCTTTACTTATCAACCTGGGGTTCGTACAAACTTGGAGGTGACAGTGCTATATGCACAAGTAAAAGTGAAGGTATTGATTGTTGTCAAAGTTCATCTGGCAAGGGACCCCAAGGGTTCCAATCCAGACTTCTATAGAGTCAGAAGAACCTTGATTATTTGATGGAAGAAGAGCAAATCTATTCTAAGAGAGCTACTCTACTGCGGTAATGAAGAAAACAACATGTAATGCTAAATCACACCATATCCTAATTAACCATTTAAACAGATATGCTAAGCAAAATTCCTAAATCAACACTAACCTAATGTTGTTATCTAAGTTATAGAAGTAAAGAGCTTCAAACCATACTAATGTGTAAGCAAGGAAACTAAACTAAATCTATTTTCACTTTTTTTTTTGTTCTTTTGGTAAAATCAAGCATGCAATTTAATTGTTCTTGTAGATGTGACAGGTGGATGGAAAGTGGTTGAGGATGGCTAGAAGGTCTATGGAGTGTTTGGATAGTGTGGTGTGTATTGAGTGATTGAATTATGAACTGTGTGTGGATTAGAGTAATTCTACATAACATAAGTGTGCAGGGAAGTCAACAAGAATCTGAGAGAGAGAATAGTGCTTAGAGGAGTATTGCGATGATCGAACAATGTTGGAGTCTGATTGAATAACCAATTCAAAGCACAGGAATGGCAGTGTTTAAATAATACGTAGAACAGAGTTCGGGAAGGAGTCAAACAGAAGAGCAATCGAAGATCAAAATCAGCAAAAGGAAGACGTAATGAAGCAGCAGTGCATAGGAACTGTTGGATCAGGCGGATCAATGAACAGGACTAACAAAAGATGTGCAACGAAGATCTTATCGTAGGAGATTAAGTTAATATATGGATGGGTCGATCAAGGAACATGATTAACGGAAGATGAGCTATGGAGATCTTATCGCGAAGATTAAGTGAATAGATGGATGGATCGATCAACGAATAAGATTAATGGAATATGAGCGGCGTAGATCTTATCGTGGAGATTAAGTGAATAGATGGATGAATCACATCAAGTCACATGTCAGCAAAACGGTGGAAAACGTGCAGAATGATGGAGCGGTCTTCGTAGGTGGTAAGCAGTTTCTTGTGCGCCCTCAAATCTATAAGTGGAATTCCTAAATTTTACGCGATTATCCTAAGTGGGTGACACGTATCATGGGAAAACCACTTTTCTCACACACTCTCGATCTAATATCGGTCGTGCAAGAATCCATGCGAGATTGCGCGATAGCCGTTGGATCATGCAGGATTGATCAACGGTGGAGATCATCCAAGCTAGTTGGCGAGCGGGTGACACGATAGTCATTGGATCAAGCAAAACAGATCGACGGTGGAGATTTGGAGCACCTAAAGTCAAACGTTGAAATGAATATGCAACACGTGGTTGATGGTGATTGGTCAGGTTTGTTGTGGATCAGACGGTAAGGAAATCTACATGTATAATTTGATTAAGACGTGATTTATTAGCTTCCGCATATATTATGCATGAAGAAAGTGATGAAGGAAATGAGAATATGAGTGAGATATTATTAAAGAAAGAGAGTGATGGGAAAAAACGACGATGAGATGAACAAAGCACTGAATCAAGATGACAAACTCCAAAGCTCGTGCAAGAACCAGAAATCTGTGTTATTGGGTTTGCTAAAGGGTCTATTCCTCAAGTCATGGTCCCAGAGGGAGGAGGTGAGGCCAAGACACCTGCTGACAACCTTATGGGTATATTTTTCTCCTTGCTAACCTTCTAATTGGAAGAAGGCACAAATGGAAGCAAACTAAAACACAACCAATCTACTCTACACTATTGTAATCGAAATGTCGCTACTTAAGCAAATGAACAATTAAACCATGAACCTATGCTAGCATACATGTACAATAAAGAGGATCCTTGGCTGCTCGGGTTGGGCCCTAACCCAAGAGTTTCAGTCCTATAAGTTAACTGAGTGCTGGCTCAAAACAAAACTCATTCTTATTATCAAAACAATGGATTACATCAAAAACTGTCACAAGTCTTGCAACTCGAAAATAGAGTAAAATTTTGCAATAAAAAATCCCCATCCTACTAAGGTCCTAGGCCTCTCTACTTATACATCTAAAGTCTCCAACGACTTCCTTTTAATTAGGGAGGCTCGGCTCCCAAACTCAAGATAAATTGGTGCTTTGACTTTCACTTGCTCGGCTGCCTTCTAGTCCTCATGATTTGGTTGTTTGCACTCCGAGCTGATGGAGGAATATTCGAATGGAGGGGTAGTAAATGAGGAGGATTTACCTCATATAATTCCTCTCCCTTGTCCCATTCAACTTTTGACCAAGGTCTTTGCCAAAATTCCTTGATTTTATCCTTTAATCCTGCATTAAATGCACATTAGACCACAAAGCAAAATATCCAACTCTAACTCATCTCATAAACAAAATATAATCAAAAGTATGTAATAAGTTGTGAGAATAGTTGGTTTGACTAAGCTAGGAGGTGAATTAAGGCCAATATAATTACCCTATGATGAGGCTCATCAATTTGTTCGATAATTTTATTTTTCTTTGAACTTTATTCATTCAGGTCGTTGGCCACTTCTCCCAAACCTACTCAAGCTTTTTGGCAGTGTATTGGGTCATCAATATTTTTTTGGCGTTGATGTTTAGAAATAACTTGTGCCCCTTGTGGCAGTCTAAACTTGAATTATGAAAGCCCTAATAATATTTATGATAATACAAGATTAATCTCAAAATCTCTAAAGGCGATGATGTGGGAAGTATTACTGAGGAAACTATCAGTACATGCTTATTTATTGCCCTCTTCACTGCATTTACTACACTTGTTTTTGCATTTTCCTTCCCATCACCATCGTCATGATGATGGGCATAGGATCTCACAAGAGGAGGCATGTAATTTTCACAAGGATGTTCCAAGGGTTGTGTGGCGGTATACATGGTCAGTGAAGGAGAAGAACCTCAGTGTCTCATAATATGGTAGTGTATCTAAACCATATTTGTTCCATAAACTCGTGAAGGAAGTCGACGAGGAGTGCAAAAATCCAGCCTAGATCCAATCACGGATATCACAAATACATTCTTATAAGTTTAATCAAAATATCACCTCGACTATGGTGATATGTTAATATCTTAACTCCAAAGAAATTAACCATGGATATTAACCCCAAAGAGATGTTCAGGTCTCTTTTCATATCAGACATTACTTTGTGTAAGTTGTTTTATATCAAACTACGGTGATATTATTTTCCATGACCATACCAACGTTTTTCACTGACCTCATTATCATCTCATGGAATATGTGCTCCTCTTGACTAGGTTAGAGACTAGAATCTGACTTATTAGTGTTCTTCTCTACATATCTAATCATGGCTTCTACATTTTCACAATGATATGGATCTTGGGGGGAGGCCCCCAAGATCTAAAAAATTGAAATGGACCTTGGGGACAGAGGCCCCCAAGATCTAAAAAACTGAAATGTCGCGATAAAAGAGGAGAATACACAATAACAAGGCCACAAGGAAACTTTTTTATTAAAACAGATAATAATTGTAAAGGTTACATTGTGGTGAACAATCTGTCCTTTTACAAAATGTGACTTGTTACTTATAGCCTTTTTTGGCTAAAATAGCACAGGTACATTCCATGGGTGGGTAAATACCATGGGTGAATGAATACCATCAGTTGATGTCACATACAATACCATGGGAAAATATCCATGGGTGAAAGAATATCATGGGTGGATGCCACTTACAATATCATGGGTAAATTCCATGGCTGGATGAATACCATGGGTAGATGTCATTTTCCATTCAGATCATTCCTCCCTTCTTAAGAAGCAATGGTCCCCATTGTGTGAATTTCCCTCCTAAGAAGCCTATGTTGAATATGAAGAGCCGCTAAAGAGAAGGGTTTTGTGTGGTTAACCCATAACCGTGATGAATGAAGATCTGAGGATAGAGATACCCTGTAATGCTTGTGACCAACTGTGATACTGACAGTGTGCGGCCTAGCAAATGGAATTCGATGAAGTGTGGATTTGTGGATGACCCATAACCATGACAAACAAAGATCCGAGGATACGGCTACCATGTAATGCTTGTGACCAACTGTGATGACACAGATTTTGTGCGATTGACCCATAACAGTGAAGTTGATTGTTGATGAAGTAGCAGGTGCCTACATAACCTAGGGTAGGAGGGCACATATCCAAAGAACCCAAGTTAGATGGTGCTATGCTGAAACTGATGAATTTGAAGCGAGTGCCTACTAAAGCGGGGTGGGAGGGCACATCTCCAAAGGGAACCCACTCTGAATGTTGCTCCAGATTTAAAATGGGCATAACTCGGTCAATATAACTCATAATGATTCTTATAACCTATTTTTGGAAATGGAATTACCATTATGCATCTTCCCATGTGTTTTAAATACCTGTCTAGACACTCTGGAAACTCAAATTTGTGTTGCAACTGTTTCGATGACACGGATTTTGTGTGGTTGACCCATAACCGTGAAGTTGATTGTTGATGAAGTAGCAAGTGCCTACATAGCCTAGGGTGGGAAGGCACGTATCCAAAGAACCCAAGTCAGATGTTGCTATGCTAAAACTGATTAATTTGAAGCGAGTGCCTACTAAAGCAGGGTGGGAGGGCACGTCTCCAAAGGGAACCCACTCTGAATGTTGCTCCAAATTTAAAATGGGCATAACTCGGTCAATATAACTCAGAATATTTATTATAACCTGTTTTTGGAAATGGAATTACCATCATGCATCTTCCCACTTGTTTTAAATACCTATCTAGATACTCTGGAAACTCAAATTCGCGTTGCAATTGTTTCACCGTCACAATAGTTCTGAAAAAAAAAATAGTTGATTTTGAATAAGTAATATCTCCCTCATCCGAACTCCGATTCGACCAATTGATTTTTTGAACTTGGTGATTTTTCAAGGGGAGCTCAGAAATGCAATCATTTTTATGAAATTCCACACAAAAACGGCAAAAAAATGATTGGATATATGTCGTCCACAAAATGTCGTCAGAAAAATTTCTGCAACATAATTGATATCATTTTGGGATTCAACTGCGTTAAGTAAGTCATTCATCTATGACCATTTCCATGAGAGATAGTCATAACTGACTAATTTCTCATGATTTTTGAATAGTCCACTTAGCACTCATTGCATCGGGTGATGCTCACAGGGGTGAAGAAGTGGGATTGAAACTAGTGAAATGAATCACATAGCGTCAATCATCACTTTCGGGGCTTGCACCCGGTAACCAAGACTTCCCGAGAGGTCACCCATCCCAGATCGCCTCTGGCTCAAGCGCGCTTAACTGTGGATTTTTCCCCACAATCAAGCCCACTTAGCTTGCTACCCCATTTGCAAAACCTTAGCAAGTATTGTGCCTCATGAACCATTCAAGTAGAGTTCCCTTCACTCTTTTTGAATTAAGTATTGGGGATTTTCACAGTGCATTATATTAGATATAATTTTGGGATTCAACTGCGTTAAGTAAGTCCTTCAACTATGACCATTTCCATGAGAGGTAGTCGTAACTAACTAATTTCTCATGATTTTTGAATATTAATACTTAGAAATGGTATCAGAGCCATCTGGTTCTTTGTCCAAGCTATTTGATATTGTTTGGTTTTCCCTATGAGTTGTATTTGTCTGAGCTACTGTCCACGAGTCTAAGTTGGCGGTAAGGTGCTGGTAGAGAGCTGTGAAGGCGAAGGACTGTTGTGTTTTGCTTTCCTGGTGCACAAAGACTTTGTCTCTCCTCTGTTCAGGTGCTTACTTATACTTAATTCCAATGGCTGGTTATATGAATGAGTTTACTCTTCAAAAACCCGAAGATAGAAAGATAGCTCATAAGAATAGATGGTATTTTCTCAATAAATACTTGAATAGATCTCATAATGATGATCTCCTTTATGATGAAAAAGTATTGGTACAAGAATTTGAACCCCAGCCTAATTGGACACTGCCAGAGATAGAAGTTGATAAGCTTTATAAGATTCCTGTTTTTCAATTTCGCGCTGCTCAGCTTTTCAGATTTACCTCTGTAAATATTCCTATTTCTACTGGTCAGTCAGTTTACCAGATTCCTTTGATCAAGAGAGATGACATAGAATGGGGGTTGGAGAATGGTTATAAATATGTTCATATAGGAATGATTCAGTTCGGCATCAATCCTCTAGTCCGACCTGGTTTGAATACTTCGTGTTTGACTTGTGTATTAGATACTAGGATGAATAAATTTCATGATGCTTTGCTAGGAGGATTCCAGAGCCCTCTCAATAATGGCCCTGTTTGGTCTTCTGTTATTCCTCACTATCAAGTTTCCTTAACTGACCCATATATCAATGAATTCCTTAATGCTTATATACAGTTTTATGGTTTTGATGTTGCTCCCCAATCTCAAATTGCTCAGCTACATGCATCTATTTGCCTACGGTTTGTCTCTACCTCTATGCCTGCACTCAATCCTAAGTTGAAAGATAGAGCTTTGAAAGAAGGAGTAATTGTTGGCCCCGGAAATACTGCTCCACTACAGATTGGCTTCTGTGAATGTACTTTGCCTGATGAGTGGAATAATACTTATGTTCCATTATCACAGAAATACCCTCAGCTTAAAACTCCAAAGACACCTCAACACTTGTCTATGATCCAACATCCTGATGGTACATCTGGATTAAAGCTTAGTTCTCCCACACTTACCCTCTCCATGTCTACTATCAATGCATTTCCACTCTTAAGAGGTAGGGATCTTACATCCTCTTCCTACCTCTCTGTGCCCAGACACATGCCAACCATCCCAAGAAAGATGACCCAAAGGTCCCAATCTCATAAATCTGCTAATTGCCAGTTTTGTGTCCCATCTACTTCCTTTCAGACTGAATAACCTCATTATCCTAAAAATGATTCTCAAGTCTTCATTCCTGATATTAAAATATTTTCTCTTCCAAGAGCTCAATCTGAAATATCTGCAAAAATAAGTGAGAGACATTTAGAACCTGGAAATACTAGAAGGACATTCAGTAGTGGAACAAAGAAAGCAGATTTACAATGGTTATCTATGAAAGATATGTCTGATCCAGATCAGATAGAATCAGCAAAGTTACACAACTATACAAACTATCAAATTGTTTGTATGTTGCAAAATATTGATGATATAGCTAGAGATGTTTTAGAAGTCAAAGAGCATATTAAGAAATTGCATTCTGGCTACAATGAAATTTTGGGAACACAGAATGAACATACTCAACAATTGAATGATATCAATTCTAATATGGGTATTATTTCCAAATCTCTTGGTCATTTATGAGATGCTCTTCCGGTCCCTACTTCTTCTCCAAATTACAGAGAAGTAGACCTGTCAACTTCCAAATTAACATTCACTTCTTCTGAACTGAGTACTCCCATAAAAGTATTCTTTTTAAGGGGGTAGAGAATATTGGTAAACTTCAGATTGAAATAATTTAGAAAGGAATAGATTTAGCCAAGGAGAAAACATAATTAATGAGAAATCGGCTAAACAGATTTCCTTCTCTTGATAGTCTGAGACTACCAAAACAGTATGTTAGTCTCAAAATTTTGATTGAAAATGGTCAACCATCTACTCCAAAAGAAATATTAGCCATGTCTGGAGTAACTGCTAACCAAGGTGAGTCAACTTTTAAGGGGGATAGACGAGCCTTATTTCTTTTCACACAAAGGTAGGAAAGACCAAGAGGACACTACTGCTCATGAAGCTTCTGCTTCTATTCCTTTTGGTAGATATTCAGAAAGATTACAGACCACCTCCACAAACCTAGATAATCCCTCAGGAAAGGGATATGGCAATACTCTGCTAGTGAATATTGATTTCTTAAGTAATGAAGAAGTGATTAATGTCCTACATAATATTCATGCCTGGGCATTACAAAGGAAAGTAGAAACTAAGGCAAGTTGGTCTGATATTGTTACCCGGATTGTTTGGTCTTTTACTAGTATTGCAAAAATGTGGTGGGATAAATTGTCTGATAGAGATATGACACAGATTGTTGAAAATGAAAATGATACCTTGAAAACCTTGTTTTATGCTTTAAAACATGAGTTTGTGGGATGTGTGCCAGAAGACTCAGCTCATCATGCCTAGTTATTCATGTCTCAGGAATTATGTGATATTGATTATCTACAAGAATATCTTTGCACTATGCAAAAATTTATTTATCAAGCTCATGACTCTCATAATGTTGCATATCTGAGATACTATATAGCCTCTATGCCAGGAAAAATCCCAGATCTGATAAACCAGTACATAGAGACTAATAAGGTCTATATTGAAAATTGGTTTTTTGTAGCCATCCATCAGATGATAGTCTCTATACTTCAAAAAGAATATGCTGTGGAAAAGGCTAAAAAGAATTTCAAGAAGCAGATGCATTTTAGCACCAAGTTATTCAATACTTTTCCAGACACATATAATTTTGGTTGCCAATCAAAATCCAAGAGCAAAGCATTGAAGAAATCTAAAGCTACTTGTTCATCTAAGCCTGAGAGGTATTTTCCTAAGAAAAAGAAATATTATCCTTCCAAAAAAACTTTCAGCAAAAGAATAGTATTTAGGAAGAGATCAAAACCTTCAAAGAAAGTTACTTGCTTTATTTGTGGTAAAGAAGGTCACTATGCAAATAACTGTAAAGAGAAGAAAGATAAGAAACAAATGAAAATTATGGATATTTTCTCTACAATTCATGATCCGAAAGAGTGGGATCTTATATCTCATTCTGAAGGTGAATATTTTGAGGTTTCTAGTTCCTCATCATCTGATGTTGAAGAAGATATTCCTGATATAAGAAGAATAGATCTGGATGAAAGTTCCTCTGATTCAGAAGAAACCTTTATTCCTGACGTAAAAATGTTTTACAGTTCTTCTGACAATTTACAAATGAAGATTGCAACAGTCAAAGCTGAATTGGTTCAGCTTGATCTAGTCCAGTTCACTGCAAGAAGAATATTGGCAGAAAAACTTGAAAGTCTAGAAAAACAGCTACCTTCTGGGAAGAGGAATAAAGGAAAATTCACAGATGAAGAGTTCATAGAAAAAGAATTTGATTCCCTGTTCAAGCCACTCCAGATAAAAGAAAGTTCATCATCAGATTCAGGTATGGATAAAATTAGTTCTTTAAAGAATAAGATAGAACAATTAGAATCCTCAATTCATCATACTAGATCAGAGATGTTTCAGTTATCATCCAAACTCCAGATGCTTATCTCAAATTATGATGATTGTAATTCCAAATTATCCAGTTTGTTGCTTAAGAATGTTTCAGAAGAATTCCCTTAGAAAGATACCAGTATAGAAGTAGTCAAAGTAATGGGAATAGGGGATAGAGTGGTAATCCCTATAAAAATCAAATTGCCAAAAATAAAAGATTACACTCTAGATGCCCAAATTGATTTTGGAGCCATGAGTAGTTGCTGCAAGTATGGAGCAATTCCTTCCTATTATTGGCAGCCGACTAAATTGCAGTTTAGAGCTATTACAAAAGATGTGATGGAAATCAATCACATAGCTCCAGGTTTTCCAATTTATCTGAATGATGTCCAGGTGAAAGTTACATTGTACAGTTTTGATACAGGTTCTGACTTTCTTCTTGGACAAGATTTTTTGAATGATCTATTGCCTGTCACTTTTGGTAGAGGCACAGTCACCTTCACCACTTCTGAAGGACCAGTCAGCTTGCCCTCATCTAGTGATTATCAATTAAGAGTGCAGCCGACAAACCAAGATTTAGTCTACCACAGTCTCCAAGATCTAACCAAGGTTAACAAGATTGTAAAGAATGCAGAACTTCATGGTCCTAAAACTTTGGAGAAAATATCAAACAAGCTTCGGAAAGATTGCACTGCCTCTAGGCCTGATGCATTCTGGACCCGCGAAAAGTATTTTGTGGCCCTGCCTTATAAATAAAATTATGTTCCAAAGCCACAAAAAGCCAGTGCTAATCATATGAGCCCCTCAGAGCAAGATTTATGTCGACAAGAGATATCACAATTATTAGAATAGAAACTGATAGAGCCTTGTAAAAGCCCTTGGGCTTGTCCTGCATTTTATGTGAATAAACACAGTGAGCAGAAAAGAGGTAAGAAGTGGCTCGTCATCAACTATAAAGCTCTAAATGATGCCTTGTTGCCAATCCGCTATCCTTTGCCCAACAAAGAGCTATTACTTGCCAAAATTGCTAATGCCAATGTTTTCAGCAAATTTGACTTAAAAAGTGGTTTCTGGCAGATAGGCATTCTTCCTGATGACAGATACAAGACTGCTTTTATAGTCCCTCATGGCCAATATCAATGGAATGTAATTCCTTTTGGTTTGAAAAATGCCCCTTCAGAATTTCAGAAAAGGATGGAAGATATTTTGGTGGGGAGGAGTACATAATAGTCTACATAGATTATTTTCTTGTTTTTAGCAGAGATGTAAATAGTCACAATATGTATTTAGAAAAGTTTTATGAGCTGGTTTATAAGCATGGTCTCATTCTTTCATATTCAGAAGAAAAATTTCAGATTGGTAAAGTTAGGATAAATTATTTGGGACTGCATATAGAACAAGGACATGTAAATCTGCAACCTCATGTTCTAACCCATTTGTTGAAATTTCCTGATGTTATTCTAGATATTAAAACATTGAAGAGATTTCTTGGTTTCTTGAATTATATAAGACATTTTTATGTGAAACAAGCAGATGATACAAAAATCCTTTAGAAAAGATTAAAGAAGCAAGCAGCAGGATGGACAGAAGAGATGATCAATGCAGTCAAAAGCATTAGAAGCAAAATCACATATTTGCTAAAGCTTAAGCTGCCAGATACTAATCTTCCATTTATTCTTGAGACAGATGCTTCGGATCATACTTGGGCTGCAGTATTGTTGCAGAAGCATGGAAGAAAAGAACTAGTATGTGCATATTCCTCAGGTACATTTGATGATACTGAAAGAAAGTATCCTTCTTCACATAAAGAGATACTAGCTGTTAAAAGAGGAATAAAACAGTTTCATTTGTTCCTAAAATGTGTCAGATTCTTAGTCAGAATGGATTTGAAACATATGAAGAGAATTTTTGCAAACAAAAGACTGCTTGAACAAGGAAGTACCAGACTATTGAGATGGGCATTATGGCTTGATGGTTTTGATTTTGATATAGTCTATAAATCCGGTGTTGAAAATTATCTTGTTGATATGCTCACAAGAGAAGGTTCACAAGAAATCAAAGAAATCAAAATGTTCAGGCCATTGCGACAGGATGAAGCATCAAGTTCAGTCCAGTCTAGAAGAATCAGTCAAGTAATAGTTTGTAGTCAATGTCATTACCATTTCTGTTGGGATTGTTTTGTAAAAAAGTTTTAGTCTTTGCCATTAAGTCTTAGGGAACTAGTTCTGCAAAAATGGTTTGAGTCTGAGGATAGCATGTGGTCATATGCTAGAGAGCTACCATACAGAGAGAGACCTTGGAGAGTTTATTATACTTTGTCTAGAGAAGTAGAGCCTTCATATCTTGCATTCGTCCAGAACACTGACTGGACATGGCAAGATTACTTTACCATTCATAAAAAAGCCAGGATACATGGATCTGTCAAAGTCATTTTCTTTGCTATAAATATAGACAGTGTTGTCAATTGGTGGATTCCTTTGTTCAAAATCTTTTTGGTCAAGTATATGCCGAGATTCAATTGGATGTTAGAACATGATACTAAGTGTATTGTTAGTACTCTAATGTGGGAGTTGCATATAGCTGCACATAATGATCATGTCATCGAATTCACATTAGTTCATCAGGATTCATTGATAGTTGCAAATGAAGGGGACCAATCTTTTAGTCTCTTTGTAAGTTTCCAAGGTAGGATTTCTGTCGATGAACAATACAGACCCCAAAATATGTATTCATTCCCATTTTATTGTTGTTTCAGAGAACATGATCCCCCATGGCTATATATTCCTAATGAAGTTTTCGCTCCTGAGTTAAATGGCTTAGCAGATTATTATCAAGAAAGGGATCCTCATCATCAACATGATCATGAAGAAAAGAAAACAGTGACTGATTGCAGAAGATCACTCTAATGAAATCTTTTCACATCACCTCAATTGATATGGAATAATTACTTTTGGTTTCCGTGGGATTTGTTCTAGTTAAAAAATCTCCACTGTGTAAATACTTTTGTAAAAGAGCCGATGTCCTAGATTCCAGCCATTCTGATAAGATTTGTTTTCCATATGTCAAGATTCGGTCCCCATATGGCTTAGCCTCTAAGGGATGAGATAACAAGTGGTTGTCCCCACTTGCCCGAATCTTTACTTTTAGTAGATTTCCTTAGTCAGTTCTTGATTCATGTACACTTCATTATTGTACTCCTTCATTCGGACTATGATATCTTGCATGATAATCTAGTCGAAAGCAGATTCTTTTGGTTTCCAGTTTCCAGTAAAAGTTATAACTGGATTACCGGTTCAAAGGCTATATATTGTTGAAGCCTTGTATTGTAAAGATCAATTGAAAACTAATGAAGAATTGCTCTGGCTGAGTGTTATGTGTTGTTATCTGAGTTTCATTCTTATTTTCTAGTTTTGGTATTGAGTTCTATAGCTCCCTGCTCTGCATCTGCGAGATTTATTCTTGATCTTCTTACATCACGGAGTCACTATAGCTCCCTGCTTTGCATCTACGAGATTTATTCCTGATCTGCTTGCATCACGAAGTCATTGACTTAATACTTAGAAATGGTATCAGAGCCATCTGGTTCTTTGTCCAAGATATTTGATATTGTCTGGTTTTCCCTATGAGTTGTATTTCTCTAAGCTACTGTCCACGATTCTAAGTTGGCGGTAAGGCACTGGTAGAGAGCTATGAAGGTGAAGGATTGCTATGTTTTGCTTTCCTGGTGCACAAAGACTTTGTCTCTCCCCTGTTCAGGTGCTTACATATACTTAATTTCAATGGTTGGTTATATGAATGAGTTTACTCTTCAAAAACCCGAAGACAGAAAGATAGCT